>CM069456.1:56517857-56940654 GCA_035610835.1 Ophiura sarsii
GAAACTTTTGCGGAAGCAATTCGGTAGCGATTTAATGTGTTTAAAAACTTTTAAAAATACAGGATTTGCATTGTATTTATCTTTTACGGACATTAACAAATTTACAGTGTAGGAGATTGACAATTTTCAGAATGTCTTAAGGTTTCCACGTCCATACATCGCCAGATTTAAGGGGTCCCTTCATTTTCGATTGGGACCCGTTAGTGAAGTTCAATATGTAAACTTACGCGTCCCACAAGCAAATGAGGGGTCCTAGGACGTGGGGACGCGCAAGAACGTGACCCTTGCTGTTGGTACACAGGAGCCTCCGTTGGTACATTTGCGATTTCGACCATGCAATTTTTCGGCCAGTTTTGACGATAATATAATTGCTACCCCCCACCACCTATCAAGATTTCAGCTGCTGACAGAAAAAAAAATGTGTGCAAGTTTAACGAATCCCGGCTGGTTCCCGGAGATTTATTTGGAGTCTGTAAAAGAAAATTTTGTTGGTACATCATGCATTTCGTCGGTACAAATATGTCGTGCCCCCCCCCCCCCCCCCCAGTTTCCAAAAGCTGCCTGGTAGTGGTACATACTCAGACGACAGACACCCAAGTCTGAAATGAAATCAAGGAGATTTTTATCACAGAACATCCTGGTTTGAAGTATAACCTCCACGTGGTAGATACACAGGTCTGTTTTAAAGTTTCATTCACGGGTGAAAGATTTCCAGGGATAGCTTATTGCGAAACCACTTGACTAAACATTGCCCAAATTCAGTGAGAAGACTAAATGAATAAATCACTGCTTGATCACAAAGTGAATTACAAAACCCACTGCTGGTCATTAGGGCTGGTTAACTACACACCAAACAATTTTACGCTCCCTTGATTTTCTTCACACATTATGGACTTGGCTTTGGTGTCAAATATGTGCCAATTGTACAAAGAATTGTACACTTTTGAAGTTCTTCTGGGGAGTCAACAATAACTTTTGTGTACTTTTACAGCGGTTTAAACGAGTTTGCCATTTCTAGTCTTGTCATTGATCAGTTGGCTATTTGTTAAAACTTAACCCTTAAAGGTCCACTGAAATGCGCATGTATTATAAATATCAAAATAAAGAGGAAATCACAAGGATTTCAAATAAAATAAAATTATAAGCGATTAAACAGAACTGAGAAATTTACGAAAAACATGAATGCGCCCAAAATCCGTGTTAAAAACGATCTTCGTATTTTGAAAAACCCGCCCCATCAGGCAACACCTTGCCTGTGACGTAGATCCGTGAATCTCATTTTTGGAGTGTTTCCAACTCCAATACAGATCGCTAGCTACTGCGCGCGTTTACTAATGTGATTGATTAATATTTTGTTCCCGAGTAGTTAAGGAAATTGAATATTTGATGACAAGTGGCATATTATTTTCGTATAACAATTACATGATATGCACACACTTTAAATAAAGTGTAGATGTAAATTTAAAGAAGAATTTTTGTTTGTGGTAAACTTATAATATAGCCGTGTTTCTATACAAACCTCTGTTCCCAGACAGCATTGCGGTTGTAGTTGGTGTTTCACTGTTCTAGTACCCCCAAGTCCCCAAGAAAGACCATCATGTGTAATCTATAAATTGGGAAAGTCCACCACCCATTATATGAACAAGCACAAGTCAGTTGGTTGCATGCACTAGCTTCATGACTAAGGAATGACTAAGCCTAAAAAAAAAAGGTGTTTGATTGGCCTAACATGACAAAAACAAATAGGGTTGGTCGGTCGTTTTTTTAAATTTTAAATCACCTGCTTTGGGGACTTAACATAGCCGAAAATGAAAGCAAACAGTCAAAAACTTTAATACTTTCAATTTTTTCAATTTTTTAATTGTTTTTTAATTAATTAATTATTTTCTTTAATTTTTCAATTTTTAAAAAAAAATTCCTCCCTCAAAATAATAAAAAATATTCAGGGTCGGCGATGTATTTAGAGTCGGTCGGGTTAGGCCAATCAAACTTTTTGTTTAAAATTAAGTACAGTGACATAAACTGTAAGTGTTGTAGTGGATATAAAAGTTGTATCATGTTGTGTATAAACTAGGGGTGGGCAACCTTTTAAAGTTCACTGCCGTTTCAGTTTTATCTTGGAATTACTTATTCCAAGGTTTTATAACTTTCATTTACTTCACTGAGAGACTAGAGAAAAATGAACTTTTTGAATGATGGCGCTTGATAGATATTCGATTGAATTAATTTATTTGGCAGATATTCGATTGAATTAATTGGCAAGTGATCATGCTGATAATTATTACCAAATAGTAAAATGTACATGATAAAGGGCGAATTAGGGTAATTTTAAAAAGCACAAAATGTGCTGCCTGATTTTGGAAAAGTGCTTTTTGGGGCAAAAGGTGCTTTTTCAAGGAAAAGGTGCTTTATATGCACAAAAATATGCCATGCGTTAAAAATAAACCAAAATGTGTGGCTAAGATGCGCTTTTCGATGTTTACATATTTTTTATAATTTTAATTGTCAAAACCATCATTTTTCATTAAGAACTAAATTCAAACTACAATTGTAAACAAGAAATAGAATAAACACTTCACAGTAATGCATTTAGTTGATTTTAGGTAAATAGACATTGACAAAATGTGGTTTTTTGTGGCAAAAAGTGTTTTTGTGTGCACTTTTGTGCTATTGCACATGTTCCCTGTCTCTAATATGCCCAAGAGTTGGTTAACATTTATTTTGAAATTCAAGTCACAAAACTAAAACTACTGTTTTAGTATGTCAATGCACCCTGTCATGTATTTTTTGGACCCCGCCACCATAAAAAACCCACGTGCCACACCCAACCACATCCAAACATGTACCCGAAGTATGTTTTCCCGTACAACACTAAACAACAGTGTTTTTTGTTGTCACCTAAAGTACATAAACGTTTATGATCGGTTATTGTGGATTTTAACCCAAACCTTCTTATAGACATTTGATTCACTACAGCAAAAAACAATGTCTACGCGCATGCTATAGCATTTGATTAGATGTTGCATCATCCAAGCTGATATGTGGGAACGAAATCCCTGCCCAGGCGAGTGTTGGCTGGTTAGTTGAGTGTTTCGGGACGCGGCGCAGTGATTGGAGGGTCCGGGGGTCGAATCCCCGAGGGTTAGCGGTAATTATATTTCAGGCCCGATCAGCATTTAACATGGTTAAGGGAGCACAGCACCAAGACGCTCTCCATAGACTTTACTGTTAAAAAAGGCTTACTTAAATGGCTCTAGTTTCTAAATTAGCCATAAAATTTCAATGAAATTTTGATATGTTTTACTCACAAGGGTAATCTACAACATATCTCAATTTGAAGCAAACTTTCTCGTGCACTTTTTTTGCTATAAGCCGCCGCATAACAACGTAGTGATATGCCTACCTAAATTCGGTCTCCGGTCTGGATATCACCGCGTGTGTAAATCGGTCCGTGAAATTAAAATTGACCTCAAATCACCTAGTTTAAATGTCAGAACATCAACTACACATTTCAAACACAACATATTAGTGAAAAATTATATCATAAACCGTCAAAAAATAACTCTCTTTCCCGCCAAATAGGAACTATTGTCGTACTCAACTTTGATTGATCGCGACGATAGCGTGTCGCGATACCTATTTAGGTATGTGCTTCCTTATAGAGCACAAATTTGCTCAAAATCATTCAAAATTGATATCAACTTTTTCAGCGTGAAATTTTGAACAAACTAGCCAAATAAAATTACAATTGAACAATCCGTTTTTGAAATATGATCTGATCACGGAGGCCGCATCTTCCGTAAAATCACTATTATTTTCCGTTTTTTGACTCTAGACGCGGCACGCTTTGATTTGTTAGGCCTACACTCACGAAATTCAAACTTTTTGACTCAAATCCAACTGATTTTGATTTCGATCAGTCTCTGATTATGTCGACCTAACCCACCTATAACACATCAACTGAAATAACGCCGTGTTTTTGTTTAAAAAAGAGCAACCACACCCCCCCCCTGTTTTTTAAACCGGACAAAGTTGGCCTATGCCATAAATACACTGCCCAGTAGATATCAAAACGCATAGATTTGGGTGAAACCCGACTTTTATTTATTGCATTGTGTAATACACCTACACTGGATCGGAGCACGCGGGAGATCGGGCACCTGGCGCTATAAGGGAGCACAGCACCAAGACGCTCTCCATAGACTTTACTGTTAAAAAAGGCTTACTTAAATGGCTCTAGTTTCTAAATTAGCCATAAAATTTCAATGAAATTTTGATATGTTTTACTCACAAGGGTAATCTACAACATATCTCAATTTGAAGCAAACTTTCTCGTGCACTTTTTTTGCTATAAGCCGCCGCATAACAACGTAGTGATATGCCTACCTAAATTCGGTCTCCGGTCTGGATATCACCGCGTGTGTAAATCGGTCCGTGAAATTAAAATTGACCTCAAATCACCTAGTTTAAATGTCAGAACATCAACTACACATTTCAAACACAACATATTAGTGAAAAATTATATCATAAACCGTCAAAAAATAACTCTCTTTCCCGCCAAATAGGAACTATTGTCGTACTCAACTTTGATTGATCGCGACGATAGCGTGTCGCGATACCTATTTAGGTATGTGCTCCCTTAAGGGTGTATTCCAACATATTTAAAACATTGTTAAATTAATCAAGTTTTGCTGGGTTTTTTTTTGGTAGAAACAACAATTATGGCAAATTTTAATGTTCATCTTGAATTCTGAAGTAAATTAATTAAAATTAAAAAAAATTCAACATGACATTGTGTCCCTTTAAGTTTTACGCGAATATTTCGGGTTGAAAAGTGTGAATACACTAATTGCACAAATTGAGGGTGCACGTTACCATATGTCAATGTACACCTGTCAATTTTGAACGCCCTCAAGTGACACGGGCTCTAGTTTTCGGATGACATGTTTATATCGTAACATAACAGTTTGAGCTCACTGTATGTTGTAGCCATTTGGCAAATTCTCAGAAAATCTAAAAAGATTTATCAGAGCTCTACTAGTAATTTGCATCGGCTCAAAGGGATCCTGAAAATGACATTCTTGAGGAAATGTTAGCTAAGTAACAACGGGAGACAACATCACACGAGGCCTGTTCAGATGGGCACTATAGTCTCGAGACTAGCTACATTGTAGTCTCGAGCTTACAAATCTACCGCTAATCCAGAATGCCTGTCCACGGCCAGAGGACAATCTTAGCCTCATGTCTAGCTCTAGCGATACTACCAGGGTAGCTTCGAGACTAACTCAAGGTCGCACGATTCTTAGATTGCCGAAAATGGTGCATTGATAGGCAATTTGGCCTTACAAAAATCTCACAAAAATACCATCCCCGGAGAATAAAATTGCTCGAAAACATCACATTTTCAAGATTAGTCTTCGTGCTTTTCCGGAACTACAGGGTTACACAAATTGCGAAATGATTTGGTGTAGTGCTCGCTTTAACAAAAAACGTAAAAAGTATCACTCAAAAAATTCAAATACTACCCCTAACTGGAATTATGTCACAAAATAGATTTTTATCTATACCCAAAATACCCCATTTTTCTCACTTTTGGGCCTGAAGGATTCACACAGAAAATACGCTCTCGGCTAACTCTTGGTTTTCGCATAATTTATGGTTTTAGTGCATGTAGTGCTTCCAGATTTCTTCTGGTGTAAATTCTAGCTTTAAACTTTAGGTTAGTTAACCATGACAAGAGTTACACGGCCGTAAACCGAAAGTTTTGTCTTGAGACTAGCTAATCTCTAGCTTATCACCCATCATCTGAATGCTCCGCTCCGATGGTGCGTTAAGAAGCGCACAAAGTATCATCAGGAAACATTTTCTGTTGTTGCCCAAAATAGAGATTGTGTTTTACAAAATTTAGAGCCTGTCATTTTCCTAGTATCAAGTTGCCATTCCAACTTTACTACCCTTAGAAAATGTTACATAGGCTGCGCTATAAACGGCTATATAAAGCAAAAGTGCACACAAAATAAAAAGAATCAACAAATTGCATGGACGTGATTATTCTAGACCATGTTTAGTTTGAATTTAGTTTTGAATGACAAATGATGGTTTTGACAATTAAATAAGAAATGTGTAATAAACATGTAAAGGGAATTTGGGTTTATTTTTAATGCATGGCATATTTTTGTGCAAAAAAAGCTCCAGCCCTGATGGTACGGTCACCTTTAGTAATTAGTATGCTTAGATATTTATTTGTATCCTCATGAAAATATCATACAAGGGTCAGGGTTAAGTCTAATGTTAAACTGAAGGCCTACTCTATATGTCACCATTGTCCCTCTCTCAAATTAGTAATAAAATGCACTTTCTTTACTTCATAAAAATTGTGTATTGGAATAAAAACAATAAAAACAATGTTCAGTCAAAGTACATCATAATTATTTATTTCTGTCCTAAGAAAGTACCCCTTTTTTGGCCTTGACCAATATTTGTGTTGGAATTTGGATAGTTGAGACTAATTATTATGACTTTAACGTGAACTTTTAGTTCAACCAGCATATTACCAAGTCTGATAGTATTCGGAAATGGACGATAATGCACCCCTACGGTGTTTGTAATGTAAGCCCAATACGACCATGCTGGTTTTACAAATGAATATTTGGCTAAGTCCCAAAGAGACGCTGAAGTCATTCATCATAACCCTGACCCTGGTTTAGTTTTTTTGACCGGGATCACAATTTTCGAAGACAAAACACAAACTAAATCACCGGGAACCTGCCGGGATTCGATCCGGGGACCATCCAGACTTGGGCCCTATGTCCCACTCACTAAAGCCACAGCCCTCAGCTACTCGTTCTCACTTATAGTTGCGCTCACTACATGTATAATCATGCTATAATATAGGCTCGGTTGACTACGTCATCAAAAACCGACAGCACCCGTAGGCGCTTGGAGATGGACTTAGCATTATGCAGATAGCACTTTAATGAGAGACCCTTTATGGGCATGGTCTCTGATTTAGTATTATATGATTCAATTATTTTAGTTTTTTGGTTTTCTTAGGGACGCACCATTAGATACACAGGGGGGGGGGGGGCAAGGAAGTTTAAAAAAAAACCTTTGCCCACTATCCAGAAAGAAAAAAAACCTTTGCCCACCAACCAGGAAAAAAAAGAAGATGACCCACTGAGTAAAAGAAAAAGAAAATGACTCACCCAACTCAATGTAAAGAAAAACAGTAGAACCTAAAAAAACAACCTTTGTCGCCTTTGCCCCCCCCCCCATAAAAAACTTGCCGTCAAAGGCGGCGAAAAAAAGAAATTCCACCTATTGCGGTGGCGAATTTTTTTCTTCTGCCCAACCCCAACTTCCATGCCCCCCACGAAAATCAAATGGTGCATCCAATACACAGCCATGATGTAGGCTTGCGCTGAAACTCTATTTTAACTCTCCTGTTTTACCGTCTTATTACCATGTACAATGAAGTGTAATTATAAGGCAATGCAAAATCCTAACCCTAACAAACCTCTTAGGTAGGTTTGGTCGGGCATTTCCCCTACCCCCCCCCCCCCCAACAATTGGCCATTTTTGGTGAACTTTCAAAACATTTCAATTAAAAAAAAGAGGAGAAATCCAATAGAAGAAGAATTGGCATATTTGAAGAGAAAAAAGCCCCCCCCCCACACCGTCGTCTTACATACCATGTTTCAAGGTTAAATTCCTAATGAATAATTATGAGGTAACACAATATTGATACATAATCCACTCCTTGATATTGAATATCTATCAAGTGAAGTTATTAGTGAACTTGCATCTGTAATTTATGCATAGATGACACCACATTCAATTAAATATCAATGCATTTTTCAGGTCACTTCGCCACAGACAACAAATATAATATAAAGTAAATCAGCAATGAGACACCAGGTCTTTTAGCTCTTTTGTCTGATGTCGAAGGACAACGTGAAAGAGTTGAAATTTGCACCATTTACACATTTGATTGAACTAGCTTTTACACCAGCATTAACAGTTCAGGGGAGGGAGGGGGGGGGGGGGGGGGGGTGGAGGCGGTACTTAGTGGATATATGGCTATATGAGGTCACAGGATGTGCCACCAAACAGGGTCCCATTTTTCACCCCCTGGTAAATGAATGACCCATTTTCATAGCAATTTTTGGTAAATTTATGGGTGCTTTTCAATCCCTAAATATTCATCACAATTTTAGCAAAATCTGTCATATATGTAGGAACATTATGATGGGTCTCTGGTAAATTTATGGGTCGATTTTTCACCGAAAATTGGTAAATGTTTGGTGAATTTTCATTTTGCTGGCGGCACATCCCTACCCAAACAAATTCTGAGTACCCCACTCCAGAGCATCTGTTTAGTCAATGCCATGCTATTCAGATAGTGTTTTTTTAATGTCATTAACTGTCACAACAGTCATGTGCCACAGAAAAGCACTCCCATTTTTGCCAAAAACAATTCTTTGTACAGATTTTCCTGATTTTTTGAAAATTCAGGAATGTTTCAGAATTTTCTAGCATTTTGTCAAGTTTAGATGTGTTTTCGGAACAAAAATAATAATTGTTAATTTTATTAGTGTATCCATGGGTTGAAGGACATTTGAAAATAAAAACCTTGTTTCATATCACTGGAGGCACCTTTTAAAATTTTATACCATATTTGGGAAAAAATGACACTGCCTCATTGAGTTGTTCTCACTTATGACATAACACATTATTTCAGAATATGGAATGTTTGCAAATGTCAAAGTGTTGTTTTAAGTTTAGTTTTATGGTTACTCTACTTCTAAAAATCAGTAATCATGCATTGGTACCAAGCACCAAAAGAACCTATGTAAAAGTCATTGAGGATTTGCAAATCAAAATGTTTAGCTGCAGAAGCACTCAACATTTTTACCGCAGGGTTTTGTGGGGGTCATACCAGGAAAGTATAAGTACGAGATTACCAGAAAACCTGTTGCATTTTGGGTTTGTATTTTGCTACAGAAGCAAAGTTCAAATCTGGAACATGTTTATGCCATTTAGAAAAATATACAAATGCGTTTTGTGGTCAGCCCCGGGCAATAAATGCAGCATTTATTCCAGAATGGGATTACTGAGGTCTCTTACACATACTTAACACTTTCCACGCAGCTATTGGTTTTACCAATACTAAACAGTTTTTTCAGAAACCTTTCTCATATTTTAAGGTCTATCTCAAGGATTACGGAACCAATAGTAGGCATGTTTGTACTTGATTTCAATGCATTTCTCATGGTGATTCCAAATATGGTAATGAAATTCAATAATTTTGAAATTTCTGAAACATTTTGTGACATTTTGGAATGTCGTCTGCAGACGCCTGCCGCATGGAAAGTGTTAAAACCTGTACTTACATGTACCATGCTCATTGGGTAAAACAAATTTTCCCAAGATCCTCTTCTGTGATTAAATCAGGGGGCGTAATAGGGGTCATTTGTCAACAGAGGGGAACAGATCCAAGTTTGTGGGAAGTTTCCTAGGGAAGCTAGACTAATCTAAACTAAACTATTACAGAACAATATTCCTGTCTATGCAAATCCAATTCTATATTGTAGTGTTCCATTGACCATCATGTCTAGGGTACCCGTCCAGTTGAATACCCTCCCCCCCCCCCCCCCCCCACCCCTCCCCCATCTCCATCAACTGACAAATGAGCTTTTTACCCTCTTACTATTAATGTTTTTCTATGGCTAATTTTTTATTTGATATTTTAATAGAGCTTGCTGAGCTCCACAATAATCTAAAATTTGAGATTGATCGGAGGTACGGTTTTCTAGATATGACAATTTTATTGTCAAAAATGAAGCAAAATTGAAGCGTTCATTTCTTTTGTTGCTTACTGGTTTTTTTGACCCCCTAGCAAAATACAAAGACAAATTAATCTATGCAAAAATGTTTAATTATTTTTTACAAAAAAGTATAAATGCTACAAAGCTGAAATTTTGGGAGCTTGTTAATTATAGTTGTTAGAAAGTCTCCTGTACTGCGGGAGGCTGTAAGACATCTGCATAATTAATTATACTTAATTATCTAGAAATAATTTGGAAAACAAAAATTAGGCTAATTAATGCACTTAATTAATTGTTTCAAGTTCATGCACTTTACTAAATGTAATGCTACTTTGGTGTATATGTTGGCTATACAACTCTCCTTAATTCCTGTGCTGCGGGAATCTAATAGAGTTTTCAGTAAGAAATTAGAGCAAAAACAAAAACTTTTTTATCAACATTTTACGTAGGGAGTCAAAAAAACAATATAAAACAAAAGAAAATAGACTGCCCTCTGTTGGCCGAAAAACAATACAAAACAAAAGAATTCAAAATGATTTAAAATGATTTTTTGACAATAAAATTGTCATCTAGAAAACCGTACCTTTGATCAATCTCAAATTTCAGATTATTGTGGAGCTCAGCAAGCTCTATTAAAATATCAAATAACAAATTGGCCATAGGAACAACTTGCCAAAAGTTAGTTGTATCTTGATTCTTGAATCTTGAACAGTGTAAGCAAGTGTTGTGTCTGTGCTGTCTGAATCACTCAATATGAGCGTACTTGTACTTGGATGGAAATGTTCTTTGACCACTATTATGTAATCACTCATTTCTCCGTAATTACTGAATCGAATCAAATGCGATTTTCTTCAAATTATAGACAACTAATTGGACTTTATTTTGTCATTTGAATGGTTTTATTCTGACACTTGTTTAAAGGTGCAATTTGTGAGACGCCCTGTATTCATTCATATATCTATTGACCATCCTAAAGAAATTGGCTTACATTTTCCAGTATTTATGCAATCATGCATCATGCCGGAGCATGGATTTGGCCTGGAGTTTGCTGTGAGCTGCCTCAGACACACTGGATTGGGATATTAAGAGATTGGGGTAGTCAGAAGAGGATCTATGGTTAGATCTACCGCAAAGTAAGACTTTGCTCCCTCTGACAATTTACGCATGTTGTCAACCCTGGCCATTCAGGTTACTGATTGTATGCTCGCCTGTACACTTCAAATGCTCTTCGCTCATCTTCCACAACTGTCTCTTCTGTAAAAACAGAGTATTTTGTTTCTTTATCTTTTATATTTCTATTTTGCTCAAAACATACATATCACAATAAAGTTACAATAATACATAAAACATACAGTACACACCTGGGTAACATGAATAAAGCACATCATCAAGTATAAAGGTATACAATTATTCCTTCACAAAACTTCTCCTCTAATTTTGTCCATTTATCAATGAGTTTATACATTGTGTTCTTGCTGCTAGACTCTGTTTTTCAAGTTTATAATGGAATTTAATTAAATATTTAAATGCAAAAAATGATGGTATTAGATTTTGAAATCTGCTATCATAGGTAACCTTCTTGACAAAAAACAGTAAAAACAAAATATGATAAAAAGACTCTTTAATCTTTATTCATAAAACTTTTAAAAATCTATGCTCTATGTGCTGTTGGTGATGACCAAGACTCCAGTTGTCCAGTCTAAAGGCCCTCAGCATTTTATTGTGGTATTCTCTCATGAGCTAAATGATTCTGTTTATTTTGAGCTCTATCATTAAATTTCAAGAACAAATACGGTATACATACCGTAGTGAACGACCTGCAAGTCATGACACTCATTATGGTCCCCATCATTAGACCCCATTAATTAGGAGCTGGGGGAGGCAGCCCAGACAACACTTACGCATCTCTTCATGAGTGTTCTCAATGTTGTGATTACTGTATGATGGTATTGTATTGGTTTTATATCGTATTCCAGATGGAATATGACACTCGTAAGGGATTTGGAGGTGGGTGACCATATTTTAGCCACACTTGTTCTCTTTTGGAGGTACACGTATGGTAATTCGGGGAGGGGGGGGGGGCGGTAACTTAGTGAATATGAGGTAACAGGATGTGTCGCCAAATAAGATCCCATTTTGGTAAATTTATGGGTCGAATATCCTTAAATTTGCTGTTTTTCACATACAAATTTGGGCAAAAACTGTCAAATATTTAGGAAAATTCTGGTAAACATATGGGTCCATTTCCCCCAGAAAATTGTAAATGTTTGGGTAAATTTTCATTTTGCTGGTGGCACATCCTTCAAAAAAAGTATCTGAGTGACCCCCCCGCCCCCACCTCCGGACGGTAATACACTACCTTTTCGCTCATAGCAGAGAAACGAAACATTTCCAAACTCCAAAAAGAGTGAAAATCACTCCAAAAAAGTGAAAGTCACTCCAAAAAAGTGAAAGTCACTCCAAAAGAGTGAAAATCACTCCAAAAGAGAGAACTGTCACTCTTTCAAGGAGCTCACAGAGGGACAGCTCTATAAAGAGCTCCCAACAAGTGAAAATGCACATTTCACTCTTTTCGGAGTGGTTTACATTTTTACAACAGTTTCAATCTTTTTTGAGAGTGAGGTTTTTCATTTAATAGTTGACATTTAGAGAGAACATTTGATTGGGTCACAAGCTACTTTATTTTATCCATTTAAACCGTAACCACCACAGGTTGGTTTGGAAATTTTCAACTGTTATGTGTGTTTTAAAATTTGCGTTTGTAGTTTCTTCACATAGACTAAACGCAAAAGAAATATATTTGAGTGTTATTATTTTTGCAGTAGCTCACTGGTTCGAGCGCGAAAATAATTTTGATCAAATTTCGCTTGTCATAGTTTCTGCTAGGATCATGCTTATGTTATAGGTTATGTTAAATCTCGCATTATCTACAAGATTCTTCTGATAACATTTAAATTGTACTTGGAGCTCTAGCTCCTATGTATCTGCAAGATCTTATTCAACAATACAAGCCTACACGCAATCTTCGTTCTGGCTCAAAATATCTTCTTGCACATGTTTCTTCACCTTCTACTTCATATGGACGCTGTTCTTTTCAAGATGCTTCTGCTGACCTTTGGAACAATTTACCATATCGTGTTAAATCAGCCAAAACTCTTGAACAGTTCAAATCATTGTTAAAAACTTACCTATTTAATGTTAATGTTTAATATCTTTTTGTTTTGTCTTTTGTTACTGTTTTATTTGTTATAGCACATAGGGACTTAATTGTGTTATGCGCTCAATAAGTATGGTTTTATTATTATTATTATTATTATTAATAAATTGTGAAAATAAATGTAGCGCGAAAAATTCCACTTTTGCAGTAAACTTGAAGTGTGATAAACTTGAAGTGTGGTATCACTGGTCACGGGATAGGTGCACTTGAGAGTTAATACTAGCGCCAAGTCCTTTCTAATGACCAATTGTGGAATTCTTTGAAATCAAGAAAAAAAGATAGAAGATAAGACTAATTTGTAATTGATCATTTACCAAATAAAGGGATTTGATAATCACCATCCTTTTTCACTCCTTTTAACAATAGAAAAAAGCGAGCTTTCTCCGCGCTTTCCTTGAGCTTGTATCTATTTTGTAAAAAGGCAAGGCCCCTTGAGCCCCCAAAAAGAAGTTGTGTTGCCCTCAGCGACCGACCCTAAAATCGCAAAAAATAGGGTCGGCTTTTATTTTTATTTTTTCAAATGATTTGTTTTTTATTTTTATAGATTTAAATTTGTCCTCTAAGTGTCTCTATGTTACTATTTCTTGCTTGAAATGAATAAGTTAGCTTTAATAAATGTTTTTAGACTATTATCACACTAGAAACATTAGTTAAATTGACATATATGGGTTTATACCAATTTTGTCTTGACATAAACCATATATTTTTCAGCCAAAAAAAGAAGAAAAAAAAGAAGAAGAAAGTTTACCGATCGACGGACCGACCCAATTTTAAATTTGGGCTACACAACAATTTTATTTTGCCTTATGCCTTGGTAAAACCTGTTAATTACACTTTTCCATAACCCCCATGACTGCACCACCCATTCCTGTTTTTATTTGATGTGTAAGTGTAAACATTGTCATTATTCTTATCTTTTCAGACCAAAAATGGTGACAAATGATGGGCACCTTACTTTCCAGACTGGTACGAACCACAACATCACATTCAAGACTGGCGGAGGGACGGGTCGTATTGTCATTGATACATTTGACTTGGTGGAGATGGCCAGGATGGTAAGAAGCTTGTAACATAGGGGAGGAGAGGGGAAGGGGAATGGTTAGGGGGAGGTGGCTGTGTGAACCATCATATTCATGACAGGTGAAGGGACGGGTCGTATTGTCATCGATACATTTGACTTGGTGGAGATGGCCAGGATGGTAAGAGACTGGTAACATAGGGGAGGGAGGGAGAGGGGAGGGGGAGGGGGCTGTGTGAACCATCATATTCATGATGGGCGGAGGGATGGTTCGTATTGTCATCGATACATTTGACTTTGTGGGGATGGCCAGGATGGTAAGGGACTGATAACATAGGGGGAGGGGAGGGAGAGGGGAGGGGGAAGGGAAGGGGGAGGTGGCTGTGTGAACCATCATATTCATGACAGGTGGAGGGACAGGTCGTATTGCCATCAATACATTTGACTTGGTGGGGATGGCATGGATGGTAAGAGGCAGGTAACATAGGGGAGGGAGGGAGAGGGGAGGGGGAGGTGGCTGTGTGAACCATCATATTCATGACAGGCGGAGGGACGGGTCGTATTGTCATCGATACATTTGACTTGGTGGAGATGGCCAGGATGGTAAGGGACTGGTAACATAGGGGAGGGAGGGAGAGGAGAGGGGAGGGGGAGGGGAAGTGGGCAGTGGCTGTGTGAACCATCATATTCAAGACTGGCGGAGGGACGGGTCGTATTGTCATCAGTACATTTGACTTGGTGGGGATGGCCAGGATGGTAAGGGACTGATAACATAGGGGGAGGGGAGGGAGAGGAGAGGGGAGGGGAGGGGAGGGGAGGTGGCTGTCTGAACCATCATATTCATGACAGGCGGAGGGACGGGTCGTATTGTCATCAGTACATTTGACTTGGTGGAGATGGCCAGGATGGTAAGGGTAAGGAACTGGGGAGGGGAGGGAGAGGGGAGGGGGAGGTGGCTGTGTGAACCATCATATTCATGACAGGCGGAGGGACGGGTCGTATTGTCATCGATACATTTGACTTGGTGGAGATGGCCAGGATGGTAAGGGACTGGTAACATAGGGGAGGGAGGGAGGGGAGGGGGAGGGGAAGTGGGCAGTGGCTGTGTGAACCATCATATTCAAGACTGGCGGAGGGACGGGTCGTATTGTCATCAGTACATTTGACTTGGTGGGGATGGCCAGGATGGTAAGGGACTGATAACATAGGGGAGGGAGGGAGAGGAGAGTGGAGGGGGAGGGGAAGTGGGCAGTGGCTGTGTGAACCATCATATTCAAGACTGGCGGAGGGACGGGTCGTATTGTCATCAGTACATTTGACTTGGTGGAGATGGCCAGGATGGTAAGGGTAAGGAACTGGGGAGGGGAGGGAGAGGGGAGGTGGCTGTGTGAACCATCATATTCATGACAGGCGGAGGGACGGGTCGTATTGTCATCGATACATTTGACTTGGTGGGGTTGGCCTGGATGGTAAGTGGCTGATAACATAGGGGAGGGGAGGGAGAGAGGGGAGGGGGAGGTGGCTGGTATAAACCATCATATTCATGACAGGTGAAGGGACGGGTCGTATTCATGATACATTTGATTTGGTGGATTGGCTAGGATGGTAAGAGGCTGGTAACAAAGAGGGCAGGTGGGAGAGGAGGGGGCGGGGGGGGGGGGGGGGGGGGAGGGGTTAAGGAGGTGACTGATATGAACCACATCATCTTCAAGACAGACAGGTGGAAGAACAATGTCATAGATAATATTTGATTTGTGACAATGGAAAAGATGATCTGAGGCTGGTAACATTGGTAAGGGAAAAGAGGGGAATAGGGTGAGGGGAGGCTAAGGGGAAGGAGGGAAAGGAAGCAGTGGCGGCAGCAGCCTCATAATTTTGGAGGGAGGAAAAGGGGGCAAGAATTTTTTTTCGGGTATATGACAAAAAATGATGCGCGCAAAGTACATCTTTTGTGCCATGTTACGCTAAATGGTCAAATTGGGTCTAATACTAACTCATTTGGTATGAAAATGCGCGCTTGTGCGCAAACTTTAGCTGTTTTATGCTACAATTGTCAATATTTGGTCTAATTTAACCTAATTTAGTAAGAAAATGTTTACACAGCGCGAAAAAATTGCCTTTATATGCTAAAATTGTCAATTGGGGTGGGGGTTGGGGGAAATGCCCCCCCCCCCCCTGTAGCGCCGCCACTGAAAGGAAGGGAAGCGGAGAAGGGAAGGGAGATTGCTTGGAACAAAAGATGTGATTGTGTTTCTACTGGATCTCTTTATCCCGGATCATAGTGGATCATTGTGGATCAAAGTGGATCACAAGCCCAGGTTTTGGGCCTGGAGGCCATATCATTTATTACCAACAAAACATATGCTAAGAATTGTGAGGGATGGTTGTACAAATGTAAGGCCTGAGATAGGGGAGGGGCTCGCCAAATGGTGTGACCTCTTTCAGTATTTTACTATTTTTGTCCCTTTTTCCTGAATAAAATGACAACCCCTTAACTTTATTAAATTAACTGCAATCATACAATACATAACATCTGTGACTTGTTTGGTGTTTGCTACTGTACTAGGTCATAGCTTGTCGCTCTATTGTAAATTATTATTTCAGAGTTAAGGTAAACGCAAAGCTAGACCAGTATTTGTGTTGTCATCTTTGGTTTAGTGAACCTATAGTGTGCCTTAATGCCACAGTACAATGGCAATTGATTCAATGAAAGGCTTTTGATAATAGTATTATGAGATCAATTGGATTTAAACTTGAAGTTGAACGTGTCCATTGAACTGCTAATAGAATAGGTTTTCTGTTGTTTGTTATTGAAAACAAATAACTTGGTCACAGTGCCAGCCATTAAGTGTTGCATGCACGTACATAATGCAACATTAGTTAAATAATACATTTATTTTTGAGAGTTTTTTTTTGTGTACAACATATTTATTTTATTTTATTTCAGTTTCAGTTTCAGTTTTATTTGTTTTCATTTCGGTAAACATTTACAATAACAGTAATATATAAATACAAAAATACAAAAGACGTGGATGCCAGTCTAAAACACAGAGCGTGAGGAAGATGGCACCCAATGATATAATAATTACAAATAAATAAATAATACTTAATAGTATAATACATAATATCAATAAAACGGAGTAATACAAAAGATGTAAGTTACAGTAACAGATTTTTTTTAAAATTTTTTTTGAATTTTAATTTTATTGTATAACAATGTTCTTCTTTTGACTTTGTTTGAAAATGGATGCTATAGCCTATTTACTATTCCTCCTGTATCAAGTTCAAGTTCATTATTGGGTGGGGGGCGGCAAAGGGGTAAAATTGACGTCAAACGCATCATTGGAGTGGTAGGTATTGCAATGTGTGTAGACATGGATGAACTCATGGAACTGGGTTAAAAGCCAAAGAGATTAAGGAGGCTAAATGAAAATGCCCAAATATGTGTAGTAGTATTTGAACCTGGGCAGCCTTTACCACTTCGTACATCTCTGTGTTTTGATATGCTGTAGAAACTGTGGCACACAACAAGCGCATGTTACTTTTGGCTGAATATAATTCAACTCAATTCTCTGAAGTCAAGTTCACTGTGAGCAGGCTTCTCATAAGGTAAAAATATTATGGGGTCCACTGGACCCAAAAATTTACCAATTCTCAAAATTATGGGGTCCAAGAAAAAATTATGGGGTCCAAGTCAAAAATGTAATTTGCAAACACCCGCCAAGACTTTCAAATGTTACCTGTAATTAACTTATCCCTATCAATCATGCGACAGGCCTGCGTGTGGATCAAAGTTTTCCGTCAAGATATGTACCCATGCGGTAATCGCTATAACAATTTATTGATTCATCTACATTTTTACATTACAACGAACAATAAAAGCGATGAACTGGATATGTCGCAGAGACGAACTAATCATAATGTATTCAACCTTTGCCCTCGTACAAACAAATCCGTATCTGCACCATTATTATAATCGACGCAACATAATGATTAAAAACCGATAGCGTCACTATTGGTCTGTTGAAGAGACACAAAATAGCGAGAAGAAAAATATATTACGCAATACGCACATGCTAGTCTCTCTTGAAAACTGGCCGTACACATTGACGATGTATGCATTCAACGACGACTACGGACACGACGAAAACATTTGTAGATGAGGTGAAAACATGAACGATGATCGAGAGTTGTGCAAGGAAGACCTAGAATATCACGAAAACTAATATCAGTGTAAGCTTACACGTGCAAAATTATCTTGACACACGATTAAAAATTATTGCGTCCAGATGGACGCAATAAAGAGTACAGTTTAAAATGTACTGCGTTTTTAGCAAAAACTATTGCGTCCCCAGACGCGAAAACGCAATGTAACGAGAAGCCTGACTGTGAGTCAAGTTATATAATTCTTGTACTTCCATGATCCAAAGTCAAGACCAGTCAGCGCTCTTTGTAATTAAGTCAAATCATCAAAACTGATGATTTGAAGTCAAGTTTTAAGTAAAGTCCTCCCCCCCCCCACACACACACTGGATGAAGGATATGTTAGGCTAAGAAGAAAAAAATCTCACATACCCACGCCGCGCATAAGTAAGTGGATCGAGTCACCTTTGCTGCGTATGAACCATATCTGATGAGTTTTAAAAAAAATGATTGTCAGAATCCAAAAAAAAATGGCTGTGAAAAGGGGTAAAAACACAATAAGAAATAATTTCCGCATTTAGCGCAGCTATTTTTTCTAAATCAAAAAGGAAAAAAAGAAGCATAGCTATAATTTCCCAAATGTTTTTGCCTCATTTCTCCCTTTTTGCCTATACTCATGGTCAAGGTACTTTATCATGACCTTTATTAACACATGTTTATGAATCTGACAACAAGAATGCAGTGTTTATGAATGGTTGTTAGCTTTTCATCAAAGGGGAAAATTTGATGCTGTGAGTAGGAATGAAAATAACAAAAATCAACATCAATTGGGAAAAATTCCAACACAATGGGTACAAAAAAAATTCAACTGAAAACCAAAGACTAAGGTAAAACTATTCATCGCAACAAATACGATGAAACACAATGGAATAATAAAGTGAACCCTGTGGCTTGCTCGCAGATAATGAGCGATATTCACATGTTTTGTGTGTGATTTAGTATGAAATATGCTGTACAAGTTCCGAAATAATATGACTTGCGATAGGCCTATATAAGGCCAAATAAAAAAACCCATTTGTTTCTCGTCCCCGCCCGCTTCCTTTTTTGGGGCCGCCTCCTTTTATCTGTTATTTTTTATTTAAAAAAAATGAAAATATTTTTTATTTATTTATTTGTTACAAATTTTTTTAGAAGTCCAAAAGTATATAAAACATGACCTTAGATGACCTAGATTTGACCCGAAATAATTCACCTAATACCCCATGACCCACACTATAGCTATGGTAATTTATTACTTAAGATCCTACCTTATAAGTACATTGGTATTTCATAATATTCTGATTAAAAGTATGACTTTTGAGAACCGTTTTCAGTGTAAAAAATACCATTATTGTTTTATTGTAACAACATCTAACTAAATTTAGTAAACTACATGTATACATGTACATTTTGCTTGTTATGGCAATAGACGTGTTGCCTGTAACATGATGAAGCATTAAAAAGATTTATAATGTTTGAATAAATTATTTCAATTTTGTTTAAATTAATCCCGAGAAATCTTGACTTTGGCGGATAACCAAAAATGTTGGCGGATAACCTGATTTTATATCATGGTTATCCGCCGGATAACCTGATTTTCCCCCTTAATTCGAACACTGCTCAGAAGTGTAAAACATGGTGCTAAACACTATTATATTAAAACAATGTATTAACATGGTGCTAACACTATTAAAACAATGTAAATATGTTAAGTTCTTGTTTGTCTAACAATTGTCTCTTTTTCAATTGTCATTTCATTTAATAGGGAAAACACTATAGATTGCCAGAAATCTCAAACGGCGGCCATTTTGAAAAAACAAAAACAAAAACAAAAACCCCTCATCCTTTTTTTGAAAAACCTGGACGAGAAACATGTTTTTTTTTTATTTGGCCTAATAATAATTTTATTTAGATCGTTCATTTATAAATCATGAACCGTTCATCAGACCATGAAGCTAGAAGACCCTAGCTTCACGATGAGACTAACTTTTTTTTACGCATTCTCCAAAAACATTTTTCTCAATCAAGAGATGTGTTGCTCCCTCGAGTTTACAAGTCATAATCAGTGTACGCACTTGGTGCTAGGCCTATGTCATTATTAAAGACATTACAGATGGTCATTTTTTAAGCCAATAACAATTGCAACCCCAGCAACCCCCAGGGACATGGGACTAGCATGCAATAATTTGTATTGTACGCTCAAGGTTATGATTTCAGCTCTAGTGACACTTTGTTTACAGTGGAAATATTGGCCATGTTCACTTGTACACGATCCATGTACCATTGTTGCTGTCAAACAGACACTACATGGAATACCCTACCCAAAAAACAAACAATCCTCATACAATTTATACCAGGTGAATTCAATGGTAGGGTAATTCTAATCTTAGCCAGATAAACCACCAGACAAGGGGCAGGACAGTGATGACAGATATGTCTGGCCATGAAAGTAACCTCTACACCAGGCTTTCTCAACTAGATTTACTGATGCGCCACATTTTAGTAACCAACTTGTTGAAGCTCCACTTGGTCATATTTTTGAGAATTTACAATGGCAAAATTCCCTTCACAAAATATTTTATCATATGTATGTAGGCAACATAATAACTAACATTACTCTTTTGAGGGCACATGCGCGCACAGCGCGCGAAAAATTGCTGTCTTTATACATCCGACCGTCATAGGCCTATGAAATCTGGCTATATCATTATATGATTTTTTTTTAAAACAAATTTTAACCTACTCTCCCGCTACTTAGGATGCCTTGATGCGCCACCATTTGAGAATGCCTGCTCTACACACTCCTCTACACACTTAAAAATAGGTAGTTAAAAATGACTCCTTGTCAGGATTCCACTATGCACCAACTGAAAAAAGCTTCCTGGCCAAAGAAGATTTTAAAGACAGCACCACAATGCATTCCTTTTTAGCGAAATGCCGTAAATCTGGTTCCTGATTCATCTCGGTTCCATAGACATTTTTTTATGCACAAAATCATGGCTTCATAGCGCCATTATCGTACAAGCACTTAGATTCATGTTAAAATCAATAGATAAATAAACTTCTTAATGTTCATTTTTCTTATTTCTCAAACCTAAGAGCTCGACTAGTAAACAATTTACTCACAAGTCACAATTATTGGGAAACCCAAAAGACAGAGGAAACATTGATTTTCCGATACGTGTTTATACGTGACAGAAAGCCACGATATCGATATCTCGGGATACAAAGGTCACTGAAATATCGATCGTATTGATACGAGTATCGTTAAGCGGAAATCAAAATGCATTGTGGGAAACAAATCTTGAGTTTTCGCAATGCATTGTGGGTGCGACATTAAAATCTTCTTTGGTACCTGGCAGGACTGATCATCTGGATGTCCCTGCCTCAGGCACTGACATGGTTGTTTCTTCGTTCCCCAGGTCTCTGGGTAATTGCAATTGATGAGTGGAGTGGCACAATTGGTATTGTTATTAGTGCATTCCAGATCCATTTGGAAGGCCTGAGAGGTTGTAAAGCCCTGTTCCCATTCACCTTTAAAATACCCTGCAATAAACTTAAAAATAATTACTGTCTATATCAAAGACATTAGGCACGTTCAGACCTGACTATTTAAATTGAGCTAAAGGTCGAGTTAAATTCGCAAGAATGGTCGAGTTAGTGCCTGTGTGGACAAGAGTCGCGTTAACTTAACACGACCTTAACTCGACCAATTTACCTCTGACAAAAGTCAGAGGTAAAGTCCTATCTCGACCAGTCGAGTCAAGTTAACGCACCGTGTGGACAGCGCAGTACGATAGCTCGAGGTAAATGTGACCTTTCGCAAATGTAATTTACCTGCTGCTGAAGACTTCAGGGTCAATATTGTTTCCTCACAATTTAGAACTTAGTTTTTTAGTTTGATGATGAAACGAAACAACTAATTATAATCTGGCAAGAGCCTGAAATTCAGGCAAAAATTGACTCCAGAAGAGTTCAAAGAGTTCATTATCAACATCTAAGGCCAACAAAAAAAAGATGTTTGGTTACCCTCCACGACCGACCCAAAAATCGCGAAATCCGCCGGTCGCTTTTAAAAATTAAAAAATTAAAAATTAAATATTTTTCTCAACACATAAAATTTGAAAATTGCTGTTAATATTTAAGTCTTAATTCTTCTTTCACAGTTTAAATATAAACACCGCATGTCAGAGGGTGATAAACAGCATTGGAATTTGTATTTAAAAAAAATTGTATTAAAAAACACATTCACACCATAAAAAAAGAAGGAAAAAAACCCCTTAAAAAAAAGGATCAACCTATCGACCCTGCAACATTTAGGGCAACCAAACATTTTTTGTTTGTTGGGCCAATGTTGGCCTAATTGTAGATGAAATACAGTAGAAGGAACAACAGCATCAATGATTTCATATCCATTTTTCACGCTGAGAAAATACGAACAAGTGGTTTGACTGGTTTGTTTAAAGAATTAGAACTTTTTTCTGTCAATGTTCACTGTAGTGGCGGTATAACATCCGGAATTTAACTCCAGTGGCAGGCAGTCGTGTTAAAAATTTGATGGGTTAATTTGGTCCTGATAACGAAGTGTTACCTTGTGTGTGGACAGTTGGTTGGTTGAGTTAATGAAAATATTTCAGGTATTTTATCACGGGTCATAAAATATTTAACTCGGAGTCAAAATCCAGGTCTGAACGCAAATACGGCAGATCGGCCTAATGACAATCATGTATTTTGTATGTAAGGCCAAATAAAAATAAAATCATGTTTAGGGTCCCCGCCTGCTTCTTTTTTAGGGGCCACCTCCTTTTTTCTTTTCTTTTTTCTTTTTGAAAAAAAGAAAGAAAAAAAAGTGGTTTTTTTTAATTAAAAAAAAAGAAAAAATCATATTTTTAAAACTTTATCACACCTTGTATGAAGCTGTTTGCCCCATGAAATAAACTGGTTCTAACGTCTCAGAACTCAGGACAAGACATCATTTTGTCTCATTTTCTATATGTAATATGTAATTTCTTGAGTCCAAGTGGCTGTCATTTTGAAAAAAAGCAGGTAACCATCTTGAAAAATAGCCCGGCCAGCTATCTTGACAAAAATGTGTTGGGCGGCCATTTTGGAAAGAAGAAAAAAAGAAGAAAAAAAGGGCCTCCTCCTATTTTCAAAAAGGCAGGACGCTAAACATGTTTTATTTTTCATTTTGCCTAATTGACCTCCTCAAGTAATAAATCATACCAATGTAATGTGTATATGATTCTTATTATACATTATTTGAAACATTAGGTCAATACACTTTAGTGGACCATTTAATCAGCAGGTATGGAATATTCCCTACAGAGAGTTTGATACTGGAAGTCAACTGTGACCTCAAAAAATAGTTCATATTCAATGTCTTGTTTTGGTACATAAATCATAGATTTAATCAGGGCTGAAACTTCAGATTTGTTTCAACCAGCCAGTATGGGCAGGTAACTCAAAAAAATACCTGCCTGACAGAAATTCCACCAGCCAGTAGAACTCCCTTATATGAGCTTGAAAAACTTTACTTTTGCATCTTCACCCACCTGACGACGCAAATGCAGGTGCTATTTCCAGGCTCTCATTTGATGAAGCTATAGCCTAGATATATTTGGATTGTTAATAGTAGAGTGTGGTTTTGATTTACAATTTTCACAGCACGATACAATTCCCAGTGAGGTTACAAGAAACTATATACTAGTTCTAATTTGTTCAAATATAGAGAAGGTATAAGGCGCGTTCAGACATGGCTATTTAACTCGAGCTAAAGGTCGAGTTAAGGGTGAGTTGAGGTAAATTCAGGAGAATGGTCGAGTTAGTGCCTGTGTGGACAAGAGTCGAGTTAACTCGACCTTAACTCGACCAATTTACCTACTGACAAAAGTCAGAGGTAAAGTCCTATCTCGACCAGTCGAGTCGAGTTAACGCACCGTGTGGACAGCGCGGTACGATAGCTCGAGGTAAATGTGACCTTTCGCAAATGTAATTGACCTGCTGCTGAAGACTGCATTATTTGTACGCATAGCTCACTTTTGTTATCCTTGTTTGTACATAGGCCATGTGTATAATATTTTATACATTATTAGCATACCAAAATAACGGTCATGCTACTATATCTCTTCTTATACATTAACTATAGGCCACATGAATTTCTAAAAACATATTGAAATTCATAATGTATTATGTCTTAAACGAACAAATAGTTTTTTAGGATTGACTACTAGCTCACTTTTTACTTTAAACATTGGTATTTTAAACATTTTAATACCCACTCGTCTCACTTTTCTAAGTTTTCTTTTCTTAGAATTGCGCATACTTTGGTTTAAGTGAGCCAAACATGTTGGAAATAATGAGTTTCCATTACTCAACATGTTTAATGATACAAACATCAATAGATGTGTGTAACACGTTAAATTCGACAGGTTAATTTGGTCGTGATAGCGACGTGTTGCCTGTGTGTGGACAATCGGTTGAGTTAGCGAAAATATTTCAGGTATTTTATCATGGTCATAAAATATTTAACTCGAGTTAAAAGCCAGGTCTGAACGCAGCTATACAAGGTGAAAGTAGGAAAATCCCAGGGGGGGGGGGGGGGGGGGGGGGGGTGGGTACTTAGTGGATATGAGGTTACAGGGACAGTGCTGCCAAATAGGGTCCCATTCTTCACCTTCCGGTAACTGGATGACCTCTTTTCATCAAAGCCATTTTTGGTAAATTTATGAGTCTAAAATCCATAAATTTTGTTGGTTTTTTTGAGGAATTTTTAGCAAAATCTGTCAAATATGCAGGAAAATTATGGGCTTCTGGTAAACATGGGTCCATTTTCTCCAGAAAATTGGTAAATGTTTGGGTAAATCACAACCCCCCCCACCCCACCTTGGAGGAGAATAATCAGAGTTAGGGACGCACCATTAGATTTTCAGGGGGGGGGGGGTACAAAGTTGGGTTTGGGGTGGGGGGGGGGGGGGTAATTTATATTAAAATCTAATGGTGCGTCCCTTAGAGAAAACATTGGTGGAAGGATGCAATCAATCAACCAAATCTAGGATTACTGCAGGGAACCCCCGCAATGGTGGATGCTGCAGCGACAAAGGACATTGTTCCAACTGAGAATGCAGTTTTTGGTTTTAGTTTTTTCGTTGTAAAACGTGTTCTACCGAAACCAGACGGAATTGGGCAGAGCCCCAAACTGAGAAATAGCCCAAAACCTAATTGGGGGGGGGGGGGGGGGTGATATTTTTGGAATTTGAGTTTCTTGTAAATAATTAATCTTCAGATAGAGTTGATAACATTATTGTGAAAGTTTCAGATTAAAAAATGAAACCAACAAAAAGTTGCATTTTTTATTTTATTTTTAAAAGTACATTGTAATGTACATCTTTAAAGGACGATATCTCAGTTTGTAGTTTTCATGAAGACGAACTTGAAAATGATTTAACTCCGCTTTGGGAAGTCCAATTAAAAAAAAGAAAGTACCATTGTAAGGCTGAAAATCTCTACTTTAATAATCAATTACTAACTAAATTTTGATATCTTGCCCAATTGTGTCTGGTTTCGGTAGAACACGTCACAAATGACTAATAATGATTTGTTTGTATTTCAAACAATTGAGTTTTTAGATTAGTTATAAATGATTGTGCATGTTCGTCAATTCAATACTTGATCATTTTGCTTTTATTTCATATTTGCGATGCAGCACATCAGGTACTTTGCAGCGGTGTGTTTTTCAAGATATAGACAGAAAAAAATGAAGAAAATAATAAGAATTTAGGAGTCGTTTTCACTTGTAAAAATCTAAAATCTGAATGCCTTGTTAAATGTTGATAAATTTGGTGTCATTTTAAAGCTTAGAAAATGGTCTGAGAGCACACATAATAAACTCAAAATTCACTTCACCTGCTGCATCACATTGGTGTAAGTACAGATGGTTTCCACCATCTGTGGTGTAAGCTACTGTATTATCCCTATTAAGCGCCCATGCCCTTATAAGCGCCTACCCCTCCTTTTACCAATGACTATCAAAAAGTAACACCTAATAAGCGCCCATCTTTTTAGCCACTGTAGCTCAAAATAAAGAATGAAAGTAGCGTCCGAAGGTCCTGGCATCAACAAACACAACGACGGGCTGTGCAAATTTTCCACCAAAAATGTGCATCAAAACTCGGAACCAATTTGACAGTTTCCACGATAAATGACTTAAAAAAGGTAACTTAATAAGCGCCCACCCAAATTGACTTTGCTAAGCGCCCTGGGCACCTAATAGGGATAATACGGTACATGAGTTAAAGGGGCATGGAGAGATTGGCGAGAAAAATAGAATTTGGAAAAAATGAATTGTTTCAATAGATAAGGTATGTAAGAACCTGGAAACATAATATAACAGTAGTAAATGGTAATTAGTATTTGCCTAAGTATTACTTTGGTGCAAAAAACCCAATTTCCAGGTAAATTGAGGGCGCACTCCTATACGTATCTCTCAATGCCCATTTAAAGATAAGTGCGCTTTACATTTATTCCGCTGCTCTGTATATATAGGCTACATCATAATCAATTCTCTTCACTTAGGTTATTGCTGTATATCTTGCAAATTCTGATAATTGCACATATTCCTATCAGACACTTAGATTGTGATTAGGCCTATCCCTAAAAAGCTACCCATTTTTACACCTGGGTGGAGAGAAGTAATTGCGGTTAAGTGCCTTACTCAAGAGCACAACATGTTAAGAAGACACGCAGCCCTTTCATGGCAAAAAGATGTATCTTAGATGTACTCTCCTAATGATATACTTCCTTTTAACATGGATTGTGTTAACTTGGTTCAATAATCCTCACTTAGGAAAAGGTTGCAACTTGTAAAGACAATAAAAGTAATATACAGCCTTTTACCACTACATGATTTATGGAACTTTGATCATGTTAAAAGGAAGTATACTGTTAGAAAACTACATATAAGATACACTCTTTTGCCATAAAAGGGCTGAGGGGTTCTCAACTAATTATGCTTGAGGGCCATCAGGGTCACATGCATTTAAAGAGACACATTGACCACCGAACAACCCGACCGCAAGATTGTTGGCACTTTTATAGGGCAACACAATAATTTGTTGGCCTTAACTGCTAGCGCCACCAGTAGCGCAATGGGTAGTAGCACAATGCAGTCTGAACACAGCTCATATTGTGTTAAACTCTAGGGGTTAGGCCCTTCACAATGAATGTTATGTTTCCTGTTGCCGCCCGCCCCGAAATGCCAAAATCCCAAAATATTTCATTATTTGAGATGAATTCATTATTTGTACTTTAACCTTAAAACACCATTTTTTCAAATGGATTTTCAGGTAGCCTTGCGCTGGTTCTCACAGAAAAATAAACATAACTTTCTATTGTAGCATTTATTACATATCTCACCGCAGTCCTATTTCCTAAAAAATAGCAAATTCGCCAAATCATCAGTTCAGAATGTATTGGTGGAGTCTTTTACGCATTGGATGGTTGCCCATGTTTCTGTGTCATGTATGTGGGTGCTAGCACCATGTAACTACTTGTATGTGATTAAACGCATGCGAATATGGTATTAGTTGTATCGCATGTTTTGACTCCAGGTAAAATAATGAATAATGAATAGTGACCGCCCCCTATTTTTTTAAGGTGCAACAGGAAACATAACATTCATTGTGAAGGTCCTTATGATCTGATTAGTTTACTAGTCTAGCCAAAATATTAATTTAAACAACTAGATTAGGCCCCAGGGTGCTCAGTGGTTATTACAAAGAGAGTATAGGCGCTCCAAAAATAAATAACGTAATTAGGGTAGTTTTTCAATCCAGGCACCAAAACAAGCAAGTTATTGAGAGTGAGAGCAATAATGTGACTTGACTTGTGACTTGGCTTGAGAACTTTGCAAAAGACTTGACTTGATTGAGAATGAGAGCAATGATTTGAGTTGACTTGTGACTTGTGCATCATGCATACATGTATGCACATCCTATCCAGGATTAGGTCTATGAAAGGGTCCTTCTTGAATTTTGCTAGTAATGCATCCTTACCAAAAGGAAATATGATACCCATTGCCCCTTAAGGGGCCCAATCTCTGCCAAGCCAGCGAGAGCGTAGTTATATAATGAGAAAGTATGCCAGTCTTGCCTATCTCACATGATTGAAATGGTGTGTGCCAACTAAACAACAAGTGTCAAACGTTAATGTAACTTTGAACCCACACCATCAAATAGCAGATGAGGATCACATTGTGGTTCAATGATCTGCTGTGTTGGATCATGAAGCTGGTTGGATCATTCTCAATGCGGTCTATCTATAAGGGTTCAACAAAAGAAAGTATATACCACGTTTATGTCATTTTGAGTAACATTCATTTTGTTGTTGTTGACCAAACAGGCTAAATAGGCATTTATATGAATCTTTTAGGCATAATTTGATACCAAATTTGCCCCCTAACAACAAAGATAAACCATGATTAGCACCATTTAAAGAAATATATCCCTTTTTCAAAAGTCGCATTTCCAATACACAGCACGAGAAGAGAGGACCAATAGACCATATTCACGCGGCAGCCATTTTCTAAAATTTGCCACCCAAGCCTCGTTCTCGTTACGTATACCTGCGTCTGCGTGACTTGCGTGAGGATGCGTGCGCCGCGCGCTTTGGTACCACGCGTCTCGCGCAGTTCTATTGTGCAGCGCGAGGAGCAGATAGACCAAACAGGAACGAGGCTTGGGTGGCATATTTTGGAAAATGGCTGCCGCGTGAATAGGGTTTATTGGGGTCTCTCGGGGTGTGTGTATTAGCCAGGATTGACGGGACTATCGATAGCACAGTGCAAATGGGTTGGGTCTTACGACAGTGTGTGTTAACAATTGGTCCTTTTTTCTCGTGCTGTGTATTGGAAATGCGACTTTTGAAAATGGGATATTTTTCTTTAAATGGTGCTAAGGGGCGAACTTGGTATCAAATTATACCTAAAAGATTAATCTAAATGCCTATCTAGCCTGTTTGGTAAAAAAAATTGAATGTTACTCAAAATGACATAAACAAAGTGGTATACTTTCTTTTGTTGAACCCTTTATATGTGGGAGTTTGAATGGGATGGGGAGTACTCACTCAATTCTGCAGTTTAATAATATGAGGGTAAATAAACCTAACAAAACCGTTCTCTAATACTTTTGGGATGGAAATGTTGAAAATGTGAAAAAAACATTCGGGGGTAGAAATGGGCGAAATTTAGTGGAAAAAATGGACTTGCCGGTGACGGGATTCGACCGTGGGTCCTCCAGCTTGGAATACAGTGTCTTAGTCCACTCAGCCAGGGGGTCATGCGCCCACAATTCTGCGCGCATTTATCACCACCCACCCCCCGTGAGCATCCCGCGAGACAGACTGAGGCGACACATGATGCCAGCATCGTTTTCAAATGGGATTTCTTGGGGTTCGGGCTGTAAAGGTTAGAATATAATAGAGGTTAGAGGTATTTGGAAAAAATCTTGAAACTCACTATATTACACAAGTAGATGGAGTATCACAGGCATGAATAGCATTTTCTCACATTTTGCCGGTACGGGGAAGTTTTTAGTTTATAAAAATAAAAATGTTTCGAAGGATTGATATCCTCACTCTCCACCTTCCAAAACGAAAAATAGTTTTCTTTGAATTGTGGTGGGTACCACTACCAGTACCAGACACTGCTTGAAACCAGTACACCCACTCACGCCTTACCATATTGCACAAATAAATGGAGATGAGTAAAAAATGAGTACAAGTTCAGGCATTAGTTCTACATCAGCATCCTTCCATTCCACAGTGCAGTACTCCGTAGATACAGTGCATGTACTTCAAACAAGACTTTTATCAATGTTTAACAATTTTGTTTAAATATTTCAAGTTTTGTCAGAGGGTGAAGTGATGAACAATGAGCATTAAAGTCTGTTACTGTTGACGCAAAATGTTATCAATATTATGGAAAATCAAACTTTTTTATCTGAAAGGAAAAAGTCATATTTACAGATAGATTGTTGATTTGATGTGGAGTGTGGTACAACTGCTTAAAGGCATACTATATGATCTTTTCCAAGTAGTGCCCTCTATCATTGATTTTTACTATGAAAGCAGATTTTCTTGCAGATTTGCATTTTTGATCATAAATCATATAGATCTTCTAAGTTACAGATCGATACGATTCCTAATTACTTTAAAATCATGGTTTGAAAATAGATTGCCCTTTTTAGAGCTTTCTTGGGCTATCCTTGGCATTATATGTTTTCTTGTATTAATATGTTGTGTTAATTGTTGTAAGTTTTTAAGATTTGTATATTTGATCTGATGTATTGTATCTCTGTGTCTTGTTATGCCAAATAAAACTAAACTAAACTAAATTGTACCGAGCGGTACAATCAATTTTTTTCACTATTTTACTCTAAATTCACTCTTAAACTATGATTTTGAGGTTATTAGGAATTGTATCGCTCTGTTACTTGGAATATATTTATGATTTATGATCAGAAAAGTAAATCTGCGAGAAAATCTGCTTCCAATTTTTTTTTGAGGATTGAGGGTAATCCCCTGGAAAAGATCACATAATATACCTTTAATCCTGACGGCCCAAATCTCACTAAATCTCACTCCTAAAGCTTAGTTGTCCAGCACATGCGTGCATGGAGGGTTTTCGATGACGTAATCAACCGAGCCTATATAGTGAGCACAGTATGCAAGAACAAGAAGCTGAGAGTGGTCTAGGCTGGCGGGTCTATGTGCGGAGGGTCCCGGGTCGATCTCTGGAGTCGGGAGAGCAGTGATTTATTTGTTCATCTATCTCCCTACCTCCTTTCTCCCCTCTCCTCGTCTTTGTTAAAAAAAAACAGGGGCGGGTTCGTGTTAATGCAATGCACAAACTTACAGTAAAAAAAATATAGTGGAGGAAGTTGCAACCACCCCTCCCTCCTCAGAGGATGTGTTACAATAATAGCTCAGGAGGGCGATAGTTTAACCTCTATTTATTAGCGACTTTATTTCCATCTATTTCCATGAATGTTTGTTGCATAATTTACACTGTCAGTCATTTCTGGAGTTCTAGTCCTAGAACTACCTCCATCATGCCACCTACATATTGAGTGGAGGTCAATGTGTTAGCAAGCCAACTGGTAACCTGGGGGATAGAATAAAGAGGGGGTGCTACTCTAATAACTGTTATGGTATGCTGTAGAAACTGTGCCAGTCACGTAGCTGCTAAACTTTTCAGGTGGCTAAACATAATTAAACTTAATTTGCTCAAGTTAGTGGTACTAGATTCAAGTCAAGTCTTTAATTAAGCAAAGTGACTTGATTCAAGGTAAATCATTTGAAAAGCGACTTGAAACTAAAGCGAAGTCAAAGTTTTGAAACTTGAGTCTTAACACTTTCCTCGCAGCAGCTGGCGGTTGCAGAAGACATTCCAAATGTTCACAAAATGTTTCAAGAATGTCAAAATTGTTATATTTCATTACTGTATTTGGAATCACCATGATAAATGCATTGAAATAAGTACTAACATGCTTAGTAATGGTTCAGTAAATCCTTGAGATAGACCTCGAAAGTTGGGAAAGGTTTCTGAAAAAGCTGTTTTGTATATTGTAAAACCATAACTAATCGCCATGTGGAAAGTGTTGAGTCATGTTCAGTCTTGCTCTCAGTGATCTAATCAAATCATCAAAAATTATGATTTAAAGGGGCATTGAGAGATATACGTATGGGAGTGCGCCCTCAATTATCCTGGAAATCAGTTTTTTTGCATCAAAGTAAAACTTAGGCATACTAACGCCAAAAGGGTATAGATCGCGAGCGATCTGAAAAAGCGTACCTGGCTGCTGAAAATTAGTAACTCCCACAATACAGCACGGTCGATACCTCAAAAATACACTACAACAACAACAAGTACCGTATCAAGTACCGTGTACACTATACGAAAAATATTATTTGTAAATAAATCATGATCGGGAACTATTATTAATTATATTGTGAAACCAAAAGGATTTTCATTTAAATTATTAATTCTTTACCAAGTACCATGAGTACACAATCCCTGGTATGATGTAGGAGTAGGACGTACTGAAATGAATGGCCATTTTACACGGCAGCTTCATGTCGCGATTGACCATGTGCAACGGTTTTGCCAGATCCGAATGTACAATTCAAAGAATACGCACTTACAATTTGGGCCAGAAATCTGAGCTGGAATCTGGGTTGCCGATTTATTGATTAGAAATGATTGAAGACTCATATATGGTCAATGTCATTGCTATTATTTATCATAATCCTACATTTTTCAGCTGAGTGAGAGTTTAAAATCTTTATTTTTAATAAATGTTTATGTTTGTAGTTTGATATGCCAAAGGCTTGGTTTTGAATAAATTAAAGCTGGAAACGTTTATCTTTTGTGATTTCATGTTCCTTCGATGTCTTTGATTTGAATTTTATAATATAGGAATCACAAGTGTCACTGGGTAAGAATTTTGGTGATAATCAAGAATTTTGTAAACAAATATGCACAAAAAAACATTTTGATTCTAGCAAACTTTTAAATTTTATCAAGTTTATAACATAGCACAAATTAAATTGAACAGAATGTTTACAAGTGATTATGTTAATATGAATGTAAATGGTTTCCTGCAGCTTTACACAAAAATTCTAATTCAGTGTCAGCATTATCATTGAATGCTAGGATACAATTCTCCACCGTCTTACTCTACAGTATAAGTTCATTAAGCAATAAACCTTCAATTTTGCCATCATTCATTGGTAACCTCTATTCTCAAATTTACAAAGGTTGTGTAAGTGCCCTCCACCATGCCCCCCCCCCCCCCCCTCCCCTAAAAAAAAGTAACAAATATAAAGAATTTAAAAAAAAAAGAAAAAAAAATATAAAGAAATTAAAAAAAAGAGGATTTGTTTAATACTATAATAACACTCACTACCTCCACTTGTCTCTTCCCTGCTATAAATCACCATTAGTTTGAAAAAACATTAAGGCCTGCAAGGGGTTTGTTCATATTTGTATTTTATTTGTTATATAATTCTTTGTTGGTTGGGGGGGGGGGGGGGGGGGGGGGGGCGATAAAACACGTCCTCCAGTACAAGTATTTTCTCCAAAAATAATATTGACCATAAAAAGAGGATCAACATATTTAACAGTGTGCACGTGGGGGGAGGTAAAAATGATGGTCAAGGCTTAAACTTTCAAACTTCACCCTCTCCTCCCCACCCTCAAAAGGAGTGAACACTCCCCCAAGTAAATGTTGACTGTATTTTATTAATTCGACATTTTAGACCTATTTAAGCAAATGGTGGTCATTTGACATGTATAAATAACAGTCATTATTTCTTCTTCCCTTCCCTTCGATTTTATTAGCCCGGTAGTTGAAGCTGGCCTTCCGAGATACGCTACTGGGGTTAGGGGAAATGTCTGAGCTCTGATCTGAGCTATTCATAAACATAGTCCATGGTATAAATCTGTTATTGATAAATGTGTACCCAAATTAGCATGATTAGAGGGATTGTCATTTTATATGACCTCCAAAGGCCCTCAACCCTATCTTTGCCCTAAACCCTGCTCAGTAGCGTATCTCCGGGGGTCAGACTACGGGGCTAAGCCGACGTGAAGGGTAGAAGAAAAAGGGAATACGGGGAGAGAAAAGAGGGGAGGAAAGGGAAAAGAGGAAGGGAAAAGAGGGAAGGAAAAGGGTAAGGAAATCAGTGGCGGATCCAGGGGGCAGCCCCTCCCCCACACCAATTGCCCCAAATGGATTCTTAAATTGAAGAAAAACACCCAATTCTGATCCCCTCGATCTCCCCCCTGTCCGCGCTTTTCAACCATATACATCAATCAGGAACATATCAGTATACATGTACGTTCAACTTCTTTCTTGCATTGATTAAAAACAATAAAATAAAATATTGGTCAAAAGTATATACACCAGATCGCACCAAATGAGTTCGAAATTATAAAAAATGTCCACGTGCTTTTCATTCAGCCATACTTAAATCAAGAAAATATAAGTATTAATTACTCAACTTCTTTCTTGTATTGATTAATGATAGAAAACAAGACATTTATTGGAAATGAAGAGGTGGCTTTTCGATCAAATATTGGTCAAAAGTATACACCTGATCGCACCAAATGAGTAGAAAAAAATTCTACTTGCGAGGGGGGCACATCCCCCTCGATCTTTTTCAAATAATGGCCCCCTCCAGGACCCCTCTAACAAATTTCTGGATCCCCTTGAAGGAAATCCTGCGGAAAAAAGGTAAAAAAGGAAGAGAAAAAGGGAAGGAAAGAGAAATTATAAGAGGATTGGAAGGAAAGAGAAGGAAGGAATATAATTATGTAGTTAGTTGGTAAGGAAGGGGAAAGAAGTGGAAAAAAGTGAGAAGAGAAGGAAGGAATATAATTATGTAGTTAGTTGGTAAGGAAGGGAAAGAAGTGGAAAAAAGTGAAAAATGAAAAGAAACTTGGAGAAGAGAAAAGAGTTAACCATCCAAACGCTAGATAATTTTATGTATGAGCCCCCCCCCCCCCCCCAACAGTCATTATTTCCGATTGCTCGAGATGAAAATAGGGCAGGGCTTGAGCTGACTGGTAAGGCAAGGGGAATGTCGTGAGTGGTTGTCCCCCCCCCCTCCCTACTGGCGCCGCCACTGCAAGATATGACCACCCCATCCCAAAAGTAAGTCCCCATGCATCTTGCCGTTTTAAATTTCGTGTGCACGTCAGTCAGTATGGTAAATATACTGAAAAAGCATTCTCATTTTTCATTATTTTCATGATATTATCAAAATTCATGGGTATATAAATGCATCTAACTTGTGAATTTCAGTCCGATTAAAAAATAAGAAGATTTAGAAGGATTCTAAACAGCTACATGTACCGCTCAGCCAATTAATATGCACGACCGGTCGTATTGGGCGTGATGAGAACATACAATAGCAACGATGAAGTTGATTAAATACTTGGTGTCACATTTGGGCTCCATCGGAGCGAAATGTAGAATTTGCGAACTCAACCCCTATTTTGTGCGAACTCTACCCCTATCGTAGAGGGCGCTGTTGTACCTAGGATGCGTGTTTTTTCAGCAAGCTAGATGGTTCGCCGCCAAAAATGTGCGATCTATACCCCCATCGCCATACTAACTACCATCTGAAACACTTTACCAACATTCGCCGTTTATCATATAAAATTTCATGATTTTCTTAGTTTCGATATGATCATATCGAAACTAGGTGCTGAATTCGGAAGTTATGCTATCATTTTACATGCGGCCTTTCGCGGCAAATCTCAACCCGGAAGTGCAGTTATTTGCTTATTTGGCATGAAGGTGATGTCGGAATTGTATGACATTTTGTATTTGGGCTACATGTATGTTGATGATTATCTTTACGTTATTTGCTCATTTAGTATATCGAAACATCTCGATCTCAATGCCCCTTTAAAGTAAAGTCCTCCCCCCAAACTGGTTGAGGAAGGATATGTTCCCCTTTTGGTCAAGAGACTTTATCATCAATGACCTTTTTAAACACATGCTCATGAGCATGTGTTTCGACTGGGCAACTTAATGATACCAACTGGCCTTTTCGCCCAGTACAAACGGTCAGTTAACATTAATTAACGTTAAGTTTTCCATATTTTGTGTAAGTTTATAATTTTCCGGTTACATGGGGTAAGGTTAGTGAAATGGCACAATGGTTAATGGAAAATGTGCTTTTTAATTGATAAAAACTTGGTTTTGTGAAAGCAGTGAAAATTATTTGTGCTAGCAATGTCTTTATAGTATTTTTCTGCATGTCCCCACAAACCATTGAGTATACCCACCCCCTTCCCCCCGTGAGGTCATCTAAAGCGGTAAGGTATTACAGCTATTTTGTGTATTTTAAAGTCGAAATCTGATGAACTGATAGGGACGTCTACTTTCAATCCCTAATCCTTTTTGGTCAGGGTTCAGTGTGATTTGATGTTAAAACCAGACAGGGGTTGACAAGAACATTTTATATCCTCTTATACCTACAGCTATAATATGCTAGTACTAGTATTAGGTTGAGAAGCAAGTCAAAACTAATGCTAACTTTGGCATCTGTGGTTTGATAATACTGTAAAGCAACTTTTGCAAATTTGATAAAAGTATCACATATTTTCGTAATATTTTTTTTAGCTTTGAGAAGCTTCATGTACTAATATCTCAAATTGGTCAAAATACAGTAATTATCAGAATAGAGTCAATGCTCGATTATAATCCCCCTTGAAAACTTGTTGAAAATTCAGGAATACAAGAACAATTTATTGTTTTCATAACTCTTCATTTTCACAAGTGGAAATTTGCTAAGAGTTTCACCACAAAATGCAGATAGTCGATGAACAACTCCCAAAGATTTTTCAACTTCTCAGGTAGGGTTGGTCATAGTCAGAATGGCTTTAATTTCCCCCAAATAGCATAAAAGATCACCAAAACCTTATAACATTTTGCCATTTTTTTTAAAAATACTTTATTTCCACCTAAAATGTCCCAAATTGGGGTTGGTACATGTATTAGGGTCACACTACTAAATAGAGCTCCATAGGGATATGTACAAAAACACTGATATAAAACTCTGTTTTAGACCACTAAATTGCAAAATTGGACCTTGTAGAGTGATTTTTTCTGAAAGATGATCACATTTTCTCAAAAAGTGAAAAAAATAGGTAGGTGAACCTGCTCGATTTGTCAAAATACGAGCTTGAAAATGCAGCTGTAATCATCAATGTTTCCAGTAAAAAAACACAAATTTGAAAGATCTCTCAAAATTTATCTAGATGATATTCAAAGTTTATAGTCAGGGTGCATGTAGGTAATCATAATTAATCAAAAATCATAGGCATTTATGCAATTGTATTACTGTCAAGTCTTTTAATTGAGGAGTTTGACATCCATATTTTCCGATTCTAGTTTTAAACACCGCCCTTAAGGGTAGGGGATACCCCATTTAGTGTAAAGTGTACCCTATTCATTTGTACAAAAAAATTGCCCCCAAATTAAAAAAAAAATCTAGGTTGTTTGGGCCAGGATAAGATCGAGAGGGTTTTTTCGTCTCCCAATCCATATTTGATCAATTTTGAGGTACTAGAAAATATCATAGCCTAAGGCCCCAAAAAAAGAAGAAGTAATGTTGTCCGCCACAGCTTTCAGAGAGGAGGGGCGGGCGGGCGGAATTTTTTATAATTTTAATTTTTTTTAAATTTTCTTTTACCAGCGGAAGCACAAAGTTCAGCCAAGAAGAAGTTGTAATCACTCTAATAGTCGCACACATATGTTATAAACACTTAATTTAATATTCAATGCCATTTAAACTGTTAAAAAAAGAATCTGAAAAAAGAATCTAGAAAAAAATCAGAAAAAAATCGGAGCGGCCCTAAATCTGACGAGCGGACGGTCGAGGACAACATTATAATTTTTGTTGTTGGCCTAATGCTACTTCAGATGATATTATTAATAGTTATCAATGAGCGTGTTTCTACTGGGGAAGAAACCGCTAAGAATCGGTAAGTTTGCCCAGTAGAAACAGCCAGATACTGCCAAGAATCAGTATTTTTGGTAATGCCAAAAACTTTCACAAACCGGTAAGAAACGGCAAGAAACCCAATAGAAACAGAAAGGCGATTAATTTTACCGTTTTGTGCAGTGAACCATGTCACGCTGGGTTATACACATTGTGAAGCAGGGTCAGTCGGTCAGAAGTTTGTCAAAAGTTGCGAGAATCCATTTTGATTCTCGTAGAGGATTTTACGAGAATCTATGGATTCTCCTCCATTCAAATACTATTATAGTGTGTTAGACAGATTATCTACAAGAATCAACTTGGATTCTTGACACTTTACCGCCGGGAATCTTTGCGAGAATGGATTATCGGATTCTCCTCGAATTTCGGACCCTGCTGAAGCAATCTTTTTCAGGTGGGGTGGCATTGTTTGGTATTACAAAAAGGTCAAATGTCGTGGCCCATCGACTAGGATCGATAAACTTAGCGGTAACCTTTCGCGAGTAGAAACAGGGGGGGGGGGATTAAAAACTTACCAGTTAATCTTAGCGTTTTTAAACGCAATCTTACCGTTTACTTTGCAGTGCCCCAGTAGAAACACGCTCAATGACATTTTGAAACTTATCTTGAAACTTATAAATAAAGGGATAGATACTGAGAGATACGTATGGGAGTGTGCCCTTCATTTTCCTGGAAATAAGTATAATTACACCTAAGTAATATGCACCTTGGGCCAGAGTCTGGGTCGGACGGTCAGATTTTTGTTTTTGTTTTTTTATGTTGATTTTTAAAAATTTAAACAGGGAGATACTACACAAAAACACGTTTTAAAGAAGATTTTTTTAATTTTTTTATTTTATTGATTTGTTATTGATTTTTTGATTTTTAAACAAGCAGATACTACTCAAAAACACGTTTTCATCTTTCTTTATTGTTATGTGCTTCTTTCAAATTTTTTAACAACTTTTTTTTAAAACACTTTTTTTTTTTTAACTTTGGGAGAAAAAAAAGAAGAAAAAAATTAGCGACCCTAGATTTCCGAAAATTCGGGTCGGTCGGAAAGGGCAAGTCAACTCTTTTTTTTGTTTTTTGCCTTACCTTGATTCCTTGTCTACGATGTAAAATGTCATGATTTGGTCATTTCGATGTAGATCACATCGAAATTATTATCAGCACCACGTGCCACATAAATTACTTCAATCAAATGTCTAGTTTAGTAATTCAACCCTTTTCCCATAAGTTAAAACACTTCAGGTTTCCTACGTACTTAATAATCTATTGAAACGAGTCATTTTTTCCAAATTTAATTTTCCTCTGCAATCTCTAAGTGGCCCTTTAAAGGGGCATTGAGAGATGTATCGATATACTAAATGAGCAAATAACGTAAAGATAATCATCAACATAGCCCAAATCCAAAATATCATACAATTCCGACATCGCCTTCATGCCAAAATAAGCAAATAACGGCACTTCCGGGTTGAGATTTGCCGCGAAAGTCCGTGAGTTAAACGATGCATAACTTTCGAATTCAGCACCTGAGATCATATCAAAACTAAGAAAATCATGAAATTGTATGTGATAAACGGTGAATGTTGGTAAACTGTTTCAGATGGTAGTTAGTATATGCCTTAAGTATTACTTTGATGCAAAAAAACCTGATTTCCAGGATAATTGAGGGCGCACTCCCATACGTATCTCTCAATGGCCGTTTAAAAGCAATACTTTGTCTGTGGCGTGTATTGCTTCATTACATTCTTCTTAGAAGAGGCATAATCCATGAAAGCAATTGTGGCACCGCTGCATCATTTTGTAGAAATGTAAAAATAAACTGTATTTGATCCCCCTGGGATTGTGCCACCCCCTCAATTGTCACTCATTACGGGGAAACTCAACATACGATTCACATTAGGCCAACCAAAAAAAATAGTTGTGTTGCCCTCAGCGACCATCCCTAAAATCATGAAAACTAGGGTCGCTTTTTTTTAAAAGATATTTTTAATTTTTTAAAATTTTTTAAATTGGATCTTTTAGTGTCTAAATATTACTATTTCTTGCTTGAAATGAATAAGTAGGCTAAATAGATGTTTTTAGACTATTATCACACTAGAAACATGAGTTACCCAAGACGGTATATGGGGGTGTGCCGCTCTAATGGGTAGTTTTTTGGGCACAAAATCCCTAAACATGGGGTATGATTTTGTGCTGGAAATCCCTAATAATGGTCACTTTTTACAAATGGGTCTATTTTTGCGAAATTTATGTCTATTTTCGCGAAATTTGTGTCTATTTTCGCGAAATTTGTGTATATTTTCCCGATAATTTGCGAAAATTTGGTCTAAAATGAAGCGAAACGCCTAAAAATGGGTACCAATTTTTCCAAAATCACCCCTAAAAATGCCCCCCCCCCCCCCACCGGGGTCAGTCGGCAATACATGGATTCTAAAAATTGAAAGAAAAACAAAATGGGTGAGAATTAAAACACAATTACTTTTTATGGTGTTATCTGTTGTACCATCTGTGGTTGTACAATGTTCAGTCAACATTTCAAGGCTATAGAAATGATCTTTTACGGCAAAGCCTCATACCAGCCATTTTACGGCCCTGACTTGCCCATAATTTGTTGAAAATGTTTGAAATTGATTTCCATTTTTAACAATTTTTTCAAACTTTCTTTATTCACCTTTCGGGTGAATTTTCTACGTTGGAAAACAAATCTGTTGGCCGTGTGGTGTTATAGAGTTAGGGTTAGGCCCCAAAAAAAGAAGCTGACTTGCCCTTTCCGACCGACCCGAATTTTCGGAAATCTAGGGTCGCTATTTTTTTCTTTTTTGAAGTTAAAAAAAAAAAAAAAAATTGAAAGAAGCACATACCAATGAAGAAAGATGAAAATGTGTTTTGAGTAGTATCTGCTTATTCAAAAAAAAAATTCTTTAAAACTTGTTTTTGTGTAGTATCTCCCTGTTTAAATTAAAACATAAAATAAAAATCGACCGTCCGACCCAGATTCTGGCCCTGAAAGGGCAAGTCAACTTTTCTTTTTTGGCCTTAAGGAAGTATTGTTTTAGATGGCAAAGTTGTGAGTGGTTAATGGCGAGTGCAAATTAAGTGGACGCTAAAGTTGAATACAACAGTCATATAAAAAAGGAACTTATCAGGTAATAAATGTACTTATAACTCTAAAAGTATTACTCCTACTTGAAAATATCAATTTATATAGTACCGTATTATCCCTATTAAGCGCCCAGGGCGGTTAGCAAAGTCATGGTGGGCGCTTATTATGTTACCTTTTTAAAACTCATTTATCGTACTAAATAAAATGTACAAGTGGTCATTTGAAGATGAAGATGCTGACCATTTGATGTACTAAATACAATGTACAAGTGGTAATTTGAGAAGGCTGACCACTTGACGTACATACATGTACTAACGAAAATGTACAATTGGTCATTTGAGGAGGCTGACCATTTCATGTACTAAATGAAATATATGTACAATTGGTCATTTTAGGATGCTGACCATTTGAAAAGGTGGGCGCTTATAAGGGATTGTTTGTTGGTAGTCATTGAGAAAAACAGGGGTGGGCGCTTTTAAGGTCCTGGGCGCTTTTAAGATAGGGATAATACGGTAGTTGAGAATTTCTCCTCTTTAATTTGAGATATTGCATGTGAAGAATGGTTTGCTATCAAGGAAGTTACAGTACCAAAAAGTAAGATAAAGTGTGATTTCAAATATATCACATTTTCCTCTTCTACACACGGACTCGGTTACGGGCAAATTATTGATTACTGGTGTAGTGGTAGTTTTAATTCACCGATCACCAGTCGATGCTCAGGTAAAACCTGTCATACTCTCCCCGTGTTAAAAAGGAAAATGTGAAAATGAAAATTGTACTTTACCTTTGGATTGTAACTTCCTCAATAATAAACCAATATCTCAAATTAAAGAGGAGAAATTTCTCAACAACTTTCTAATTAGATATGTTTATGTAGGAGTTGTTCTTATAGAGTTATCAGCACATTTATTAGGTCTAACACAAAAACAAGTTTGTTTCCATTAGTGCGCGCGCATTTCACTGAGACGCTTGATTCTTGCGAATTTAATTTTGTTTACAGAACTAAAACGGGGGGAAATATTGTTGGGGCGCCATCTTTTGTAGAAATTGTGTCCAACATGTTTCAAGATGGCGATAGGCCACATGCAGCAAACACGAAAGGGGAAAATATGCTGTAAACATCACATTTTAGCGAGCAAAAGAGTAACAAAAATGCACAGATTGGACTAAATAAAACCATTTCAAGTGAATCTCCACTATGAATTTGAGCAAAGAAATAAAAATAAAACTTTTCAGGCTTGGAAATATTTTTGTTTGTGTGTGTGCCTTACCTCGTTAGGGACGCACCATTAGATTTTCAGAGGGGGGGGGGGGGTAGGAAGTTTGGTTCGGGGGTGGGGGGGGGGGGGGTTGGCCACCATAAGGGGGCATTTTGTTTTTAATGTATTCATTCATATTGAGTTGGGTGGAGGTATAGGTTTTTTGTTTTTTTACTCATCAGGGGGGAATTTTTTTTTGCCTGCATAGAGGGGATTTTTTCCCCAAAAAACTTCCTACCCCCACCTGAAAATCTAATGGTGCGTCCCTTATTTGTTTTGATGAATTCATTCCATCTTGGACTTGTCTATCCTTTGATTATGTTCCATGCAGAAAAAAAGACCTTTCATTTATTTTATCTGTTCAACAAATCAGTCCCAGATTAGAATTGTTATGGTATTATGCCATTCATATACTTGTTACTAATGACACGAATTGATCGTGTATTATAGTAATTTGTATGGGTTTAATTGTTCAAAGCATGGCATCCGAGTCATTGACCTGTTAATGCAGCACTATACAAGTAATGTATAATAGGCCCTAATTATTAGCTTTGAGCTGGCCAAGTTTGCTTGCACTTTTCACTACTGGTTAATGCTTGTATAATGGGTAAACCTGGAAAAAATAAAGTGTTTATTAGAGTCTTATTTTTTTTGCTTTCATATAATTTTTGACGCATTGTCAAATACAAGTTTGCATGCGATTCTGCCTCCTAGGCATTGATTGACCTTTAAGTAAAGACTCTGTGTGTATTCTTTTTGTGCAGCGCAAAAATTGTATACAAAAATTAGCACAAACATCATCACTTAAGTTGTACCAAAAGGGCCTGGGGGAAGGCACTTAACTTTTTTTGGGGTAGGTATGCCATCAAGGGTCTCAAAAGTGGGGGCTTCAGAGCGGAGCAGATTTTGAAAAAAAATTGGGGCTTTGGAATGCAAATTTTTCATGCTCTTGAATTTTCAATAAAATGGGGGGGGGGGGGGGGGGGGGGTTCAGAGCTGATCAGGCATGAATATTTTCAGTTTTAAAACTGAATTCAGTTTTTTTTGTGGGCCACATTTCGAGTAAGCTTTAGAATACCCTACCATTTGTATACTCACTGTGTAAGTGCATGTATGGGTCGTTTTTTAAAAGCCCCTATGAAGACATGCAGTGGTAGGGTATACTAAAGGAACTCCGCCAGATTTCCCGCACACATTTTCAGTTTTTTCAGTTTTTTTAATATTTTTTCATTTTCATGCCTGTAAAAGGGGGTCTAAGAGCGAGCAGAAGATGGTGAAAAAGGGGGTTTACAGGGTGGCACATACCTATACCCCTTTCCAATGTCAGTGCCCCACCCCCCCCCCCCCCCCCCCCCCCCCCCCCTCCGGCAAGAAAAAGGGCCCAAAATAAGCATGAGCATTTTTTTTTTTACATACTGGTTAGCAATATCAGCTCGGATGATGACGTCATCGAATCGATACCGTAGCATGCGCGCCGCGGAGATAGTTTTTGGTCGTAGTGAATCGTAGTGTCTAGGAAAGTTAGGGTTAAGGGAAGTGAAATATGTTTATGTCATTGATTATTTATGTTTATATCTGATGTGATAATTAATATATACAATCGAACAAAAGATAAACAATAAATGATTCCTGTTCAACGTGTAATGCCATCCCCATGGTGTGATTATCCCAAAGAATTAATGTGTGAATTAATGCTTTCATGTCACATAAAAAAATTAAAAAAGAAAAACAACACCTAAAACCACATTTGTATTGGAGTTCAACTTTTGATCTTTTGTTATACAGTGAATATTCAGTTGTTTGACTACATGTATACAACTTATACATCAGCAGACTGGCAAACTGATCAGGACTCTGAGGTGACGTCATTTGTTCAGTTCAACAAAACAAGACTATAGTTCCATGAAAATTTAGGTCATGTGCATTGGCCCATTTACTGGGAACCTATCAATAGTGTTACATAATATTAATTTTGTGGCTTGGGGTTTTCATTTCCTTGTATTGAGAAAAGTGAACTTGACCTATCGGGTTCTAACTAAAACGTTTGTAAAAGATTTGTTTAAATCTTATAAAAATGTGTCAGTCGATACACTTAAATTTCATAAAAAGGGCCTATGGATAACATCTCAGGAAAATGTCAACCTTTATGGGAAGGGGATTTAAAAATATTTTTACAGCTGAATTCTTTCCTGACAAAATAGATGACGCAATCAAGTGGAATGAGTCGTATGTCGGGAATATTTATTTTGAGTTATAGGTAAAAAGAAGTGACAAATTCTGATGTTTTACTTTGTTTTCTCAGTTGGTAAACTGTTTGTAACTTTATTAGAAGTTATTCTTTAATGCAGGCCCATAAATAGGTTTTTTTTTTGTACCAATGTACCTTTTTTTGGTACCAATGTACTTTTTTTTTTGTACTAATGTACCTCTTTTTGGTACCAATGTACCTTTTTTGTTATTAATATACCTTTTTTGTGTGAAAACGCCCCCCCACCCCACCCCAATTTCCCAATTTTCCAAAAAACGGCCCATTTCCCATTGTGTAAAGCATTTTTTCGGGCCATTTTGGACTAAAACATGTCCTAACCCCCCCCCCCCCCCCCCGGCAACCTTTTACCATTTTTTTGTACCAATGTACCTTTTCCGAAAAATACGCCCCCCCCTAACAAAATCCTGCTTACGGGCCTGCTTTAATGGATGTTTTGGGACCATACTGTAGCATTTTCCACCTGCTTTTATATGATGGACAAATATCAAAATTCAAAACTACTGACATGTGACTCATTTAGTCATTTCGCTTGATCACGTCCAGGGCTTGAATTAATTGAAGGCATCGAAGGCAATTGCCTTCGATGCCCCACCTAGTAGCCTTGGATAAAGTTGGTGACCTTTCAAATTGCCTTAAATTGCCTGCCCTTTTTATCCCCCTGGTTTGTAAAACCAGAAGGGGATTTTGTCATCATGTCAATGTGCGTGCGTATGTAGGGGTGTGTGTGTGTGTGGGGGTGTGGGGGGGGGGGGGGTGTGTGTGTAGTGTGTCAACAATTTGGTATACACTTTTTTTAACAATTTGGTATACACTTTTTGTTTTGTCCATTTCTTTTCCATACAATGTCCAATTGCAATCAAACTTCGGTCATAGATGCAACATGGGAACCTTCATATGTTAATGAGGTCAAAGGTCACATACCAAGGTCAAAGGTCATCAGAGGTCAAGATGTATATGTAAAAGTGGCTGCATATGTAAAATTGATTACATTTGTCCATTTCTTTTCCATACAATGACCAATTGTAACCAAACTTTGGTCATTTTTTTTTTCTCTTTCACAGAACCATTATGTTCTGTCGTTTATTAAATCATATTCATATACTTCAATTCAGAATCTTTCAAAATTATAACCACATTATATAAGTCATATATATTAATAAACACAAATATGTACCACATAGAATACACTGTTCTTATTCTTATTTCGCCACGTTCCCTAATGCATTGAAAACAGAAGAATAAATACATGAACATTACAAATACACACCATTCCACCTATCTCTCCATTTATCTACAGTATTATTTTTAACCGCAATAAAGTTCTCGGTATCTTTATAAGTCTTCATTATTCTAACAAAAACCATATAATTAGGTTTGCTATTGTCCCATTTGCAATTGTATATGTAATATTTCGCAAACAGTAAGATGAAATTATATTTTATTTTATCAATGTCCACAAAACCCAAAATTATATCTCTCGCATTAAGGTCAAAGGAATTTCGTAAGATACAATTTTGAAACTCGTTCCAAAAGGTTGTTAATCTAGAGCAATTCCAAAAGAAATGTTGAATGTCTTCTATTTCTAGATTACAGAAGGTGCATAGCTCAGAATTAACAATACCCATTTTTTTCAGTAGTTTATTTACCGCCAAATATCTGTGAAGAATCTTGTACTGAAAATAACGAATCCTGGTAGACAATGTAGCGATCAGCGGAATTAAATTAAAAATTGCAATCAAACTTTGGTCATAGATGCAACATGGAAACCTTCATATGTTAATGAGGTCAAAGGTCACATACCAAGGTCAAAGGTCATCAGAGGTCAAGATGTAATGTAGAAATGGCTGCATATGTAAAATTGATTACATTTTTCCATTTCTTTTCCATACAATGACCAATTGTAACCAAACTTCGGTCATAGATGCAACATGGAACCTTCAGATGGTTAATGAGGTCAAAGGTCACATACCAAGGTCAAAGGTCATCTGAGGTCAAGATGTAAAAGTGCTGCATATGTAAAATTGATTACATTTGTCCATTTCTTTTCCATACAATCACTAATGCAACTAAACTTCAGTCATAGATACAACATGGAAACCCGCATATGTTAATGAGGTCAAAGGTCACATAGAAAGGTCAAAGGCCATCTGAGGTCAAGATGTAAAATTTAGTACACCTATTTTTTTGTCTCTTGTTCATTTTTTTGGTCTCTTGTTCATTTTTTTTTGTCTCTTGAGGTCAAGATGTAAAAGTGGCTGCATATGTAAAATTGTTACATTTGTCCTTTTCTTTTCCATACAATGACCAATTGCAACTAAACTTCAGTCATAGATACACATGGAAACCCGCATATGTTAATGAGGTCAAGGTCGCATAGAAAGGTCAAAGGCCATCTGAGGTCAAGATGTAAAATTTAGTACACCTTTTTGTGTCTCTTGTTCATTTTTTTTGTCTCTTGTTCATTTTTTTGTCTCTTGTTCATTTTTCCATACAATGACCAATTGCAACCAAACTTGGGTCATGATGCAACATGGAAACATTCATATGTTAATTAGGTCAAAGGTCACATACCAAGGTCAAACGTCATATGAGGTCAAGATGTAAAATTAGCTGCATATGTAAAGTTAATTTCATTAAACAGGTGAGTACAATTGCAACCAAACTCAGGATGTTTATTTTATTTTTATATCCTGGATCCGCTAGTGGTCTAACCTCTTTCTTTCTAGATGCCTGTGGTTTGAGATCCACCTTGTTTTTAATCTACCCATATAAACGGACGACCTATTTGGACCGCTGTCCCTATTTTTTTTATACTAAAATCAAGATAATCATCAAGGGCATATTAGCCTGTCTTAATACCTTAAAGGAGGTGTCCGGCAAGCACAACATTGCCCATTATATAAATGTTAGAAAAAGTAATTATCGAGCCTAAATCACATAGTTATGTGTACAGTTTAACATCATATTTAACATGAAAAGAAATAAACACTGCCATCTGTCATACATGCAAATTTTGAATTTTGTGGTGATTTAAAGCCCCGATTTCAATGAAGTCATATTTATACAATGCACTTGCGCAAATTTGAGCACCAAGAACCGTGACCAGTGGCGTAGCTCAGGGGGGGGGGGGGCAGGGGGGCAAATGCCCCCCCTGACGGAAAATACCCATTTGTGCCCCCGCCCCCCACCCCCTCTAAAAAAATTAAAAGGCGAAAAAAGGGGGAAAATGATAAAAGACCGAGATTGCGTGCGAGGTACTGGTTATGTGTGGTATATTCAGTCCAAATAGTCAAATATAAGGCAAAATTGTACATATAATACATGTACTGTGCGATTTTTTTTTGACCGTACGAATTTTTTTGACCTCAGCCCCCCCCCCCCCCCACCCCCCCACTTACGTGAAAATCACAAGTTGGTGACTGGAAAAAATTGGGGCAACCTTTTACGAAATTTCAGAAATCTTGCCCCCCTGAAAAAAATCCTAGCTACGCCACTGACCGTGACGTCATTGAAATTGGCTTTAAATCACTGCACATTTTTAAAATTGGCATGTTGAGAGATGCAGTATTTATTTGTTTTTTTATGATAAGTATAATGTTTTGTTCAATATAATTACGCAATTAAGGCTCGATAATTACTTTTCTTACATTTAATAATATATACACTATTTAGTAGTTCGGTGGCATACATGCACACACACACACAGGGCGATGAAAACAAAAGTGAAACTGTTCAACGGCTGGACCAACTCATTTTCCTTCAAATTATGACATTAAAAAAACACAATTTTTTAACAAATTTATAGAATAAGTTGCTATCTTAAGTAGATAACAAGTCTATCAGAGTAAAATGCTATCTTCAGTAGATAGCAAGTCTATCAGAGTAAATTGCTATCTTAAGTAGATAGCAAGTCTATCAGAGTAGGTAGCAATCTATCAGAGTAGGTGCTACCATCAGTAGCTAGCAAGGTTATCAGAGTAGTTGCTCTCTTCAGTATATAGCAAGTATATCAGAGTAAGTTGCTATCTTCAGTATGATACAAGTATATCAGAGTAAGTTGCTATCTTCAGTATATAGCAAGTATATCAGAGTAAGTTGCTATCTTTAGTAGATAGCAAGTCTATCAGAGTAAATTGCTATCTTCAGTAGATACCAAGTATATCAGAGTAAATTGTTATCTTCAGTTGATACCAAGTTTATCAGAATAAGTTGCTATCTTCAGAAGGTAGCAAGTCTATCAGAGTAAGTTACTATCTTCAGTAGATAGCAAGTCTATCAGAGTAAGTTGCTATCTTCAGTAGATAGCAAGTTCATCAGAGTAAGTTGCCATCTTCAGAAGATAGCAAGTATATCAGAGTCAATTGCTATCTTCAGTTGATACCAAGTCTATCAGAATAAGTTGCTATCTTCACAAGATAGCAAGTATATCAGAGTAAGTTGCTATCTTCAGAAGATACCAAGTATATCAGAGCAAATTGCTATCTTCAGAAGATACAAGTATATCAGAGTAAGTTGCTATCTTCAGTAGATAGCAAGTATATCAGAGTAAGTTGCTATCTTCAGTAGATAGCAAGTCTATCAGAGTAAATTGCTCCCTTCAGTTGATGCCAAGTTCATCAGAGTAAGGTGCTATCTTCAGAAGATAGCAAGTATATCAGAGTCAATTGCTATCTTCAGTTGATACCAAGTCTATCAGAATAAGTTGCCATCTCCAGTAGATAGCAAGTCTATCTTCAGTAGATAGCAAGTCTATCATAATAAGTTGCTATCTTCAGTAGATGGCAAGTATATCAGAGTAATTTGCCATCTTCAGTAGATATCAAGTCATATCAAATCGATTTGAAGAGTTGCTATCTTCAGTAGATGGCAAGTATATCAGAGTAATTTGCCATCTTCAGTAGATATCAAGTCATATCAAATCGATTTGAAGTTAGAATGGCCTTTATGTACAGCAACTTTAACCTGCTTTCAGGTTGTCTTTTTCTAAGCACTTAACGCCCCACTACGCAACAATGCACAAGGCCACCACTGTACAAACACATTCACTATAGTACCGTTTGCGCTCAACACGGGAGATACGGAAAATGCCAGTTTACAACAAATTACCCTCTGACCCTTTAAATGTTAATTACGGTCGCCCTGATTATCCAATCAGATTAATTTTTGCACGAGGAACCAGGAGATTTATTTAGCTTCATCTCAGACCTGATTATGAGGCATTAGGCCGCCCTCTTGAGACCTTTAAGGCGTCCATAATAACCCGGGGTAGGACTCGAATGTCTAAAAACTCTGTGTAACACGAGCTTTCAAGCACAGAACGATGCATGTTTTTCCTGAAATTTGACACAGATAAAAATTATTTACGGTTCGACTGTTATATATGTGCGCTTGAAGAAAAAAAATTGAGAGAGAATATTATTAGCTTCACATGGAGGTCGATTATTGGGTGTTCCGAATTATATATTTTTATTTATGACAATTTAAGTGTAAATGGCCATCATTTTAGGAGGATTTTTCGTGGGTTTTCAAAGAAATTGTGCGTTTAGTAGTTTATTTGACCCCAAACGATTTGATATCAGAGTAAGTTGATATCATCAGTGGATGGCAATAATATCAGAGTAAGTTGATATCTTCAGTAGATAGCAAGTCTATCAGAGTAAGTTGCCATCTCCAGTAGATAGCAAGTCTATCTTCAGTAGATAGCAAGTCTATCAGAATAAGTTGCTATCTTCAGAAGATAGCAAGTGTATCAGAGTCAATTGCTATCTTACGTTGATACCAAGTCTATCAGAATAAGTTGCTATCTTCAGTATATAGCAAGTATATCAGAGTCAATTGCTATCTTCAGTAGATAACAAGTCTATCAGAGTAAGTTGCTATCTTCAGAAGATAGCAAGTCTATCAGAGTAAGTTGCCATCTCCAGTAGATAGCAAGTCTATCTTCAGTTGATACCAAGTCTATCAGAATAAGTTGCTATCTTCAGAAGGTAGCAAGTATATCAGAGTAAGTTGCTATCTTCAGAAGGTAGCAAGTATATCAGAGTAAATTGCTATTTTCAGAAGATACAAGTATATCAGAGTAAGTTGCTATCATCAGTGCGTCCTGCACAGCGTAGCAAATTTAATAAAAAAATCACACACATATTTTCACTTTGCTTATATATCTCATTGAAAATCGGCAATACAGAAATTCTCGTTAATCAAACACTAAATATAAAAAAATCTTGTCCATATACTTGCACTTTCGTAATAGGGCACCCAACATTTGTGTTGTATGTTAACATTACATATCATCGTTTAAAACCGCTATGTTCATATACACAGCGTATATTTTGCAGTCAACAGACGGCCTTGGGAAACCCCCACTAAAGCTATCTACTGATAGCATTTACACGTTTGTAATTATGCTATCTGTGTATTTCATGGTATTTGTAGGTTTAACGGAAAAAAGTCCATTTTGAGTAATATTATTGTAAAAATATCAAAAGATTTATCCCCATGTTTGTATGTCTGCCATTTTCAACGGATGAGTCACGTTGGGTCAAACTTCTTGGTCGTTAGCTCGACCACATTTAAGGATAGACCTCCATATTTACCGAATGTGGTACAGTTAAGGGAAACTAGATCATGGCTCCTAGACCGTGTATGCTTGCAAAGCACACGCAAGATCTAATCTGGTGTACCTGGGAAGAGAACCCAGGTATGTTCAGTAACCACAAATACTGTGGTACATTTAAAGGTAGATGACCCGATCACATTTTTGTAACACAGAATTATTTCAAACATACGGAGATTTTCATATCATATGAAAGCTCGTATTTTTCTCATCATCATACTGAAATTTGACAGCCTAAATCGGTATAATTACGGAGAAATTGATGAAATAACGTTGAATTACCGCGAATGGTGGTAACCACCGATATAGTTTGTGTACTACTCAATGGATACAGTTCACAGCATCTTGGGCGTCTAAAATAAGAACCATTAGAGCTATGCAACTCAAACTTTGGAACACAACTTTTTTAAGGATGACCTTTCATGAGGATGACCTTTCATGTAGAATAGAAAACTTCAAGTTGAAAATCGGAACATCTACCTTTAAAGGAAACTAGATCGGGTCCCTAGACTATTGTAAAAATATCAAAAGATAAACCGTATGCCTTGTACGACGAGGCTCCCTGTACTGCGAAGCCAGCCTTCGTGACCCTTTGCTAAGTCGACATGTTTAGGTTCACCTCCATATTTGCTGAATGTGGTACATTTAAGGGAAACTAGATCCGGTCCCTAGACCATGTATGCTTGCAACGACACACGCAGGATCTAACCTGGTGTACCTGGGAAGCGAGCCCAGTTAAGTACGATTAGTAACCACAAATACTACCAATGTGTAACTTAACGTTACTGCAGATGATTAGTTAACCCGTAGGCTATCTCACTCCGTTTCCGAAGTCTGCTTGTACATCCTGCGCAGTGTACAAATGGCTACTATATAAGAAGTAACAGATGGGCTTATATAGTCACCCTATACCATGAATATAGTATCTATGGTGTTTCCATACTGAAGACCATGTCTGAACCCAACATTAGCCCTCTGTAGATAATAAAATGCCAATTTTCAACACCATGTCTGAACCCAATATTGTGCCCTCTGTAGATAATAAAATGCCAAGTTGTAACACTCATCTTATAATCACAATGTACAATTTTAAATAACAAAGTCATGAATATTTTAGTAATTGCATCTTGATTTGATTGTTTGTATCACTGCTCTGACCCAAGAGATCAGAAGCACCCATTCATACCTGCTGGTGTGCAGAGATCCAGATCTGTCGAGGTATTGTTAGTTAATGGCCAATCAATAATCATTGTTCCACGTAAGTTTTAGATGGCCTCTTCATTTGAGTACAAGGTGTGTAAAAAAAGAGGCCCATGTGAAACATGATTTTTTTCGGGGGTGGGGGCATGAAAATTATAAAAATTGTTTTCAAAATACTAATAATCATGTTCAACAATCTTTAAAAGTAGATGACCCGATCACATTTTCATAACACAGATTTTTCTCAAACATATGGAGATTTTCATATCATATGAAAGACCATATTTTTCTGATTAACATACTGAAATTTGACGGTCCAAATCAGTATGATAACGAAGATATCGGTGAAATAACATCGAATTACCACCAGAAGTGGTTACCACCAATATAGTTTGTGTACAACTCAATGGGCACATTTCACGGCATCTTGTGCGTCTAAAATAAGAACCATTAGAGTTATGCAACTCAAACTTTGGAATACAACTTTTTTGAGGATGACCTTTCATGTCGAATAGGAAACTTCAAGTTGAAAATCGGAACATCTTCCTTTAATGTACCATAAGAATATTTCTCTATCCATTTTGGAACTCCTGTTATCAAATGATAGCAAATCTACTCGGGCATGTCAAATTCAGCCTTGACTACTTTTCATGTTCAGAGAAATATTTTATTAGAATCATCATTCAGTGTGTTTTGACTGATTAAATATGATAAAATTGCATTAATTAATAATATTAAATATTCAGCATACATGCTGGTAATGAAATTGCTCGCAAATTATGGCTAAATTAACAAAACACACAATCAAATTTGCCATATGAGTGCCCCAGATGCCCCTTCCTCCTATAATGCATCAAAGCAAATCACATTTTATAAGCCAAACATACTCTGCGACAAGTGAGTTCAATACAATAGAGATGAGCAGGGACAAACTCATCATGTTCTATTATCATTTCAATGTATTCAGATTCAACAATGTTGTTGATACACCTATTCAAAACTCCCTCCAACAGACACTGCTATTTCCATGGCTATACAGAAGGGCATTATCATTTATGCTAAGCTGGGATCAGGGTCTCTATAATAAAATTGAAATAACAATCAATGTTAAAGATCGGCAATGTGATTGGAACTTTATTCATGGTCATTGTAATTCCTTCTGTATCTACTATTTCCATGCTGAGACTAATATAAAGAGTTTAAAAAAGAAAGCCACCCCACCCTAAATTAGATCACATTTGTTTGCATAACGTTACACGTAATTGGACGTTTAGAGAGAATTGCCGCAATGTCAGAAACTTGGGGAGGGGAAGGGGGGTTGTGAGTGCCAAACACAGCCGCAAATTCCCCCTTGAAGTGATGTGCTGCATCACATCTTCTATAATAAAGATCACAATTTGTAACACCAAATGCTCCACCCACCCACCTCATCTATCATTAGTGCAGTAAAACCCATATCTTGAACCAATGAAGCGTTATATCAGGCTGTTTCAAACCATCTTCATGATCCCCTCTACTTGAGCCGCGGATAGCCTATAGTCATGATTTCCTGTGACCGATCAACCTGAAACATTATTTTAGAGAATTACAGAGTAGAGAGTTTTCTTCTGATGGGTCGCAAATAAGAAGTTGAGTTAGTTAGAGTTAGACTGTATGAGAGACATAATACAATATTTTGTACAATAAGAGTCACAGTGTTATTTTATAATCAATGGTGGCACCAGGGGGGACGGGGGCATTTACAGGGGGTAAATGCTCCCAAAGACACACCCTCCACCTTCCCAGCGGCTCAAACCTCACCCCCAAATAATCGAAAATTTTGACTTTTAATGTAACAATTACTTCAAATTATAGCTTAAAATTGGTCTGAAATGTCTAGTTCAGAACAAATTAAGCTAATGTCAGGCCATTTTTACATTCACTCGCGTTTTGCCACCCAATATTTTGGACTTGACCCCCCCCCCCCATTTTGTTGGTTGGTACGATTTTCTATTTTCTGTCATGACTGACAGCTCGTGACTTTGGTGATGACACGCCACTTCCGTCGGTCAGCAGCCAGTCGATAAATGACTGAAGTAGGATGCCCAACCAGAGATTTTATTCTGTCGAACCATCTTGACCTTGGCCGGCCTCGTCCGCGTGCACCCTCAATCTTGCCCTGCATGATCACCTTCTCTAGACAGTTTCCTTGGCGCCTGGCAATATGACCGAAGTAAGAGAGAGTTTGGGAATTGATCAGCCCAAGTAGCCTTGTCTTCACACCAACCTCCTGAAGCACACTCACATTGGTTCTCTTCATGACCCAAGTGATCTTTAGCATCCAGCGCCAACACCATATTTCAAATGCATTAATTTGGTTACAGCTTGCAGTTGCCAGTGTCCAGGATTCACAGCCGTAGGTTGAAATAGGGAAACGAGTGCTTTGACCAGGCGTACCTTGGTTGATATAGTGATGCCTCTGTCAGCCCATATTTTTGAGAGCTGTGTCATTGTATTCCCCCTATTTCCCACCAAAAAGAAAGCTGTATATACAGGGTGTATCAGAAAGAACTGTACCGAGGAAATATGATTTATTACGGTATGAATACGATCGATATTGTTCAAACCGTGTTCACCTATATCTCGCGCAAACGCCTAGCTTTCATCAGAATTTTAAATTTTGAAAATCGGACATTTCTGATGGAAAATACAGACTTTCTGGTAAAGATGGTAGATTTCAATTTTAGTCGAAATGATCAATTTTAAAAATCTGTGAAATTACTAACCCTATCTGAGATATCCATCCGTCCATAGGACATGGTTTATTTTTAGTCGCCATATCTCAACTTTTCACATCACTTGTATAACTATTTATTATTTGCATACTTTTGTGGGTGAAATTTGGAGATAAATTTTTATTTTTAATCCGCAAATAAACCAGAATATGTTCTGCTTGAGTGGTTTAACTTTCCTTTCTTTGGCGGTAGTTTTGAATATTGCTTATGTGGTGTGGGCTACATTGTTTGACATGTTGGGTAGTGGTAAGAGAGAATTGATTGAAATTGAAAACACGTTTTTCATCGATTTTCGATTATGTCTTGCCACACGAGAAGAAAAAGCGATATCTCAATGAAATTAACATATAATATAGGAAACATGTTCACCTTTATATTGCAGGTGTTTAAATTTAAAACAATAATCATTTTGTATTTTTTATGTATTTTAGAAACACGGTACAGTTCTTTCTGATACACACTGTACAGGGTGTTCCAATAAAAATTGTGATGCTCCATTTATTTTAGGTGATCGTAACTTCCTTAATTATTGAAGTTAGAATAGCACAACTGAAACAACAAAATAAAGGCAATCAGTTGGCTATAATTTGAAGAAAACCACTTTTCATTCGGTTCAGTAATTACGAAGAAATGAGCGCCTACGTAACAGTAGTCGAAGAACACTTCCATCCAAGTTTGCTCATAATGAGTGATTCAGACAACACAGTCAAACATTTAATGAATACTTCTCTCCCAAAGATAGCATTCATTGCATTTGTTCTTGTTCTCTTTTTTATTTTTTTCTAAATAATAATATGCCAGTTGTTAACCAAGTTCAACATAAAGGTCTTTCATTTAACATGGTTATTTAAAGGATGCGAGCATTTTTGAAGATTTAAAAGTCTTCAATCAAACCATGCCTTTATAATTTAAATATAGACCAATGTCTTAATCCATTTTAATGAATAACATTTGAGAAGAAAAAAAAGTACATCAATTAAGATTGCCATTGTTTGGTTTATTCACCTGTTATTTTATGTATTAAACCTCCCAATTCAACCATTTTTTTAAAAAACTTTCCTACGCGCACAGGCCATACCCAAGAAGTTTGTCAAATTAATTCTTCTTACCCTAGCCTACCCCCCCCCCCCCCCCCCGAGTGCTAAAATATGCTAATCCTAAGCACCTGTGCCAGCGTTTTTTGGATGACGTAATCAACCGAGCCTATATAGTGAGCCAAGGGCCGTGGCTTAGTGGGCCGGAGTCCGGATGCTCCCCGGATCAACACGATCAAGTGGAATGAGTTGTATATCGGGAATATTGATTTTGAGTTATAGGTAAAAAAGTGACAAATTCGTATGTTTTACATTGTTTTCTCAGTTGGTAAATTGTTTGTGGGGTAAATTGTTTGTGGGTTTGGACCATACTATAGCATTTTTCACCTGCTTTTAAATGATGGACAAATATCACTTTTGAAACTGGACCTACGACCACTGAATTGACTCTGCTCCACAACATTGTATCTCAACAATTGAGGTGTAAAAATATGCAAACCAAATTATGCACTTGATTATTTGCTTTAATTAATTCATACCCTTTTGGGCCGATAATTATTGGCTTATTTAAGTGTCTCAATAATTTTTGTGATGAGTTTACAATATACAGGTAGGCAGGTATAGGGCAGTGTGCATCTCATGGGAGCAAAACAAAAATACTGTAGAGAGATACAGCGTGTTTTTACTGAAGAAAAAAAGCAGGCATATGACTGCTAACGGATTAAAATCCCCCAGTAAAAACACACCACCACCGGCATTTGCCCGCTCATACCGGTTTATTTCTCCTGGATTTTAGATGCCTTTTATCCTTCGAAACCAAGGATAATAGCGGTTGAAACCGGTTAGGAAAAGCAGTCTTTCGTCAGTATAAACACGCACGGTTCCTGCTCAGCGCGTTTGCCGGTGGAAAAGCGGAAGTGGGCGCACGATGCACGATCACCTGACAATTAAATGCAAACAGATGTGTATGACCTTTCGCTGGCATTTATTATAATGAGGTCAGCGGCAGCCGGCAAGTTTGTTTATCGAACTGCAATAAAAACACGTCTCTCACACGAGCAACCGGCTTTTATCCTGCTTTTTATAAGACGGGTAAAAGCCGGTTTGCTTAATAAAAACACGCTGATAGTGAGATAGTGTATAGAGACAGAAGTACAGAAGGAAGGGATTCAAAATCTGGCACAATAAAGAGTGTTGATGACATAACAGGGGGTAACAGGTGATTAAGAAAAATATAAACAAACTAATACTAGGTGAATAGACCCAAAGTTTGTTGACATGTAAAGCCGGGCGAATGCTTTGTACGCTCAAGGTTATGATTTCAGCTCTAGAGACACCTTGTTTACAGTGAAAAAATTGGACATATTCAACTTGTACACATTCATGTACCTGAAAACAGACACTACTTAAACATGTTAAATACCCTACTCAAAAACAAAAAAATCCACATACAATTTATACCAGAGAAATTAAGTGATAGAGTAATTACAAACTTAGCCAGATCGACCACCAGACAAGGGCAGAAGCAGTGATGACAGACAGATATGTCTGGCCAAAAATCCTGTAAATATACACACTTAAAAAATAAGTAGTTAATAATGATTCCTTGTCAAGGTTCAACTATAGACCAACTGAAAGAAGGGTTAAATATGACATTTTCCAGTTAAGTGTGTATTTATTTATTATGGTCTGTAACTTAATACCAGCCTGTTTTTATGGAGTGTACCAGTCCAGTCTGTTGGTATGTTGGTATTGAAATCATAACAACTCGGTGAGCCCTCATAACTCAAGTTTGACACAGTGGGACTATTAGCTGGGTAGGCGTACAAATAAATTGTTCCATTCGTGCCCTGACGGGCACTCATGGAACAACATTTACAAGTAGGATGACCTAAAATGAGCTGTGTGGGGTTCAAGGGATGAGCTGAAAAATCACACCAAGAAATGCAATAAAAAGGGAGGGGTATGGAATTTAATGTAGAAAGGGAAAGATTAATTATTGTCAATGTCACATATCCTTTTACCTACAAAGACCTGACAATTTAGAATGTGTAAAACTATAATGTAGATAGGGGAGGATGGGGCAACTGTTCCGTTTAAGCATATTTCATGATATAAAAGTTTAAAGCTCGTGTAAATATATATGGAATATTGGAATTGCTATGAAAATATCACCCATGTAACTGTTTACATATAACATATAATCAATGTTAACAAGAAGAGTCTGAAAAAAGACAAAACTCGCTTAGAGGGGGTTAAGTTCAAATGCAAGCAGAAATAAAGGAAGCGTATCATGAAGAGAATTGCGTCATGCCAAAACGGGCACTCTCTTTCTTGAAATTAAGTGTTCAAGATTTGTTTTTATAATATACTGTATAATAGAGTCATAGTTATATTGTACATGGTTGTTTACACACACAAACGCACACCGAACGTGGGGTGAGTTAAAGGTCCCAAATTGGAATATTTTGTATAATAATTAATAATTAATTAATGATTCATAAATAATCAATTACGAGTAATTAATGATTGACTAATGATCAATAATAAAAGATCGATTATTAATTAATTAATAAATAATTAACAATTGATTTAATTAATTAATAAGTGTTAAAGTGTTGGTAATTTATTGTGATCTTATATCTTTCGGAATGTGGGGCCCAACAAATCTGGGGCCCTGGGCCCGGGTCCATCTGGCCCAATGGTAAGTCCGGCCCTGAGCACAAACAACAAACAACAAGCCCTGTAAATGTAAACAAAATATATGAACGAATACTTAATATTTGATACAATAATATTGAAATGTATATTGAAACATAATATGAAGCATTAAAAGTATTATCGTTGTCTTTAAATCAGATCCACCAATTGATGACAATTTAACATAAGCAGTGACAACGTATCTCGTCGGCTATAATCATTCTTAATTAATTTCTTCAATTATGAAAAATACATTATGAAGACATGTTTACTAATTTGCTTCTTGACTGCATTTATAGTGCTTGGATGTTTACATAAACAAACGCCCCTAAAGATGATGCGAGTTAAAGGTCTAGTTAAGAATAGACTCACATCAAAGTCAGCCAGGGCAAAAACAAGTAATTAATGATAAGCCCTGTAAACGTAAACAGAAGATACAAAAGAATACTTGAAGGTATATTATGTGATCTTATCCAGGGGAGGCCCTCAACCCTCGGAAAAAAAATGAAAGCAGATTTTCTTTCAGATTTACATTTCTAATCATAAATCGTACATCCATTCCAAGTACCAGGGCGATACGATTCTTAATTACTTCAAAATCATGGTTTTAGAGTGAAATAAACTAAGTCTGCGCCGACCAGTCATTTTTACTCTAAATTCACTCTAAAACTATGATTTTGAGGTAATTAGGAATTGTATCGCTCTGTAACTTGAAATGTATTCATGATTTATGATCCGAAATGTAAATGATTTAGCGTAGCTGTGATTTTTTCAGGGGGGGGGGGGGGCAAGAATTTCTGAAATTTTCGTAAAAGGTTGCCCCAAATTTTTTCCCAGTCACCAACTCGTGAATTTCACGTAAGTGTGGGGGGGGGGGGGGGGTGAAGTAAAATTTCGCACGGTCAAAAAAAAATCGCACAGTACATGTAATACATGTACCATTTTGCCTTATATTTGACAATTTGGGCTGAATATACCCACATATAACCAGTTCCTCCGCACGCCATCACGGTCTTTTATCATTTTTTTCCCCTATTTTCTTTTTTTCCCTCCTTTTTTTATTTTTAGAGAGGGTGGGGGGCGGGGGCACAAATGGGATTTTTCCGTCAGGGGGGAAATGCTCCCCCTGCCCCCCCCCCCCTGAGCTACGCCACTGGACAGTAAATCATAACATAGAGTCATAGATATATTGTACATGATTGTTTACATAAACAAACTATACCCTGAACTTTAGAGTCATAGTTATATTGTACATGATTATTTACAGAACAAACTCCCTGAACATTTAAGTTAACATTAAAATGAGTCTTTACTCTACTTAAGGAGTCAGATGACTCCTTTTTGACTGTCGGTGTACATAAAGACAAGAAGTATTCTGCAAGTCCAACGGAGCTTCTGTTGACAGTTTCCAATGTTCAGAGGATTCCGTCAACATGATACATGCAGGATATTCATAAGAAAATTATTATGGAAGTGTTTTGGTCTATCTATCAAATGTTTTATTTGTACCAACTCAGTGTGAAATCCACCAACTTGGAACACTTTGAATTTCACGCTCTTTTTTCTGGTAGTTCTGGCATGAAATATGGTATTGTCTTGAAAACATCACCAATGTAGAAGTATGGCTACTTTTATAAACAGTGATGAAATTGAATAAGAAGTATGTTTCCTTTTTTTAAACGGGACCTGAGTATTTTGACTCCCCCTGTATACTCTAAACTTATAATAGTAACACCAACAGTTCTTGAAGAGGATTCCAATCTTTCCGTACAGGCTTAAGCATGGTGACAAATAATTAGACATAAAGTGCACCATTTTCTTCTAAAACAATCAACCTTAGACTTATATTTACTAGAGAAAGTGTCGTAGTGGAAATGGTTGAACTGCAGTATCCATTTAGGGAGCGATCATTATTTATGGCAGGGGGGGGACTGGGCATTTTTCACATTTTTTCACATTTTTTTTTCAGATCCCCCCTCCATTTGCTGTTATTTATTTTGGGTTCCCCCCTAACAACTGACAAAATATTTCAGGTTCCCCCCTGGCAATTTTTAAGAAACTATTTTTCACAGTAAACTTTGACATGTATATTTTTAGTCAGTGAATATATAGGTACACTCAATAGGCTGTACATTGCAAACTACGACAATATTTCATGAGTGAAAATTGCATATATGTGAAACTTTAAGTATTTAAACAAACACACAATATCATAGGATTTTTACACTCTATATTTTATTTCAAAATGTTTGCATTCATCAGTCTCATAAAACCATCTCGTTGACAAATCATACAAAAATGCAACCAAAATCACATCGTGACATTATAGAGTTGTGTCATTTATGAACTAGGTGCTGTGTATTCAATCTATTTGATTTGTACTTCAGAAATAAAATGCTAGATTTTAAACTATGTGTGAATGTGCAGCAAGTGGTACCAAACTTTAAAGAATGCGACAATGTTTTGCATTCATCAGTCTCATAAAACTATCTGGTTGACAAAGCATACAAAAATGCAAACAATATCACATTGTGACATTTAAGAGTTGTGTCATTTATGAAATATAGGTGCTGTGTATTCAATCCATATGATTTGTAGGCTACTTCAGAAATAAATTGCTAGATTTTAAACTGTGTGAATGTGCAGTGGTACCCAACTTTAAAGAATGCGACCAAATGCATTTTTCCAGCTTCCAGCTCTTCTACCACCCCTGGTTACAACAATCTGTACTTCTTCATTTTCTGAATCGGTCTCTGACCCAAACATGCCAACAATTTCATCTTGATCTTCACTGTCTGCACCATTGCTATCATTAGATTCACTTTCACTGCTCTCCCTGCTCGTGATATCTTCATCCATGTCTTCATTTTCAATGTCATCTCTTTCAGAATCTTCACTCTCCATGCCCTCATCTGGAACTTCTCCTCCTGTAGTGTCATTTCCAAACAGCTCTTCTTGTAATACATGTCTTCTGATTGCTGACACTTTATCACTTTTCCTACTGTGTTTTATGTTTTCCATATGGTGTTTATCTAAGCTCTGAAACCTGTAAAGAGCCAAGTTTATTTTCTTCAACAAGATCCTTCCACTTATAGTCTTCATATACTAGTTGATTTCTGTGGTCTCTTTGTATTGTCCGCTGATTCTTTCTCATGCTGTCCTTCCATTTAAGTCCTTGCAGGTGGCTCAAATACTGTTGTACAAATGCTGGTGGCTCAAATACTGTTGTACAAATGCTGGTTTGACTGCAAACTCCTTTGCAAAGTCACTTATGGCAGCATCATCATCAACTCGAAGTTGACCAGCATGAAACCTAATTTTGATCTGTGCTCTTGGTAGGAAGTCATCTACTGGTCGTGGCTCTCCTTCACTGTCAACGGTAGGTGTGTCAAACACTGACATGTAGTGGCCTGGGTTATTCAGGTCTGGCACAGGTTGTGGAATACGCATGGCTGCTGGACACACAAATGGTTGGTTCTGGCAATATGAACACAGGTTTCCATCAAGCTTTTCTCTACAGCTACCTTTCAGGTACTCCATGAAGAGTTCTCCTCCCATTGTAATGTAAGCTGATAAATTCAGCAATTTTTTGCTGGTAGTAAAACCCAGGCTCGTCTTTTGAAGGAGATGGTTTTGCCAAAATCGAGCACTGCGACCTAGTTCCACTTTTGTATTCAAGGCATTTGCCACCATCTTTGTTATAATACTACATTATTGTATGTACAGTATTATTAAATTTACATGTTGGTGAAATATAAAGAAAAACATGATTTCTGTGCATTTTATCCATGTGCTTCAACACGTTATCCATGTGCTTCAACAATTTAACAGGCTTTTTTTCCACTATTTTTCTTCTTATTTTTTCATTTTTTTTTCATTTTCTCTTTCCTTCTTTCCTCTTTTTTTTTCTTTTTCTCTGAGAGTTGAAAAAAAAATTCGCGTTCCCCCCTCATTCCTTAAAAAAAAAAATCGCATCCCCCCCTCTTTCCGGAAAAATAATTTCGCGTTCCCCCCTAAATTTTACCATTCCCCCCCTGCCATAAATAACGATCGCTCCCTTAACATGTTTAATATATAGCTCAATGGGTCAAATTAGCAGTTGAGGTCTGTTTGTCAACGGACCAAATTACCAATTGGACAGTAATAGTAATATGATATAGCCCACCGAGAATTAGGACTAGGAGGATATTTAGAGACATAGAGTAACAAAGGCTTATCTGCAATAAGTGCCACTTGTGAAATTGTGTTTTCACAAGGGCACAACTTAAAGTACCTCTAATATATAACAATTGGCAGCTATTATAGATACAGCCAATTCACATAACTGAGATGTAAGTGCAATGCAAAATGTTGTATCTGCTATTGCTGACATGTGTTACTTTTTGTTTGTATCAAGGGGTATGCTATTATTGCCAAATTGCTACTGCCACACATGATAACATCTGGCAGCTGTTGCAGATGGACCCTTGTTGCACTAAACCCTTAAATGGACCAATACCAGTTATGTAAACTGCTGTGATTGGCTGACAGAGTGTATTATGTTACTAAGGATGGTGGCATTGGGGAACCAACAGAAACAAAGCTTACTCAAAATTTGGCTGGCTTGATCTCACACTATTCTTTTTACAGAGTTCCAAATTCAGGCACTGATCTATTATGTGACCTTGTTAAGTTGATCTCTGAAACGAGCGTAATGAACATGTACCACTACAGGCTTGTTAAGTGATAACAAGACTTACTTCGCGAGAAAAAATATCCACACAAAAGGCCAATTACCACTAACTAAAACCTTTACTTGGCACGGACCAGTTACCCCATCATTGGGGCAACTGGTCCTATATGTTCCAACGGTTAGAATACACATAAATCATTGATTGACAACACGGTAACTAGGCAGTATTTTCTTTACAAACTCATTTCCATATTATTTAACTTGTAAAAAGGATACAGGTCTCATAAAACTCATGTTTTATAGAGTTTTCGTGGTTAACGTGTAAAAAGCAGTAATACTAATGGTGTACAAAGCAAGCGCAATTTTCGACTGCACGTTTATTAGATAAAAACGGTATGAACCTAGTGAAATGGTTACATGGTTGTGATATTCAGACGCCCCATACATTTGTCTATATATACCCCTTTCTTTATTGATTTTATTTACTTCATATAATCATCATTTAGTACTTATAATAAACCATCTTGATATTTAGCCAGCTTTTTATGTTACAGGGGAAGTTAGTTAATATGACAATGATGACCAAACGGTTAATATACACAAAAAGACAGTGGATAAAATACAATATCATGATATTTCGTCATAGCAAATAACTTTACAGACACCATTCAAAATATAATAAAGATATAATTCATAATACCGAGGTTTTAAACCATTCTAAAGCAATTTCATGTCATATTGTAATCTTTCAATATCAGAAATAGTGGTATTAGACCCGAAATGCCCAAAATGTCTAAGAACTAGAAAGAATGTGAATTATTTCATATTCTATTCACATTTCAATACCGAGTCATGTTTTATTGACACTAACAACTAATTTTCAAAATGAATTTTACAATTTTGATTAAGTTTTTGCAGGGGACCAGTTGCCCCATACCCCTTCGGACCACTTGCCCCAACAAATGACGTAGCACTTTGTCGAGATGAAACATTATTCAAACACGCCTGTGACGTAATAAATTTTACGCCAAAATGTTTTAAAACATACCACCATTTGTCATAATAATCAATAACTCCAATACATTTCAGAAAAAATGCAAAACTGCATTTTTGTTTTTAGCCGTTACACAGATTTCTGTACGGAGCAAGTATCTTTGAATTCGCAAATACTACGGCGTTCAGGTCCTACAAGTAGACGAGTGTCTTTAGATAAAATAAGAAATGGTGTACGTTGTTATTTGCAAATTCATAAACTAATAACTCTACTCTATGAATACCCGTGATAATGATTTAAGTTGAAGCATTCTTTAAATGATAATATTGATCGGAAATCCAAACCACCAATGTCTAAGTTAGCAGTATGCGCCATTTTGCGGTAATTTCAACCACAACCTTGGTTTTAATCATATTTCGGAAAGTCCCTAAGCACACTACAATATAGCACCCATCAAATGCAATATGCACCTAGCATCTTAAGACGACTGTACTGCATGTTTATATTTACTGTTCCATATCTGTCAATCATATAAAGTATATTAAACATGATCTAAACCCCTCTTCATGTATCGCCCATACTATCTGTATGGCTTCAAAGATCTGGAGAAAATCACATGTGTAAATACCTTAAAGTTCCAAATGTTTTGGATTGTAGAAGGTAAGGATATATGTCAAGTATCAACAAAAGTCGTACTGTTCAAAAGAAAGCCGTATGCCCATACAATTACAAAATCCTTCATTTCGGACCACTTGCCCCACGGTCCAGTTGCCCCATATTCCCCTACATCCTTTCACCTACAAAGACCAAAGTATAATGTAGCCGGGACGTGTAGTCGAGACTGTAGCCGGGTCAGGCCGGGACGTACACAAAATGGTGCCCGCCCCTGCGGGGACAGTACACAACTGAACCGGGACATTACATTGGTAATTTGTACGTCCCGCCCAAAGACGTACACAAAATGGTGCCCGCCCCTGCGGGGACAGTACACAACTGAACCGGGACATTACATTGGTAATTTGTACGTCCCGCCCAAATCCCCGCTAGTCCCGTGTCCCCATGCTGGGGTTTGCGATTGATAAGTGCATTACATCCATCAATGTTTTGAGGGCCCAATACTTGAATGTTGGCCATAATGTTACTAAAGTGGCACCGCACTTTAATTTTCGAACCCATTTGGTGCGATCTGGTGTATACTTTTGACCAATATTTTATTGAAAAGCCACCATTTCCTATCAATATTTTGTTTTTTATCAATCATGTCTAAATGCTAGATAGCTATTTTGTAACATGTAAGAAAACTTTCCTGAAGCCATTGTGTTAAGCTTATGATAGTAAAACAAATCGCAAGACGTTTTATTACATAATATTTGGTGTGGTTCGATACCCATTATAATATTGAAACCTGTAGAAAAAATGTGCACGAGGCAAGCAAGAAAAACAGTTTTTGAACTAAAATGGTCCAGAAAAACATTGCAGAAGCCACTTTGAATATTAAATGAAATGATTGAAGCTAATACGCGCGAAGCACGCGAAAATTGGAATTTTCAACACTAAAAAGGCCAAGTATAATGTTTTAATGACCCCAACATTAAAATTTGGGGAACATGAACCCGTAACCCCCTACCTTTGCGCCACATATGCTCCTACTGTTCCTTCTCTTCTTCCTCCTTCTTCTCCTCTTCCTCCTTTTTAGGTCGTCCGTAGGAAGAGACCTTATGGCAGCATCCTTCGTGTGTAGTCTGTGTGTGTAGGTGGGGTGGGGGTGTGTGTGCCTTTTGGTTAGCCTTTTTTTCCAAATGCTGTATCTGTTGAAAGGATGGACGGATTGACTTCAAACCTTCAGTGATGGGTAGGCCATGGTCAAACACTGTAGCTGCTTGTTTGGGGGTCTAATTTGCAAAGGTCATCTGAGGTCAAAGGTCATCTAGAGGTCAAATCGTAAAAGTTGCCCGAATGCTGTATCTGTTGAAAGGATGGACGGATTGACTTCAAACCTTCAGTGATAGGTAGGCCATGGTCAAACACTGTAGCTGCTTGTTTGGAGGTCTAATTTGCAAAGGTCATCTGAGGTCAAAGGTCATTTAGAGGTCAAATCGTAAAAGTTGCCCGATTGACTTCAAATTTGGAGAAAAGAAACATGAACACCGGGTGAACATGTTTAAAATAAATTAGAGGTCATCCAAGGTCATCTGAGGTCAAAGGTCATCCAGAGGTCAAATTTTAAAAGTTGCCCGATTGACGTCAAACTTGGAGACAAGAAACATGAACACCGGGTGAACATTTCTAAAATAAATTAGAGGTCATCTGAGGTCAAAGGTCATCCAGAGGTCAAATCGTAAAAGTTGCCCGATTGACGTCAAACTTGGAGACAAGAAACATGAACACCGGGTGAACATGTCTAAAATAGATTAGAGGTCATCTGAGGTCAAAGGTCATCCAGAGGTCAAATCGTAAAAGTTGCCCGATCGACGTCAAACTTGGAGACAAGAAACATGAACACTGGGTGAACATGTCTAAAATAAATTAGAGGTTATCCAAGGTCATCTGAGGTCAAAGGTCATCCAGAGGTCAAATCGTAAAAGTTGCCCGATTGACGTCAAACTTGGAGACAAGAAACATGAACACCGGGTGAATATTTCTAAAATAAATTAGAGGTCATCTGAGGTCAAAGGTCATCCAGAGGTCAAATCGTAAAAGTTGCCCGATTGACGTCAAACTTGGAGACAAGAAACATGAACACCGGGTGAACATGTCTAAAATAGATTAGAGGTCATCTGAGGTCAAAGGTCATCCAGAGGTCAAATCGTAAAAGTTGCCCGATCGACGTCAAACTTGGAGACAAGAAACATGAACACTGGGTGAACATGTCTAAAATAAATTAGAGGTTATCCAAGGTCATCTGAGGTCAAAGGTCATCCAGAGGTCAAATCGTAAAAGTTGCCCGATTGACGTCAAACTTGGAGACAAGAAACATGAACACCGGGTGAACATGTCTAAAATAAATTGGAGGTCATCTGAGGTCAAAGGTCATCCAGAGGTCAAATCGTAAAAGTTGCCCGATTGACGTCAAACTTGGAGACAAGAAACATGAACACCGGGTGAACATGTCTAAAATAAATTAGAGGTCATCTGAGGTCAAAGGTCATCCAGAGGTCAAATCGTAAAAGTTGCCCGATCGACGTCAAACTTGGAAACATGAACACTGGGGAACATGTCTAAAATAAATTAGAGGTCATCAGAGGTCAACGGTCATTAGAGGTCAACCAAGGTCAAAGGTCAACAAGGGGTTAATTTGTGCAATGAACACCGTGGGAACATGTAAAAAAATAATTAGAGGTCATCTGAGGTCAAAGGTCATCCAGAGGTCAAATCGTTAAAGTTGACCGATTGACCTCAAACTTGGAGAAAAGAAACATGAACACCGGGGGAACATGACCCATATATGACCGTTGACCTCATTTAGTTGATCTCCCAGCCAGGGGGATTCGCAAGTCGTGACTTGCAGTATTTTTATTTCTTATTTCAAGGCCTGATCACGTCACAGAGGGTCTGTATTGGGATCCAAATTTAGGACTGTTTAGTGAGTGTAGTCTGTTTTTATATCTTCTATAAATACATTACATGTAAATGGTACCTTAGTTATCTTCTGCCCCAATTAGGGCTGGATGCTCTTCAGATTTTTTTCAACCAGCCAATCGGGCAGGTTACTCACAAAAGAATTATTCCACCAGCCATTGTAACTCACATATACTGTAAGTTTGAATTTTTTTACTATAGCCAGTCGGTCAGGTACTTTTGCATCTTCACCCGCCCGACACAAAAGTTACCCGCTATGGGCAGGTGGATGGGTGGTAGTTCCAGGTATGGTCCCTATGCTACAAAACAAATATTGTTTTCTTTACAAAGTCAGTTATTTAGAAAGAACAGTTTTTTATCCCACTTAATCTTAATCTATTTAGGTTCACTTAAGTTCATAGGGCTAAATCTTTAAATTTGTTTGAAGATTAGATATCCAGTTGCCCAGGCCCTCATCAAGTCTATCTTCAAATTGCGGTCATATCTCTAATAGCCCATGGGTGTCTGGGTATGTTGTTTATAACATGTGTTCTATTTAATGTGTAAAGTGTAATGTAGCATGTTAATGTGATTAGAAGCTTAAAGTTGCACTAGTTGGTAATTTTATAATCTTTTATAAAGAGTGTTGTACATAAATCTGATAGCAACATTTCATGCAGGAAAGTGTGATTTAATATTCACTCACCCATTAGTCGGAACGCCTCTAAGCCGAATAACCGTTAAAAGGTCAATTATTACCGAAACGAACTTCGCAATTGTGAACCGGCGCACTTTCGGTACTAAAACCGAGTTAAACTCCCGCGGAATCTGAACTATCATTTCAAGAGTGATCTTGAGGTCAAATGTAAGTCTTTTTTGGAGATTAATGTCTTGAAATATTCCTAATAATACAATCCAGGCGCGGATCCAGGGGGGAGGGGGGCGGAGGGGGCGCCCCCCCCCCCCCCGGTAAAAAAATCGGAAAAAAGGGAAAAGAGAGAGGGAGAGGAAAGGGGAAGGGGAAGAGAAAGGGAGAAAGAGCCTTTAATTGATCGACGGATTGGTGAATAAAATAACGTTGTATGTCGTGATATACACGTAGGCCTATATAGGCGGCCGCCCCACTTTTTTGTAAAGAAAGAAAAAAAGAAGGGGAAAAAAAGAGAAGAAACGGAGGAAAGGGATTGCTTTTCATAAAATATTGGTCAAAAGTATACACCAGATCGCAGCAAATGAGTTCGAAAATTGAAAATGTTTCTACTTCTGAGCCCAGACTCCCCCCTGTTCGAGCTTTTAAACCATTTATATTTAAATCAAGAAAATATATCAGTTATGCTCAACTTCTTTCGTGTATTGATAAAAAACAAAATATTTAATGGAAATGAAGAGGTGGCTTTTCAATAAAATGTTGGTCAAAAGTATACACCAGATCGCACCAAATGAGTTCGAAAATTGAAAAAAAATCTACTTCTGAGGGGGGGGGGGGGGGGGGTGGGGGGGGGGGGCACATCCCCCCAGACTCCCCCCTGTTCGACCTTTTAAATCATCTATACTTAAATAAAAAATATATCAGTATAATATGCTCAACTTCTTTCGTGTATTGATAAAAAAACCAAAATATTTTATGGAAATGAAGAGGTGGCTTTTCAATAAATTTTGGTCAAAGGTATACACCAGATCGCACCAAATGAGTTCGAAAATTGAAAACATTTCTACTTCTGAGGGGGGGCACATCCCCCTCAGACTCCCCCTGTTCGACCTTTTAAACCTAATTCAAGAAAATATATCAGTAATATGCTCAACTTCTTTCGTGTATTGATAAAAACAAAATATTTTATGGAAATGAAGAGGTGGCTTTTCAATAAAATTTTGGTCAAAAGTATACACCAGATCGCACCAAATGAGTTCGAAAATTGAAAATGTTTCTACTTCAGAGGGGGCCACATCCCCCCTCAGACTCCCCCCCTGTCCGAGCAGAGCTCGGAGGGCGGTGCTGCGCACCGCATTGGATAGTCCACCAACACAAAATTCAAGTTTTTCATCTTCTTTTCAGCCCCCTGGTAAATTCAATCTCTGGCTCCGCCCAAGGCTCAAGACAAGCGGGCGCTGGGCGATTTTACCCCTCGGTCCTCCTGCCACAGCGCCCGGTAATGCTGAAAAATAAACAACCGAGCGCTGATATTTTGTCCAAACCAGCGCCCGTTGACGATCGGGAAGCTTGCCCAAAACATCGAATTTCGATTTGACAATACGATTTAATCAAAAGTTAGCTCCGGTAGACTTAAAGTAGCTCCTGGTTCTCAATAGATCCCATGATGCGCTACTTTGGAAAAAAAGTAGCTCCAGGTAAAACACATGTTATCTTGAGCCTTGCCTTGGCTCCGCCCCTGCAATCTGTCTTACTAACTTATTAAAACCAATCTCAGACATTTACAAGCAGAGTATTTCACATGGGAAGTTTGCAATTTTTTCGATATCGAAAGTGAAATGTACAAAAGTAGCATTACATTGATCTGACAAACAGCTGTCTTAAACAGCGAAATTACAAAATTGTCACATATTCAGATAAATGAGGGTTTAAGTCATTATTATTTCCTAAATCGATTTTACGACGTGACCATTTAAGTAGATAAAAACAGATTGTAAGAGAGAGTAAAATTTGGAACCATTGGTATTTTGTCCATTGTCCATTCCTATGCGATCACATTATATTTTGATGTTTGTGCGATTGCAGGCTTTGTGCATAGGAGGGACATCTTTCGAGGGAAATATTTTTCAACTTATGAGCTAAATAACTGTGATATCCTTTTTATCTAACAGAATAAATGATGTTTTTGCATCATGTGGCTCTAGAAACAGAATTGATGAAGTGTTTAAATCTCACGGATATAACTAGTTTCCCTTGATAGCTTAGATGGTAAAGGGTTCGCTTGGAAAACGAGAGGTTCGGGGTTCGAAATTGATCCTTCTGCTCTGCACATTTTCATATGATTTATTTTTTCTCGTCAAAATCATTTTTTGTGTGTGATTTATTTATGAATGTTTGGTTCATTTCTTTTTCATAAGTTAACAGATCCCCACCATTCTAGTATAAATAATCCCAAAGCAACAAACAAACCTCGGCATAGTGCTCGGGATCAGAGAGACTTTAAAGTTGTATTGTATTTCCTGGTATAAAAGACGCGACATATTTTTTTCATTACGCACGGAGTCACGACGGCCCATGATGTGACGTTTAGAAGATGGTTTTCATGACAATGTTTTGCTGCACTTACACCTGATTTTCCTCATTATGCGTAATGTGTCTAGTGAAACTAATATTTGAGTGGGTGAAGGGATAACCTGAGCACAATCGCACCCAGACGGAATATCGGGTAAGAAACATGGTCATCATAAATCATCATAAAACAATCATAAATAAATTAAAAACCCAACAAAATTGATTGTGATGAGAGAAAAAATATCCGTGACATTGTGCAGGATCGAACCCCGGACCTCCCGTTCTTCAAGCGAGCGCTTTACCATCTACGCTATCAAGGGAAACTAGCTATAACCGGGAGATTCAAACACTTATTGTCAAGTGCCAAATTTTGGTCACTACAATTGAGCTTCACATCGGGCTTCAAATGATGCGGCAAAAATCGTCTTAAACACTATTACTATTTCAAACACGAAGGATATCAAACAACTCATTATAATGTGCCACTGTTTAGATGGATTTTTTACGACGTTGTAAAATAAGGGATTTACGGACGTTTTCATCTAAAATTGGCTACCATTTCTTCCAGTTCATGTCAGTTTTTACGCCGATGCAGTAGCATGAAATCTCACATTTCGGGTCGTTGGTGTCTGAATATATTGATTCGATAAAACTGTATGAAGTAAAATAGATGTATGCTTCATTGTAGGTTAGTGGGTAAACGATCAGCGGTCTCCTTTTGTATATATTTCGTCCTAAATAAGTGTTAGTTATTTATAAATAGGTGATCGACTAAATTTGAATTTTTCGTGTTTACATTAGAACGCCCTCGTACCTAATAATTTGGGGTCAAATCGAACTTGCGTTCCGACTACACTGTTTGTATTTTTGGCTCATCAAAACTACAAAATTCAATAGAAATAAAAGCCCCCCCCCCCCCCCCCCCCCCCCAAAAAAAAAAAGAAGAAGAAGATAGGGGTGGGGGAGAAGAAAAAAAGAAGAAAGAAAACTAGAAAGAAAACAAAAAAGAAGAAAATATGAAAACAAATGAATAAATGAAATTATAGAAAAACATTTCAATTTGACAAAACTCTAAAGCTGGTCCAGATACATGATTGTACGCAAAAACAAAACAAAGTCACCATCCTGAAAGATCCTTAGCCAAAACACAGTGTATTTGACCAATTGGATTGGGTGTCATATAGAAGTCTATTTGCTGAAAATGATCTACATGTAGAAACAATTGGGAGAGCAGAGATCACAGGAAACAGGATGAGCTGAAAATGCTTCTTGTTTTGATTTAATAACCATTCTTTATGTATACATTTTGTACAAGTCTTTCCTTTTTTGAACGGAGCTTTGATTGTAAATCTGTTGTTTATATGTAGCATACCTCAGTTGATGGATGATGGCTATTTACAACTATAAATGAATACAATTATTTTATTTCTTTATCATCATTATGTCTATAGGTAAAGGCCAATAAAGACACCACTGCTGCATTACAGACCAGTGTTGATCAGCTGAGGCAGGACGTAGAGAACGTCAAGTCCAGGGTGCTATCACTAGAACAGAATGAAGTCACAATACCACCAGGTCTGCAGAATCAGGTAGGGAGTCAAGTACGACGGATAAAGCCTTAGAAAAAAACCACCCTGTTCCACGAGCCTGACTGGCCCATACGACGACGAAAATACCCACACCCTGTTCTACTTGGGAAAATCGGGCTAACATTTATGAAACATTTTTAATTTTTCTGAATTTTGAGATTTTTTTTAATTTAGAATTTTGGTTGACTCCCCAAATATTCTCAAAATATTTGTAGACCCAACCAACCAACAGATTTTTCAGAAACCTTTCCTAACTTTCAAGTCTATCTCAGGGATTATTGAACAAATACTAGGCTTGTTTATACTAATTTGAATGCATTTCTCATATTGTTTTCAAATATGGTGTTGAAATTCAACAATGTTGACATTTTTGATACATTTTGTAAACTTTTGGAATGTCGTCTGCAGACACCTGCCACGTGAAGGTGTTAACATGTTAGCTTTAAAGTGTATTTTGGTATGAAATGATTTGTACATGTATGTTGCACAAAAACAAACTAATACAAAAAACAAAAAAACAGGTGCTTTTACGTCTGTGCATCATATTATGATTTGTTTTCATACTCTCAGTCATCATTAATGCTTGACGAAAGGTATTTGAACCAGCAACCTTCGTAACAGATCCACGATCAAACTAGTTTATAATTTGATTTGTCTAACACTACTTATTTGGCAACATTGGGTAATTTTCATAATTGTTTTGTCATTTTTGACAGTGAAATTCATTATAAGAGCAGTGGTTACAACATCGGCATGTAACTCTGCAATTGTTACATAGGACACGATATCAGTAACTAAATAGTTGCATCAGTTCGACTCGACCCTACATTACTGTTTTCTCAAAATGAAATTGTGCCAAGATTTTTTTCCAAGTAAAGAACCACATTATGTGTCAACACATGTAATATTTGATAACATTTTATCAGTAAGGAGAAATAAGCACACAACAATAACCATAAGGAAATTGTAGATCCAATATTTCCTGAACCAATAATAAACGTTTGACCTGTTTTGTGTGGATACAACACACAAATAATAGCTGAAACTGAGTGACACCATTTGACATGAACTTATGAATTTTAATCTGGTAAATTAACCAAATAAACTCTATTTTTTTATTTTCTCACAAAAAGGTGGTTGACCTGCAGAATCGAATGCAACTACTAAGCAATGTAAGTTTTAAGATTTGTTTTTGATTGTTTAATTTTTATTTATGCTTTCTTTATGAGGGTAATATGCTTCAGTGACTTTCCAAGCAGGCCCTCATTTTGATAGATACAGTCGGATTTGATACCACCCTTAACGATATGCCATGAGGGAAGTGAGATGATCGAGCGCTCAAAAATCTTGCCAATATCTGTGGTCCTAATCCCAGAGACCTCAGAGCAAATGAAGATGATGAAGAAAAGCTATACTCTGCAACAAAGTGATTTTCCCCAATTTTATAGTCATCTTCCAAGAGAATCATCTTAAAAAGGGTAAAAGTAAGGCTCTGGAGATGACTTCACTGGTAATCTACCAATGAATTACTCTTCATACATTTATACATACATGTACATGTTACATACAAATGTTATAGTATTATGATACAAATCTTTATTATAGGATTTGAATTGACCGAGTGACATATTTTCTAAATCAGTACAGATAGATGGTGATAAACTGTTCCATAGATATGGTCAGATCTGAAAAGAAAAAGTGTGCATACCAGAATTCTAGAGTTGATTTTAGGAATGATTAAAGTATTACTTGTATGATTTCTGGTAGTATGATTGCAATAGTTATGTTCAAATTCATAATTGAATGATAAATAGGTTGGACTATTAAACATTTGAATACAACAATAATAAAAAAAATGGAATTTTCCACCTATCACTTAGTTTAGTTTAAGATCAAAGGAAACCTAAAGAGCATTTCTTAAGGCTTGAAACCGATGATTTTGTGACAAAGTTAAAACTTGAATGACTTCAGAACAAAAACTACTCCATTAGACGACAAAACCCGCCTGTTCTGCAGGCCCGACCGATCCATTATTTTCACATTTTTTCATTTTTTTAAAGAGAATTTGTTCCCATTTTTTTTATTTGTTTGATTTTTTGTTGTTGAAAATGTTTGATTTTTTTAAAAAGAAATGTTGAAAATTCACCAACATTTCTCAAAATGTGGCCATGGACATGCGCACAAAATGCAAGTTGCAGTAAATTGATTCCTGGTTTACTCTGATTACGGCGACTTATGACTGACTGTATTGATCTATTTGCTACATGTAGGTCTAAAATGCATCTCAAAATAATGGTTTACACACTTTTACCTACAACCAAATTAGGTGTGAACTCTTCTATTGGCACACATGGTATTTATGAAATAATTTTTAGTTACATGGCAAAGTATTTACAGTTGTTTATAGTTGATTAGCCACTAATTAGAGTAATGGTTTTGATTATGGCTTAAGAATGAGACTCGTCATGACGGCAAAGTGGTCCGATTTATTGTTGACAAATAGATGCCTCTTGATGACCCAATCAAATCCTAGCTCAGATGCGCGGCATAGCTAGGAATTTGGTTAAATATAATAGTGCAAGCTAAGCAGCGTTAAATACCGGTTCATTCCAGCTATAGAAACCCTTGAATTTGACCATTGCATCATAATGTTTACATCAATTTTAGTAGAACCCACTATTTTAAAGGCAGTCCATGGTATGGCAATGAAACATATTTAGCTGGCTGATCAGAGATACCAATCAATGAAACTAATGAAAAACATGAACAGGTTCATGATTAGAAATAAGTGTAACTTTGGGATTATGACTGAGTAAGAAAAGCCTGGATGCAAGAGGAAAAAACTGAAAAGAGGCATCTCAAGAAAGCGAGCCTCATTAGAATACATTGACGATAGATGGCTAGATAATTTGACCATCCCGTGGATTGGCTTTAAAATTGGGGGCTTTACTAAAATTAGTGTAACACGATAACACAATGGTCATTTTTTAAAACTCTTGTTTTGAAGGAAAGCTAATGAGTCATTCTCAAGTAGTGTCTCAAATGGGCCGGTGGGGGGGGGGGGGGGGGGGGGGGGGGGGGGGCATGGCACTATCATTAGTTTTCAATATGCATGCCTAAAGATTTTGTGACGCCAAGTTTGCAAAAAAAGTGCCCATTCTTTCTGACTCGCCCTGTATGGGCAAATTACAACAGATTACTTACTATTCATGCACCCCTACCTACAACACGGCTTAGTTGTGAGTACTTTCATCCCAGGGTGGATCCCTGGCCCATTTGAGACATTACTTGTGTATAATGCACAGCAGCCTTGATGATCTTCTCGTATCGCATAGCATTTAGGCCTGTAACCATTTTGAACATGGAACCAGCGAACCACCATTCAACTTGCGACATTTTACGCTCAATTCTCGCACGCATTACTGAAGTGATTAGAGATTCAACAGCACCCACAAGAAGCTGGAGTCTTAATGAACAATTCCCATTGTTTAAAATGCTAATCGCTTCATATTTATAATTTTGAAAGAAGAATAAGTATCAGTAACGCGTAAGAAATGTGATGCTTGAATAACTCCATACTAAATATATCTCTATCAACGACTTTGCCAAAACAGTGTAGCATAGTGGCCAAGCTCTTAAGCGCTCCCATGCAGGAATCCCTGGTTCAATTCCTCAACCAACCTCTATCATTGTACATACATATGGCTGTTTTTTGTAACATATCCCTTCCTGCAGCGTTCATAGTTTACCTCGCCAGATCTGAACAAAAGAAAAGCGCCCTCCATTATATATATTGTAGTATTATGGGATAAACGCTTAGGCTGCCGTGAGTATACTGTAAACCCAGAAATATTCTTGACTTTAACATTTCACGAATCGGCAATATTGGCCTAATTAACGGTATGAAAATCTTGCGAAAGTAACTTTGAAATGCACTGCTGCGACAAGGTAAGATTAGAAATATTCACGACATGTATTTTTCGTGAATTTAGCCAAATTTAAATGCTTTCAACGTACAACGTACTAAAGGCACCGTCACGTCACTTCTTCACAACCTTGGATGGCAATCCTTAGAGACCAGGAGGAGAAACACCCGTCTAACGACAATGTATAAGATCGTCAACGACAAAATCGACATCCCCGGCGACCGTTATCTTACACCAGTTACCCGTCTCTCTCGTTTGAATAACTCCAAAAGTTTCATCCACTACCACAGTACACTTCAATCACACAAATTTTCATTTTTTCCACGCACCACTGAGTGGAACAGTCTACCAGAATCAATAGTCAACGCAACAAGCACCCAAGTATTCAAGTCTCAACTACAAAAACAATAATAAGCAGCTTCCCCCCGCACAAGATTGGCTTTTATACTCGCAAGAGTCCAGCCAATATTCGAGTTGATGTTGATGTTGATGCATCTTTTAAATTATTGCAACATCATGTTTTAGTATCGGATATGATAGAAATCCATGTGCTTATCAGTATGGTATCTATAGCCTGTAGACATAATATTGCCCTCTAAATCAAGTTTAATAGTATGGATACTCACGAGGGCCACATTAAAATTAAGATTTAATTACAATAGGATGTATACATTAAATAAATGGGAATTTTGATTCAATCAACTTTGATTGACGATTTTAAGACAAAGACAACGAAATATGTGATTTTTACGCAATGACTGCTACTAATTTGCATATTTTGCATATTCATATTAACGCAATTGATTTACAAATATGTTTATTGTTTACCCTAACCAATAAAACATAGGAATAGGCACTTAAACTACTTTGATTGAATACCTATGTGCATAGTTAGGGTGAAAAACATAATTTTCCTTAATTGCGGAAGCTAATTTGCATATTATGCAAATTAGGCATATTTCCCGGGCCCGGAATCTTTGGGACTTTTAGTATGATGATCTATAGACCTCACAGAAATGCATTGTGGTACAAAACATTCTGTTGCAATTTGTGGTGGGTCATGCCCTCAAATTGCTTAGATTGACTGCACTATTAGTTCCTGTAAAGATTACCTTAAGATTTTTAGAGGCCAGTGGCATAGTCAGAAGGGCGGGGCTATGCTCCCACCCCACCCAATATTTGAGTCCTGTTGGGTTGTATTGGCACTGTCCGTTATCGAGCTCCATTTTTCACGCCGTTTGGTGTATGCCGTGCCCCCCCCGCCGTGCCCCCCCCCACCCCCACAGGTCGCTAGTCTTACTCGGCAGCAATTCTCAAATGTTAACAACCTGGTGACGTCTTGTAGGTTCACTTTTATTCCCCCCTCCCATATATGAAATATGAGGGATTGGAATTGATGAGTCCATTATTACAAGGGTTTAGTTCAACCATTGAACATAAGTATACAGGGTGTCTCAGAATGATCTATACCGGGTTTCAAACATATTTAAAAATATAAAACAAATAGTGTTTCAAATTTAAACACTTGCGATATGATGGTGACAATGTTTCCTACTTATTAATATGATGGTGGAAATGTTTTCTATTTATTCCGTTGATTTCATTGAGATATCACTTTTTGTTCCGCTGTGGCAAGACATAATCGAAAATCGATGAAAACGTATTTTCCTATTTTGGCTAACATAATTAATATTTACAGCTATTCTCTCTAGCACTACCAGCATTTCAAACAATGAACCCCACACCTCATAAGTTATATTCAAAACTCCCGCCAAAGAAAGAATGGTTAAAAGCACTCAAACAAAACAAATCCTGCCCTATTCAATAAAAGCTTTGTTTTCTATGCACTCATTATGCAATAATTATGCGAATAACATTTCAGAAATAATTTAATGTTTAAAAGGGTTGGTGACTTTATATATTTTCATAAAGGATCATTTCGACAAGAACTTGAAATCTACTATCGTTACAAAAAAGTCTGTTTTTTCCATCAGAAATGTCCGATTTTCAAAATCTAAAATTCCTAAGAAAGCTGGGCGTTTGCGCAAGATATTATATGAAAACAATTTGGACAATATCAATAAAGTCCATACCGATACAAATCGTATTACCCTCGGTATAGATCATTCTGAGACACCCTGTAATGTATGTATGTTAATCATAGTGTTGATAGCAAGCTCTGGCACAAGTTGTGATAATATTTACTCTATTCTTACAAAACACAATGGACAGATGTCATGCACAAGAAATGTTGTTTGTCATAAAGTCCAGATAAGCGATAAAGTGTGTTTGAAAACAAGAAAAGTCCAGCATCCTGCTTGAAGATGAAGATTATGCTCCATTTGGACATGTTTTATTATTTATTTAATTTATTTATGCTTTCTTTAGGCCCCCCAAAAAAGTTTGTCTCAAATGACATGAGAGACTGAAAATCTAATGCGGTCTGCGGATTTTTCTTCTTCTTTTCAATTTAGACCTGATTGATATTTGTTTAGTCAAAAAGTTGGATTTTGCAAGATTTTTTTGAGAAAATTGAAAAAAACACACAAAAAAACAAAAAAATTGGAACCCCCCCCCAAAACCCCCCCCCCAAAAAAAAAACCCAAAACAAAACAAAAAAAGCTAACGCGGGCGGTTTCGGGAATGCGCGCGGGTCATTTGAGATAAACTTTTGTTGTTGTTGGCCTTATTGAGGGTAATATGCTTCAGTGACTTTAATTGCGCTGCTTTCCAAGCAAGCCCCCATTTCGATAAATACATACAAATAACAAATGTTACAGTGTTTAACTTTAATACAAATTAATACAAATTATGATATTATTCAATTATGATACTTTACAGTGGAGATGAATTGACCAGTGACATATTTTCTAAAGCAATAGGAATAGGCTAGATGGTGATACATTGTTCCACAGACGGCCAGATCTGAAAAGAAAAGTGCAAGAATTTGAGTTGATTTTAGGAATGACTAAAGTATTACTTCAATGATTCCTGGTAGTATGATTGTGATAGTTATGTACAAATTCAAAATTGAAATTCAAAATTGGATGATAAATATATTGATAAATGATAAATAGGTTGGACTGATATCTTTTAAACATTTAAATAAAGTAATAAGCATTTTAATTTTCCACCTATCACTTAGTTTTGTCCAATGAAGTAAGTAAAGCCCTGAACCCCATGAAATCCCATTTGAAACTACAGTTCTCAAAATAAGTAACCGACCATGTAATAAATATATCTAAAACTATATATAGCTCCATGTAAAAATATAAAATTAAAAGTTGTAAAGAAATTTCTTCTCTTTAATTTGAGACGTTGTTCACAAAGATCAGTTAATAATTAAGGACGCTACACGGAAGGATAGAACAAAGCGCAGTTTACATTTTCACACTTGGGTTTTGAACATCTTACTATCTGAGTTGTCGCTACCAGTTAATCAATATTCTGCCTGTTGCTAGAGGCTGTGTGTACATGAAGACTAACAAAATGTTAAAACAGCCTTTGTTTTGGTTTTGGGCACATAACGGAGTTAAGATTCATTCAATCTTCACATGTAATATCTCAAATTAAACGGAAGACATTTCCTTTATGATTTAAATATTTTTACATGAGCTATAGTTTTGGAATTGAGAGCATATTTATTACCTTCGGTTACTTATTTTGAGGTCTGTATATACCGGCACAGGGGTGTACTTTCGCGACATCCTGCGAGAATCCAAATGGATTCTCGCAAATGGATTCTCGCAGAATATTTTTGCGAGAATCCTTTTTACTTAATTTAAATTCAGCATTTTAAACATTTATTGTACTATTGCATACTTAGAAAATAATAGTACACAAATTGAATCAAACACTTCTTAAAATTAATTAAAATAATATCACGAATAAGGCTATAAGCTTGCATAACTTCCAAATTCTGAAAGTTTTTTGACTAAGGGTCAAATACCAGTCATCTAAGGTCCTGTTTTGGACTTAAAAAGAAGAAAAAAAAGTTTAAAAAAAAAAGAAATAAAAAAGAAAAAAAAAAAAGAAAACAGTTTTTTTTGGTTTTTTTTGTTGTTGCGAGAATCCACCTGGATTCGCGCGGTAGTGATTTTACGCGAATCTTTACGCGAATCGATTCGCGGATTCGTGCCGAAAGTACACCCCTGCCGGCAGGATCATTCACGGCAGGTGACAAATATGGCCTGAATTGTTAAATACGGGCGTGTGACCCCTGACCGAGTGGACTAAAACACTGACTTCCATGCTGGTAGACCTGGGTTTGACCGCCGTCGCCGGCAAGTATGGGTTTTTTCCGCTAAATTTCGCCCATTTTCACCCCCAACCTCAATATTTCCATCCCAAAGAAATAGTACTTCTACCTAATGTAAAACACCATAATTTCGGGGCTACTTTATTTTGCGAATTTCAGATTACTACTATTTATAGCGGGCATTTAATTTTGGGAATTTGTGAATTTTATATTACTGTTACTTTCAATGTAAAATTGTCAGTTTCGGGTGTATTTAATTTCGCAAATCCACATCCCTCATGAAATTAGCGAAATTAAATCCCTCACGAAATTTAGTGGTTTTACAGTTTTTAATTCCAACTCCACCATTTATGTCCTACATGACCAAACCAAAAATTAGCAGAAAGAAACTTATCATACCATGACCATCAAAACAAGAATGAAGCTACATGTAGGACAATGAAAACCGATGGATTAAATTGTATGGGCTGGCACTACAGGGTGTATTAGAAAGATACTGTACCGATACCGAGGCAACATGATTTATTACGGTATGAATTCGATTGATATTGTTCAAACCGTTTTCTTATATATCTTTGGCAAACGCCCAGCTTTCATAAGAATTTTAAATTTCGAAAATCAAACATTTCTGATGGAAAATACAGACTTTCTGGTAAATATGGTAGATTTCAATTTTGGTCGAAATGATCAATTTTAACAAATCTGTGAAATTACTACCCTACGGTACCTGAGATATCCATCCGTCCATAGGACGGTTTATTTTTGGTCGCCATATCTCAATTTTTCACATCAATTGTATAATTTTTTGCATGGGTGAAATTTGGAGATAAATTTTGAATTTAATCCGCAAATAAACCGGGATTTGTTCTGCTTAAGTGGTTTTAACTTTCCTTTCTTTGGCGGAAGTTTTGAATAGTGCTTATGTGGTGTGGGCTACATTGTCTGAAATGTTGGGGTAGTGGTAGAGAGGATTGATTGAAATTGAAAACACGCTTTTCATCGATTTTCGAGTATGTCTTGCCACACGAGAACAAAAAGAGATATCTCAATGAAATTAGCATATAATATAGGAAACATGTTTACCTTTATATTGTAGGTGTTTAAATTTCAAACAATAATCATTTTTTATTTTTTATATATTTTAGAAACACGGTACATTTCTTTCTGATACACCCTGTACTTCAATTGTGAAGTGTGCCTTTCTCAACTCTCACTCAAACATGCAAAATATTAAACATTTTCGAAATATTTGTTTCTGAACTTGGTAAGAAACAAATGCCGTCAATACTTTGACATAACTCGACCTATTTCTATTGAGCTGCATGTTGTAAGGTCTAGGTACCTCGAAAATAGGTCTAGAGTCCATTTCCTCTGTCAACCTATCTGTCAATGTCAACCTCATTGTCGCAGTTAACAGTAAACAATCCTCCATCAATGTCAAAACTTGCCTTATACAGGGTGAGTCAGGGAGAACGGGCACTATTTTTAGTACTCGCCCGCCCAAGGCGGATACATTTTGCGTCAGGCTGGTAACTCTTGAAACGTACCTGCCCGGCTGGCCGGTAAGAATTGCCTGGCTTAATGCCAGCACTCAAAGGCTCTAAAATCTTGAATTATCAAACCTTATATATTATCATTTATCATTTATCAAGAAAACTTTATTTTACCTTTAGTGACTCATATCATGGCATATCTATCTCATAATGAGTACATAGACTGCACTATTGACAATGCTGTAAAACCACTGAATTTGGCAAATTTCGTGAGTGAGAGATGCGGATTCGCGAAATTAAATACCCGCGAAGCTGACAATTTTGCAATGAAAGTAACAGTAACATTTCCACTCCAGATTCGCGAAATTAATTGCCCGCTAAAATAGCAGTTATTTTAAATTCACGAAATAAAAAAGTACATGTATCCATAAAATTAAAGTCTTTTACAGTATTCACAATCATTGCATGTAATGGGGGAAAAAAACAATGTTTTTTATTTTGTTTGGTGGCCAACATTAACATTGAACTCAACCATGATTATCTCGTAGTCGGAAATGTTATAGTGATAACTGTTGTTGAACTTGTTCACGTTGTTGGGCTAGTCTGGTTAGTTTGCATTCGGGCTGGTAACTTTCATTTGTACCCTGCCCAGCTGGCTGGTTGGAAAAAAAATGAAGATACACCCCTGGAAATATCAGGCCTGCATATTTAAAACCAATCAATGATAGTGCTACAAAAACCCGCATATATTTGGCTTTCATTCAAAAACAGAATTTTTGAATACGAATGTTGCATCAGTTTTAGTAGTACCTTAGTAATTTAAAGTCAATCCACGGAATGGCAATAACGCATGTAGTATTGTTGGGTGGCTGATTTAGATATGCCAATCAATGAAACTAGTGAAAAACATGACAAGACACATGAAAAGGCACATCAATTTTGGATACAAATCTTCAAATGACTGGAAATGAATAGAACTGTGGAATTGTGAGTAATAAAGTCTGAATTCAAGATCGAAAAGTGAAAAGAGGCAATTCTCAGCTGATTCAGATAAATACCACAAAAAACCATGGCAAAGACCATCTCCCAGCGCAGGTGTGGATAGTTTTCGATGATGCAATAAATAAAGCTGATGGTCGTGAAGCCGATAGTTGTGGCTTGCCTGTGCGGGCCGACGGGTTGATGTGTGGAGGGTCCCCCGGATCGATTCCCGGTGGGGGAGCAACAATTTATTGGTTCATCTTGTCCCCTCTCCCCGTTTTTGTTTTAAAAAACCCCTGGGGGCCAGGTTAGGGTTATGATATGACCAGTCGGGTCAAAAAAGGAAATGTTGTCGGCAAACACAGTTTTGTGATAGAGGCCAATATATGTTGTGAAATTTAAAGAAAATAATAGAAAAAAAATATCATTTTCAAATTATATCTTGTGATTGCAAAATCTAATTACCGGTCAACATGGTGTAATTTCAAAGCTTAAAATGTGCTCTTTCAAGTCATACCAATAACTCAGATCTGACTGGGGCCTCCAACATGTCCATTTTGATGTGACGGGTCACATATCGAGGGTTGAGCGCCAGAAGGCCGTAACTCAAAAATGCTATTCTGAGATATCAACTTTCAAATATTCGGGACTCATTATACAATACACTGTAGCACCCAACTTATAACTCTAGTTTTAGTCAAATTAAGAGTGTTTATGAGTTATCTCTTTATGGTTCTGAAAATCTAAGTTATATGGATTATTTTGGAACTAAAATCTCATTTTGCCCAAAAGTTGAGTTATGGCCTTCTGGTGCTCAACCCTCGATATATACTAAATAAATAAGATTCATTGGTCAATCAATCCTATGACAACTTACATTTTATTTCTCTTTTTGACATCATATTCTCTGTTTTTATATTGAAAAATTGCCTTTAACTAAATGCCCTCTTTGAACATGCAAAGCCCTCAGGGTGGTTATTAAGAGAAAATGGTATGTCATGTTCAACTTTACTTAAAGGGACATTCAGTGATCGAGAAGGAACATTTCTTTCCCCTGAATTTTGTTTAAAATTTCCTGTAGCGCAGTAAAATTCTCTACTGGTGGCAGGTGACTGACACAACCACGCAGTTTATCGCAGCACAGGATAGAAGTTCTCTGGGCACGCCTGGAAGTGCTGCTTTCTGCGCACACCTGGAAGTGCTGCTCGTTCCGTGTCGTGTAGAAGGGTTAGGGTTTAAAAGATGGACGTAATTGACCGACATAACCTTGAATGGAGTTTTTTTGATCAATTTCATGATTTTCGGCAGAAATGATTTGGAAGGATACAGGTATTGTGCAATAATAAAAGTCCAGCTAGATTTGAGTAACATAGTCATTTATTTGTGAAAGGACTAAGCATAAGGCTCTTTCCCACTTGCTTTGAATGATTTGTTAGGAAAGCAATAGACTGAATCCTTCTGGTCGTAACACTGCAGTTTAAGTTTGACCAATCAGGAGCTTTGTCATTGTTGTCGGGCAGACTTGCGCTTGGGCACTTCCGTTCACTATTTTACAATGTTCTTTTCCCACGGCTGTTTGATCTCACATCATTTGTCCGATTTATTCTGAGAACACCGTAACTTGCTGGCCCGGTTCTATTTTTAGGTCGTCCGTAGGAAGAGACCTTATGGCAGCATCCTTCGTGTGTAGTCTGTGTGTGTAGTCTGTGTGTGTAGTCTGTGTGTGTGTCAACAATTTGGTATACACTTTTTGGTATACACTTTTTGTTACAATTTGGTATACACTTTTTGTTTTGTCCATTTCTTTTCCATACAATGTCCAATTGCAATCAAACTTCGGTCATAGATGCAACATGGGAACCTTCATATGTTAATGAGGTCAAAGGTCACATACCAAGGTCAAAGGTCATCCGAGGTCAAGATGTATATGTAAAAGTGGCTGCATATGTAAAATTGATTACATTTGTTCATTTCTTTTCCATACAATGACCAATTGTAACCAAACTTTGGTCATAGATACAACATGGAAACCTTCATATGTTAATGAGGTCAAAGGTCACATACCAAGGTCAAAGGTCATCTGAGGTCAAGATGTAAATGTAGAAATGGCTGCATATGTAAAATTGATTACATTTTTCTATTTCTTTTCCATACAATGTCCAATTGCAATCAAACTTCGGTCATAGATGCAACATGGGAACCTTCATATGTTAATGAGGTCAAAGGTCACATACCAAGGTCAAAGGTCATCCGAGGTCAAGCTGCATATGTAGAATTGATTACATTTGTCCATTTCTTTTCCATACAATGACCAATTGTAACCTAACTTTGGTCATAGATACAACATGGAAACCTTCATATGTTAATGAGGTCAAAGGTCACATACCAAGGTCAAAGGTCATCTGAGGTCAAGATGTAAATGTAGAAATGGCTGCATATGTAAAATTGATTACATTTTTCTATTTCTTTTCCATACAATGTCCAATTGCAATCAAACTTCGGTCATAGATGCAACATGGGAACCTTCATATGTTAATGAGGTCAAAGGTCACATACCAAGGTCAAAGGTCATCCGAGGTCAAGATGTATATGTAAAAGTGGCTGCATATGTAAAATTGATTACATTTGTTCATTTCTTTTCCATACAATGACCAATTGTAACCAAACTTTGGTCATAGATACAACATGGAAACCTTCATATGTTAATGAGGTCAAAGGTCACATACCAAGGTCAAAGGTCATCCGAGGTCAAGCTGCATATGTAGAATTGATTACATTTGTCCATTTCTTTTCCATACAATGACCAATTGTAACCTAACTTTGGTCATAGATACAACATGGAAACCTTCATATGTTAATGAGGTCAAAGGTCACATACCAAGGTCAAAGGTCATCTGAGGTCAAGATGTAAATGTAGAAATGGCTGCATATGTAAAATTGATTACATTTTTCCATTTCTTTTCCATACAATGACCAATTGCAACCAAACTTCAGTCATAGATACAACATGGACACCCGCATATGTTAATGAGGTCAAAGGTCGCATAGAAAGGTCAAAGGTCATCTGAGGTCAAGATGTAAAAATTAGTACACTTTTTTTTTGTCTCTTGTTCATTTTTTTTTTGTCTCTTGTTCATTTTTCCATACAATGACCAATTGCAACCAAACTTGGGTCACGGATGCAACATGGAAACATTCATATGTTAATTAGGTCAAAGGTCACATACCAAGGTCAAAGGTCATATGAGGTCAAGATGTAAAATTAGCTGCATATGTAAAATTAATTACATTTAAACAGGTGAAGTACAATTGCAACCAAACTCCAGGATGTTTATTTTATTTTTTATATCCTGGATCCGCTAGTGGTCTAACCTCTTTCTTTCTAGATGCCTGTGGTTTGAGATCCACCTTGTTTTTAATCTACCCTATAAACGGACGACCTATTTGGGACCGCTGTCCCTATTTTTAATTGATACAAGTACCTGAATATACTGGCCATCTTTTGTAGAAATTTCAGAACATTTGTTAGTGCCAGTTTTGAGAAATAGAGCTTTGAATATTATTATTTACTATAATAGTGCCCTCATCGGCAACATTTCCCATATAGTTACATGTAAAATGTGTGTCAAGTAGAAAATGCAGATAATTTAAAAAGGGCTCGAACAATTTTCTTGAAATTCTCACCGTATACTCGTATTCATTACCTAAATCAGGTCAAACCATAAATGGGCCACTATGTAATCTTTTTTTATCCCATAATTTTATTTATAAAGCGGACAGTCAAACAGCCGTGTTCCTGTAAGTCCCTCGATTTGGTCCGCCATTTTTAAAGATGGCGGCCAAATAGAGGGACGTGGGGACCCATCAGTCTAGGAAAGTATTACAAAAAACACAAAACCTCAATTTTGTAGAAAAATTGAAGGTGCTGAGTGTGTCTTTAATAGAATAATAGATTATATGGAAACCTAAAACTGGATAAGACAGTATGATTTGTCTGGAAATCATGAGTGATATGGATGTAGACATGTGGTCTATGTCATAGATTTTTTACAATGGAGAGACCTATTGAACCATTGAACTTTTCTTGGAAGCAAATACATTAATATGTCAAGCTATATATACATTGTTTTCTCAAAAGTCAAAAGTTTGCTATATGTTTAATGTGAGTGAACAATTATGGAAACATGTCCAATTTGAAACAGGGGGGGGGGGGCAACAGGGCAAAAGAGAATTAAAAAAAAAAAAAATGGTCCAGCGGATAAGTTCTCGGTCCACAATTATTACAAAGGTTGTGGGTTCGAGTGCCGTTGCGGCCAGCGTGTTGTTTCCTTGTGCAAGGCACTTTACCACGCTTGCCTCTCTTCACCCAGGTGTATAAATGGGTACTGGCATTAATTCATGTTGGGAAGAAGACTCACTGTGTGCGGACTAGGAGTGGCATCCCTCTACAGCCAAAATTACATAAAGGATCTGGCCCAAACACTAGAGAGATGGGCACTTCGCGCGAGAGCTTAGCTCGGCACGAGTCTTTACTTTACTTTACTCTGCACATTAATTAGTTAGTCAATTCTTTGAAAATCTTTTAAAAGATGACATAATCCAATTCTTATCTTGGAATAGTCAACACATAAGGCTATTCAAACAATGTGTGCAAACATGCGTACAAGTGTAAACCTGGAAGTGTGTAGTACTGGACGTTTAAAAAAATGGCCGTCCGTCCTGATCGGTCCATCGTGTCAATAACTGTTTTTATTGGGTAGGTGTGCCGCCCAGGGTCTCAAAAAGGGGGGCTACAGAACTGAACTGAGTGGATTTTATGATGAAAAATAGGGTCTTAGGAACTGATTTTTTCAAAAAAATAGGTCTTGAGAACTGGCCTATAGTTCTATTTTGATTAGCATGAACGCAAATTTTTGATTTTTGTCTGGTTTTAGAACGCAAAATTTTCGAAAGAATTGGGGCTTTCGCGATTTTTGATTTTTCAATAAAATTGGGGTCTTAGGAACTGATGCAGGCTCAAAAGGGGGGTCATAAGAGCTGAGCAGCAGAGGGTGAAAAAGGGGTTTTTTCGGCACGGCACATACCTATACCCTTTTCCAATGTCAGTGCCCCCGGGCTCTTGCTTTCATGACGCCTCTGGCTTCTGTTTGTCATTTGATGGGAAAATATAGGCACTGGAAAAAGGTCCAAAATATAATTTGACCATGTATTCACCGTAAGGAATAAAATGAAATTGCAAATTCTGTTGAAACCAACGGGTCTCGATCGAAACTTCGCCATGTTTACCTTTTTAACAGTGCTCATCCAATTAAGCAGAATGTGTGCGTCTATGGGCCGATTGTTAGGGCGCCATCTATTGTCGAACTTACATCCAAGATGACGGATCGCCAGTCGATAAACCCGATAATGAAAATCGGCTGCGAAATATCACATTTTAGGGAACATAAGTGTAAGAAAATGCACAGATTTGACTAAATAAAACCCATTTCCAGTGAATATCTACTAAAGGTTTCAACAAAAGAAAGTATACCACTTTGTTTATGTCATTTTGAGTAACTTTCAATTTGTTTTTGACCAAACAGGATAGATAGGCATTTAGATAAATCTTTTAGGCATAATTTGATACCAAATTTTCCCCCTAACAACAAAGATAAACCATGATTAGCACCATTTAAAGAAAAATATCCCATTTCCAAAAGTCTCATTTCTAATACACAGCACGAGAAGATTTGGTTAATCTGTCCATGTTCTCTTCATCCATAACATTCCTTTACATTCAAATCCTTCACCCATGCATCAGTTTACATTTGAATTAGTCCGCGCATTGAGGGATATGCGCGGTGATCAGTACGGGATAAATACGGCATATGTGTGTGTGTTAACAATTGGCCCTTTCTTCTCGTGCTGTGTATTGGAAATGCGACTTTTGAAAATGGGATATTTTCCTTTAAATGGTGCTAATCATAGTTTATCTTTGTTGTTAGGGGGCAAATTTGGTATCAAATTATGCCTAAAAGATTCATCTAAATGCCTATCTAGCCTGTTTGGACAAAAACAAATTGAAAGTTACTCAAAATGACATAAACAAAGTGGTATACTTTCTTTTGTTGAACCCTTTATAAATTTGCACTAATTAAAGGTAGATGACCCGATCACATTTTCGTAACACAGAATTATTTCAAACATACGGAGATTTTCATATCATATGAAAGCTCGTATTTTTCTCATCATCATACTGAAATTTGACGGGCTAATTCGGTATAATGACAGAGAAATCGACGAAATAGCATTGAATTACCGCGAATGGTGGTTACCACCGATATAGTTTGTGTACTTCTCAATGGGTACAGTTCACAGCATCTTGTGCGTCTAAAATAAGAACCATAATAGCTATGCATCTCAAATTTTGGGACACGACGTTTTTAAGGATGACCTTTCATGTAGAATAGAAAACTTCAAGTTGAAAATCGGAACATCTACCTTCAAGAGTAATTTAGCTGACAATTTGTTTTTTTCTAATAAGTTTATTATTATTTTGTCAAACTTATTTTGAGTTTCGGGAACTTGCGCGTCCAAATGGACGCAAAATACACATGCCTAGAGTATGAAAAGGCGTCAGAATTTTCAAAATCTTGTCTGGACGCAATGACGCACGCTAACGGGAAACCTGGTTAACACATACATCCAGCAATCGGAGAATTGTGCGACCTTGAGTTAGCCTCGAAGCTACCGCAGAGGTATCGCTAGACTGGAAGCTAAGATTGTCAGCTGGACAGGCACTCTGGATTAGCGGTATCATTTTGTTAAGCTCGAGAATAACAAGTCTCTAGACTAGTGATCATCTGAACAGGTCATATTATATGTATGCGATGAATGTGTAAGCATAGACACCAGGGGTCGCATTCTGACACGTCTGCGCGTCCTGGACCTCTCACTTCCTTGTAATGACGCGTCAGCTTTCAAATTTAAAAGACTTGCGGGTCCCGATCAAAATTGAAGGGACCTTTTAAATTTGATGATGTATGAAAATGGAAACCTTAAGAAATTCTGTAAATTACATATCCATCCTTTGCTCACAATATAAATTCATTAAAAAACTGTCCGTAAAAAGGTAAAATTGTCAAATACCCAAACTTCAGGACCCCTCAATTTCTTGGGGGACCCCTTAAATTTGTTTTTTGAAGTCCTACGGGGTCCTGAAAAATTTAATTGGAGCTCTCACATTTTTGATCCAGTGTTATCCCTGATAGACACGATCCAGGTGACCGACTTTAGTTTTTAGTTTTTATTTCAACTGACTGACTTGTTTTTCCCAGGACTTCCTTGCCCTTGCAGACTACATGGTTGATGGAATTTCAACCAATTAATTGTTAAGTGACATAGTATTTATTATCAATGGTAATTGTTCAGATCCAAGTGATCCATGCATGCAGTTAGCTGTAATTAGGATATAATTGATCTGGTTTACTGGATGGATGGCGTTCTTTTCATGTAAGAATGCACGCTTAGAGTGAAGTCGCTTTTATTTGTGATTGCTTTTTTTCTCATTCATTAAGCGTATAATTAACGATGGGTTAGTTCCCATGCTTAACACTTTCCACGCGGCTATTAGTTTTACCATATACAAAACAGATTTGTCAGAAACCTTTCCCAACTTTCAAGGTCTACCTCAACGATTACTGAACCAATACTAGGGATGTTTGTACTTATTTAGATGCATTTCTCATGGTGATTCCAAATATGGTAATGAAATTCAATAATTTTGACATTTTTGAAACATTTTGTCAAAATTTGGAATGTCGTCTGCAGCCGCCTGCCGCATGGAAAGCGTTACACATGTTTACCAGAGAAAGGCCATAGTGTAGGATTCCATAATATTCTAGTCTGGTTTCACATCATTTGGCAATATCTTCATTAAGGCGAAGAAAAAAACACCCCCTGTTTTACGGGCGGACGGACCTGTGAAGTAGGGCCGGGCGGGTTTTTTATTAACCTAAAATGTCACCAAAATCTGCTAAAATTGGGAATTGTTTGAACAATTTGTGAAAAGAAGAAGAAAAAATTTGACAAGATTTTTTTGGCCAAAAAACGGCTGATATTACATATATTTGAGAAAAAAGAGTTAAAATAGAGAGGATTTCACGCCTAACCCTAAAACTTCCTAAGCAAGGCGCCTATGATAATTTTGGAAATAAATCTAACAGGGTGAACATGAGCCAAATTGGGGGGGGGGGGGGGGGGGGGGGGCGGTACTCTCTTAAATCAAAAGATTGAAAAGTCAATCTTAAAGATTGTGCTTAGGGAAGGGTCTTAAATCGGACTGAAATATCACTCTATTAGATTGAAAATTTTCAATCTTTTAAGATCCTTCCCTATAAGCACAATCTTTAAGATTGACTTTTCAATCTTTTGATTTAAGAGAGTAATCGAATGCTGGCCTCTTGCGTTGGAGTCACCCTCTCTGATCCTGATCATTTCGATTTGTTTGGACTCCAATCCTTGTCTTCACATTTCCTCATTTCTTTTCGATGAAAAACCCCTGTTGTACGGGCCCGACTGACCGATTAAAAAAAATAATGCAAATTTGTCTTCTTTAGGCCAAACAAAGAAGGTCTGTCTCAGAAGCCCGCCCGCATTGGTATGTGAAATGATTTTGTTAATTTTGTTAATTTTTAATTTTTAATTTTTTAATTTTTTTAAATTTTATTTTAAAAATAAAAAGTTTAAAAAAGTTCTCCGTAAGCTTAGATAAGCAACAACAAAAAAAAAAAAAAAAAAAAATCGCATACCTCATTGCCTATTTTCTAAAAAAAAAAAAAAATCGCACAGCACTTAGCTTTTTTGCACAATGTTTCTGAGACAGACTATCTTCTTTGTTTGGCCTTATTTGACAATTTTTTGGGGATATTTGAAAATGTACCCAAAAATTCCTTTAAAAAAAATGAAAACAAAAACAAAAATGCGCGACCAGCCAACCCTACCTGGGAGGTCTGTTGGCCCATACAACAGGATAGTTTTTTTTGTTGCCTTGTTGACAAAATTAAATGAAAAGAGATTGGATAGATAGACTTGGTGAGTGGGCTTCACCAATTCACCAAGCAGTTCATTTCAGTTTGAAAGGGAAGCAGCAAAGTATGAAGTCAAGCGAAATGGATTGTTGATTGCAGTTCTCTTTAGGCCTGTATCATTCGTTATTGTTTACAATTTTGACAAAGAGACAACGAAAAAAACCCATTTTATTTCTGCTCCACACAATTGTGTGGTTCCCATGATACATTACTTAAACACTTTCCACACGGCTATTAGTTTTACCATGCATACAAAACAGATTTTTCAGAAACCTTACCCAACTTTCAAGGTCTACCTCAACGATACTGAACCAATACTAGGCATGTTTGTACTTATTTCAATGCATTTCTCATGGTGATTCCAAATATAGTAATGAAATTCAATAATTTTGACATTTTTGAAACATTTTGTCAACATTTGGAATGTCGTCTGCAGCCGCCTGCCGCATGGAAAGCGTTAATACTATTCATTAACAATTTATTTGTTGGAATGCAATTGACGAAGCAGAGAAAAACATATTATATACCAACCCAAATTTTAAATAAAAATTCAATCAATTAACTAAAAAACATTCCTATGTAGAATATATTTTTGCTTTATATGTAGTAAAATAGTTTAAACAATTGTCATGACGATAGTGTACTGCAAAGCATGACATGTTCGCGTGCATCACAATTGCGTGAATTTTGCAAGTGCAGCTGTGACTCGTGAAATTGTCATGCAAGCGAATGTTTTGCTTTTTAAAAGCCGGTAATGTTTGCTCAACACATTCGCGAAATGTTCATGCAGCGAAAAAGACCGAAGTCAGTGATTCACGAAATTTTAATGCCGCAAACATTTCATGCTTTACAGTAATTAGCCTGTTAACATCAGTCAATAGTTAGGTCACCCAAGCCCTATATGAAAGCTATGAAGATTGTTAAACGGGTCAGTCGTTACAAACATGCACAAACACAATAGTCAAACGACCTTTTGTCAACACTCCCTACACAGAGGACTGCAGTGCAAATCTGTACGATTTTCGCCATGTAATGTCTATGATGGATATCATTCCGTGGTATGAAGCTATGAAGTTTCCTCGGTCTTCGCTATCTCCAAGCAGATAGAGCAATACGTACATGGACTTTTTTTTGTAGACGATGGTTCATTTCATGATTTGGTGAGGTTTAGAATGAGTTAGGATTCCTGTAATTTCGAAGACCACAGATTTTCAAAACATGAATTTTCCAACATTTTACAACATTAATTTGGTCACGAAACATATTTAATACTATACATTTTACCGTTCTGCAGATATTATTGACCCTCCTCTAAAATTCTACCTGATTTTTAACACGTTTCTCAGTTTTTGAGATGCCCAAATAGACCATTTTCCGAAGCTATTTCTAGCAAATATTGCAGTCACTGAAGACTCCATTGTTTTCTTGCGTACAACAAAATCTGACATGCAGCGTGACCTCCCTGCTGGCTGACATCATAAACAAATTCATAATTCAGGGATTTGCTGGATTCTTGTTATTAAAAAGCGGTAAAAAACAGTGCTTGTTGATTGTTCTCATTTATTGAATTTTTGTTCTGATATGTGTAGTTTTTATTCTGAAGGTAAATGTAATTTTGGTTCTGAAAGCAAATGTAGTTTTTGTTCTGAAAGCAAAGGATTTTCTGTGCTGAAGGCCATACATGTATTTGTTGTTCTGAAAACAAATGTATTTTTTGTTCTGAAACAAATATATTTTTCGTTCTGAAATCAAGTGTATTTTTTGAACTGAAAGCAAATGTATTTTTTTTGTTTGTTCTGAAGCAAATGTACAAAGCTACATATGTCATTGTCCACTTAACAATTAGTTAATGTGGCACTGCCTCTTTCCATTTCTAAAAATAAAAGCACCAATTAAGTGTACTACCAGCTAATGGATTAATGGTTAACATTTATTTGTTCACATTTCAGGATCTTTCAAATAACGAGTGTAGCAGTAACCCCTGTCGAAATGGTGGTACATGCGTCAATCTCTACCAAGGATTTCAGTGTAGATGTACACCGGGATATCAGGTAAGTGGAACTATCATGGCGTGGGGTGGGGTGAAGGGGTTGGATTGGTGATTAGGTGGGGTGGGGTGAGGTGAGTGAAGGGTTAGGGGGGAGGTAAGGTGAGGTTGCCATAGCAAAGTCTGCCGAAATGGTGTTACACATGTCAACCTCTACCAAGATTTTCAGTGTACCAGGATATCAGGTAAGTGGAACATCATGGCGTGGAGTGTGGGGGGGGGGGGGGGGGGTGAAAGGGTGGGGTGGATGAACAAGTGGGATGGGTGATCGGGTGGGATGGGATGGGTAGAGTGGAGGTTGTATTACCCGCTCCTGTTTTGAAGATGCGTCAATCAAGGATTCTAGTGTACATGTAGAAGCACACAGGGATATCAGGTAAGTGGAACTACTATGGGTGAATGAAGGTGGGATGGGTGGGATGGTTGGAGTTGAGGTTGCATTACCCACTACTGTTTTGAAGGTGGTACATGCATCAACCTCTACCACAGATTCCAGCGTAGAAGCGCACCAGGATACCAGGTACGTGTAAATAGAACTACTATGGTGTGGGTGGATAAAGCGGAGGGTGGGTGAATGGGTGGGGTTTGTGAAGAAGTGAGGTGGATGGAATGGAGGTTGTAGTGCCAACTCCTGTTTTGAAGGTGGTACATGCATCAATCTATATATAAGTTACAAAGGATTCCTGTATAGGCATCATGATATCAGGCAAATGGACTATAGAGGAGTGGAAGGGGGGTATGTACATTCTTGTGCTGTCTTCCACCATTGTTATGCAATAATTACGAGAAAAAAATTGAGTAATGATATTCGCCACCTACTTTATAAAAATACATAAAATAAGAACAAGATAATTGACTAACATTAACTTCAAGTAATGCACATATTTATATGCCACATATTTGCCAATTAATTTATTTTACTTCCTTCATCCTATCTTGGCGACCATTTAGACCCAGTTTGCCGCCATTTTATTAAAATCTTATTGATTTTTCTGTTATGATATTGATTTCAAATGCAGCAAATAAATGTTTAATACAATATGGTAAAAGAGAGACATGTTTTCAAAGATAAAATGCAGTTATTAAAAGGTGTGCAAGTGTACCAATTGGATTTTAAAATATCTTTTATCTAAGTTACAATAACAACTTCACTATCATAATGAGAGTCTGAAAGCATAGCCCAAATACACTTTCATGCTGCAACGGGTCACTTTCCTCTTAATTAATGTGAAATTGTTATCATGTTGCAAGCCATATTTTGACTGGATGATTTGAACCTGAGGGGGGGGGGGGGGGGGGGGGGGGGGAGATGCGGCTGGAGATTCAAATCCCACACCATTTCTAAGGGTGATTTTGGGGGTAAACAGTACCCATTTTTAAGGATTTTGCTTCATTATAGACCCAATTTTCACAAATTATCGGGAAAATAGACCACATTTTTGCAACCGTTTGCGAAATGGACCCATTTGTAAAAGGTGACCCCATTATTAGGGATTTTCAGCACACAATCATACTCCATGTTTAGGGATTTTTTTACAAAAAAGCGACCCATTAGAGCGGTACATCCTCGTATGGCGTATTAGGCGAGTAACCCCCCACCCCAGATTTGAAGCACACTAATGGCTTTAATGACATTATGTTTTTGTGCCTGGGATCCAATAGACTAAATATACACTGCACTGCAAATCTACCTGCAGTGCCGCAATCAAGCCTTTCACATATTACGTTTTGTTTGAACATTTGTCAACCATGCAAAGATATGCCTGTCAAATGAAAATAAACCTAGTTAAAGTCAATACACTTTTGCCTACATTCAGACAGATACAATACCAATTCAGACAGATACAATGCCAATTCAGACAGATACAATACCAATTCAGACAGATTTAATACCAATTCAGACAGATATATACGGTGTGCCATATATTCGTGCACCCCCCCCCACCCCCAAAAAAAAGTCACATATAATGATTTAAAATTAAAGTTACATTTTTTTCAGAGTATTGGTTTATTCCTTGAGGTCTTTAGAGTTAGTAGAGTCTTTAACAACCTTATCCTGCTTATTTATTTAAAGTTATTGTCCCTATGGTGCTCGATCACCTCCGACACTCGTTCTGTCCAATTATTGTCCACCAATGAAGCAAGAAGATCATTGTTCTGGTCTAGTTACTGCCAAACACGTTTGACTCCAGCTATCAGCTGGGGTAGTGTAGTGCAGTAGGGTGTTGCAAAGACTTTATCTTTCAAAATTGCCCACAATTTCTCCACTGGATTCATGTCTGGAGAGTTACCAGGCCACTGTAAGCATGTTCTTTGTACGCGCCATTTTATTCACTGCCTGAGGTGCATGGTTTTGTGTATAGGTGATATTGCGTATCCCCAGGCTATGCTGCTAGCAGTGACATGATAGCGCCGTCTATTGATTATTCCCGTGAAGTAATAGCAATACGCAACAGCCAGGCGGAGTATTCAAGAGATGGCGCTATGCTAGAATTTTTTACAGTCAGATGCGTTCGGCCGAAAGGGGTGCACGAATATATGGCACACCGTATAATACTAATTCAGACAGATACAATACCAATCAACTAATGATTGATGCTGTAAGTATTTTCTTTTTTAATGTTTATTGCAGGGTACAACTTGTAACGATGACGTGAACGAGTGCGCCGTGATTAGTGGCACAGAAGACGAATGCCAGAATGGTGGGACATGTGTTAACAATAGAGGGAGCTACACGTAAGTCGGTGCCACACAACTGCTTGACAGAAGGTGGGGAGGGGTACTTTCCTCCCCACCCTTACCCCCACTTGACAGCTATAACCAACTTGCGTAAATGTTGATATGCTCATAATAGCACTCCCCCCTGCTGGGTCATGCCAATATTTACACATATCAACATCAGCGGGCATGCATTGATTTGTCTATTTTCTCTCGAAACAAAATAAGCATTTATTGACATATTATAACTGTGCCATAAGTCGGACCAGGGATGCCGTAGGAATGTAAGATAAAGAAATGACTTTTATTTTTTCCCCACCTAATCTGTAATCACTGGAATAGATTTTTAAAATCGGTAATTCTTTTCACAGAAATCAAAGTAGGTGAACTGAAAAGTAGCAGAAATTATGAAGGGGTCAATTCCTCTTAAAAAGGTTTTGGTGATACATGGTACAGAGGGAGTGGTAACAATTGGAACTTAGACAACTCAATAAACCCCTGCTCTACAGGTCTGACTGACCAGACAAAAAAGGGAACATTTATTCTGATTTTTTTTACATCTTTATTTAGGGTGAGAAAAAAGCCTGACTGATGACCCATCCAACAGCCAGCAATTTTGTTTTGTTTGGGCTAAGGCCAAACAAAGAAGAAAGTCTGTCTGGGAAACATTTTGCAAATAAGCTAAGTGCTGTGCGATTTTTAAATTTTTTTTTAGAAAATAGACTATGAGGTATGCGATTTTTCCTTTTTTTTGCTATTTGTTTTGGTTTTTTTTGGTGCTGATTTTTTTAACCTTTTTAAAAAAAATTAAAAAAAGTTTTTTAGCCCTCAGCGCATAGACCTACGCGCCATAGCTCGATTCACATACCAATGCGGGCAGGCTTCTGAGACAGACCTTCTTCTTTGTTTGGCCTAACCTATTGTTGCGTTACTCGAAAGTATAAGCAATGTTGATAATTGAGATAGACTGGCGGAAGAAACTCCAAGTTGAATCACTAAAACATGTTATTTAGTGCACAAGTATTATGACTTGACAATTAACATAAGTATATTGATGTCGGTTCAACTCCAGTGCAGTAAGCAAGGCAAAACAAAAACAGAACGAACAGACTGACAGAGAACAATCAAACAGCCCCCTGACTGAGGCAACATGTACAATATATACATGTAGTCCAATGACCTATCTCAATTTTTTGAACCACTAAAAAAAATATAGCCCGCTCAAAATTTGAAGTGCTGCCAAGCACCAATTTTTCAGTGCAGCCAAGCGCCACATTTTTGAGTGATTCAAAATCTCCACTCAATTTCTTGAGCTGTGGCTTTCAATCCTTGAACACACACGCCAAATATTTAGTGCTGCCGCTCTAAAATGTTATTTTGAGAGTGCCTCAGAAATTAAATTTAATATCGAGAGCACCTCGGAAATGTTAACTACTAAAATTGTGTGTGACGCAATTGAAAGATCATATCTAAAAATAATAATAAAATATCTAAAAACAAATCTAAAAAACAAATCTAACAGTAGTAACATTTTGGGTGCACTATAAGGCCCCCAAAAAAATTGTTTGCTTGTCCATAGATGGGTCAAAAAAAGTTGGGTCGGTCGGTCAGATTTTTTAAATTATTTTTTTTAAACATTGGTTGTTCTGGCCCTATCCTACAAACACAAAAAATAGCATGCACCATTTTGAGCCTTATCAATGGCAGGCTAATGGCAATGGTTAATTTTAGCATGGTTTAGCCCACATTTGATTTGAAATAACCAACATATTTATACCCCATGACCCACAGCATAGCGTTAGAAACTTTTGTCTTTAGATCCTAATTACTACGGTATTAAGTTTTATTCTGTTCAAAAGTATAACTTTTATCATGTACCATTTCTGAATTATTTGGTCCTTAACATGGAGGTGACATGAAAAGGGTATTGGCTCACATGAGGAGTAACGTAGGGTTCAATATAGGTCATTCAAATGAATGTTTTAAAAAATTCAAAAAAAAGAGAGTTTTTTTCTGACCAGTCGGGACTGCCTTACACGGTCGGTCGGACGAGGACAAGCAAACAACTTTTTTTTGGGGGGGGGGGGGGGGGGGGCCTAATGGCCTCAAAATGTAGGCATATTAGGCAAAAAACCCCGAAAGTTTGATGTTTCCAGTAGCAAGCCAGAAACAGGGTTGCACAAAGTGCGGGGCAAGGGAGCACCGCTCCCGGGAAATAATGAGCAGAATTGGGGAAATAATGCCAAGTGAAAAAAGAAAAAGTATTGAGGAAAAGGGTGAAAAAAGATGAAGAGAAAAAAATGCAAACTTTGGGTTATGAGCTGTGGTTGCAGGTATACTAACATGTTTATTGTTTTATTGCTTTCCCCAGTGGCGACGCTACAGGGGCAAGGGGAGGGCATTTCCCCAAAAGATATACCGACAATAAAAACGACAATTTTAGCATAAAAAGGCATTTTTTACGCGCTTCGCGCAGATTTTCCTATTTAATTAGACAACATATCACCATAGCGTAAAATGCCACCAAAAAAAATGGTACGCGCTTCATGCAATTTTTTTTTCTTCATAAAATTCTAATCCAATATCGTAATCTGATTTTTATCAAACCTGTAAGTATAGGTGGGGAAATGTTAAGCTCAAAACCTTGATCCTGGGGAAGAAACAACTTTGTGCAACCCTGGCCAGAAAAGTCAAATGCAAAATGCATTTTTTATGACAAAAGAATAATAAGGTTACTAAAAGAAAATTTGTCAGTTAAATCACTCTTTTTTTACCCTAACCCCCCTGAGTGTTAAAAATGCTAATCCAAAGTCCCTCTCCAAACGCATGCGCCGTCGGTTTTCGATGACGAAGTCAACCGAGTAATATAGTGAGCGCAGTATACTGCGCGAATGTGTAGCTGAGGGCCGTGGCTTAGTAGTTGGGACGTGGGGCTTGAGAACGGAGGGTCCTCGGATCGAATCCCGGCAGGTTCCCGGAGATTTAGTTGGCGTTTTTTCCTCAAAAATCGGGATCCCAGTCAAAAACCCTAAACCGGGGTTAGGGTTAATACAAATTTATATTGGAGATTTACTTGAAATGGGTTTATTTAGTCAAATATGTGCATTTTTGTTACTCTTATGCTCGCTAAAACGTGATTTTCACTTCTGTTTGCTGAAACATATTGGACACAATTTCAACAAAAGATGGCTCACTATAACAATAGATTTTAAATGCGCAACAATCAAGCATCAAAATGAAATGCGCACACACTACTGGAAACAAACTTTTTTGTTTGTTTGGCCTTAGTATCAATAAAATGCAAGTCTTTGGAAGATAGATTAGCCAATCAATTTTGGGATGAACTATACAAACTGTACTTTAGATATTTACGAAGATTAGATAGCAGACGGTAAAAGCCGATATTGAACGCAAAGATATTTTTGCATATTTTTACATCAAAGACATTTTCACAAGTTATTGTTTTTCACGCATGACAATGGCTCCCATCCACCACCATACAGGGACAATGTTGAAACCAAATTGTTATGGCCTGTAATTTTTGCGCTGCATCTTTAGTACGCGAAAAGCACTAAAATAAAACTACAGTGTACATTTTTGCTTTACATTAAACTACCAGGTTCAAGTTTCAAAGGTGATATACAGGTTGAATAAAACAATTAAATCAGAGTTTCATAAATATTATATACATTATTATCAATAGGTTAATGTTTAATTTCAAATATAAATTTAATAGCTTAATTTTCTGTGAAACGTGTCAAAATATGGTGATGCAAGTTATTCCTTCCATATATAGTTTGATTAGAGAGATATGAATTCAGTTAAAATAGTCTAGATAATACATGGATGGAGTATTGTATCAAATATGTGTTGAATTTTGTACAATTTGATAGTCTTCCTATCAGCAACAGCTAGAATTCCACCTGATAAGAATCCTATACCTTCAGACTTATACAATCCCTTTGTTAGGCATGCTATTAATCTGCCTGTGGTACAACAGTACTGCTCTATTACACCGGTGTTGGGAAGTACAAGCTCAGGATTACTAATGTCTGGTTCACTCCTCACAGTCAATAGACAATCAGTTTGCTCGTCATAGCAGATACCATACACCTGTGGGATATCAATGCTGAGTGTTTCCCGTCCAGACTGCATATCCATCACGCTCACTTTACCCCTCTGATAGTCACTCATTGCGATATGTGTGTCATGAATGAGAGTGATGTAGAATGGTTGGATTTTTGTCTTAATCGTCCTCACAATACCAGTAGGATCATGTTCTGTTATGACGGATCTTGCAATGTCTCCTGCTAGGAGATTGCCATTGGATGTGGTTGTCACAGAGTGTACATGCATTGCTGTACCAGATTTGCCTGCAGTGTTGATAATTTTCTTCAAGTACTTGCCCTCAGGAGTGTACACTTCAATACGTGTACGTCTTGCCACCAGGAATCTACCATCAGAGCAGATAGTCGCACCTGTTGGCCCATGTGGGTTTGATGATCTCAGATTCAGTGTGCGGCTTTTCATATATTGGCCGTTTGATGCTTTGCGATAAATCATCAGTTTCTTCCATTCATAATTACACACAGCAAGCAGCAATCCATCTGCAGAGCATGCGGTGGCAAGTGCCGACTTACACCCATCCTTGATCTGGATTAATTTAAGCTCCTGTGTGGCCACAAAACGACCTAATGTTATATCCTGTGTAGTGGGTACAAATCTAGTTACCGCATATGGTGTTCTACAGATCCGAGATAAACGTTTCCCCAACCTAAGTGTCTTCATTTCATCAACAAGTGATGCATGTTGCGTAACATACTCATACGAGTTATTCTCAAGGGCATTGATAGCATTTCGGTGACTTCTTTCAGCTGACCGGATTTCTTCTTCACCAACAGATATTCTCTGCTCAAGGTCCTTGATTCTCCTCTGTTGGTCCTGCTGGACTTTATACTTTAATTTCTGCCTTTGTTCCTGTACTCTCTTGATACATTCTTCAAAGCAAGCATCAATATCCTTCTCCAAATGTACCCTTAAATGGTGTTCATTGTCCACTTGCGTACGGAGCGTTTCCATTTTACTTTTTGCCTGGAGGATATCGCGACCTGCTTCCTCTATGGAGGACTGCATCTCAACTTTTTGTTGGCTGTACTTTTCTTTCACGCCATAAATGTTATGTCCGAGGCCATTGTGTGTCAGAGTCAAACAAGCTTGGCAAGCTAACACATTACAGGTGATACAGATAAAGTGCATCTTCTCACCATCATGAACTGGGCATGTGCAAACTGTGGGTTTTGCAGCCTGCCCACCGCCCAGGCTCTGTCCATCCGTGATCTTCCGATGATTGTCGGCCATGTTGCGTAATCCTAAATTGGTCAGGAAGGAGGTCACACCATCTTTTGGAATGCTGATAATCTTTCTGCATTCTGGGCATTTTTTATCATACATCCCCGCAGCCATCTTCTTGAGACATACCTCGCAGCACACATGGCCGCAAGGCAATGTTTTAGGCGTGTTTGGGTCCACAAATAGTTCAAAACATATCGGACACGAAAGTTCATCCTCTGCAGCGCGAATGTATGATGCGGCCATTGTGAGAAGCTTGTCCAACGTATATGATTTACTGCACTGGTATGGCAAGCATTGACATATATCCACCACTGCTCTGAACTAAATAGATATGTAACTAAGATACCCTGCTTATGTCAATAGCTATATAAATAGGAATGTGTCTTAACTTGTTAATGTGTGTATTATAAAGTTCAATTTATATTATTATTATCGTTTATGATATTTTATATACTTATCTTATCACTTGTATTTACTGATTAAATAGTACTAGCGGGTAATCTAAATCTGATTATCCTTGCACGATTTGTAACAAATGGGAACCCCCAAATTGATCATGAATAAACTGGTGATTTAAACACAAGAAAGATACCTCTAAATATTTATAAGATCAAGATTAGACATGAATTCAAAATTGTAGATCCCTATAAAGTCAAAAGATTCTAATTGGAAGCTTCATGAATAACACTTTAACTTTTTTGTTCACCAATTTTACCAGGTTTACCACATGCAGATAACTGTATCTTTTATTTCCCTAATTCCTGGTTTCAAAGTACAGACTGTACAGGCTTTTAGAATTTATTGTAAACCTGGTTTTTATTATTTGGGATTTTTTTTGTGGCAGGTCATTTGTGTGAAAGCTAAATTGAAATAAACATTCCTCTTCTTCTGAGGTGTATAAAATAAACATGCTTCACAAAGGGAAATTCTGAATTATTGCTTTCACTTAACACTTTCCATGTGGCATGCAGTCCGTCTGAAAATTTCACAAAATGTTTCAAACATGTCAAACTTATTGCAATTCATCCCGTATTTGGAGTAAATAAGTACAAACATACCTAGTATTGGTTCAGTAATTCTTGAGATAGACTCATAGATAGAAAGAGGAAAAGGTTTCTGGAAAGTGTTTAAAGTTTGTTTAATTGTTGTATTGGCATTTCAGAAGTCTGCAGACGACACTCCAAATGTTCACAAAATGTTTCAAAAATGTCACAATTATTGAATTTTATTATCATATGAGAAATTCATTGAAATAAGTACAAACATGCATAGTATTTGTTCAGTAGTTGGAAAAGGTTTCTGAAAAATCTGTTCTGTATATATATATATGGTAAAATTAATAGCTGCATGAAAAGTGTTTAGGGTCATTCCATGCCAAATCAACAAATTTGTTGAAAATCTTGGCTGGTCACCCTCTCAGATTTGGCTGAAGACAGATTTATGAGCTTTTGAAATCTGAAAGAAGTCAAAAAGTCAATTTTTCGCGACTCGCGAGCGTGAAAATCTGCCATTTTGCGCAAATTTCAAATGGCCATAGCTCGAAAAGTACATGACTGACGTATGATTTTTATTTTTTGTATGTGTTCATTTGAGCCACATTCCATCATTCTAATGAAATGTCATCAAAATCTGAGAGGGTCACCTGGGGATCACTGGTTGATTTGACACGGAAATGACCCAATAGTCCTCTGAAAATGGTCATAAATTGACAAAATACCCAACTTTCAGAATCTGATTTAACCATGTTGCAGTAGATTCATGAAGTTCAGGTTTTGTACAAATGTAGATCTGATGTCAGTTTAACAATATGTGATGTTTCAAGTTTGTCGGTATTTGACTACGGGGTCAAAGGTCATCAGGCAGGGGGGGCTTTTTTCATGATTTTTTCTGCGGAGCCATCTTTGGGTCCCACTTATCATGTAATTAAAGGTCTGAAAGACCTACACTTGTTTGGGAGTAAAGTAACATGGCTATACAACATCATCAAAAGAATTGAACATTCTGCGATACATATTTCCATGTTTTAGGGGGGGTCTAAAAATAAAATATATTCAATTTTCTGCAAAATGAAGGCATGTTCGTAGACCTATAGCACAATAAGTTGATGAGATGCACTGTTTCTGATGTCATTTCCTGGTCATTTTGGTAGAAGTCACCCTAGGTAGCAATTTACAGCTTTATATCTTTTACCAAAGTCAAGATATGCACGATTAAAAATTCAATTTATTTCACGACGCGACTCGGGAAGCCAAAAAGGGGGCGTCGGTGTCAAATTTCAAGTGAGCGCTAGCTTTTTGCATGTGTTCATTTGATGTATAGATGTACTCTAGAAATGAATTTCAGCCAAATCTGAGAGGGTGACCAACCAACCCATTTGTTGATATGGCATGGAATGACCCTTAAGTTTGTTTCATTCTTGTATTGGTATTTCAGGTGCCGGTGCACAGCAAATTGGTATGGTACCAAGTGCAGTATACAATTTGATGATTGTAGTACAGCATCAGCTACAGAATTATGTGGTCATGGTTATTGTGTTGACATCTCCAGGACGGTAGTAGGCCAAGTGAGTATAATATAATATCAGAGTTATGTGGTCATGGTTATTGTGTTGACATCTCCAGGACGGTAGTAGGCCAAGTGAGTATAATATAATATCAGAGTTATGTGGTCATGGTAATTGTGTTGACATCTCCAGGACGGTAGTAGGCCAAGTGAGTATAATATAATATCAGAGTTATGTGGTCATGGTTATTGTGTTGACATCTCCAGGACGGTAGTAGGCCAAGTGAGTATAATATAATATCAGAGTTATGTGGTCATGGTTATTGTGTTGACATCTCCAGGACGGTAGTAGGCCAAGTGAGTATAATATAATATCAGAGTTATGTGGTCATGGTTATTGTGTTGACATCTCCAGGACGGTAGTAGGCCAAGTGAGTATAATATAATATTAGAGTTATGTGGTCATGGTTATTGTGTTGACATCTCCAGGATGGTAGTAGGCCAAGTGAGTATAATATAATATCAGAGTTATGTGGTCATGGTTATTGTGTTGACATCTCCAGGACGGTAGTAGGCCAAGTGAGTATAATATAATATCAGAGTTATGTGGTCATGGTTATTGTGTTGACATCTCCAGGACGGTAGTAGGCCAAGTGAGTATAATATAATATCAGAGTTATGAGGTCATGGTTATTGTGTTGACATCTCCAGGACGGTGGTAGGCCAAGTGAGTATAATATAATATCAGAGTTATGAGGTCATGATTATTGTGTTGACATCTCCAGGACGGTAGTAGGCCAAGTGAGTATAATATAATATCATTGTTATGAGGTCATGGTTATTGTGTTGACATCTCCAGGACGGTAGTAGGCCAAGTGAGTATAATATAATATCATTGTTATGAGGTCATGGTTATTGTGTTGACATCTCCAGGACGGTAGTAGGCCAAGTGAGTATAATATAATATCAGAGTTATGTGGTCATGGTTATTGTGTTGACATCTCCAGGACGGTAGTAGGCCAAGTGAGTATAATATAATATCATTGTTATGAGGTCATGGTTATTGTGTTGACATCTCCAGGACGGTAGTAGGCCAAGTGAGTATAATATAATATCAGAGTTATGAGGTCATGTTTATTGTGAAATGTTGCCAGGATGGTCGATGGTTCAGACCAAGTGTGTATATGTAATATCAGAGTTATGAGGTCATGTTTATTGCGTAGATATTGTCAGGACAGTACAGGACCAAGTGAATTTATGTAATAATATCAGCGTTATGTGGTCATGGTTATTATATAGACATTGTTAGGACAGAAGTAGGTCAAGTGAGTTTAAGTAATATCAGAGTTATGTTGTCATGAGCATCGTTTAGACATCGCCATAGTTTTACGGTCATGGGTTTTATATGTAGACGTTGTTTATGAACATGGCCATACAAGGTGAGCTGCATTTGTGCCATATTTCTGTATTGGCATTTATATATACATATTATAGGAATTTTCAAATTGAAGAACATCAATAAGGAGGTAAATATTGCTATACACCTAGCACATAAAGTCCCTGACCAGGTGCTTTGAGGTTGGCTAATTCAAAATGGAGTAATTCTGAGGTATTCATAGTGCATGATTTTTAAGAACGACGCATACTACCGATGTAGGTGTGTAGGGTATAACAGAATTATGCCTTCAAAATATATAATCGGTACCAAGAATCTGAGATAGACATTAAATGAGCAAATTTCTTTTCCGCAGTTTGATACCTCATTCAACAAAATCGAATGGATACTTTAAAGTTATGGCGATTTCAATGACCGCACATAACAACAGCAAAGTTGCACTAGGTATTCATTGAATTGTATGTGATTACTGTCATAACTGTCACACAAATCAATGATTTCCTATACCTAGTGCAACTTTGCTGTTGTTATGCACGGTCATTGAAATCGCCATATAACTTTAAAAGTATCCATTCGATTTTGTTGAATGAGGTATCAAACTGCAGAGAAGAAATTTGCTCATTTAATGTTTATCTCAGATTTTTGGTACCGATTATATATTTTGAATTAGCCAACCTCAAAGCACCTGGTCAGGGACTTTATGTGCTAGGTGTATATGTGCCAACCTATCAGCTTTCAGACTTTTTTGGTATAATTAACACTTTTCACGCAGCAGGCGTCTGCAGACGACATGCCAAGTTTTCACAAAATGTTTCAAAAATGTCAAAATTATTGAATTTCGTCACCATATCTGGAATTACCATGGGAAATGCATTTAAATAAGTACAAAAGCCATGTTGAAAGTGTTAACAACTACATCCTATTCAACATCTAATATTCTCATTACAGAGTAAATACCAATGTATATGTTTTGATGGATGGCAGAAGGACAGTAGTAGCAGCAATTCACCTTGCGCCGTGGATGTTGATGAATGCGAAGCTCGGGAGTATCCATGCTCTTCTGCGCCCCGTGTTGATTGTATCAATGTACCAGGCACATACTACTGTGGTAATTGCCCTGCAGGTAAGAGATATTACTGTAAACAAATCCATCTATATGGTCTTTGCACGGATCCGCCATTTGTGAGGAGAGCCTCAAACCATAGATCTTCAATAGAGGGGATGATTATCTCTATTGAAATGTTGTGTGGAGCTGATAATATGTCTGATTCGCCTACACCTGTATGACTAGCATGTTTGAAAATCCCAGTAAACAGTATGGGTATTGATAGTATTTTGCAGCAACTACATAATCTGATGTGAAAGTTAAAATACTTCTAATATTTGAAACATTTAATACACACATTCACCGATGTGGTAGATGTAACGCTATTTGTGAAGTTCATAGACACTTATTTCACCCAGTTTTTTGTCACACCTAAACTTGAACCCATGAGCGTGACGGACAATATCAGGTCTTAACCTACCAATTTCAAGTGTCTGGGAACGAGATTGACGTTTTATTTATGGATATTGAGAAGTTATTTCATGACAGGGCGAAAGGCTACATTATACTTTTGGTGTTAAGCAACCTTGGTCCGAAATAGCTTCAAAAGAAAATACTCACTTGTCCATCCCTGTCGTGATTATCTATGCTCAAACTGGTCACGTATTGAATGGGACTGTTCCAGATCATTATGGCCGGTATGCACAAAACACCGGGTTTAACTTTAGACCTGGTCTAAATGATGAATAGTCCTTCTGGAAGGACCATTTTATTCTTTAATGTTCTTTGTATGCAGCCTAACAAGATCCAAAAGTAAAACAGGAGTTGCTTAATTAACCTAATGTAACAATGAAATGTATTGCCTCTTATAAGGTTCATTAAATGTAAAATGAGCTCATCAAAATGTTAAAAGGATCCTTTCTGGGAGGACTATTCCCTATTTAGACCAGGTTTAATTTGTTTGTGCATACCGACATAGTTTGATTCTCTCTCTGCACATTATGACTGGTCATGCAGTGAGACATTGTGAAATGATGCAACACTTTCATTCAATCTGATTCCAGTTCCATATGGCGGATCCATCAAATGTCCATTTCTTTTGTCTTAGGAAAGTTTTCCTTTTGTTGTTGTTATTTACTGTTTATTTTATTTCTGTTTATTTTTATCTTTATGTTTAATGCCTTGAACGTGCTCTTAAAGGTAGATGACCCGATCACATTCCGATTTTCAACTTGAAGTTTTCTATTCTACATGAAAGGTCATCCTTAAAAAAGTCGTGTTCCAAAGTTTGAGTTGCATAGCTCTAATGGTTCTTATTTTAGACGCACAAGATGCTGTGAACTGTACCCATTGAGTTGTACACAAACTATATCGGTGGTATACCACCATTCGCGGTAATTCGCCGTTATTTCATCGATTTCTCCGTAATTATACCGATTTAGGCCGTCAAATTTCAGTATGATGATGAGAAAAATACGAGCTTTCATATGATATGAAAATCTCCGTATGTTTGAAATAATTCTGTGTTACGAAAATGTGATCGGGTCATCTACCTTTAATTGAGTGGATATGTGCCTTGCCGCTACTATTATTATTATTATTATTATTACTAGCGGGACACCCGTCCTTCGGACGGGCTCTCCTGCTAGGGAGTAGGGCCTACCAGATAGAACACCTACAAAATGAAACAACTTGAAGTGTTGGAAAATTTATAACGAAACTCATAGGAATAGAACAATATTTAAAACATTTTTGTTTTAAATCAAAAGGTTTTGTAGTAGACCTAATTCAAAGGTTTTCAAATTTCAATTACAAAAATTGAAAAAGACCCCCCGGCCGCCCACGCCCCGTGGCATATTTCAACTCCAAGGCCTAAACCTTAACCATCTCCCGTACCCCACCCGTCCCTCCCCGCCCTGTCCCCGCCCCGCCCGCCCCCGCCCCCGCCCCCGCCCCGTCCCCGCCCCGCCCGCCCCCGCCCCCGCCCCGTGGCATATCCGTTACGCAATTTAGCACAGTATCAAATCCCACATCTGACACCATCGATGTGCAATTTAAAAATACATTTCATTATTAACCCCATCCCAAACCACATAACCCTAACATAACCTAGGCCCTAAGGGGAAATTTACACACAACCCCTAACCCGTCACCGCTCCCGCCCCCGCCCCGTGGCTTATGCAACCCCAAGGCCTAAACCGTAACCAACTCCCGTGGCGCAGCGTATTTCTCCAATATTTGCCCGCCCGCGTGTGTAGGGGTGCGTGGGTGTAGTGCGTGGGCGCGTTTATTTTTGCATGGCGCACTGCGACGCGTTATGTGCTACGCGCGTCGACTGCATGGTTACAGTGTACGCATGAGAAAAACAAACATGGCCCGTAGAAATAGTCTCAAAAGCCGGGCTGAAAAGGCTTTGGATTTCCCGCTTTTGCTCATATCTCGGTCAATTCTGTACGGATTTCAGCCATTTATAGCTTATAACACTCACATTATAATCATCTTTTATCAGTGCAACGTTCACGGCGTTTAGACGCAAACTGAGAGGGCCTTTTATGGATACATACATACAACATACGGCAAATTATAGTAAGACTAGCGGAACGCCCGTCCTTCGGACGGGCTCTCCCGCTAGGGAGTAGGGCCTACCAGATAGAACACCTACAAAATGAAACGACACATAAGTGTTGGAAAATTTATAACGATACACATAGGAATAGAACAATATTTAAAACATTTTTGTTTTAAATCAAAAGGTTTTGTTTTAGGGCCTAATTCAAAAGTGTTCATATTTCAATTAAAAAAATAAAAAGATCCCCGCCCGGCCACGCCCCGTGGCATATTTCAACTCCAAGGCCTAAACCTTAACCATCTCCCGTACCCCATCCCCATTCATCACTCCCCCGCCCTGCCCCCGCCCCGCCGCCCAGTGGCATATCCGTTAGGCAATTTAGCATCAAATTTCTCCATTAACCCCCTGTCTCCCAAACCACATCATATCACTACACACAAACCCCATTCGTCACCGCCCCCGCCCGTCCCGCCTGTGGCATATCTCAACCCCAAGACCTACAGTTCCATCACTTGGCCTAAATTAACCAACTCCCGTATAGTGTTCTTCAGTAACCGCCTGCCTCCCAAACCTCAATTCTTCATGGTCTCCCTCTCCCCGCCAGCCCTCCCCCTCCCATCCTTCATCCGCCGTCCCCGCCCCTACCGCCGTTCCTGCCCGCCCCGTGCTTAATACACCTTCAAGGCCTAAATTAATCAACTCCAGTAGCGCAGCGTATTTCTCCATATTTGTCCGCCTGCGCGTGTAGTGCGTGTGAGCGTTTATTTTACATGGCGCACTACGCCGCGTTATGCGTTAGGCGCCGAATGCATGGTTGCAGTATGCATGAAGATAAACAAAACAAACACGGCCCGTATCCATGGATTTTCATGGTTTTTTACTCATATCTCGGTCAATTCTGTACGGTTTTCAGCCATTTATAGCTTATAACACTCACATTATAATTGTCTTTTATCAGTGCAAAGTTCACGGCGTTTAGTTGCAAACTGAGAGAGCCTTTTATGGATACATACATACATACTCTCAACATAAGACAAATTATAGTAAGACTAGCGGCACGCCCGTCCTGCGGACGGGCTCTCCCGCTAGGGAGTAGGGCCTACCAGATAGACACCTACAAAAATAAAGTGTTGAAAATTTATAACGAATCACATAGGAATAGAACAATATTTAAAACATTTTTGTTTTAAATCAAAAGGTTTTGTAGCCTAATTCAAAAGTTTTTAAATTTCAATTTTAAAAAAAATTGAAAATTACCCCCCGCCCGCACACGCCCCGTGGCATATTTCAACACCAAGGCCTAAACCTTAACCATCTCCCGTACCCCACCCGTCCCTCCACCTCCCTGTCCCCTCCCGGCCCGCCCCCGTCCAGTGGCATATCCGTTACGCAATTTAGCATCACATTTTTTCATTAACCCCCTGTCTCCCAAACCACATTACATCATTACACACAACCCCCATTCGTCACCGCCCCGCCCGCCCCTCCCCGTGGCATACCTCAAGCCCAAAGCCCAAAGTTCCCCGCCCGCAATTCATCTCAACGCCAAGGCCTAACCTTAACTATCTCCCGTAGCGCGGCGTACTTCTCCAATATTTGTCCGCCCGCGTGTCACATACAGTATCAAATCCCACATCTGACACCATCGTTACGCAATTTAATAATACATTTCTTTATTAACCCCATCCCAAACTACATAACCATAACATAACCTAGGCCCTAAAGGGATCATTACACACAACCCCTAACCGCCCCAGTATCAAATCCCACATCTGACACCATCGTTACGCAATTTAATAATACATTTCTTTATTAACCCCATCCCAAACTACATAACCATAACATAACCTAGGCCCTAAACGGATCATGACACACAACCCCTAACCGCCCCGCCCCCGCCCCGTGGCTTATGCAACCCCAAGGCCTAAACCGAAACCAACTCCCGTGGCGCAGCGTATTTCTCCAATATTTGGCCGCCCGCGTGTGTAGGGGTGCGTGGGTGTAGTGCGTGTGCGCGTTTATTTTGCATGGCGCACTGCTGCGCGCTATGTGTAACGCGCGCCGACTGCATGGTTACAGCGTACGCAGTGAAAAACAAACATGGCCCCGTAGAAAGCCGGGCTGAAAAGGCCCTGGATTTCTCGGTTTTGCTCATATCTCGGTCAATTCTGTACGGTTTTCAGCCATTTATAGCTTATAACACTCACATTATAATCATCTTTAATCAGTGCAACGTTCACAGCGTTTAGACGCAAAATGAGGGAGCCTTTTATGGATACATACATACATACATACATACATACATACATACACCACACGGCAAATTATAGTAAGATTATTATTATCCGTGCAAAGAGCGAATCATGGAACATTGAGCGTAAAGAATTGAAAAACCCAAATCCATCTTGAATGCTCTAAAGTAGTGAGGTGGCAGTTATAAATTTGAGCACTCATTGTGGACAGATTATATAATTTTGCTAACTCATTTTGTGCCACAAAACTACTGACTTAATAATATCTTTATCCCCGCCTTTCAGGCTATACTGGTAATGGCAACACCTGTTCTGACATCGATGAATGCCAAAGTAACAATGGGGGCTGTTCCATGGCACCCCTGGTACAGTGCATCAACACAATCGGATCTAGGACCTGCGGAACATGTCCGGCAGGTACGTATAAGCCTACTATTCATTTTATTAGCATCATCACACATACAATATTGATACACAATAAAGGAAAAATATGCAAACCCCAGATTAGTTCTCCATTAGAAGGATGAACGCAGGGATATTTTGGTCAATTTTCCATGTTGAAATACAAAATCTGAAAAAAGTGGGGAGTAGAGTTAGGGTTAACTCTTTCCACGAGGCAGGAGTTTGCAGACAACATTCCAAAATGTCACAAAATGTTTCAAAAATGTCAAAATTATTGAATTTTATTACACTGATATTTGGAATCACCATGAGAAATTCATTGAAACAAGTACAAACATGCCTGGTATTGATTCAGTTATTTTTTAGATAGATTTTGAAAGTTGGGAAAGGTTTTTGGGAAAGAAAAAAAAAGAAAAAAAAATCAGTTTTGAATAATGGTAAAACTAATAGCCGTGTGGAAAGCGTTAAAGAAACAATAAGACTTGTTTCAAAAAGCTGAGACATAGGCAATTTACTTGATATAATACTTAACCCTAACACTCTTGAGTACTACCAATTACTACGATGCGGTGTGCTTGTGTCACCCGGCTCTGCAGTTTTTCGATGAAATAATGGCCCCAGGGTATATTCAGGGCGGAATATACTCCACCATGTATGGTTTCCCCCCGTGGCCTAGCGGTAGATCGTCTGCCTCTGAACCCAAAAATTGACCAAAAATGTTGATTTTTTGAGAAAATCACTAAGTGGCAATTTTTGGTCAAAATTTCAAAAATTATTAGATAAGGTTAAAAAAATGAGCAATTCATCTCTTAGTTAGTGTCTTACAAGCGATTTGGGCATTTTTTACTCTATTTTTTTGTTGTTAGCTTTGTTTTAAAAAAAGGAGTGCATTTTTTGATTTTCTCAAAAAACATTTTTTGGGTCGAAAGTGCAAATTTGGAATCTCTGATCCATTTCCTTTCCAAATATGTATACTTTTATATGCATTTGATTAATAGTTCAATAATTACGGCACTCACAAAATTAAAAAAATCAAATCAAAAACTTCCTTGACTCCCCCTTCAATTGGGTGTCCTTATTACATTTGGACACTCAGAAATAACAGCATCACTGCCAACTATACTTTAATTTATGAAGCCATGCAATGATTGTTATCTTCCCTCCCACATACTGCAACCAAATATCACATACCATGACTGACCATTTAAGCGTGAAAGCTCACCAGACTTTGATTTTTGAGGCTGAAACAAGATTGTTATCTCTCCCCCTTATACTAAGGACCTTTCTCAGGTCTTTGCTTGTTACAAGTAAAAAGTCACACATGACTTTCTCTATTGTAAGGCAATTTGTTTGTGTGTGTGTTGCCCTCAAGTGCCAACAATCTTGAAGTTGGTTTAACCGGCCGATTTTCCTTTTTTGTCTTCTTTTTTTGTTGCTGACTAATATTACTGACAGCCCGATGACAAGACAAAATTGGTAAATGTCAATTTGACCAATGTTTCTAGTGTTATAATAGTTTAAGAGCAATCTATTCTAGGAAACTTATTAATTTCAAGCAGAAAATAGTAATATTTTGACAAAATGGGTAACATTTAAATCTTTATAAAAATTGGGACCTTGATTTTTTTAGATTTTAGGGTCGGTCGCTGAGGGCAACAGAAACAAAATTGGGTCTGATTGTAAACAAATTTTAGTTGATTTGAGAGAGAAGAACTTTGTCCTTGATGCTGATGTTAGTGGGATTTAACAACAACCTGTAATATTTCATTTCCATCGTATTTCCTTTCAGAATGCATCCTTAACAGGCATTCTTCTATCGTAACCCATAGATACCCATCAATTAGATTATAAACACATTTTGCCCACGCTTTCATAGTTTTTCCTACCCTTTTTGTATTGTTATTGCAGGCTATGTTGGTAATGGTGCAGTGTGTACTTATATTGGTATTTGTAACCAGAACAATGGAGGGTGCAGCCCATTTGCAATATGCACAGAAAGCTCTGGTAGGTTGATAATGGGGTAGGGGGTAGTAATGTGAAAATCATCTTTCACATATGTGACGCGATCAAGAGGAATGAGTTGGATGTCGACCCTGGTCGAAAATGAGTTTTTAATACAGTCTTAAAGAAGACACCTAGAGCTTTCAGAAACTGAAAACCCCATGTCGATACGACGTTTTGTTCGAAAGTTATGTCAAATTGTATACATGAATTCCATCAAAACTAATGTAAGCCTCTATTTTGAATTGGCCATATCTCAATTTGGGATTCCCTGACATCCGACTCATTCCTCTTGATCGCGTCACATATGGGTCAACTGCTTGACACGCCCTGTACTTTTTGAAGGATGTGGCATTTTTACTGCATTTTGCACAGAGCACAGAGATTCTGGTAGGATAATACTTTGTGAGCTTGGGTTAAGGGTTGGCAAGGATGGAGACATAGGAGGACTGATGTTGGTGTGTGTATCAAGACCACAATGGAGTATGCAGCTCAGAGAACCTTTGGTAGTTTTAAATACTTTGCAGGTTATATATTTGGTACCGAAATAATAATGAGATGAGGGACCAGCGGGTTGTGGCTTGGGATATTTATATGCTGCATGAAAACTTAAAACTAAAGGAAATTGTTCACTTAATTAAGGCCATTAAAATACCGAACATTTTCTTCTAATCCCCATATAAAAGGAGAAGCGAAGGATATTGAGGGTGTTTTTAAATTCTGTAATTTTGTGTAAGATTTGCATCACTAATAGTTCAGTGTTATGGCTAAAACAGCACACGCGACTGCACATTCATGGTACTTCCAGAGTCTTACCCAACTTGACATTCGCCCTCTCATATTCTATGTGTACGAACTTGACATATGCCCTCTCCTTTTGTGTCAGCTGGGCTTATTGCATGTTACATGTCCTTTAGTCGTTGGTCGAGGTGGCGCAGCGGTTAAGAGCGCGCGTTCAATCACTGCTGCATCATAGTTTCAATTGGTGGATTGGTTAATCCTGGGCCAAAGCCTAGTGCATTTCTCAAAATGTTATTAATACTGTTCGCAATTGGTAAAATCGCAACTTGTGTGTTTGTTGATTTCAATTGATATGTGATTTCAAATATAAACCTTGCCCTCATGCCTCCTTCAGACCGTGCAGATTGAAGTAAGCATGTTTAGCGCACCGTGCCGCGGTTCGGAAGTCGCATAGAAATGGTGGTCCTTTGTATCAGAAGAAAATATGTGAGCATGTCATAAAGTCACAGACTCGTTCGTAAAGAGTAGGGGATCATCCAAGATCTGTATCGGTACACGCATTACCCTAGGTTACAGTGATCTTGGCGTGATAACAATATTGAAATTGTTCTACCAAGTGTATATATGTAGATGTAAATTGATGTGTTTTTTTAAACTGTTTCTTTCACAGGTGTGCCTGAGGGCCGAGTCTGCACATGCCCACCAGGTAACAGCGGAAACGGCATCGGACCAAATGGATGCTCTAGTACATCAGGAGGGGGCGGCAACACCGGTGGTGGTGGCGGTGGCGCTACAACTTGTAATGACAACCCTTGCGTTAACGGCAGATGTCGGTCTACAGGCACTACGGCTTACGAGTGCGAATGTGACAGCGGATACGAGGGCGCTAATTGCGATCGTAATATTAACGAGTGTGCCAGTAATCCATGCCAGAATTCGGGTACCTGTGTAGACGCTGACAGTGGGTATACCTGCTCTTGTACTAGTGGATTTGGAGGGGTTAACTGTCAGGAAACACTCTATGGTAAGGACACAATGGCCCATATTCTTGTACATATTTAATCTCGGTTTTAAGTTAAGGCCAACAAAATTAAATACTTGTCTCAGCAACCTATGGCTAAAAAGCTATGTGCTATGCTTTTATTTCTATTTCATGTCCTATGCGATTACGATTTTTTAATTTGTTCTATAAAAATCAATATATAGTTAATAGTTTTGCTTTTGTCTTTTTAATAAGTAATCAGACATGATCAATGCACATTGTACGCTTCTATATCTCTTAACTTCACAACATTAGTTGAATGTGTGTTCTCAGTCACAAGGTTGCCGAGTATCGCCGAAACTAACTAGTTGCACATTAAAAAAAAAAAAGGCCGCCGCGCGTAGTGCAACGCGCAAAATCTAATTTTAAAAGCAATGCGTGCGGGCTGCTGAGACAAAGTATTAAATTGTTTTGGCCTAACATGTTAAACTTTGACCTTAATCACATCGTTTAAATATAAAATAAACGCAATTCTCAAAAATATGTTTACACACGTCCGACTCTCTTAAAGCTGGCCTACCGTTTTAGCAGTTCACCACAGACGAACTGGTCATACACATGTTCACTTGTTGACAATCTGTACAGAGTTAACATGGAGAAATCGTAACCTTGTCAAATTCCCTAGAGAACTAGATGTGGCTAGCAACCAGGAGTGGTAGCATGCCTTTAAACATGGGTATGGGGTAGTTTATCTCACGTTTTAACTTAACGTTTGCACCACATGCATGTCATGATTTTCCTTTTGCAACATCATGGTGCATAATGTTGGGTGTATTCTAGTTGAACAATTATAGAAGTACTTTTGATGCTTTTCTTTCATTCCTATGGTAACCCATTTGAATCGCTGATTATTGAATAAATACATTCAATACAATGGCAAACTTTAACGACTTTCCTGAGGACGATATTCACCATGTTTAAAAACGTGTTTTGTTAAACACCCTGTCTAAAAGATAAATGTGCGTTTAACTTAAACATGAGCTTAGTTAGCGACAGTTTGTAGCCTAAAATTTAACTTCTGTATGCATACCATTTCTGTGCATGTCCACTGAAGAGATCAATTTAGACATCAATTTAGACCAGGCCAGAAAGCAGCTTTTACATGTCTATCATGTTTGAAACCATGGTGGTTTTCAAAGAGAAACCGTGTAACCAAGCTACCGAACCTGGATGTATGGATTATATTCCCTTGATTTTCATCACAGAATGTCGCGTCCTGTGCCAGTTGCGTGTGGGTATCACATAACATTTTCGTAATAAATTCATGCAAAACCTTGTTTCAAGTTACGATTAATTGATTTTTTTTAGAGCACTATTTCAATTTCAATTTATGGTTATTTGATAGTTTTTTGAGCAATGTCCTTTGTCTTGTTCGGTATATATTGACATATTTAGGTTTTATTGTCCCAGGGCTTCAGGGGATGGCACTTCACAGGCCTTTTTGGCCTTCCAGCCTTCTCCTCCATAACTGTTTCGTTTTTCTGTTGTTGTAAATTATCTGATTGTTTCTTACTGATTTTTGATGTAATTTGATGTTTTTTGTAATTTTGATGTTATGGAAATAAATGATGAATGAATGAATGTTATCACAACATCACATGGGTATCATATATGTGATGCGATCTGAGAAAACCCGCCACATGGTGGCATTTTTCATATTGGAGATATTTATATCATAAGAAAGCTAAAACTGTGCTGATTACAGAACTGTTTCGATCATTTTTCTACGATCACTACAAAAAAAGTTATGAGTGAATGATGATTGTGATGTCATCAAAAGCTACAAAACAAGAAATCATGAAAACAGGCCAACAAAGATACATAATTCAATATAACTAGAATTCGCGGTTCGTGGGTTGGGCGGTTCTCGGGTTGGGGGTTTATGGGATGTGTATACTCTTAAAATTCAGTTATCACAGGTGCCATTAAAATTCCAAATCCTCATAATACAGGAACCTCATGTGCCCTTAAATCCAGGTAGGCTATATAATACCCCATGTGCATATCCATGTAATTCAGTACATGTGTCATTAGGCCTAGGGTTAGGGTTTTATATTGGGGTCTTAGTTCAGAGGTCTTTTAGTTTTGGAGTCAGCGAGAGGAGGGGTCTATCGTCATGATCATCTGTGCCCAGTCTTGAGAACTGTGTGTCGACATTGAGTATTCCTCCGTAGGCATGCCTAAACGTATGTATTTAAATCACGCATGTTTGCGCGCACCGATATCCATGTAACATTCCCATTTATATAACAGACATCCCATGATTGGCCTAGGGCCTATCCGAATTGCTATATAGTGTTAAACTACAACACTGTACACACTTGCACGCTCAAGGTCTGAGTTTGATTCCTGGCGCATGAAGACTGAAGCCCCCTCCCCCCTCCCTCCCCCTCATTTTACTCTTTCATCCTGACCATGCATGCATAGTTTAACTCATAAAAACCGGGACAAAAACACGCCCGAGAGTTAAAGATATAATTGGAACTAAATGTTTGCTCACACCGTCCCTTTATATTTATACATGTCCCTGTTCATTCCCATTTATACAAAAGACATCCCATGATAGGCATGATGAAGCCCCCTCCCCCCCCCCCTCATTTTACTCTTTCATCCTGATCATGCATGCATAGTTTAACTCATAAAAACCGTGGCGCATGCAGACTGAAGCCCCCTCCCCCCCCTCATTTTACTCTTTCATCCTGATCATGCATGCATAGTTTAACTCATAAAAACCGGGACAAAAACACGCCCGAGAGTTAAAGATATAATTGGAGCTAAATGTTTGCTCACACCGTCCCTTTATATTTATACATGTCCCTGTTCATTCCCATTTATACAAAAGACATCCCATGATAGGCATGATGAAGCCCCCTCCTCCCCTTCATTTTACTCTTTCATCCTGATCATGCATGCATAGTTTAACTCATAAAAACGGGGACAAAAACACGCCCGAGAGTTAAAGATATAATTGGAGCTAAATTGGAGTCCTTTTTCTCTCTTTGTTAGCCACCGGACGGCTTGCGATTATTTTTTTCGTACATCAGTTTAACCAAATTATTTATTTATTCCGTTTTAATACGAAATAAATCAAAATTCACTGAATAAAATGACTTTTTTACATTTTTAAACAAATGAACTGATTTTGGTTAAACTGTTGTACGAAAAAAATAATCGCGGACGGCTTCCTTTTACCCGCCCCATGAAAAGACCCAGTTTGCGCCACGAACGCGTTGTTAGCCACCGGATGGCTTGGCCATAGACTAATTACCCAGTTTGCGCCACGAACGCGTACGCACCTTACGGTCTGCGCCATTACGCGTGCGCCGGCAATCGCGTGCGCCATGTTTTGTTTTGTTTATACGCGAGTGCGTAGCAACAGTTTGTTGTCTACGTGGGGCAAAGATCCATGTGCATAGCGATTACATGGGCAGATGGGCAGGGATCTGCACCCGAAGGCATTGAACGGACAGACAGACAGACTCGCCACAAATAGTATTTAGATAACATTATAAGGTTAATAATAAAAGTGACTTAAGTAAGTTTTTAAAGGTGAAATTTCATGAAAGATGATGACACAAAGTATTGGAAACTAATTTTCTTTAAAAAAAAAAGAAAAAAAAGAAAAAGTTTTTATTTTTGTTATTTTGTTATTTTGTTAATTTTACCCATAATCCCTAGTTCACATTTTGCGACATCCGACGGGTTTTCCCAGATCGCATCACATATGGTCCTATGTGATGGGATCAAGCAAAATGAGTTTGATGATTGGGATATTCATTATTATTATTATTATTTTGAGCTATAACCAAACAAAATACCAAACAAAGGAAAGAATTTATTTTGTTTTCTAATGTTTAGCTAACCCTTCAATCACTCATATCTTCAGAATGATGAATCCTATTGTGATGGGTTTTCTGCAAAATGTAGCTTTTTAAATAACGAATACAGTCAAGTAGAACATTAAAAATGTGATATTTCCGACTTCAGAATCAGTTTGCTTGATCGCATCACATATTATCACATTTCTAACCGTCTCATTACAGAATGTGGTGCCTGGCTTAGTGGTTCTAGTGGAGAGTTTGAGTTTCCCAGAGAAGGCCACACCTATCCACATGGTGTAAGCTGTGCTTGGGTTATCTCTATTCCTGATTCATCAGAGGTAAGGTATCATATGGGTAACACATATTTGTCATATGGTTATGAGATTAGTATCACATGGGTGTCATATGGGCATGAGATTAGTATCACATGAGTGTCATATGGGTATGAGAATAGTATCACATGGGTGTCATGAGTATGAGATTAAAGTATCACATGGGTGTCATATGGGTTTGAGATTAGTATCACATGGGTGTCATGAATATGTGATTAGTATCACATGGGTGTCATATGGGCATGAGATTAGTTTCACATGGGTGTCATGAGTATGAGATTAGTATCACATGGGTGTCATATGGGTATGGGATTATAGTATCGCATGGATGTCATATGGGTATGATATTAGTCTCACACTGGTGTCATGGGTATGAGATAAGTATCACATGGGTGTCATATGGGTATGAGATCAGTATCACACTGGTGTCATGGGTATGAGATAAGTATCACATGGGTGTCATATGGGTATGAGATCAGTATCACATGGGTGTTGTATAGGTATGAGATCAGTATCACATGGGTGTCATATGGGTATGAGATTAGTATCACGTGGGTGTTATATGGGTATGATATTAGTATCACATGGGTTTCGTATAGGTATGAGATCAGTATCACATGGGTGTCATATGGGTATGAGATTAGTATCACACAGATGTCATGGGTATGGGAGTAGTATAACAAAAATATGCTCTTGACACTCAAGTGATATATGGGCATTCCATTTAGGGTTTTTCATTTATCAAAGTGGAAAAAAGTGTACTTTAGTTCCCAGTTACTAGAATATAAAAGTTGCCAGTATCACTCGATACTGGTACGATTTTGCTGTCCCAGTGTCAGTCGATACTGAACACCAAATTATGTTCCAGTATTGAGCAATACTGGAACATTTTTATGCGGATGATACTAGTACACATGCACATGATTTGTCCTAGTATTGATTGATACTTGAGTGTTCCTGTATCGTCCGATACTAGAACACTGTCTTTGTCTCAATATCGAGCTATACTGGGGGTTTCAGTATCGGACGATACTAGTACAGTCCAGAATCTGGGACCTAAAGTACACCTTTTTTTCCGTTAGAGTTAAAAATATAGTTTTTACACATTTTCAGACTCAAACTAAATTCAATTGATATCTATCCCACCCTCCTTATAGGTAATCCGAATCGAATTTCCCAGATTTGATCTCGAGGCATCGGCGAACTGTAACTTTGACTTCTTGCAAATCAACGACGGCAACACAGCTGCCTCGCACCCTCTGGGCCGCTTCTGTAATAGTGATCATCCACCAGCCTCATTGACCAGCACTCATGATCAGTTGTACTTCTGGTTTAAGTCAGACTTTAGTGTGTCACATGGTGGATTCAAAGTGTCCTGGACCAGTGTTGAACCAGGTTTGTATTCATTGGATTGTGTTTACCAGGGGGGGTGTATACCATACTATAGTTCCATCAGTTCCAAATTGGCGAAAAATATTCGTTTTTGATCTCTCCGCTCGCAAAAGTAATCAAAAAAAAAAAAAAAAATCAAAAAAAAAAATTGAAAGAAGCACATAACAATAAAGAAAGATGAAAACGTGTTTTTGAGTAGTATCTGCTTGTTTAAAAATGTTTAAAAAAAAAAAAATTAAAAAAATCTTAAAAACATGTTTTTGTGCAGTAAATTTTCAAAAAATTAACCCCCCCCCCAAAAAAACAAAACAATCCGACCGTCCGACCCTGACATTGACCCTGAAAGGGCAAGTCAACTTCTTTTTTTTTTTGCCCTACGGAAAACTGCCATCTTCTACCTCGTGCAATGTTGAGAAATCAACGTCTTTAAGGTGTCCCAACTTGGAACAGTTACTTGTTAACCACGGAAAACTACCATCCCCTCTCCCCCGTGCAATGTTGAGAAATGTCTTTAGCAGTTGTTAAAAATCTCCTGATGTGGAACAGTTACTTGTTAACCAATGAAAACTACCATCCCCTCTCCCACGCGTAATGTTGAGAAATGTCAATGTCTTTAGCAGTTGTTCAAAATGTCTAGACTTGGAACAGTAACTTGTTAACCAATGAAAACTACCATACCCTCTCCCCCGTGCGATGTTGAGACATGTCAATATCTTCAAGGTGTCACAACTTGGAATGGTTACTTGGACTCTCATCCAAGAATATAACTTTATTATGCTTTTTACGATGACTTGTTTTCTCATCCATTTTTACGGGATGTTGCACAAAAGATTAAAGGTAGATGTTCCGATTTTCAACTTGAAGTTTTCTATTCGACATGAAAGGTCATCCTCAAAAAAGTTGTATTCCAAAGTTTCTTATTTTAGATGCACAAGATGCCGTGAAATGTGCCCATTGAGTTGTACACAGACTATATTGGTGGTTAACCACTTTTCGCGGTAATTCGATGTTATTTCACAGATTTCTTCGTAATCATACTGATTTGGACCGTCAAATATCAGTATGTTAATAAAAAAAATATGATCTTTCATATGATATGAAAATCTCCATATGTTTAAGAAAAATCTGTGTTATGAAAATGTGATCGGGTCATCTACCTTTAATCCCCTGAGAACTACCGGCCGATTGGTCAGAAAGATAGATACATGATTTATTGCACCAATCAGAGACACTTTTACAATAGTTGTATCCCTGATAAAGATTGGAGTGAAATATTTTACAAGCTGCATTTTAATTGGCTATTCAAATGAGTATATATTGCAATAAACCAATCAGAACCACTGTAAGATAGACAAGTAGACCCCAGGGGGTTAATGTTGTCAACATCTGTTGATCCTGGTTTGTGTAACCTGGTTTATGTATTCCTTTAAGAGGATTATGGAATGAGGGGAGAAGGGGTTTAATCATGTAAAATATGGTACCATGAATTAGGGATTACAATTTTAACAAACTTTGACTATTTTATTTTGATATCAGTTTGTGGCGGTGAGGTGACCGGTACCAATCATGGTGCGATTAACTCTCCCGGATACCCAGGTGTTTACCCCAACAATCGGGACTGTGTATGGAGGGTCACAGTGGATGCAGGACGTTTCATCTCTATTGCATTCAGTACTCTACAACTGGAGCACCATGAAACATGCGACTATGACTATCTAGAGGTAAGGACCAGAGAAAGAAAAAAAAACTAAGACGACGAAAAAACAAACCCTGTTGTACGGGCAAACAGATCTTAGGTCAGGCCGGGGGGGGGGGGGGGGGGGGGTACTCGGATTTGGTTTGGTTGGGGGTGTGCCGCTGGAGATTCAAAACCCATACCCATTTTTAGGGGTGATTTTGGAAAAATTGGTACCCATTTTTAGGGGTTTTGCTTCATTTTAGACCAAATTTTTGCACATTTTCGCGAAAATAGACCTAATTTTGGCAAATTTTCGCGAAAATAGACAAACAGGACCCATGTCTAAGGATTTTTCAGTTGAAAAGCCTACCCATGGCTAAAGATGTCTCATGAAAAAACGACCCACTGGAGCGGCACGTCCCCGTATGCCTTACAGACCCCGGGAGGTCAGGTCAGTCAGGCTTTTGTCTCTTCTCTTTTTTTCCCCTTAAAAATGACCGTATACAAATCTCAAGAAATCTTTACATTTTTTTGGGTCTGTATTTTGCACATGAACATTTATTTCACTGATTTTTCTTAAAAAATGGGTCGGTCGGGCCCGTACAACTTTTTTTTCTTCAGTGCCTAATTGGCACATATTTTTCTCAATTTGTTTTGAATTTCGAATAAAAAAAATTAAAAAAATAATATATAAAAGTTGTGACATTCCAATCGATTTTTGTGTAGGTCTATGTTTTTTGGCTGATTGATTTAACAATTCCCACAGTTCCAATTGGATTAAGTTTTTATAAGGTTAATATGGGTTGATTGCCTTTATGTATCCAAATTACAGTGTTTGTTGATTAATGTCATTGATTGTGAAACTGTATAAAGAATATGTGTCATTATTATATTAATCTAGTTTATGGTAGTTTTGGAGTGTCCTTCCATTTCAGTTGTAACAAAAAAAACCTATACTTATGTTTAGCTTCCCTGCCCGTTTCCATTTTAGGGGCCGCCGCCTTTTTTCTTCTTTTTTTAAAAATTAAAAAAAAAATTAAAAAAAAAAAAATCGTATCTTTTACTTTAGCACACCTTTTATCAAGCTGTTTGCCCCGTGAAATAAACTGGTTCTCTACGTCTCAGAACTCAGGACAAGACATCATTTTGGTCGCATTTTCTGTTTCATCTTGCCCTTAAGAAGCCAATTTCTTGAGTCCAAGTGGTGGTCATTTTGAAAAAAGCAGGCAACCATCTTGAAAAAAGCCCGGCAAGCCATCTTGACAAAATGTGTCAGGCAGCCAAATTTAGGAAAAGGAAAAAAAAGAAAAAAAGGGCCTCCTCCTTACTTTTTTCAAAAAGGCAGGATGCTAAATATGTTTTATTTTTTATTTTGCCTTATTTAAATCATTTCATTGTTGCATCACACTACAGGTACACGATGGGTTAGAAGAAGACTCACCATCACTTGGTAAATTCTGCCATACCGTCCTTCCAGCTCCAGTCCAAACTTCAGGCCCGTATGTGACTATCCGTTTCCATAGCGATGGTTCAGAGCAAGACGCTGGATTCCATATTACGTATACATCATTTACAAGTATGTTAATTGCGGTCATTTCATTGGCTTGTACTACTGTTTTGAATGCTTATGGCATTGTGTTTGATTTAGAGTTAAAGAAAAATAAGTCCATTATATTCCAATTACTTGAATACAATGTTGTATTCAAACTTTAAAGCTATCAATCGAATACAGAAGCTATCAAAATCATAGTGGTTATTTGTATTCAATGGAAAATACCACACCTCTTCATAATGAATACATTCGGAATACAATAATTGTATTCGAGTTTGGTGAGGGGTTGTTTGTAATATAGTCAGTCATACTTATACAAATAAAATGAAATATTAAAAAAATGTTGGCAACATTAAAGAGAGTACAGAATATGATCAGTAATCTTATCGGACACTAATTTAGGGTCCAGTATCTTATAATGACACAATTTTTTTAATTTTCTGATATAGGAAACTTTGAAAACAAGGAATTTGTTCATTCAGCGCGTTAGGCAAACATGTTAAATTGATGACAATTTTGGTTAATCATTAATTTTTGGCTAAATGTAAATAGAGGTTTAAGAAAAATTAAAATACAGTAAACGAATGTTTAAAATTTAAAAAAAATGCAGAAACCTCCAACAAAAAATATATGGGAAGCTGAGAAACAATTCTGTTATATTTTTGGTCATAATTCAATCAATTATAGCACCTATAAGGCCAAAAAAAGAAAAAGAAGTTTGTTTCCAGTAATGCGAGCGCATTTCATTTTGATGCTTGATTTTTGCGCATTTTTTATTATAGAAAAACGAAGACAAATCTATTATTAGGGTGCCATCTTGTGTAGAAATCGTATCCAACATGTTTCAAGATGAAGAACGGCAAACTTGGAAGTAAAAATCTGCAGGAAAAAAATCTTATTTAATCAAGCAAAAGTAACAAAAATGCACAGATTTGACTAAAATACACTAAGTGAATCTCCACTATAAATTTGCATTAAATAAGAGTGATTTAGCTGAAAAGTGTTCTTTTAGTAAGCTTATTATTATTTTGACAATCTCTGGGTTTCGCAAAAAAACCCACCCCAAAACACCACCGCATTTCGCATTTGTCTTTTCAGGCTTGCTACTGGAAACAAACTTGGTGTTTTTTATTGGCCTAACTGCTTGTCAATTACCACATAATATATTTGTATTTACAGCTGAACCTGGATGTGGCGGTGTTCTGACGGATGACTCAGCAATTCTTATCTCGCCTAACTATCCTAATACCTACCCACACAATGCAGAGTGCATCTGGACTATACAGGTCCCAGAAGGGAATACTATAGAGTATATAGTCACTGATCTAACAATTGAAGAACATACTAATTGTCAATATGACTATGTGGAGGTAAGGTTTTTGAGCTAGCTGGGATTTTACTTGTTAGGCCAAACAAAGAATATAGTCTGTCTCGGAAGCCTGCCCGCATTGGTATGTGAAATGATCTACGGCGCGTAGGTCTACGCACTGAGGCCTATTTTTTTTTTGATTTTTTTTTGATTTTTTTTGATTTTTTACAAAATATTTTTAACAAAAGGTCTCTGTAAGCTTGGATTAGCAAAAAAAAAAAAAAAAAATGCATGCCTCATAGCCTTTTTTCTAAATAAATAAATAAATCGCACAGCACTTAGCTTTTTTGCCAAATGTTTCTGAGACAGACCTTCTTTGTTTTGGCCTTATCTGTTATTAAATTAAATAGAAAATAAAAGGTAAAAGGTTTTTTTTTGAAAAATAAAAAAACAGGAAAAAAATAAATCAGAAATGTCATACTTATTTAAACTGCTATACATGTAGGAGTTATACTTTTAGCGTTATCAGCATGTTTATTACCTGGTCAGTTACTTATTGTGATGACTGTATATATCAAAAGCGCTGCATCTTTTGAACTATTAATGTGATGTAAATAAAAGTATACATTTTTGGAACGGAAATGAGTCGGCGAATCTATTTTTGGTATCACATTTGTCTAATAATGCCGATTTCTTTTTTCCCAAAGAGAAACACTTTTTTGGCTCAAAAAACTAAAAAGAAATCCCTAGGGAAGTGTTATATAGATGATTATGGTGCAATTTCAGCATTTTTTACCATAAACTGAATTTGCTACAATTGCAGTTAAAATGTGAGCCCAGTTTTTTTTAAAGAAATCAGCATACGTGTATCTTTGTATCAACCTGCTGAAGACAAATGTCCTTATGTTTTCCCTTAGTTACGAGATGGTTTTGATGAGACAGCTCCGTTTGTCGGCCGTTACTGTCACGCTGATGCTGTTCCACCTGCGTTCACATCTTCAGGAAACACCCTATGGGTCAAGTTCAAGTCTGACGGTTCTATTGCCTATGCCGGTGGTTTCAGGGCTACATATGCAGTGGGTAAGTATAAGTGTAGAAGTTACTGGAGTCAAAATCCAAAAATTGTTATTGTGACATTCCAAATCCAAAAAAAATTGATGCACATTGTTTGTGTGACATTCCATGCTCAAGCAACTCAGACAGATACGCGCCATAAAAAGAGACGATCAGGCGCCTGTATCAGCGTAACTTATTGTGTGAAAATGTTAAAACAAAATGCAATTACGCCTATGTGATGTGATCTGTGAAAACCCGGCGGATGTTGCCAGATGTGAACTAGGGATTATAGGTAAAATTTAAAAATAAACTTCTCTTTTTTTTAAAGATTTTTTTTTAGAAAATAATTTCCAATTCTTTGTGTTTTCATCTTTAATGAAATTTCACCTTCAATTTCAACTTGTTGAAGTCACTTTTCTGATTGACTTTATTGTGTTATTCTATTGAACTATCTTTTTTGGACTGTTTTCATGATTTCTTGTTTTGTAGCTTTTTATGACATTCAACATTCACTCATAACCTTTTTTTCTTCTTTTTTGTAGTGATCGTAGAAAAATGATCGAAACAGTTCTGTAATCAGCATTGTTTCAGCTTTTTTATGATATAAATACAGGATGAGTCATAAAAACTGCAATAGTGGAAAGAAGCCATCTTGTTTTTTAAAACCAAGTTGAAGTTCAAAACTTTTTAAACGTTGCAAGAACATAAAAAATTAAAACGTTGGAAGAGTAATATATTTGTTCCTAACTTTATGTGAAAAAATGAAGTCAATCACATTTTTAGTTTGACTTTGGTGAACCTTTTTGCCGCACAACCTAGTTTACGTGTTTGTCCACGAGCATAGTCATTTTCAATTGAAATTGCACACATTTCATGTTCACATTTGTATTCAAATTTGGAACATTATAAGCAATAATTCACAGTATAGGTATTACTATGTTAGCTCCCATGTAAACAAGAAAGGATGCATTTAATTCCAATCACGTCACACATTTACTCAAGTTTTCAAATTTGAATGAAAGACGCATTTTGCAATCATATTCATGTTTTGGGTGTCTCGTGAACAAACATGTGAAATGGGTGCATTGGTTAAAAGGTTCACCAAAGGCAAATGAAAAATGTGTTTGACTTCATTTTTTTCACATGAGATTAGTAACAAATATGTTATTCATATGGTTATGAAAATAAAATGGCTTCTTTCCACTATTGAGGTTTTTTTGACTCACCCTGTATCTCCAATATGAAAAATCCCACCATGTGGCGGGTTTTCACAGATCGCATCACATAATTTGGTTTCCTCTTGTATCTTTTTGTTAGCCTGCGGTGGCATATATACAGAATCAACAGGTGAAATCACATCCCCATACTTCCCAGATCCATATCCGCATGACAGAGAATGCGAGTATATCATAACGGCTGAGCAAGGGATGGCTGTACAGTTGACCTTCTTGACCTTTGATGTTGAAGGTCACGAGGATTGTGCCTTTGACTTTTTGGAGGTATGTTTTTAGGCAGAGATAATGAAAAGGAAGGATGTTCGTCTGTGTTGATATTATGAATACAACTTTTACTGTGTCTGTCTCACTCGCACCTGTACGGCTTGTAATAAACCAATAAACCAATTTAGTTGAAACGTCAACTCTATATATGTGTGGGGTTTTTGAAAAATATGTGTGAAGTCGCCAAGTGTGACCAAAGAAGATTTTAAAGACACCACCACAATGCATTGCGTTTTTGCAAAAATGCCCTAATTCTGGTCTCCAATTTGGCTCAGTTTCCATAGACATATGCACACAATCATCGCTTCATAGCATGTTCATCGTTGGAGCTCTTAAGTTATAGTTAACATCAATGAATAAATAAGTTATCAGTGTTCCTTTTTCATAATTCTAAACTTTAAAGGTTGACAAATGCATCGTGTGAAATAAGTGGTAGTTGGCTGGCGTTCGCACAATGCATTGTGGGAAGACTAAAAATCTTCTTTGAGGTGTGACATAAGGATAAATGCTATTTATTGTTAAATGTTTACAAATAATTATGACGTGGGGCTTGTATTAAAGGAGGTTTCCAGCAAGCACAACATTGTGCATTATATGTTAGAAAAATAAATATCAAGCCCAAATCCCGTAGTTATATAAAACACAACATCATACTTATGACAAAAACAAATAAAAACTGCAATCTCTCAACATGCAATTTTTAAAATTTGCGGCACTCGAAAGTCCCGGTATTGGAGAATTTTAGTGGTATATTTTCTTTTGTAGGTTCGTAATGGCGGTTCAGCTGATTCAGACGTATTGGCCACCCTATGCGGTAGTGCTCCACCAGCACCAATCACAGGCACTTCAAACAGCATGTATCTCAAGTTTTCAACAGATGGTAGCGTTGCTAATCATGGCTTCAGAGCCTCATATGTGTTTGTGGAGGGTACACCTGGTAAGTTTGTTTGATGAGCCTCAAATATGTTTGTTAAGAGATCAATCCTGGTAAGAGTTTGAAATTAAAGAGCCTCCTGTGTGTTTGTGGAGGGTACACCTAACTTGGATGAGCCTTATAAGGTTTGTTGAGATCAAACATGGTAAAGAGTTTGGAATTGAAGAACCTCATATGTATTTGTGGAGGGTACACCTAACTTGGATGAGCCTTATAATGTTTGTTGAGATCAAACCTGGTAAAGAGTATGGAATTGAAGAACCTCATATGTATTTGTGGAGGGTACACCTAACTTGGATGAGCCTTATAATATTTGTTGAGATCAAACCTGGTAAAGAGTATGGAATTGAAGAACCTCATATGTATTTGTGGAGGGTACACCTAACTTGGATGAGCCTTATAATATTTGTTGAGATCAAACCTGGTGAAGAGTTTGGAATTGAAGAACCTCATATGTATTTGTGGAGGGTACACCTAACTTGGATGAGCCTTATAATATTTGTTGAGATCAAACCTGGTGAAGAGTTTGGAATTGAAGAACCTCATATGTATTTGTGAAGGGTACACCTAACTTGGATGAGCCTTATAATATTTGTTGAGATCAAACCTGGTGAAGAGTTTGGAATTGAAGAACCTCATATGTATTTGTGGAGGGTACACCTCACTTGGATGAGCCTTATAATATTTGTTGAGATCAAACCTGGTAAAGAGTTTGGAATTGAAGAACCTCATATGTATTTGTGGAGGGTACACCTAACTTGGATGAGCCTTATAATGTTTGTTGAGATCAATCCTGGTAAAGAGTTGGGAATTGAAGAACCTCATATGTGTTTGTGGAGGGTACACCTCACTTGGATGAGCCTTATAATGTTTGTTGAGATCAATCCTGGTAAAGAGTTTGGAATTGAAGAACCTCATATGTATTTGTGGAGGGTACACCTAACTTGGATGAGCCTTATGATGTTTTTTGAGATCAATTCTGGTAAAGAGTTAGAAAGAAAAGATCATATATGTGACGCGATCAAGAGGAATGAGTCGGATGTCGACCCTGGTCGAAAATGAGTTTTTAATACGGTTTTATAGAAGACACCTAGAGCTTTCAGAAACTGAAAACTCCATGTCGATACGACGTTTTGTTCCAAAGTTATATCAAATTGTATACATGAATTTCCATCAAAACTTATGTAAGCCGCCATTTTGAATTTGCCATATCTCAATTTGGGATTCCCCGACATCCGACTCATTCCTCTTGATCGCGTCACATATGTGTTTGTGAGGGTTTACCTTGAAAGTGACTATGATGATGATCACAAATATTTGTTGAGATAAAATCTGGTAAGAGCTTGAAATTGAAGAACCTCATATGTGTTTGTGGAGGCTATACACCTTGTGAATAGTGCCGTCCCAACAGAGCCTGGTCTTTGTTGCCAAGGTTCAAAGGGGCAGGTTTACAGTGCAACAAACATTTATGCAGGCTTTATAATCCTGGTCTGGTGTTAGTTTTCGAAAATTGTATTTTAATCTCTCCCCTTTCGTTCTCATCATCAGCTTGCGGAGGACTTTTCACTGACGTTGCGGATGTACTGAGTTCCCCGTCTCACCCGGATACCTACCCTCACGGTGTCCACTGCGTCTACACGATACAGGTAGATCCTGGTTATGTGGTACGACTGATATTTGCTTCGTTCAGTTTGGAATCGCACCCTAACTGTAACTATGACTACGTGGCCATATATGACAACACAACTACTTCAGGCGATGGCAATCTTGGCAGGTAGGTATATGAATAAGCAGAAGATGATGACGGTTTGTTATAAAATCATATTACATTATCATCAAATGATTCTATATATAATATACAAAACCAGTCCCAACTGATGACACATTATTGTAGAGAACCACTCGGAAAAAAGCAAGGACATTCAGTGGCGCGGGACTCGAACCCATTATCTCCCGTATACAAGAACAGGCGACTAACTATTCGACCTTGCTGTACTACAGCACTTTGAATCAGGACCAAAAAGTGATTTAGGTAACCGGGGTTCATACACAAACACATTAAAGGAACTGTAACAGGAGCCGAGGCTGCAGGGGGACTGGTAAATAACAAATTATATACAATATACGAAACCAGTCCCAACTGAAAGAGTGTAGAGGACCTCAATAAGATACCTGTAAGGTATACAGGGGGATGAGCAGAAATGTTAATACAGTATAATACAGAAGCTCAACCCAACTGAAAGAGTGAAATAAACGCATAACAAGCCGTTTCGCTGAATGTTGAAACTCAAGAAAGCAAGGACAATTACCGGCGCAGGACTGGAACCTACGATCTCCCATATACTAGAACAGACACCTAACCATTCGGCCACTGGTACTTGTTGAAATACAGCACTTTGAATCGGGACCAAGTGAGTTCATCGGGGGTCTGTAGTCATCATGAGAACACACTAACCCCAGAGCGAAGCGCGTATCCAAGGTGTTCCACTTGTCATTTGAGTACACAAATTATTGATGATGCCCAATATATGAAAAACACATCATTTAATTTGGGAATTCGCAATGCAAGAAATAACCGGTATTAATTTTCTGAAAACCGGCAGTGGGTCAGAAGTTTCATACTCGCTTATTGATACATCGTCCTAATTGTCTGTTGATTTCATTAAAATTGTATCCCCCTTGACAGGAATTCTTGATAAATTTTCCCATTTTCAGTGTCAAAGATTGTGGTCCATTTTTGTAAAATACAAACAAAACTAAAAACACCCAACCGACCGACCCTACCTGAGAGGTCTGTTTGCCCATACAACAACCCTCGTTTTTTCGTCGCCATATTCAGTTCAAAGTAGTAATCTTTAAAAATATTGTAAGACACTGTCTAACCAGATATTATTTGTCTGCCTTTTTCTTCATTTGTGCCAGGTATTGTGGAAGTACTCCTCCACAGATTATAACAAGTGAGGGTAACATCTTGACAGTAGTCTTTCACACAGACTCTAGTGTTTCCATGGAAGGTTTCACGGCCACCTATGTATCTGTGGATGCATCAACGGGTAAGTGTATATATCTGATTGGTAGTCTTTCACACAGACTTTATAGTATTGCCATAGAGGGCTTCACAGCTACCTATGTATCTGTGGATGCATCAACGGGTAAGTCTATACATTTAATTGGTTGTCTTTCACACAGACTTTAGTGTTGCCATACAGGGCTTCATGGAACTCTTCATATCTTACAAACTTTAGATTAATCTTAAGTTCCAGGCCCTATTCATAAAGGTCAACTTAGATTGATCTTTAAGTTGACAGGAGTTTGTAAGTTAAGAAAATTTTCTATAAAATTCTTGTCAAGAAAATAAAAAACTATTCTTTGGATAGTTAAGAAGAATATCCTAGTCACTTAGGATACCATATGAGAGCGCATCACATTTAAGATCTGCATGTATGTCTTCAAATGTCTGCAGGGTAACGCATCAGATTCCATTACAAACTTTCTTTCTCATAAAGTCAAACCTGCTACTGGACCTATTACATGTTCATCATTGGACACTTCTCTTCTCACTGTTCACATTGGGAAAAATTGTATTGGGGATAAGTCATTCTATGTTTCTGCACCCTCACTGTGGAGCAGCCTCCCGAAAAACATCAGGGATGGCATGTACACTGCCTAGTTTCAAGAAGATTTTGAAGTCTCATTTCTATCCATCATATTGACTCTGTTTGAATTGTTTTATTATTTTTGTTTTGTTTATTTTTTGTTTTATGGCGCTTTGATCTTTCTGGAGGGCGCCTTATAAATGTTGACTACGTATGTGTGTGTGTGTATGTATGTATTCAGGCAAGGAAACCGGACCTTTTTCTCATTGATCATGAAAACATGTGTTTCATTTTGGAAGTTTCATGCCCATTTGATGCTTTCATTGAGGAATGTTACAACACCAAGTTCCATAAGTACACGCCTCTTTGCGATATGCTAACCATCTGTGGTTTTGATTGTAAAATCCTCGTTTTCGTGATAGGGTCACACCGACATGTTCACTACAGCTTCTGCAGTGGGTTAAGGAAACTTGGTTTCCCCATCAGAGTTGCTAAGCCTGTTGCAAAATATACCTCAATTACACGCAGACCGCAGTCCGTCGCTAACTGCTTCCGTTTACTAGACTCGTATGCATAGAATTTCGCAGAGTTTCACAACTCATGAATATTAATGAGTTTTGACATGAGCTTCATTTCTATTTTTTATCACCCATTAAGATAGCTTTTAATACAAATTATGCCCCCAATATGATAGCTAAGATGTTTCTGTCAACTTTTTTAATCCAAAGAAGCAAATTTTCGTTTGAAAAAGGATTCAATTTTAATTAAAATCACGACCGTAAATTTCAAGTAAGCTTCCATAATTTAACCCGTCGTAATTTCGCTTCAAAACATACCTTTTTGACTTTAATCCAAGAAGCCAAGCTAAACACTTGGTGTAAAAATATGTTTTCTCTTTGAAACGTATGGTCATTATTTTTCATGTCCGTTAAGACAGGCTAGAACTAGCACTTTGTAGCGTTTTATTGACGAGGTAATCATCCATTTTTTATTCTGGTTTGTTGACGAAATATCTGGCCTCCGATTGGTCAATCCGGTCAATCTTGGGTCGGAGGTCAAATTACGTAAATCAAACAAGAATGCCCTTTAAAATATTTCCTTTTAATATTACATGTATTTTCCATTCACAATACTGTTAATAAATTATTTGCCTTGGAATAAATAATTTACAATGAAAACTTTTAATAATAATTATTTATACCCGCAAAAAAGGTCCGATTTTTAAAGGGTATTTTATTTATTTTATAAAATAGGGCGTGCATTTGTATGAATGAACTGAGAAACCCGACTCATTGATTTAAATGAATGACACGACACACAGAAAGAAAGAAATACTAGTGGAGAAGTGAAAGGTGAAAAGAGACACAAATTTAAAGAGATTTCTACCTTTTTGGGGGGGGGGGGGCAACAATTTGTTATCGGGACTGGGCTGGGAATTGGATCTGGACTTTATTTTTCTTTCTTGCTTTTTTTTCCTTCTTGAAAGCGGCTTTTTTGTACGCCTGCGCCTCTTTTGAACGCCTGCGCATCTCTTGTACGCCTGCGACTTTCTTGTACGCATGCAGCTTTCTTGTACGCCTGTACCTTTCTTGCATGCCTGCGACTTTCTTGTACGCATGCGGCTTTCTTGTACGCCTGCACCTTCTTGTACGCCTGCGACTTTCTTGTACGCCTGCGACTTTCTTGTACGAATGCGGCTTTCTTGTACGCCTGCGACTTTTTTGTACGAATGCGGCTTTCTTGTACGCCTGCGGCTTTCTTGTACGCCTGTGGCTTTCTTGTACGCCTGCGGCTTTCTTGTACGAATGTGGCTTTCTTGTACGCCTCCTGCGACTTTCTTGTACGCATGCGGCTTTTTTGTACGCCTGCGACTTTCTTGTACGCATGCGGCTTTTGTTCTGCATAGCCTATAGGTCTGATATAAGTCCATCCATGATTCTACTACTAGTACTAAGTAGTACCTGTAGCCATACTGCACTGTGAGTGTGACTGTACGTGTAGACCGTGTGCATGGTGTGTGTAGTATTCGATACCATCGCTATACAATACATGTATGCGTATAATAGTCGCACTCGCAGCACGTAGTACTGAAATCACGTATTTTCGATGGAAATCGTGATTCAAGCAAATTATAAGCGGCTCAGTTTAGTAGACATTGTTGACAATCTAAAACTTAATCCAAAGGCAGACATCGACAATCCGATAGGAAATTTTCTCCTCTACATGAATATCGCCGTGAAATTCCACGAAATGTGTTAAGACGACCTGGAACTAGCAACTTTTGGAGTCATTTTACGAACGATTATCTACTTCCGGTTGATAATTTTGCGCTAATAACCATGATGAATTTAAGAAAACGAAGGATTAATGTGGATAGAAACCTAAACAATTATGCTCTCTGAACACTTTACTTTCAACATTTCGCCATTTTGTATCGATTACGTGGGTCACGTGATCATTATCAATAATTTGGTAGGGCTTCTTTCAGGTCAGAAAATTGACCTCGTCCTCATTTCGCGGGTCAAATCGGAAATCTCGCGAAAAACGAGGATTGTAAACAGGGAACGAGACCTCATTAACTGATCGAATGCGGTCTGCCTGAATTAGTGCTATGATTGGTACTAACATCATATGGAAAATTAGAAATAGACTCACCAAAGATAATTAATTCTGCATTGTGCTAGCCTCACCAAATTATTCATGCTTTGTTCATGTAATGATGTATGCCGCTTTTTTGGCTCATATTATTGTTTATGGTCATTTTTGAATACAAATATTGTATATGTACCCTCTGACCTCTTCTTAAAGTTAAGAAGGATCCAAGAAGGATGAAATAAAAGATAAGAATATTCTTAAGGGGGGACTCAAAGGAAGTTTTTGATTTGATTTTTTGGGTAAGCTTTAGAATACCCTACCATTTGTAATCCTCACTGTGTAAGTGTATGGGTCGTTCTTTAAAAGCTCCCACTGAAGACATGCAGTGGTAGGGTATACTATAGGAACTTTTTTTATTTTTGTGAATGCTGTAATATTTGAACTATTAATCAAATGCATACAAAAATATACATATTTGGAAAGGAAATGGATCAGAGAATCCAAATTTGGCATCAATTTTGACCAAAAATGTTGAATTTTTGAGAAAATCACACAATTCACTTTTTTGACCCAATTTTGTTTGGAACAAGCTAACAAAACTAGTTTTGAGTAAAAAATGGCAAAAATTGCTTGATTCTAATGTTATGTCACTAATCTAGGGATGATTCTCTCATTTTTTCATCTAAACTTGTATTTTTTGAAATGTTGACCAAAAAGTGTTTTTTTTGGTCACTTTTTTGGCCATTTTTGGTCAAAATTTCAAAAAATACGGCTTTAGAAGAAAAAATGAGAAAATCTGTGCATGGGCCCATAATCACCTGTGTACGCTTGCATAACTTACGCGCGCGGAAAAAGACAAAAAAACAAATGTTTCTTGCCAATTTGGAACTGATCAAACTATAGTCAAGTCTTTTTATTGTCATAAACCATGCCAGAGAAGACAATACACTGGATCAGACCTAATGGGTGTCATGGTTCCTATATTGTTCTTGATTGTGATAATATATATAATCTCTTACAATGTGTCTTTTTTACAGTGTGTGGTGGTTCTGTGCTGAGCAACTCCGGTGTGGTCAGATCGCCCAACTACCCATTAAACTATCCACACAACAAGGAATGCGTGTGGACTATAGAGGCAGATCCTGGGATTGTTATTGAAGTCGACTTTACAGACTTTCATTTGGAGGGCGGTAGTACTTGTTATTATGATTACGTTGAGCTGAGGTTAGTTCAACCATGTGTTCCAATTTGGTTTCAGTCAGTTCCAATTTGGTTTCAGTCAGTATCAATTTGGTTTCAGTCAGTTCCAAATTGGTTTCAGTCAGTTCCAATTTGGTGTCAGTCAGTTCCAAATTGGTTTCAGTCAGTTCCAATTTGGTTTCAGTTTGTTCAAATTTGGTTTCAGTCAGTTCTAAATTGGTTTCAGTCGGTTCCAATTTGGTTTCAGTCAGTTCCAAATTGGTTTCAGTCAGTTCCAATTTGGTTTCAGTCAGTTCCAATTTGGTTTCAGTCAGTATCAATTTGGTTTCAGTCGGTTCCAAATTGGTTTCAGTCAGTTCCAATTTGGTGTCAGTCAGTTCCAAATTGGTTTCAGTCAGTTCCAATTTGGTTTCAGTTGGTTCAAATTTGGTTTCAGTCAGTTCCAAATTGGTTTCAATCAGTTCCAAATTGGTTCAGTCGGTTCCAATTTGGTTTCAGTCAGTTCCAATTTGGTTTCAGTCAGTTCCAATTTGGTTTCAGTTGGTTCCAATTTGGTTTCAGTCAGTTCCAAATTGGTTTCAGTCAGTTCCAATTTGGTGTCAGTCAGTTCCAATTTGGTGTCAGTCAGTTCTAATTTGGTTTCAGTCAGTTCCAAATTGGTTTCAGTTGGTTCAAATTTGGTTTCAGTCAGTTCCAAATTGGTTTCAATCGGTTCCAAATTGGTTTCAGTCGGTTCCAATTTGGTTTCAGTCAGTTTCAATTTGGTTTCAGTCGGTTCCAATTTGGTTTCAGTCAGTTCCAATTTGGTTTCAGTCAGTTCCAAATTGGTTTCAATCAGTTCCAAATTGATTTCAGTCGGTTCCAATTTGGTTTCAGTCAGTTCCAATTTGGTTTCAGTCGGTTCCAATTTGGTTTCAGACCGTTCAAATTTGGTTTCAGTCAGTTCCAAATTGGTTTCAGTCAGTTCCAATTTGGTGTCAGTCAGTTGGTTTCAGTCAGTTCCAAATTGGTTTCAGCCAGTTGGTGAGCCTCCGTACAGCAGCGAATTAATACACAAAAGACTGAGGGCATGCATATGCCCAAATCACACATGTACGCTAATGGGATTACTATTGCGCAGGGCGAGATAAAACCATATTTCTTGCCATTTTGAAACTGAAAACTAATGGGCAATTACTGACTAATATCTAAACTCGATTTTTGGTAGTCCAAGAAACAATCGAAGGAGCGAACTGCAAGATGTAAATAGGTATAAAATACCACAATTAAGTACATACAAATTGTCTGTCATAGACCTTTGTAAAGTGTGAAAGATGTACGTATGGGAGTGCGCCCTCAATTATCCTGGAAATCAGTTTTTTGCATCAAAGTAATACTACTAACTACCATCTAAAACATTTTACCAACATTCCCTGTTATCATATAAAATGTCATGATTTTCTTAGTTTTGATGTGATCATATTGAAACTAGGTGCTGGATTCGGAAGTTATGCTAATTTTACTCGCGGACTTTCGCGGCAAATCTCAACCCGGAAGTGCCGTTATTTTGCATGAAGGCGATGTCGGAATTGTATGACATTTTGAATTTTGGGCTATGTTGATCATTATCTTTACGTTATATGCTCATTTAGTATGTCGATATATCTCTCAATGCCCCTTTAAAGGAAAAGTGGCACACGTAAAGGATTAAAAAAAACAGGTGTGGAAATGCGCCTTAGTGCGAAATGCAGAGGCAATGAGAGCTGCATGCAAAGAGCAAAAAATGGGAAAGATGAAAGCATTGAAGAGTAAATGAAAGATGGGGAGTGTGAAAGCCGAATGTACTTTGGAGCTAGATGCGCATAAGAGCAGAAACACAAAAAATGGTTTGTAGCATGATATATTAATGGGGAAGGGGGAAGAGTGATGGGGGAAGGGAAAGTCCTAAGAGTGATGGGGGGGGGGGGGAGTCCTAAGAGTGATGGGGAGGGGAAGACCTAAGAGTGATGGGGGAGGGGGAACTCCTAAGAGTGATGGGGAGGGGAAGTCCTAAGCGTGATGGGGGAGGGGGAAGTCCTAAGAGTGATGGGGGAGGGGGAAGTCCTAAGAGTGATGGGTGGGGGGGGGGGGGGAGTCCTAAGAGTGATGGGGAGGGGAAGACCTAAGAGTGATGGGGGAGGGGGAACTCCTAAGAGTGATGGGGAGGGGAAGTCCTAAGAGTGATGGGGGAGGGGGAAGTCCTAAGAGTGATGGGGGAGGGGGAAGTCCTAAGAGTGATGAGGGAAGGGAACTCCTAAGAGTGATAGGGGAGGGGGAAGTCCTAAGAGTGATGGGGAGGGGGAAGTCCTACGAGTGATTGGGGAGGGGGAAGTCCTAAGAGTGATGAGGGAGGGGGAGTCCTAAGAGTGATGAGGGAGGGGGAAGTCCTAAGTGTGATGAGGGAGGGGGAAGTCTTAAGAGTGATGAGGGAGGGGGAAGTCCTAAGAGTGATGGGGGAGGGGAAGTCCTAAGAATGAGGGGGGGAGGGGGAAGTCCTAATAGTGATGGGAGAGGGGGGATGAAAAACTTCCGTATTTGGAAAATTAACTTTGTAGTATATCATCTTGTTATTTTCAAGCGTATGACATCACACATTTCATCTTTATTATATTCATATTTCTTCTTGTTAGAAATGGCGGTTACTCCAACTCGCCCTTGATTGGTCGATTCTGCGGCACTTCCATTGTACCCTCATCATTTACATCTCACAGCCATAAATTATACGTCAAATTTAAGACGGACAGCTCGGTGGCGTATAGTGGATTCTCTTTCAATTTTGATGCGACAACATCAGGTACGGTTTATTGTACGGAAATGAGAATGATTGTTTCGTCATACCTTTTTGGCTTGGGGCGGGGGGGGGGGGGGGGGGGGGTGATGGGTCTGTCTGGTGAGACAAAATATTTTTATTGTGAATACATATATTTCTTTTTATGAATGAATATCAAATCTGTGTATAAAGGGATAAAACAATGTTTCTAATTGATATTTTACAAATGTGTTGCTAAAACTATGTTTCAAAACAAAGGTGAAAGGTGTAAATAATTTCAACTAAAACATCAATTTGTTCCGATTGAATTTGTAAATGTTAATAATCTGTAAAGAAAAACAAAGGACTCTATTTGATTCCCTCTTGTGGTAATACTGTGACTTTATAGACCATGCATTGTATACATCTTCCAACTTGAATTTACACAGAGTACAGGGCCTATACAATGGTATTCAAACTCGCTCACATAATCAGGAATGGGAATACGGTTGCCCACATACAATAGTTCAAAACATTTAAAAAAATAGTTCAATTAAAAAAAACCATTTAAAAACCCCCAAAATGTTTGTAATTGTTTTTATGAAATTTGGAAAAAAATATGTCACATCACTCTCAGGACACACCAAACCAACCATATTCTGTTATGTATTTTCCCAGGTTGTGGTGGAACCATATCTAGTCCAAGTGGTAGTATCCTGTCTCCTAATTACCCATACCCCTACCATCACAACGCGGAATGCTTTTGGCTCATAGATATGTCTGAAGGCAGTCTTATTATCGTCTCATTTGCTGATCTGGACCTGGAAGGACACTCAAGCTGTATATTCGATTATGTCAAGGTATTTATACCACTTTGGTCCAGAAACTACTATATAGTCGACGTAATAAGTTACTGACCAGGTAATAAATGAGCTGATAACTCACTGCTACATAAACATATTAACATTTTCCACGCGGCTATCAGTTTTACCATGAACAATACAGATTTTTCAGAAACCTTTCCAAATTTTCAGAGCCTATCTCAAGAATTACTGACTCAATACTAGGCATGTTTGTACTTATGTCAATGCATTTCTCATGGTGATTCTAAATATGGTAATGAAATTTAATAATTTTGAAATTTTTGAAACATTTTGTGAAATTTTGGAATGTCGTCTGCAGCTGCCTGCCGCGTGGAAAGTGTTAAATTGAAAAGTTGTTGAGGAATTTCTCTACTTAAATTTAAGATATTGCACACTAGGAATGGGTGATTATTGAGTAAGTTACAATCCCAAATGTAAGGTCAGGTCTGATTTTCATTTTCACATTTTCCCTTTCAACACGGGGAGAGTACGGCAGGTAAAGCATATGTGCCGTATTGATCAACCGTAACAATTCGGCCAGCCGACTATCCAACAACCTGGGCATCGAACGGTGAATTAGCACTACCACTACCTGTAATCAATAATTTGCTGGTTTGAGTCCGCATGTAAGAAGAAAAAAAAAATGAAAAAATGAAAATCATAATTGACATTACATATGAGATGTAACCTCAATTATCAACCATTCCTAGCGTGCAATATCTCAAATTAAAGAGGAAGAATGTCCCAACATTTTTATAATTTAATATGTGTATGTAGGAGTCATACTTTCAGAGTTATCAGCATATGTATTACTTGGTCAGTTACTTATAGAGTTATCAGCATATGTATTACTTGGTCAGTTACTTATAGAGTTATCAGCATATGTATTACTTGGTCAGTTACTTATAGAGTTATCAGCATATGTATTACTTGGTCAGTTACTTATAGAGTTATCAGCATATGTATTACTTGGTCAGTTACTTATAGAGTTATCAGCATATGTATTACTTGGTCAGTTACTTATTATTGTTTTGACTGTATATTGTCATGGACAGCTATTTGGAATGTTTTTCTACTTTTCGTGCAATTTTATAATCGTATGTGCTTGTGGCATTATGTAGAGTGTTTGTTTCTTCACCTTCGACATCATATGGACGCCGTTCTTTTCAAGATGCTTCTGCTGAACTTTGGAATCAATTACCATATCATGTTAAATCAGCCAAATCTCTTGAACAGTTCAATTCATCGCTAAAAACTTACCTATTTAATGTTAATGCATGATTTTCCTTTTTGTCATGTCTTTTGTTACTACTACATGTATAGTTTTGTATATTTGCGTTTCTGTTTTATTTGTTATAGCGCATAGGGACCTAATTGTGTTATGCGCTCAATAAGCATGGTTTTATTATTATTATTATTATTATTCGTTGTTTTAAAATGTTTGTTCGCTCGCCTATGAAAGATTCATTTGAGGGCAAACAAACATTGGCAAATGTCAGAAAATTGAAAATAGATTAGGTAATTCCGTTCTGGAAGTAAATGCAAATGATTCCCCCCCTCCCCAACACCTTTATCATGGTTACATGGGAACAGGTCTCATTTGTCCAGGAGGGAGGGAGGGTTAAGTACTCGGATATTTTTTTGGTAAGGATGTGCTGCCCAATTTACCAATTGTCAGGGGGAAAATGGACCCATATATTTACCAGAGACCCATAATTTTCATACAAACTTGACAGATTTTGCTAACATTTCTGTGAAAAACAGCAAATTTAGGGATCGTAGACCCATAAATTGACCAAAAATGGCTATGAAAAGGGGTAATTCATTTACCAGACGGGTGAAAAGTGGGACCTTATTTGGCGGCACATCCCTGTAGGTCGCATTTCTTCTTTATCTTTTTTGCTAGTGGTTGTTCTGGCACAGTCCTAGACAGCTGGCCAAATTCTGAACCGTGTCAGATCTTTTGGATGACCCATACTTGACCCAAAATAACTCGCATAATACTACATGGTATGGGGTCACATGAGGGGTCATGTGGGGGTCAATTAAGGCCATGTGACTTTGAAAAAGAATTGTAAAAAATAAAAAAATAAAATTGAAAAAAGAAAGAAAAAAGTTACAATACACAGTCGGTCGGTCGGAAGTGGACAAACAAACAAAAAACATTTGTTCCTAATCTATAATTATATATTTGCTACTCATCAGGTGTTTGATGGTGCACAAGAAACAGATCCCGTCCTGGGAACATTCTGCGGTACGGAGTTGCCAGCCCCTGTCTACTCCACCGGCAGCCAAGTTAGAATAAAAATGAGAACCGATTATTCCGTGAGCGGGACAGGATTCCATGCATCATATGTATCAAGTAGGTAACATTAAAGCACCTGTTCTGGAACTTTTTTATGTTAGGTGTAGTTTAACTCCTGTGTTGTGTAGATCTTCTTGGCTTGACACAAAGAAACTTGTTGACCCAACACAAAGTAAATGAGGCACATTGAGGTAGGGTAAAGTCGCCAGTTTTCGGTCAGCGCCTATTTTCGGCCCAAATCGTGTAATGAAAATAACCTTGTCGTTATAAACTGACGGCTAAAAAACTGCCGCATAGTTGATGCCTGGTATTGCTTTAAAATGGCGACGACCTATGCAATTACACGATTTGGGCGAAAGTGACCGAAAATAGGCGCTGACCGAAAACTGGCGACTTTATCCTACCTATGAAAATGAGTTATTGATATCATGATAACATGTATAAGTTAAATCATATTTTTGGATAAGTTTTGGTTTTGTTATCAAATCAATGGAGTATATGAAAACAAAATACCCCAAAACGTAGTTTATCTCTTTATCTTCATAAATGTGAGTCTTTTGTTGGATACAAGATATATCAAAGATCATAAATAAGACTTTTTATGAATTTGACTTATTTTGGCCTTGTCCCACATTGTAAAACACTATAATTTTGTGGATACTTTATTTTGCAAATTTATAATTACTACTATTTTTTCGGCTATTTAATTTTGCGAAAATGTTACTGTTACCTCCAATGTAAAATTGTTAGTCTCGCGGGTATTTAATTTCGTGAATCCACACCCCCTTGTGAACTTTGCGAAATAAAATCCCTCACGAAATTTAGCGGTTTTACAATATGCCATCATGTGCCACCTATACCTTACTCATTCATCTTTTCACCCTTCTATTTACAGACTGTAACGGTGTGAGACTCACCAAACGTTCAGGGTTCATTGAGAGTCCAAATTTCCCAGACCCCTATCCGCATAGCCGTGACTGTCTGTGGATAATAGAAGCCAATGCAGGGAACAGAATCAACATCACATTCAACAGTTTAGTGCTAGAATACCATGGCAACTGTAACTATGACTATATCAGGGTAGGTGGATGTTCTGATCACTTAAGTTTTTTTTGCACATCACATATTTTGCTATCAGAAGAAACCCCCATATATTTCTCATTATTTCTGTAAAATGTTTGGCGCGAGATATGTTCCATTTAGACGTTATAGGTCCAAATGCGGTAAATTACTGCCAAAGGTGGTAAACCACCCAGCTAGTTTATACACTTCTCAATGGGCAAATTGCATGTTACCTTGTGCTTATGAAATAAGAACCGTTGGAGTTATGCAACTCGCACTTTGGACATGGCTATGTTAAGGATGAACCTTCATCAAGTTGAAATCCGGCCAGCAATCGGAACACCTACCTTTAATTCTTTTTTACAAAATAAGTGTTTGGTTACCCCTCTTCATTATGCTGTTTACAAATATCTGTAAGTTTTAAATTTAAAAAAATCAATGACTAGAGAAATTACAAACAAAAACAATTACAGTATTTAAATATATTTTTGTATAATTATCTTGTAATTATAATATTGTGCCAATTCAGCCGTTCAGCCTTGACGAAAATAAATTATACCATGAATAATAATATTGAAAACAATATAATGGAGGATCTGTTAAGGCTGTGAATGCACGGGTAGTTTTGTACCCGGGTACCCGAAAATATACACTAAAAAAACAAAACAAAACTAATTTGTCCCCAAAATGATACACAATGGACTCAATAAAGGTCATTTGGGGGACAAGTTTGTACAAACAAAAAAAGAAGAACAAAAATATATATATATATATTTTTTTCTTTTCTTTTTTACATTCGGGTATTCGGGTACCCAATTTGGTACCCGGGTACCCGGGTATAAGTCACAGCCTTAGGATCTGTCCGAATCATTACGATTCCTTTATGTCGTTATAGATATATGATGGTGAGTCTACTACCGCTCCACTTCTTGATACTCTTTGCGGGACACCTAACATAGCTGGCTTATCATATGGGAGTACAGACAATCTCATGGCTGTTGCGTTTCATACCGATAGCTCCGTGGCTGATGCAGGATTCAGTGCGTCGTACGTCTCGTATGGTGAGTTGAAAAAAATATGTCATGTCCAATCTTTTAGTAAGAGTTTGATTTAGCCCCCTGAGAACTACTGGCTGATCGGTTAAAAAGATGGATACATCATTTATTGAACCAATGAGAGACATTGTTAGAATAATTGTATCCCTAATAAAGATGGGAGTGAAACATTTTACAAGCTCCATTTGAATTGGCTATTCATATGAGTACATCTTGTAATAAACCAATCAGAACCACTGTAAGATAGACAGGTAGACCCAAACCAATCAGAACCACTGTAAGATAGACAGGTAGACCCCAGGGGGTTAAAACTGTGTCTAACTAAACGTATGTCTAACTTAAATAAGAGTTTATCTTATATTTTTAACAAAACGCAGTTTTAAACTCCGCGAATCTCGTCCCCAGAGTGGTCCTGCATTACTGCATACAGGTATTTATTTTTTTATGTGGCCCTGATGGATAACAATAAATATCGACCAAATACACGTTCTGAACGTTCTACACGCTCTGCTTGCAGCAGGCACGGTTGAGTGATTATTCAAGGCATATCGTTGGTGTATGAGTTTTAGTTACACATGCTATTACCCCCATACCCATGTTTAAAGTTAGACACCATAGAAATCCTTCAAGCCGCTGCAAATCTGTCCACTGTGCTGCGGATCAAACTCAGTTCTGTGCTTCATCTGTCATCGTCACGTACCACTACACCTCGCCTTACGTCACACCTGCAAAACAGTCTTTCCAAATTGATCGCTTCGTTAACTTTTATAAATATATATACTGTTATTGTTTACTACACAGGTTGTGGAGCAGATCTGACCACTGATAATGGACAGCTGATGAGTCCTGGATATCCCAATCTCTATCCTCATTCACGGGAGTGTACCTGGAGCATAGTGGTATCAATAGGTCACGCCATTAAACTCTCAATTTGGGACTTTGATGTAGAAAGTCATTCTACATGTGCTTATGATGCATTGGAGGTATGTGAATTTAAGGGAGACTCGAGGAAGTTTTTGATTTGATTTTTTTGATTTTTGTTAGTGCTGTAATTATTGAACTATTAATCAAATGCATACAAAAGTATACATTTTTGGAAAGGAAATGTATCAGAGAATCCAAATTTGGCGTCAATTTTGACCAAAAATGTTGACTTTTTGAGAAAATCACAAAATTCACTTTTTTGACTTAATTTTTTTTTGGAACAAGCTAACAAAATTATTTTTGAGTAAAAAATGCCAAAAATTGCTTGATTCTAATGTTATGTCACTAATCTACATGTAGGGACGATTCTCTCTTTTTTTCACCTAAACTAGTATTTTTTTGAAATTTTGACCAAAAAGTGTGGGTTTTTTTCTTCATTTTTTCCCCTTTTTGTCTCGCCTGATGTAATCAGAAAGAGACTATGTTATCACTATTTCTGTCCGGCGTCCGCCGTATGCCGTCTGCCGTCCGCCGTATGCCGTCAGCCGTGTGCTAAGAAATACCTTTGTGACGCGATATCTGGAGATCCGTAAGGCCTATCGTGATGGGACTTGGTGGAGGGAAGGGGGGTGGTGCGTTCTGTTGCTGATTGATTTTTCAAGGTCATCGGGGGTCATACAAGGTCATCGGGGTCAAATATGCTTACAACTTTTGAGACGCGTTGTGACGCGATATCTAGAGATCCGTAAGGCCTATCTTGGTGGGACTTGATGTCAGGGAAGGGGGTGGGGTGTTCTTTTGCTGATTAGATTTTTAAGGTCATTGGAGGTCATTCAAGGTCATCGGGGTCAAATATGGGGTCAAATAAGATCCGTAAAGCCGATCTTGATGGGTTTTGGTGGAGGGAAGGGGGTGGTGGTTTTTTTTTGCTGATTAAATTTTCAAGGTCATCGGAGGTCATTCAAGGTCATCGGGGGTCAAATATGGGGTCAAATAGATCAGTAAGGCCTATCTTGATGGGATTTGGTGGAGGGAAGGGGGTGGTGTGTTCTTTTTGCTGATTAAATTTTCAAGGTCACCAGAGGTCATCGGGGTCAAATATGGGGTCAAATAGATCAGTAAGGCCTATATTGATGAGATTTGGTGGAGGGAAGGGGAGTGGTGTGTTCTTTTTGCTGAATTAATTTTCAAGGTCATCAGAGGTCATTCAAGGTCATCGGGGGTCAAATAAGATCCATAAGGCCTATCTTGATTGGATTTGGTGGAGGGAAGGGGGATGGTGTGTTCTTTTTGTTCTCAATTTTTCGGGGTCATCAGGGGTCAAATATGGGGTCAAATAGATCAGTAAGGCCTATCTTGATGGGATTTGGTGGAGGGAAGGGGGGGTGTTCTTTTTGTTGATTAATTTTTCGGGGTCATCGGGGGTCAAATATGGGGTCAAATAGATCAGTAAGACCTATCTTGATGGGATTTGGTGGACGGAAGAGGGATGGTGTGTTCTTTTTGTTGATTAATTTTTCGGGGTCATTGGGGTCAAATATGGGGTCAAATAGATCAGTAAGGCCTATCTTGATGGGATTTGGTGGAGGGAAGGGGGTGGTGTGTTCTTTTTGTTGATTAATTTTTCGGGGTCATTGGGGGTCAAATATGGGGTCAAATAGATCAGTAAGGCCTATCTTGATGGGATTTGGTGGAGGGAAGGGGGGTGGTGTGTTCTTTTTGTTGATTAATTTTTCGGGGTCATCGGGGGTCAAATATGGGGTCAAATAGATCAGTAAGGCCTATCTTGATGGGATTTGGTGGAGGGAAGGGGGTGGTGTGTTCTTTTTGTTTATTAATTTTTCGGGGTCATCGGGGGTCAAATATGGGGTCAAATAGATCAGTAAGGCCTATCTTGATGGGATTTGGTGGACGGAAGAGGGATGGTGTGTTCTTTTTGTTGATTAATTTTTCGGGGTCATCGGGGGTCAAATATGGGGTCAAATAAGATCCGTAAGGCCTATCTTGATGGGATTTGGTGGACGGAAGAGGGATGGTGTGTTCTTTTTGTTGATTAATTTGTCGAGGTCATCAGAGGTCATCTGGGGTCAAATAAGATCCGTAAGGCCTATCTTGATGTGATTTGGTGGAGGGAAGGGGGGGGGGGGGTTGGTATGTTCTTTTTGCTGATTAAATTTTCAAGATCATCAGAGGTCATCTGGGGTCAAATAAGATCTGTAAGGCCGATCTTGATGTGATTTGGTGTAGGGAAGGGGGTTGATGTGTTCTTTTTGTTGATTAAATTTTTCAAGGTATTACATCCCTTGCATTAACTACAATGCATACCTCTGTGACAGTGCTACATTGTATCATATGTTTCATCATCATTTCTTTCAAGTCACTTTTGATGAACAGGCGAGACGCGCCGTTCGAGAACCGCCTTGTATTTGATCTGTACAATTAATAATAATAATAATAATAATATTTATTTCTTATATAGCGCAATTACATCAAAAATAACTCAAGGCGCTTTACAAAGATACATTAAAAGCGTAAAGCACACGTCACGGTAGCAATATATAAATATACAATATTAAAATTCCGATAACAACAAGATAAAATACTGTATGAATATTGCACAGTTAAGTCTAAATAAGAAGAGCAAACACAGACAACGGGGATAACTGTGAAATATACATAAGTAAAAATGGGAATAGTTGAAAAGCGTGATGCACAGAACACATATTGCACAATCAGTATTGCATCAATATTAAAGCACGAAAAAGAGTGAAATGTGCATTGCAATTACAATATTCCGAATTAACAACCTTAATACATACATGTACACACAGCAAAATATTAAACACAGGCAAAATGTAACACAGGGAAACCAACTGGAAAGTGATTAGAAACACAGGATATCAAAAAACAATTAATCAAGGCCCCGCGAGTAGTCCGCGACCAGAAATGGCAAAGAGGCATTCGTTTGCGATTTAAACATGGCGGCGTCCACTTCCACGATTTTGCGTGTTCAATTCATATTTAATTTTGACGATAAATCAGATATACTAAATTGGTTTTACCACGAGGCTACGGAACATAAAACTTTCCAGGATGTCTATGATGACATTGTCCTTCCATTCCATAACTACATTATAATATTCATTTCAGATAGAAAAAAACAATATCAGAAAGTGTCAACGGTTGCAAATAGTAAGAGTAAACATTGACACATAAATAAAAAAATTGGAAGATAAAAACCGCTCGCGCCACCCGATTTTGAAGCCTTCGCAAGCTTTGAGACAAACTTTTTGTTGTTGTTTGGCCTAAGCAAAGAGAATTTGGAGCTATTGTACCTGATAGAATTTAGATTAATTCGGAAACTGTCTTAGGCCATGTTCCCAAATAAGTAGAAGTTGTCTCGGTCAGGATTAGTCCAGACTGGGACCCGCTTGGAAGTTGTGTTCACTTGAACGTTTTGCCGTCACAATGATTTAGCAAAGTGGTCTAAGTGGCCTAATAACAAAATGCACTTGTACCTGGATGTAAGTCTAAAAGCGCCAAAAAAGCATCATAATTGAAGTAAAATTCCATTTAGGACATGGAAATTATTTATGTTTTGTATAATCATTCCAATTTTATTGATAAACAACATTGAAAAAAAAAGCCTACAGATAAAGCCAGACTAGAGGATGGAGTAGGCAATGGGCCTTGCACCATCATCCGCAGGCATTGCACAAAACACATTACAATGAGATACATACATATGAAAACATCTATAACTGGAAATAAATACCAATGTAAAACTGGTGGATGGATAAGAGGACCAAAAAGGGTCAAGAAAGCCTGCTTTCCATAATAACAGTTTGCACTAAACATGGAAATATAAAAAGTCAATGAACTATGCCAGAAGAACACTGAGAGAATAATTGCTCTGAGTGAGCAAGATAATTAGTTGAAGCTTGATGGCCTGCATTGTTTGTCATATTTAGAATACAAATAATAGAAATAACTATACTATCGGTTTACCATATCAAAATAAATCACAATATTTAATATAAAACCACAAATCATGACGATCACTGCATCCTATTTTACCACCCGCATGCATTTCTTTATAACATGCATGCCTTGCTGTGTGACATACTCGCCATTCTGATTTTATGAAGACAAATTACTGTAAAATTGTCATTTATTTTCTTTGTTTGCCATGACTAAATCCATCAATATCTCAAAAATGCATTTTGCCGACAACTGCACCCTTTTGCTGAGACAGTGCACATATTGCTTGTCCAAAACTGTCCGTTCAAGTTCAAGAAAAAAATGGAGAAAAAAAGTTATGCGGGACAAACCTCTTGTTTTATTTGACCTAAACAAGCACACAACTCTAGCCATAAGCAAATATTAATCAAGATTCAAAATAGATGACAAAGTTGAGCTATATATATAATGACAGTGGTCTGAATTAAGCAGCTAATTATCATTATGGCACCTCTAATGATAGCAATCATGACGGTTTGTTCAAATATAAATGCGGACTATCTTGTCAACATTGGTTGGTCATTATGAGCTCATCATCTCATTAAAGATTGTTAAATTTAGCCGTATGTAAATTGATGCAGAGAAGTTGATGGACATGAACGTTAATAGATATGAGGCTATAAAAGAGATAAATGATGACACTTTTAGTATGCCAAAGCCAACTTATATTCCTCTGGAAAAATACTTTCTGAAGAATAAGAATTTAACAACAAAGCAATGAGATCAAACTCATAGTTGACTAGTAAATTCATTTTTTTACATTAGAACATAAACATTTCTATAGGTTAAGATTTTACTGGGTTCGCCGTTGGACAAGTTTAAAACTGCGTCAAGCTTGCGTCAGGATTATAGCTCTGACTTCTTCAGGACTAAATTATTATAATATTAAACAAAGCATAGAGATTGCCACTTCTCTATTATTATCATCATTTGGTCTGCCCTTGCCCAATGATTTGAGAGTAGGTGCCCTTTCCTTCTAGTGAAAGATTGGTGGCTCTGAAAAGAGCCATCAGATAGTTTGCCCTTTGTCCACTAGGGTCTTCATCATATTAAAGACTTTGGTGCATCTGCTCAACGCAAACCCAATTAACCCGCTAAGCATGTAATTTTGAGCTCGTCCCTTGCAACACCGTAAATAACTTTGATCATAGAAACCTAACCCCCACAAAATTAAAAACCTCAAAATGTAGTTTAAATCTTTATTTTCATGAATTTGAGTCTTTGGTTAGATACAAGATGTATCAAAGATCAGAAATATGACTTGTTCTGAATTTGATTCATTTTGACCTTGTCCCACATTTGTCCTCTTAAGGGGGGACTTAAGGAAGTTTTTGATTTGATTTTTTGAATTTTGTGAGTGCTGTAATTATTGAACTATTAATCAAATGTATATAAAAGTTTGACCAAAAAAGTAGATTTTTTGAGAAAATCACAAAATTCACTTTTTTGACCCAATTTTTTTTGAACAAAGCTAACAAAAAATAATTTTGAGTAAAAAATGGCCAAATCACTTTATAATGATGTTAAGACACTAATGAAGGGACGATTTTTTTTTTTAAAAACCTAATCTAATATTTTTGAAAATTTTGACCAAAAAGTGCCAAAAAACGTGAAAAAATGGATTTTTAATTTTTTTTTACACTTTTTTGTCAAAATTTCAAAAAATATTGGATTAGATTTTAAAAAAAAAAATCGTCCCTCCAGTAGTTTCTTAACATCATCATCAAGTGATTTGGGCATTTTTAACTCAAAATTATGTTTGTTAGCTTTGTTAAAAAATGGGTCAAAAAAGTGATATTTCGTGATTTTCTCAAAAAATCAACATTTTTGGTCAAAATTAATGCCAAATTTGGATTCTCTGATCCATTTCCTTTCCAAAAAGGTATACTTTTATATACATTTGAGTCATGGTTCAATAATTACAGCACCAACAAACTTCAACAAAAAACTTCCTTAAGTCCCTCCTTAAATCAAATTAGCTACTGCCTCATTTACTCATGTTGGGTCACATATTACTGAATTGTTTTATTGCTTACAAATAAATGTTTATCATGAAAAAAAATCTTTCAAGCGGTAATTATTGTGTGTACCCCTGTTGAGTGCAATGGAAGAGTCCAGTAGTCCAGATACACAGTTCAGTGTGGTTAATTAGGCTCACGAAGCGTAGGTTGATTTCATGTGAGACTTTCTGCATTGAATACCCACATAGTTTTTAATATGTTGGGGTGGGGGTGGGGGGGGGGGGGGGGGGGGGCATGAGGGAGGGACAGACCTGTGAATGGGGGGATAACAAACAATTGTTTGTATACATAGAGTTTGACATTTCATGGGGGATGCCTTGTGGCAGCAGGGACCCGGGCAGGGGTGGTTGATCTTTCCCTTTCTATATTTTTTTATTTCATACCCCCGTCCGTCCATACCCCTCCATTTTGACAGCGTTTGTTTTGTTTTTTCAGCTCATCCCTTGATTCTAGGTATATTCCCACTTACTTCTATTATGATGCAGTCATGCATTTGCCTCTTTACATGTCAACAAACTTTGTTCTATTCACGTGTATTAGTCTGTTTATGTTTTTCTTAATGACATGTTACCCTTGTTTTTGTCATCAACACTCATCTCTTTTATGTTAGATTTCTAATCCTCTTTATGTTCTTCCTTCTGTGCTTCTGTCTCCTCACTATCTCTTTGCAGTATGTTTTTGTTGCTCCTATGAAATTGTAAAACATGTTCAAAAAATATGTTTATCGCAAAAAAAGTTAGCTTAATGCTATAATCCTGCCCACTTCTGTATAGCCATGGAATAGTGTCTGTTGGCCGGCGGGAGTTTTGAACAGGTGTATCAAGCACATTGTTGAATACATTAACATGATAATAGAATCATGATGAGATTGTCCCTGCTCGTCTCACTCCAATAGGAAAACCCTATTGTATTGAACTCAATATATGGACCACTTGATAGTGGTGGCAAAGTATGTTTGGCTTATAAAATGGGATTGTCTCTGATGCATGGGGCAGTCTGGGGCACTCATATGGCAAATTTGAGTGTGTGTTTTGTTAATTGCAAGCGGAATATTTGATATTAATTAATGCAATTTAATCATATGTAATATTTCAAAACAGGGTAATATTACCGGTATATATTATGGTCTGTATGTCGTTACCCAAAATGTTCAGATTATTAAGAAACATATAATACACATGTGGATAACGCATTATTCAAACTAGTGCGCTATACAGGTGTGTCAAAAAGTGCCCCATGAGCTAGAAACTTAATTACAAAAACATCCTATGTCTTTTTGTTTTAAAAAAAACCCCGTTTGTGCGTCTTTAGTCTTCTATCAAATACGCTTCACCCCAGTGATTTCACCCTCTTACTACCGAGATATGATCAATTCAGTAAAGAGTGTGAATCCAACTTTGCCCACTTTTGAACAAGAAAATGACTTTCGTCTGAAAAAAACTGACTTTGTAATTCCGAATATGATTGCAGGATATGTCAACGTTTTGTTAAAATTCAAATATTTGATGCTACGTCATGGATGGATATTATGGTTGAATTTGTTTCTTCTTTTTTCAAATTTATCTCTTACTATCAACATTTAGTAGGTATATTATTATTGATTTGATTGATTATGTTCAATTACACACTGAATGACGATTCTAATAAGAGTTTTCTAAACATGAAAAGTGGTCAAAGCTGAATTTGACATGCCTGAGTAGATTTGCCATAATTTGATAACGGAAGCTCCAAAATGGATAGAACTATATTCTTATGGCGCATTAAAGATTGCTGAACATGATTATTAGTATTTCATGCACAATTTTTATATTTTTCATGGCTAAACACTTTGTTTTGACATGCCCTGTACTCAAATGATGAGGCAATGCTACTTAAACTTACATGACTGAACAATGATTATCGATTGGCCATTTAATAACAATGCCGGCAGACCTGGATCGCTGCACACACCAGCAGGTATGAATGGGCACTTCTGATCTCTTTAGGTATTTTGTCTTGGGTCAGAGCAGTGATACAAACAATTAAATCAAGATGCAATTCTATAAATATTCATGACTTTGTTATTTAGAATTGTACATTGTGATTATAAGATGAGTGTTAAAACTGTGATTATAAGATGAGTGTTAAAACTTGGCATTTTATTATCTACAGAGGGCTAATGTTGGGTTCAGATATGGTGTTGAAAATTGGCATTGTATTACCAACAGAGGGCTAATATAGTGTTCGAACATGGTCTACAGTATGGAAACACCATATATACTATATTTATGGTATTGGGTGACTATATAAGCCCATCTGTTACTTCTTATAGTAAGCCATTTGTACACTGCGCAGGATGTACAAGCAGACTTCGGAAACGGAGTGAGATAGCCTACGGGTTAACTAATCATCTGCAGTAACGTTAAGTTACACATGGTAGTATTTGTGGATACTAATCGTACTTAGGTACACCAGGTTAGATCTTACGTGTGCTTTGCAAACATACACGGTCTAGGGGCCATGATCTAGTTTCCCTTAAATGTACCACATTCAGTATATACGGAGGTAAACCTAAACATGTCGGTTTAGCTAAGAATCACGAAGGCTGGCTTCGCAACACAGGGAGCCTCGTCGTACAAGGCATACGGTTTATCTTTTGATATTTTTACAATAGTATTAGTCAAAATGAGATACAGGGCCAACCTTTTCATAATACTTGGAAATACATCTATGAAAGACAGGATAAAACAGATTTTCATGAAGACCCATAATGAAACCTGACCCGTGTACGTACACGGTCTAGGGGCCATGATCTAATATCCAAACATGGATAATTCTTTTTATATTTTTACAATAATATTACTCAAAATGGGAGAGACCCGTAAACCTACAAATACCATGAAATACACAGATAGCATAATTATAAATGTGTAAATGCTATCAGTATAGCTTAAGTGGGGTTTCCCAAGGCCGTCTGTTGACTATCATCCCGAGGGGTTTATTTATAGACGGAACCTTCAAATTTGCATCATATGTAACCCTTTTTGTCTCGCCTGATGTAATCAGAAAGAGACTATGTTATCACTATTTCTGTCCGGCGTCCGCCGTATGCCGTCCGCCGTCCGCCGTCAGCCGTGTGCTAAGAAATACCTTTGTGACGCGATATCTGGAGATCCGTAAGGCCTATCGTGATGGGACTTGGTGGAGGGAAGGGGGTGGTGCGTTCTGTTGCTGATTGATTTTTCAAGGTCATCGGGGGTCATACAAGGTCATCGGGGTCAAATATGCTTAAAACTTTTGAGACGCGTTGTGACGCGATATCTAGAGATCCGTAAGGCCTATCTTTATGGGACTTGATGTCAGGGAAGGGGGTGGAGTGTTCTTTTGCTGATTAGATTTTCAAGGTCATTGGAGGTCATTCAAGGTCATCGGGGGTCAAATATGGGGTCAAATAGATCAGTAAGGCCTATATTGATGGGATTTGGTGGAGGGAAGGGGGGTGGTGTGTTCTTTTTGCTGATTAAATTTTCAAGGTCACCAGAGGTCATCGGGGTCAAATATGGGGTCAAATAGATCAGTAAGGCCTATAGTGATGAGATTTGGTGGAGGGAGGGGGAGTGGTGTGTTCTTTTTGCTGAATAAATTTTCAAGGTCATCAGAGGGTCATTCAAGGTCATCGGGGGTCAAATAAGATCTATAAGGCCTATCTTGATTGGATTTGGTGGAGGGAAGGGGGATGGTGTGTTCTTTTTGTTCTTAATTTTTCGGGGTCATCAGGGGTCAAATATGGGGTCAAATAGATCAGTAAGGCCTATCTTGATGGGATTTGGTGGACGGAAGAGGGATGGTGTGTTCTTTTTGTTGATTAATTTTTCGGGGTCATCGGGGGTCAAATATGGGGTCAAATAGATCAGTAAGACCTATCTTGATGGGATTTGGTGGACGGAAGAGGGATGGTGTGTTCTTTTTGTTGATTAATTTTTCGGGGTCATTGGGGTCAAATATGGGGTCAAATAGATCAGTAAGGCCTATCTTGATGGGATTTGGTGGAGGGAAGGGGGTGGTGTGTTCTTTTTGTTGATTAATTTTTCGGGGTCATTGGGGGTCAAATATGGGGTCAAATAGATCAGTAAGGCCTATCTTGATGGGATTTGGTGGAGGGAAGGGGGGTGGTGTGTTCTTTTTGTTGATTAATTTTTCGGGGTCATCGGGGGTCAAATATGGGGTCAAATAGATCAGTAAGGCCTATTTTGATGGGATTTGGTGGACGGAAGAGGGATGGTGTGTTCTTTTTGTTGATTAATTTTTCGGGGTCATCGGGGGTCAAATATGGGGTCAAATAGATCAGTAAGGCCTATCTTGATGGGATTTGGTGGACGGAAGAGGGATGGGGTGTTCTTTTTGTTGATTATTTTTTCGGGGTCATCGGGGGTCAAATTTGGGGTCAAATAGATCAGTAAGGCCTATCTTGATGGGATTTGGTGGACGGAAGAGGGATGGTGTGTTCTTTTTGTTGATTTAATTTTTCGGGGTCATCGGGGTCAAATATGGGGTCAAATAGATCAGTAAGGCCTATCTTGATGGGATTTGGTGGACGGAAGAGGGATGGGGTGTTCTTTTTGTTGATTATTTTTTCGGGGTCATCGGGGGTCAAATAGATAAGTAAGGCCTATCTTGATGGGATTTGGTGGACGGAAGAGGGATGGTGTGTTCTTTTTGTTGATTAATTTTTCGGGGTCATCGGGGTCAAATATGAGGTCAAATAGATCAGTAAGGCCTATCTTGATGGGATTTGGTGGAGGGAAGGGGGGTGGGGTGTTCTTTTTGTTGATTAATTTTTCGGGGTCATCGGGGGTCAAATATGGGGTCAAATAGATCAGTAAGGCCTATCTTGATGGGATTTGGTGGACGGAAGAGGGATGGTGTGTTCTTTTTGTTGATTAATTTTTCGGGGTCATTGGGGGTCAAATATGGGGTCAAATAGATCAGTAAGGCCTATCTTGATGGGATTTGGTGGAGGGAAGGGGGGTGGTGTGTTCTTTTGGTTGATTAATTTTTCGGGGTCATCGGGGGTCAAATATGGGGTCAAATAGATCAGTAAGGCCTATCTTGATGGGATTTGGTGGATGGAAGAGGGATGGTGTGTTCTTTTTGTTGATTAATTTTTCGAGGTCATCAGAGGTCATCTGGGGTCAAATAAGATCCGTAAGGCCTATCTTGATGTGATTTGGTGGAGGGAAGGGGGTTGGTGTGTTCTTTTTGCTGATTACATTTTGAAGGTCATCAGAGGTCATCTGGGGTCAAATAAGATCTGTAAGGCCTATCTTGATGTGATTTGGTGTAGGGAAGGGGGTTGGTGTGTTCTTTTTGTTGATTAAATTTTTCAAGGTATTACCCAGCTAACAATTGTACGTGTTTAAATCGTTCTTAAAACGTACCAGTTACGTGGTTTGGACGTTTTCTAAACGTTTATTTGTGGAAGGTTTCAGACGGCGTAAAAACGTTTTAAGGGACGTTTGTAAAACCTTTTATGAACGTAATTTGTACGTGTTTTAAACGTTCTTAAAACGTACTATGTAGGTGGTTTGGACGTTTTTTAAAACGTTTTATAAACGTTTATTTGTGGAAGGTTTCAGACGCCGTAAAAACGTTTTATGGGACGTTTGTAAAACCTTTTATGATCGTAATTTGTACCTGTTTTAAACGTTCTTAAAACGTACTATGTACGTGGTTTGGACGCTTTCTAAAAACGTTTTATAAACGTTTATTTGTGGAAGGTTTCAGACGGCGTAAAAACGTTTTATGGGACGTTTGTAAAACCTTTTATTAACGTAATTTGTACGTGTTTTAAACGTTCTTAAAACGTACTATGTAGGTGGTTTGGACGTTTTCTAAAACGTTTTATAAACGTTTATTTGTGGAAGGTTTCATACGTTTTAAAAACGTTTTATGGGACGTTTGTAAAACCTTTTATGGTGAGGGAGGGGGGGGGGGGGTGGGGGATGCAAGGGCATTGACTCTTGTATGTTTATTTTCTTGCACAATGTATATGCATTTGTTTAGTGAGCAATCACCTAACTCAAAACCAGTGCGAAAATATGCATATACAGGTGTATATCAATATAAATTCTATGGTGTTAAAACTAATGCATCGACTTAATTCAAATAAAACAATAGGTTTAAATGAATAAAAGGTGGAAAATAACTCATTAGCATAATTGAAATGGTACAAACGAGCACCGGTACTAATTTTTGTACCATTGCAATTATGCTAATGAGCGATTTGCACAATTTACTCGGCTAATATAAGGCCAAGTAAATATGCAAATTAGCTCCAGACTGATTTATTGGTATATTTAATAACGTCTAAAACACGTTACTACAACGACCTAAAAAACGTATTCCGGACTAGCTGATTTAACGGTTTTTAACACGTATACAAAGACGAAGACTTACAGAACCTATAGAACCTAACAAAAACGTTTTAAAAACGTTTCCAAAACACGTTTTAAATGTGTCGCACAAAATACGTCCAAGTAAAACGTTTTCTATACGTCGCAAAAAGACGTTTGTTACATTGGTATATTAATAACGTCTAAAACACGTTACTACAACGTTCTTAAAAAAACGTATTCCAGACTAGCTGATTTAAGTCTGAAAACGACGTCTTATAACGTTTTTAACATGTCTATAAAGACGAAGACCTACAGAACCTATAGTACCTACGTTACTACAACGTCCTTAAAAAAACGTATTCCAGACTAGCTGATTTAAGTCTGAAAACGACGTCTTATAACGTTTTTAACATGTCTATAAAGACGAAGACCTACAGAACCTATAGTACCTAACGAAAACGTGTTAAAAACGTTTCCAAAACACGTTTTAAATGTGTCGCACAAAATACGTCCAAGTAAAACGTTTTCTATACGTCGCAAAAAGACGTTTGTTACATTGGTATATTAATAACGTCTAAAACATGTTACTACAACGTCCTTAAAAAAACGTATTCCAGACTAGCTGATTTAAGTCTGAAAACGACGTCTTATAACGTTTTTAACATGTCTATAAAGACGAAGACCTACAGAACCTATAGTACCTAACGAAAACGTGTTAAAAACGTTTCCAAAACACGTTTTAAATATGTCGCACAAAATACGTCCAAGTAAAACGTTTTCTATACGTCGCAAAAGACGTTTGTTACATTGGTATATTAATAACGTCTAAAACACGTTACTACAACGTCCTTAAAAAAACGTATTCCAGACTAGCTGATTTAAGTCTGAAAACGACGTCTTATAACGTTTTTAACACGTCTATAAAGACGAGACCTACAGAACCTATAGTACCTAACGAAAACGTTTTAAAAACGTTTCCAAAACACGTTTTGAATATGTCGCACAAAATACGTCCAAGTAAAACGTTTTCTATACGTCGCAAAAAGACGTTTGTTACATTCGTATATTAATAACGTCTAAAACACGTTACTACAACGTCCTTAAAAAACGTATTCCAGACTAGCTGATTTAAGTCTGAAAATGACGTCTTATAAACGTTTGTAAAACGTCTATAAAGACGAAGACCTACAGGACCTAAATAGCACCTACCGAAAACGTTTTTAAAACGTTTTGTGTTTGCTGGGTACATCCCTTGCATTAACTACAATGCATACCTCTGTGACAGTGCTACATTGTATCATATGTTTCATCATCATTTCTTTCAAGTCACTTTTGATGAACAGGCGAGACGCGCCGTTCGAGAACCGCCTTGTTTTTGATTTTCTCAAAAAAAATCAACATTTTTGGTCAAAATTGATGGCCAAAATGGATTTTCTGACCCAAATCCCATCCAAAAATGTAATATGTATTTGATTAATAGTTCAATAATTACAGCTCTCACAAATTTCCAAAAAAACTTGGAAATATTATGTTTGGTCAAAAAGGAGAGGGGACTTGTTCGGTCCCCCCCCCCATTTTGTTTGTTTGTTGTGTTGCCCAATAAGCAAATATTTTGAGATTGGGTTGGTCGGCCAATTATCTCTTCTTTTTTTTAATTGTTGAAAAATAATACTGCCAGACTGTGGCTGTTGTGGTTTATGTGAAGGTGGTTTTTTTTTTAAATGTCAATTTTACTATTTTGCTAGTGTGATAATAGTTTAAAAACTCTCTATTTTTGAGAAAGTATAGAAGAAAATGTACTGGTCTGTGAAACTACACATTGATATAAGGCAAAAAACAAATGTTTGCTTGCCCATAGATCCTGTCCAAAATGTAGGGTAGATCGGTCGGATTTTTAAAAATAAATTACAATCTGTTAATAATAGTTAATATTTACCAAAATAATAATAAACAAATAATACACTTGTCAGCTAATAAATCACTCTTATTTAATACATTTTTTTAGTGGAGATTTACTTGAAATGAGTTTACTTAGTCAAATCTGTGAGTTTGTTTTACTCCTTATGCTTGCTTATGGCAACTCAAAAGGTCTGACTTTTGCGATGGCCTTATCCACTCTGCTCTATCATTCATGCAATTCTTCAGATCTTGTCCACTTAAGCCGGTGTCCTCTGTAAGTATCCTGATGTAGTCTTTCCTGTTTTGTCCCTGGATTTCCTTTCCGTGTTTGAGTTGCCACAAGAGAACTTTGGCTGCTGCTTCGTCATTTCTCAGAAAACAGTGTCCGGCAAGTTTTAGTACCGTAAAACGGGGTGAATCGGGACACTGGGGTGAATCGGGACAAACACAAAAAAAGTTGTTTAATAATTATTTTTTCAAACCTAATTGATTCTTTTGACTTTTTATCCCCCTGGGATGGAAAAGTGGACTATCAGCATTAGAATGATGGCTTTGCAGATGTGATACTGAAAATCTGGAGCCCAGGATACCAAAATGAAAATTTCCTTCCAATGGTTCGAAAAAAAAGATGCGGTCAAAACTTTCCCTCTCCCAGTGGAACCATTGGAGGAAATAAGCTGGGAATGCACAGGGACCTGGGGAAAAATGTCCTACAAGTGTGGTTAAAGTGAAAATTTGATTAGTCCAAAGAAATTATTAATTTGGTAGATTTGTGTGTTTTTTCAGATTTGAGATTTTGAGAACGGGGTGAATAGGGACACGATGCTGTGTCAATACAAGCCAGAACTGAGATCAAAACCTTACAAGATATGTGACCAAAACTTGTTTAAGTCCCCATCCACCTCATTTGTGGGGATAAAGGGGACACAAATGAATTAAAACCTGAATTTTGTAGATTTGTGTGATTTTCAGATTTGAGAGTTTGAAATTGGGGTGAATCGGGACAATATTTGCCACTTCAATACAAGCCAGAACTTGGATCAAAACCTTACAAGAAATGTGACTAAAACTTGTGTAAAGTCCCCATCTACCCATTTGTGGGGATAAAGGGACAAAAATTAATTTAAACCTTCATCAAAGACTATTTCCCTGCTGTCCCGATTCACCCCAAACTCGGGGTGAATCGGGACTGTCACTTTTTTAAAAAAAAAGGGGTGAAGCACTTTTAATACACTAAATTTAACATTACCAGCATGTAGATCTTACGTGTGGACATAAAATGTACCAATGACTGTGGCAAATGAGGCTACAGAAAAAAACACACAATCAAAACCATGCTCAATCTGTCCCGATTCACCCCGTTTTACGGTACTCATATACTTCCGTGTTTACCGTGCTGCCATCTTGATGATTTTGACAAAATATGGCGCACCTTAACAATCAACCCAGAGTATGTTTGGAGAAATTCTGGAATTCTGACTCCTGCCAGAAAGATTTAATGGACGCAGGTCACATGAGGTTGAGCTCGCGTAAAATACGCTAGCTCAACCTCATCCCAAAACGGTGCAACGGTCATCCGTGATGCGCACTACGTAATCTCGACCTCACGGCTCTGATTGGTTGGTGCTCAAACTTGAGAACTGAAAAACTCGTGAATAAACATGAGCTTATTCACACACCATCACGCCCCACTGCGTCGGTGGTTACGGCGTAGCGGGACCTCTATGTTGGTGGTAACGGCACAGCGTGAAGATCGTTAAAAAAGGCTTCAGTTTAAATTTGACCAATCAGGTGCTTTGGCTTTGGCCGAAAATCTGTCGAAATATGTTTTTCACAAATTTAAAAAAAAAAATTGGGATGAAAATCTGTCTTTTTTTTACAAATAGTAAAAAACAAATCCAGAATTTTGCAGATTTTGGTGACATTTTAGGTTTGATAAAAACACACCAAAATCCGACCGACCCTACTTGACAGGTCTGTCCGCCCATAAAACAGGGTGGTTCTTTTTGTCACCTAATTGATGTACCATATTTTGTTACATTATTTCTTTCTAGGTTTATTCTGGCTATGATGATGATGGTTTACTGTTAACTCAAATCTGCCACACCCAAACAACAGCTATGAATGTATCCACTACTGGCAACGTCATGTTTGTACGATTTAGAACGGATTCTTCTGTTAGCGGACGGGGCTTTAACGCCACGTACCAGTCACTTGATGGAGGTAATTTTGAATACTGTAATTCATAGACGCTGGTCGCATAGTTACGATGTATGCATCCCAGGGCAAGTTAAAATGGAACCCCTCAGTAGAGTCGATCCTTCATGTCTTCCCTATTTTACACACAACCCCTATTCACACACCATCACGCCACAGCCTGGCAGTAGTTTCACACGGCGTTATACACCCCTTGACACCATAGGGCGCACGATTTGGCGGCAATATAGAGGGACGCGGGACCCAGTTTAACCCCTGTATTCCAAATATGGTGCTCCTGGTTGTAAATGTTCCCAAGGTTGTATCAATTGCAAAGGGGTTGGGGGTGGGGGCGAGGTGGTTGCAGGGTTGGGCAGTGGCGTAGCTGGGATTTTTTTCAGGGGGGGCAAGATTTCTAAAATTTTCGTAAAAGGTTGCCCCCCAAAAAAAAATTCTAGTCACTTACCTCGTGAATTTCACGTAAGTGGGGGGGGGGGGGGGGGGTTGAGGTCAAAAAAATTCGCACAGTCCAAAAAAAAAAATCGCACAATAAATGTACGACATGTACAATTTGTCCTTCTATTTGGCTAATAACCTCGTTCTTTTTTCTCAAATTTTTCCTATTTCCTTTTTTTCTCACCCCCTTTATTTTTTTAGGGGCGTGGGGGACGAGGGCCCAAATTGGTTTTTTTCGTCAGGGGGGGCATTTGCCCCCCCCTGCCCCCCCCAGAGCTACGCCACTGGGGTTGGGTAGGTACTAGTTGGGACCATATCATTAAAAATTGACAATTATTTTCGATCAGCACACTGATTTAGCACCCCTATGGCAAACAGGCTGGGGCATAATCATCCCATAGTTAGTGCATTGGATAAAACTCAAATGAAATTGAATCATAATACAGCAGTAATCAAATTGTATTGAGGTAGGCTTATAGAAGCTCTGTTTTGATTGGTCACACTGGTGCTTATAACACATAAGCAACCAATCGGATCCTCTGTAACAAAATACACCTATTTCTATCTTACATTTCAGGCTGTGGAGGGGACTTCTCAACACCAACCGGGGATTTCCACTCGCACAACTATCCCAGTCGTTACGACCACAATACAGACTGCACATGGAGTGTCACAGTGGAGGATAGGAAACGAGTCAATTTGACGTTTTTAGATTTTCAACTTGAAGGAGGCAGTTGTGTATATGATTATGTCACGGTAAGTACTAAAAAGATTATCAAAAAGATTGGCTTAGGTAGCCCAATTTATGCACAGTCACCAAAAAAACTACTGTAAAAGTGGAAATGTTCGCGAGTGTAAATGTTCGCGAATTGCACATTTTGAACAATTTTGCTTGTTTTTATTTTCGCGATTTTGAGCTTCCATACATTGACCTACATACAAAATGAATATATTCGCGCGTTTTAATTTTTGCGCTTGCTGATTTGAGCGCAAGCGCGAAAATAAATGTAGCGCGAACATTTCCACTTTTACAGTTACCTACCTTGTACGCTCTAGGTCATGTTTTGAGAGCCACAGACACTCTGTTTATAGTGGAATCTAAAGCAATGTTTCCACTCTAGTCGATCCATGTACTACTGTTGCTGACAAGCAGACTACTTTGGATACCCTACCAACAATTGTTGTTCAACTCATATAATTTACCAGGAGAATTCAATGACAGAGTATTCTAATCTTAGCCAGATAAACCACCAGACCAGTTGACACAAACCAGAGTTTTTACTGCCAAACCAAGGGGCAGTTACTGTTTACATTATGCCAAACAAGTCTAGGCAAAACAGATATGCTCTGGATTCTGCTTGTTTCTTGTCCAAGTAATATTGAGCTGTAGCTATATATCGATGGCAGAAGTGGAACCAGTACTAACATTTTGGGCTGACAGGTATCAACACAACATTTTAGTTCAACTGAGTTCAAGTGGAGACTAAAGCCATGTATGGAGACTAAAGCCATGTATGGAGACTAAAGCCATGTATGGAGACTAAAGCCATGTATGGAGACTAGTAAAGCCATGTATGGAGACTGAAGCCATGTATGGAGACTAAAGCCATGTATGGAGACTAAAGCCATGTATGGAGACTAGTAAAGCCATGTATGGAGACTAGTAAAGCCATGTATGGAGACTAAAGCCATGTATGGAGACTAAAGCCATGTATGGAGACTAAAGCCATGTATGGAGACTAAAGCCATGTATGGAGACTAGTAAAGCCATGTATGGAGACTAAAGCCATGTATGGAGACTAAAGCCATGTATGGAGACTAAAGCCATGTATGGAGACTAAAGCCATGTATGGAGACTAAAGCCATGTATGGAGACTAAAGCCATGTATGGAGACTAAAGCCATGTATGGAGACTAAAGCCATGTATGGAGACTAGTAAAGCCATGTATGGAGACTAAAGCCATGTATGGAGACTAAAGCCATGTATGGAGACTAAAGCCATGTATGGAGACTAAAGCCATGTATGGAGACTAAAGCCATGTATGGAGACTAGTAAAGCCATGTATGGAGACTAAAGCCATGTATGGAGACTAAAGCCATGTATGGAGACTAAAGCCATGTATGGAGACTAAAGCCATGTATGGAGACTAAAGCCATGTATGGAGACTAAAGCCATGTATGGAGACTAAAGCCATGTATGGAGACTAAAGCCATGTATGGAGACTAAAGCCATGTATGGAGACTAAAGCCATGTATGGAGACTAAAGCCATGTATGGAGACTAAAGCCATGTATGGAGACTAAAGCCATGTATCATTTTGGGTCGCGTACAAGTAAAATGTTCCACTCGACCCGTGCTCTACGAGCACTCATGGAACAACTATTACTTGTAATAAATGTGACCCGTCACGTCAAAATGGACATGTTGGTGGCCCGAAATCAAATCCGAGTTATTGGTATGACTTGAAAGAGCACATTTTAAGCTTTAAAATGATACCATGGTGAAGGTAATCGGACTTTGTAAACACAACATATGAACTGCAGAAGCATGTTTTTTTCTATTATTTTCTTTATATTTCACAGAATATATTTTGGCCTCTATCTCTAAACTATGTTTGCCGACCACATGTCCTTTTTGACGCGACTGGTCACAAATGTGTGTACAAGTCTAAAAGTTGAAAATATCAAATTATAATGTTGTTGAGAAATTTCTCCTCTTGAATTTGAGATATTGCATGTGAAGAATGGTTTGCTATCAAGGAAGTTACAGTACCAAAAAGTAAGATAAAGTGTGGTTTCTATTTTCGCATTTTGCTTTCTACACACGGGCTCAGTAAAACGGGCAAATTATTGATTACCAGTAGTGCTAATTCACCGGTCAATAATGTGATTTGATAGTCGACCGCATTGTTCTGATGGATCAATATGGCACACACGTGGTGCCTCTCATACTCTCCCCCGTGTCAAGAAGAACAATTTGAAAATGAAAGTTGTACTTTACCCTAAATTTGGGTTTGTAACTTCCTTAATGATCAACCATTCTTAGTGTGAAACATCTTAAATTAGAGATGAGATATTTCTCAACAACTTCATAATATAATAGGTTTATGTAGGAGTTACCATGCCACCCTGTGCCCCCCTCCCCCTCCCCTCCCATCCGGGGATATTTGCAGGAGTTATATACTTTTAGAGCTATACTGGTAAAGAAGCAATCTTCTTGCAGAGTGCTCAATGCGATGCAGAGCGAAATATGCGTTAAACCATTTGGAACGGTAGTTGCTACTCAGAGTTTCACGCTTGTGTGATCATCAGACCAGATCGCACAAGCGTGAAACTCGGAGTAGCAACTACCGTTCCAAATGGTTTAACTTACAGTCATCAAAAAAAGTAACTATACAGGTAATACATTAGCTTTTAACTCAAAAAATGTATATCCTGCCTAAAAATATTAAATAATAAAGATGTTAAGAAATTTATCCTCTTTAATATGAGATATTGTATGTTAGGATCAGTTGAATATTGAAGAGGTGACAATCCAAAATGTAAGGTAAAGTCACAATTTCATTTGACTGCATTGACATGTAGCGTGTGTGTGGCGTATTGATCCATCGGAACAATACGGCCGACTCTCTAACCTGCGCATGCATCCCCAATTGCACTACAACCGGTAATCGATATGTACCCGTAGCTGGGTCCGCGTGTAGAAAAGAAAAATGTGAAAATGAAAATCAGACCCTGCCTTACACTTTGGAGTGTCACTACCTCAATAATCACTCAATCCTAGCGTCCAATATCTCATATTAAAGAAAATAAAATTTTCAACAACTTTATTATTTCATTTTTTGAGGTAGGATATATATTTTTAGAGTTATAAGTCCATTTATTACCTGTATAGTTACTTATTTTGGTGACTGTATACTTCTAGAGTTACGTCAAAAGAGGGAGTGTAATCCAACTGAGCATGCTCAGATCAATTAGTGCTCCGATAAACATTACAATCTCGTTCTTTTACTGCAATGTAATGAACTGTGAACTTCTACATTTTCCTAGATAGTAAACATTTAATTTCGAACTAGTGGAAATAAATAGTTTATACGTTGAAGTGTATTTCACGAATGTAATAGGTCAATTATTGAACACCTCAGAAGTATGAAGAATTTGTTATGATTAGTGCAAAGTTCACCCCATTGAAAAACTACAGCACTCTTGTCTTGGCTAAATCGCTAGCCTCGTTTTCAGTTCACATAACCCTCTTGGACGTAAATGCGCCAATTAAAGGCATATTATGTGATCTTTTCCAGGGGGCGCCCTCTATTTATGATTTTTTTAGAAGTAGATTCTCTTGCAGATATACATTTCAGATCATAAATCATAATTATATTCCGAGTTACAGAGCAATACGATTTCTAATTACTTCAGAATGATGGTTTAAGAATGGAATTTAGAGTGAAAAATTTACTGTCCTGCTAGCAGAACAGTTTATTTTCACTCTATTTTTACTCTAAAAACCATGATTTTTAAGTAATTAGGAATCGTATTGCTCTGTAACTCGGAATATAATTATGATTTATGATCAGAAATGTAAATCTGCAAGAGAATCTACTTTCTAAAACAAAATCATGAATAGAGGGCGCCCCCTGGATAAGATCACATAATATGCCTGTAAGAATAACGTCTTTCCGTGCAGAAGGGCCAGATGGCGATACAAGGTTTTGACAGAACAGCAACAAATGTATAAACTCTTTTTATTATTGCATATCTATTTTGTGTGTATTCTGACAGGTGTATGACGGCCCATCAGCAAGCTACCCTCTGTTAATGAGGCATTGTGGGATAGGACTACCCAATCCCGTGTTTTATTTGTCCACAAGTAATCAGATGTTTATCAGGATGAGAGCTGATGGAAGCATCAGCAGAACAGGATTCCATGCCACGTATGAAGCAGGTAAGATGTCATAGAAATAAAGGTGAGAACACTGACTGACACCATTTTGAGGGTGTTCCTCTGATAATGAGGCATTGTGGGATAAGACTACCCAATCCCGTGTTTTATTTGTCCACAAGTAATCGGATGTTTATCAGGATGAGAGCTGATGAAAGCATCAGCAGAACGGGATTCCATGCCACGTATGAAGCAGGTAAGATGCCATAGAAGTAAAGGTGAGAACACTGACTGGCACCATTTTGTGGGTGTTCCTCTGTTAATGAGGCATTGTGGGATAGGACTACCCAATCCCGTGTTTTATTTGTCCACAAGTAATCGGATGTTTATCAGGATGAGAGCTGATGGAAGCATCAGCAGAACGGGATTCCATGCTACGTATAAAGCAGGTAAGATGCCATAGAAGTAAAGGTGAGAACACTGACTGGCGCCATTTTGTGGGTTTCCTCTGATAATGAGGCATTGTGGGATAAGACTACCCAATCCGGTGTTTTATTTGTTCACAAGTAATCGGATGTTTATCAGGATGAGAGCTGATGGAAGCATCAGCAGAACGGGATTCCATGCCACTGACTGGCGCCATTTTGGGGGTTTTCACTCATGGGGAAATATTTGGTTATAAAACGGCAACTAATCTAATGGATCAGATGGCCTTTAACCAGATATTTGGGTGGTTGGTATTTTGTCTTGCATTAGACAAAACAAATCCAATCCTGTTGTACGAGCAAATGGACCGCTCAGGTAGGGTCAGTCGGATTTCCCCCAAAATAATTTCGGGAATATTTGATGAAATATTGATGAAATGTTAAAAAAAAATTCAAATATTTTCAAATAATTTGTTCAACCAGTTTTGAACATTTTCAAAGAAATTCCCCAAAATCTTTCAAGAAAAAAGGTTTTTTTGGTGCAAATTTGTAAAAATAAATTATGGGCCAGTCAGGTCCATTCAACAAGGTTGTTTTTTGTTGAATTTAACCCTCACTCCTTAGTTGTGTTTTTGTAAATTAAACTATCAGGGGAGAAAAACGGGTCAAATTTGAGGGGAAAATCAGTCTCCGCATGCACCCCGGATCAAACCCGGGAAGCGTGCAGGCAAGTCTGATGCTCTACCTACTGAGCTACACGGGTGAGGTTAAAAAACTTTGAACTATGTGCTGAGCGTGGTACAAGATGAACGGGTCACCGTGCGGTACAAGATTGTAGCACTGTCAGGTTTTGTAGGTTCCAGGACAGTTAGGTTAATATGGGACCTTCTAAATATGATGTCAGATCAGATTTTATCCTTGGAAAATCATCAGTACAGGCCCTCTGGTTAAAACTAACATGGTTTTAGGGGCACTAACGCCATACAATAAGCCATGTATGATAGATCATGAAACCTGGGCCTTCAATACCTGAATAAAATCATCAGTATAGTTGATGTACAAGAAATACCAATCAATTATATAGAGGCCAGTCATTGAAAGAAGACAAAAATGGTCATTTTCAAGTGATATATCAAGTTATATGAGACCTGTCATCACAATATAAGAGTTAAATCCAGATTCATAATGCTCAGAAAACAAGCTTTAAAATGATATGTAACATGTCATAATTGCTGCGTAATGTTTTTCCTGTCAAAATACAAATTGAAGTTGCAAAATTCCTTTGTTTTCTATTAATTTTGGCATGTTTATTGGACCATATCTCCGAATGCACATTGCACACTGGCGACTTAACGCTTATTTTGTGGTGACAGGTCTCATATGGATAACAGAAAAGGCAATAAATACCAAAATTGGAATTGTTGGGTCAATTTGATCTTGCTTTTGAAAGAGCAGGTCTCTCAAATGCTGTTGAGTGTATACACAGTAATCTGCATTCCGCTAATCATTTTCCGTCGCAGCTCCAACATTATGGAATTCACATCCACATCACTATGTAACAATATGAATACTTTCAAGACTCTCTTATAAAACGACTTAAGTTACTTATAATTTTTCCAGACTTTTTGCTTACATGTAATCTTTTTGTTGTACATATTTGTCCTCTTTCATCTATCAGCGCCTCAGATTTGGTAACTAGGTCGATGTCGCTATATAATTGTCCCGGATATGTAGGGATCATTACTAATATTATTATTATTATTATTATTATTATGTGATGTGTAATTGTAACCGATTTTATCGTGTGTATTTCAGTGTGTGGGGGTCGACTGGATGCAGCCGTTGGGGGCGTTATCACATCGGAAAATTATCCCGATAGATATTTGTACAACCAGAATTGTACATGGGTCATTGAGTCAGCCAACCCACGTGAGTTCAAGTCAGTGTTGATAACACTTTTCATGCGGCTATTGGTTTTACCATATACACAACAGATTTGTCAGAAACCTTTCCTAAATTTCAAAGTCTATCTCAAGGATTACTGAACCAATACTAGGCATATTTGTACAATGCATCTCTTATGATGATTCCAAATACGGTAAATGATGATTCCAAATATGGTAATGAAATTCAATTATTTTTAAATTTTTGAAACATTTTGTAAACTTTTGGAATGTCGTCATGCCTGCCATGTGGAAAGTGTTAAACTGATGATTTATTACACCGAATGTTGCTACTTTTTGATATATACTCATCCCCCATTAGGCCAAACAATATTTGTTTGTATGTCCATAGCTCCCCTCGAAAGGGTAGGGTCGGTAGCCCGGGGGGGGGGGGGCACTCAACATTTTTAGGGTAGGGGTGTGCCGCCCAGGGTCTCAAAAAGGGGGGCTAAAGAACTGAACTGAGTGGATTTTATGACGAAAAATAGGGTCTTAGAAACTTTTTTGTCAAAAAAATTAGGTCTTGAGAACTGGCCTATAGCTCAATTTATATTAACAAGAACGCAATTTTATTGTTGTTTTAGAATGCAAAATGTTTGAAGAATTGGGGCTTTGGAGGTTTAAGAGTCCACACCACTAATAAAATCTCCTATGCTTACTGTGTAAAATGGACGATAATTATACGCCATTTTCTCGCTTATAAAGCAACTGGTTGCTTCAACTTTGCATTCTGTGTGAAGATTATGGTCTTGGGTTTCCTGTAAAAAAAAAAAATATATAAGGTCAAGGCAAAATTTTCGAGATATGCACCGTCGAAGATACGCATGTTTGTAGATTGCCCAGGCATAGCTTAGGTCTAAGCAATTCTAATCAATTATTTGAAGTCCCTAAAATGACTTTAAAATCATAAAAAAATGGTCAAAGAAGAAAATTTGCACTGATATTGTTTGATAATCTTCATTTAATAATCATCCGATCAAAAGTTTGGCCAACAACACCACTTTTGAAGCATTTTTATATATTTCACTTAGACGAGTGTCATCCCAACCAATTCAACAAGCCTTTCGTGGACTCTTCCATTATTTATTTAGTGGTGTGAATCCTTCAGAGTCCACACCACTAATAAAATCTCCTATGCTTACTGTGTAAAATGGACGATAATTATACGCCATTTTCTCGCTTATAAAGCAACTGGTTGCTTCAACTTTGCATTCTGTGTGAAGATTATGGTCTTGGGTTTCCTGTAAAAAAAAAATATATATAAGGTCAAGGCAAAATTTTCGAGATATGCACCGTCGAAGATACGCATGTTTGTAGATTGCCCAGGCCTAGCTTAGGTCTAAGCAATTCTAATCAATTATTTGAAGTCCCTAAAATGACTTTAAAATCATAAAAAAATGGTCAAAGAAGAAAATGTGCACTGATATTGTTTGATAATCTTCATTTAATAATCATCCGATCAAAAGTTTGGCCAACAACACCACTTTTGAAGCATTTTTATATATTTCACTTAGACGAGTGTCATCCCAACCAATTCAACAAGCCTTTCGTGGACTCTTCCATTATTTATTTAGTGGTGTGAATCAATCCTTCAGAATGCAAATTTTTTGAAGAATTGGGGCTTTGGAACGCAAAATTTGGCTATTTTTGAATTTTTAATAAAATTGGGGTCTTAAGAGCTGATGCAGGCTCATAAGGGGTTCATAAGAGCTAGCAGCAGAGGGTGAAAAAGGGGTCTTCAGCACAGCACATACCTATACCCTTTTCCAATGTCATTGCCCCCCCCCCCCCCCCCCCACCCCCCCCCCCCCCCGGGTCGGTAGGTCAAGATTTATCACATTCAAAAGATGTATAGGTAGTTGCTTATTAAGATGTGAATAGGAATATTTTACTATTTAATCACTTCATTCATGTTTTAAGATTTAAAGACAGTTAAGAAGAGTAAAGAAACCGTTTAAAAACATCTTAGTGCATTTCCGGAAAGTACCATTCTGTAAAAAAGCAACATACTTTTCTGTACAATAAAAGCTTTGTTGTCTGTTTCGAAAGTTAGGGTATGTCTGAAATGGACAAACAAATAATTTTGTTTTCTTTTTGGCCTTAAGTTATAAAACCACACTGGTTGAAAGTGTACACCTACAAGTCCACTAACATGATCAATACAAGTTCATCCTTAAACAATTGTAGACATATATTCCATAAAAAACAGCTTTTTTGTATTGTATTAGGTATTAGTAAGTATAGACTTTTTTCATTGTGATGTTTTAGACTTTTAAGTTAATGTCAATATCACTCAACTATGGTTTATCATTGTAACATTTTACAGTTGATCGTGTGACTCTCATGTTTACATACATGGATATAGAGTTATCGGACAACTGCGCTAACGACGCCGTCATTGTTCGCAATGGTAACGATGAATTGGCCCCACTGGTTGGACAATTTTGTGGCAACTCTGTGCCCGCCGCTATGACGTCATTTGGAGCAGCGTTTACCGTTTCGTTTGTATCTAATGGAGAAGTTAGAGGTGTTGGATTCAGAGCTACCTACACCACAGCTGTTTCAGGTAAGGCCACAGTGTGTACACTAGTTTGGCAGGTGCCTTTGCTAGTCCTGGTTACCCAGACAGCTACCCTTCTAATACAGATTGCTATATCTATGTTTGATCTATTCACAGAGTGTGGAGGTGTGTACACCAGTTTGGCAGGTGCCTTCGCTAGCCCTGGTTACCCAGACAGCTACCCTTCTAATACATATTGCTATATCTATGTTTGATCTATTCACAGAGTGTGGAGGTGTGTACACCAGTTTGGCAGGCGCCTTTGCTAGCCCTGGTTACCCAGACAGCTACCCTTCTAATACATATTGCTATATCTATGTTTGATCTATTCACAGAGTGTGGAGGTGTGTACACCAGTTTGGCAGGTGCCTTCGCTAGCCCTGGTTTCCCAGACAGCTACCCTTCTAATACAGATTGCCATATCTATGTTTGATCTATTCACAGAGTGTGATGGTGTGTACACCAGTTTGGCAGGTGCCTTTGCTAGTCCTGGTTTCCCAGACAGCTACCCTTCTAATACAGATTGCTATATCTATGTTTGGTCTATTCACAGAGTGTGGAGGTGTGTACACCAGTTTGGCAGGTGCCTTTGCTAGTCTTGGTTTCCCAGACAGCTACCCTTCTAATACAGATTGCTATATCTATGTTTGATCTATTCACAGAGTGTGGAGGTGTGTACACCAGTTTGGCAGGTGCCTTCGCTAGTCCTGGTTTCCCAGACAGCTACCCTTCTAATACAGATTGCTATATCTATGTTTGGTCTATTCACAGAGTGTGGAGGTGTGTACACCAGTTTGGCAGGTGCCTTCGCTAGTCCTGGTTTCCCAGACAGCTACCCTTCTAATACAGATTGCTATATCTATGTTTGATCTATTCACAGAGTGTGGAGGTGTGTACACCAGTTTGGCAGGGGCCTTCGCTAGTCCTGGTTTCCCAGACAGCTACCCTTCTAATACAGATTGCTATATCTATGTTTGGTCTATTCACAGAGTGTGGAGGTGTGTACACCAGTTTGGCAGGTGCCTTCGCTAGTCCTGGTTTCCCAGACAGCTACCCTTCTAATACATATTGCTATATCTATGTTTGATCTATTCACAGAGTGTGGAGGTGTGTACACCAGTTTGGCAGGTGCCTTCGCTAGTCCTGGTTACCCAGACAGCTACCCTTCTAATACATATTGCTATATCTATGTTTGATCTATTCACAGAGTGTGATGGTGTGTACACCAGTTTGGCAGGTGCCTTCGCTAGTCCTGGTTACCCAGACAGCTACCCTTCTAATACATATTGCTATATCTATGTTTGATCTATTCACAGAGTGTGGAGGTGTGTACACCAGTTTGGCAGGTGCCTTCGCTAGTCCTGGTTACCCAGACAGCTACCCTACTAATACAGATTGTGTATGGACCATCCCATCATCACCCGGCAACCGTGTTCAAGTAACATTCACGTAAGCAAACATTGTTTTATGTAAATTTCAGTTCTGACCATCGCCTTTAATGTAATGACAGTATTAGGGCAATTATCAACATTTATTTTCTTAATTTGTCAATATAAAATCACTACATATGTGATGCGATCTGTGAAAACCCGCCACATGGTGGTATTTTTCATATTTGAGATATTTATATCATAAGAAAGCTAAAACTGTGCTGATTACAGAACTGTTTCGATCATTTTTCTACGATGCTACAAAAAAAGTTATGAGTGAATGATGATTGTGATGTCATAAAAAGCTACAAAACAAGAAATCATGAAAACAGGCCAAAAAAGATACATAATTCAATAGAATAACATTATAAGGTTAATAATAAAAGTGACTTAAGTAAGTTTTTGAAGGTGACATTTCATGAAAGATGATGACACAAAGTATTGGAATTAAATTTTCTTTAAAAATATCTAAAAAAGATTTTTTTTTATTATTAGTATTATTTTTTTTAACATTTTAATTTTACCCATAATCCCTAGTTCACATTTTGCGACATCCGACGGGTTTTCACAGATCGCATCACATTTTGCGACATCCGACGGGTTTTCACAGATCGCATCACATATTAATGCCACCAACCAGCTGAAGGACAATTTTACTGTACAAGTATCAATGGATAGACTGTATAGAGCCCATGTTTCCAGGAACCAACATCACTAATTTCACTAACAAAAAATTACTTCGCTTTGGCTCAATTTTTTTTTGACAACGTAACAAAATCAGTTTTGGTAAAAAAAATGCTAAAATAGCACCAGAATCATCTGAAGACACTTCTCTTGGAGCGATTAAAAAAGCACGTAAAAATGATTAGTTTTTTAAATTCTTGACCAAAAAATACTTTATTTTAGAATGTTTCATTTGAGTTATAATAATAATAATAATAATAATGGTAATTTATAAAGCGCCGGTATCCGCCACAAGCGACGCTCATGGCGCTTCTCTGCATAACAACCAAAATAACATAAACACGCATAAGAACAAAGATGAGGAGAGTCACATCAAGCAAATGCTTCAGAGTGCAAATATGTCTTCAATTTTTTCTTACAAATATACACAAAGAATTAAGTTAAGCACCCCCCCGTTTTTTTACAACCTCGCACATTACAAGTTTGTTGTCGTCAAAACAGTGTAGTATACCCATGATATTGCTATATTTTCTGGAGAAGTGATATTATGGTCACATAAAAACATAACAATCATGCCGTTTTCAATATTTTATTCTGAATAATTTAAGGTGACATTTTTTGGGAATTTTAGGCATATTTTCACCTCAATTTAAGTATGGAGCTATAGGTCCATCACGGACAGTGTGGATGACGTTTATGTTTTCTAACGTACAGTCATTGTTCTGAGAAGACCTCTAGCGATCTTTGCGTCAATAACGTGTGTAGGACCCACGTGATCGGATCACTGACTCAACCCTACGTCTCATAGACCCTGTAAGCCGTCGTATGCGTTGCTGTGGCAGGTTGTTCCATTCCCGATGTAATGCACGTTCCAATTCATCCAGATTGGCTATTGGAGGGACCATCTTCGCAATTTGTCGTCCCAACATGTCCCAAACGTGCTCGATGGGGTTCAGGTCAGGACTGTACGCAGGCCAGGGGATGGTTGTCACAGCACCTTGCTCCAGCAAGGCTCGGACGCGTCTCGCACGGTGAGGCCTGGCGTTGTCATCCATGAAGATGGGTCTGCTGGCGAGGGTGTGGTCATCGAAGTGCGGTATTACGGTGGTATTCAGGATTTCCTCGGCATATCGCTCTCCGTTGAGGTTACCTCGCACAGTTATCAGGTCCAATTTACAGTCATGGGAGAAGCATCCCCAGACCATAATCGAGCCACCACCAAAGGGTACCGTTGGTTGAATGTTTTTAGGTGCATACGCGGTGTTTTTGTGGCGCCACACCCGAACACGCCCATCTGTCACGTACAGCAAGAACCGGCTTTCATCCGACCAATGAACTCGCCTCCAAGACCGGATGTTCCATCCACGTCGCGCTAGGCACCATGCCAAACGCTCCCTCTGATGTCGTTCGAGTAGCCTTGGACGCTTGATCACTCGTCTTGACCTTAAACCGGCCGATTTCAGGCGGTTCCTCACGGTACGGTGACATAGCCTTCTGTTGCGCAGCCAGTTGTCCTTCAGGAAATTGCTCGAGGCGAAGGGATATCGTCGCACCAGTCTCAAAAGCGCTCTATCTTGGCGGACTGTTGTCACGCGAGGTCTTCCAGACCTTGAGCGGTCCTTCACCGCACCCGTTTCCTGGTGTTTCTGCACCAACCGACTGATCACCGAATGGTGGTAACCAAACGTTCGAGCTACAGCTTTTCTGGACATTCCGGACTCGATCATGCCTATTATCCGCCATCTTTCTCCGTCCGACAACCGTCTACGAGCCACCATTACGAGAAAATGACCATGTAACCCCCACACGAGCTCAGGCGTGACTTGCAATAACCCGTGATGATAGTGCATTTTCAGAAAATCACGACCACGTGGATGATAACACGTGCTGCACGAGCGATGGGCGTCACAGATGAGTGCACTCATCTGCATTTCATCAATGGATAATTGCTAATGTCATACCAATCATTATTTGATCTCACATACCTTAGAATATATGCCAATGTATACATATATTAGGGGGTGCTTAACTTAATTCTTTGTGTATATATACAGAGTTTGACAGTTTCACATATTCAGGCAAGCTATTCCATAGTTTTGGTGCTGCGTTATAATAACTAACATTTAAAAAAAGCATGCTGTTTATATTACAAGCCAAATTCAATATATCTTTCTCCATAGAACATTTTCACTACAAGATTCTACTGGGTGTGGAGCAGACTACTTGGAGATGAGATCAGGTGATGAAAATGGAGACCTTATCGGTCGTTTCTGTGGTGATAACATCCCTAGCAACGCCACATCGTATGGAACGATGTGGATTCGATTCTTCTCGGATAATACGACCATTGGAAGTGGATTTACTGCACAGTATGGAAATGGTAGGTGCATTTGTTGCCCCTGGGTCAACTCTTGGAGTGACTTGAAAGAGCACATTTTAAGCTTTCAAATGATACCATGTCAAAGGTTATTAGAATTTGTAATCAGTATAATTTGAAGAAGTATATTTCCCAAATATATTGTGTCTATCTCAAGTAGGGGAGAGCGGGGCGAGTCCGCCCTCTAATTTTTAGGCTTGCTTAGTGGACTCATTTTACAAGTTAGAAAGCTATCCTACTTCCAAATTAAAGCTACGTTTTTAGCTACATACCTCCATAGTTTCAGCACTATAGAACTTTTAGTGAGTGCAGGAGTAAGGAAAAACTCCAACAGGGCGGACTTACCCCACACTACTCACGCCGGGGCAGGTTCGCCCTCATGATGGGGCAAGCTCGTCCGGCTTCATAGGCAAGTTAAATATTGCAGAAACTATCAGTTATTCCATGTAACGATTGATTAAAAGTCAACTAGACACAACTATGACAAATAAGGCCATGTGGCCCCAACATATGAAATGGACACATCATGTACCCATTTATTATGTTGGGGCGAGTCCGCCCCCTTCTTAGCGTGTAATTGGGCATGGGCGGACTCGCCCGGGCGAAATAGGGCGAACTCGCCCCAGGGCTCATTTTTTTGTAAATCTCATGGTATACCTACTAAACATGGAATGGGAAGTTTTAACTGCATAATATGTTAGGCAAAGCCCTTACCTTTTGAATAACTATACAAGTTAGTACCATCGCTGTGATGTCTTTAGATTAATGCAACATTTTTAATGACAAATAATTTTACTTTAATTATTCAAAAACAATTATTCAAGATAAATCCTTATGGGAGGTGTAACCGGGTCTGAAGTTTTAATAGTTACTTTGCTATGACCGGTGCAACCTAATTACACCAGTCTGATATGTTTTCAACAGTCACGTGATGAGAAACACATGGTGGGCGGACTAGCCCCGCTCTCCCCTATGTCCTTTTGGACACGACTGGTCACATATTATTATTGGGAGCTGGGGTTGTAATGCCGGAGATACGGGTATATGATTGTTATGATTTTACTTTTATATTTTTACAAAAGGATTTGAGCAATACTTGTTATTCCATCTAAGCAAGACTTGTTAATCCATCTAAGCAAGACTTGTTAATCCATCTAAGCAAGACTTGTTAATCCATCTAAGCAAGACTTGTTAATCCATATAAGCAAGACTTGTTAATCCATCTAAGCAAGACTTGTTAATCCATCTAAGCAAGACTTGTTAATCCATCTAAGCAAGACTTGTTAATCCATCCAAGCAAGACTTTTTAGTTTATCCATCTGAGCAAGACTTGTTAATCCATCTAAGCAAGACTTGTTAATCTATCTACGCAGGACTTGTTAATCCATCTAAGCAAGACTTGTTAATCCATGAGGATACGTTAGACAGGGTTAAAGGGCCAACTAGCCATATTAGTTTATTATAAATATACAAAATGTCACATAGAACAGGACCAAATTGCCATGTCATAGTTTACCTGTCTGGTTTGTATGCCTTATTCCAGGATAATGTAATAACCATGTTTCTTATTTTCTATGGTAACTAAGGGTCTAATTTAAATTTGATTCAAAGTCAACTTGGGAGTTAAACGCCCAAAGCGTTTAAACGCCCAAAACGTTATTTTGACCTGTGTTGCTCTAAATATTGAAGACTTTCAGAGGGGTTTAATTCTTTTTTTTTCTAGAAATAGGTTGTATTCCTTTATTTCAAATTTACCATGTTTTATTTATTTAATCATTCCAATTTTATTGATGAACAAAGTTGGAAATCTTACAGATAAAGCCAGCCTAGAGGATGAAGTGGGTAATGGGCCTATCGCCATCATGCATTTTTCGTTGCCGTAGTTTATCATGGTCTTCATTTACACCCAATTATAATGATTGCTGTAATTTATTCACAGTTTTCGGTGGTACCCTACAGCCATCACCAGCTGGGGGCGGAGGCCTGATAGCCTCTCCTCTTGATCCAAATTCATACCACAAAATTACTCCCACTATAACTTGGACTATTTTAGTGGCAGGACACGAAACGATCCGTGCGACCTTTTTACAAGTGTCGCTGGGTAATATTACGATGTCTGGTGAATGTCAATCCCCGTTAATTGTCGTAAGTACCAGTGTAGGTGATCATTCTGTCTGTCATCTTCTGGTGCTTCTTTTTCATTATGTTCCCAGTCCCTTAACACTTTTGGACCGGTGATTTGACATTTCGCTGGTAATAAATCATCAAAGGATGTGTCTATTTCCCACTATGTGGTCCAATTAAAAGACTGCAAAGGACATAATTATGCCCCAAGGGCATAAACTAACCTTCATAACCCTGAAAATTGACCACATAGTCAGCGGTTAACAAAATCTTAGATGATTTATTACCGGCGAAATGTCAAAATCACCGGTCCAAAAGTGTTAAGAGATGGGAACATAATGTTAGCTAACTAAAAGTAGTCTATATGTGATGCAGCACATCAAAAGGGGGGACTTTGCAGGTGAAGTAAATCTTGAGTTTATCATATGTGCTCTCAGAACATTTTCAAAGCTTTAATATGACACCAAATTGATAAAACCTCAATCAAGGCATTCCGATTTTATGAGTGAAAAGTAAAAGTACTCCTAAATAGAAACATGTGATCACCACCACCACCACCAACATAACCCAGCATTTCTGGTGTATCGGTGGTGCTTTTAGAATAGAATAGAAACACGCTTTTCGATTCTTCACAAAATGCTCTGCAAGTACTGCAAAAGTTGTTATTTCTCTTGTGTTAATTTGATCACACTTTTCCAAATTTGTAACAATTTTACATCATGTTTTACATAGATATTCAGGCTCACAATTAAACCTTGGAGATGGTATGATAATAATAGAAAACCAATTATCATGCAAAGGAGCTTGGCTGCTCCCCAGTTCAATCATACAACAATAATTGATCATTATCTGTGTGTAAATGATGTTTTATTTTTGGGGTTTGAAAACTTTGTTGTGTAGTTGAAAATAACATGCTTAATCATTCAATCATTTGAGCTTTTCTTCTCCATTTTTCAACAGCTTGCATCTGGGTATTCTGAGAAAATAAACTGCTCAAAAAAGTTCGGAATTTTTTTTTCAAGCACAAGATTTTCGATTATCGCGGGATATTTTCATTTTAAGTGTTATATATCCATGTAAAGCTAATGTGTTCATCTTTACAATGATAACAAATTTGAAGCAATTCCTTGCTCCTAGCTACTTGCTTGAGAACATGGGGGAGGTCACAATCTGAATGTGCCAAAATCAACACTATTTCGTGCTCAAAAGAACATCTTTGTCGTCTGTTCAATGAAGTGTTACTTTGACCACTACAGTGTAGTGTGATGATCTATTGATAGGCACAAAATAGTGTTGATTTTGGCACTTTCAGATTGCAACCTCCCCATGTTCTCAAGCATGTGGCTGAGCACTGTATATCATTGTAAAGATGAACACATCAGCTTTTAAATGATATATTACACTAAATGAACATATCCCGATATATCTGAACAAATTGTGATTGAAAACAAATTCCGAACTTTTTTTGAGCAGTTTATATACTGTTAAAGTGGAAGTTTTCGCGCATGTAATTGTTTGTGCTTTGCACATTTTGAACAATTGTGCTTGTTTTTATATTTGCGGTTTTGAGTTTCCTTACATAGATCTACATACAAAAATAAATATAAGTGACCCAACATTAGTTAATGAGGCGGAATGCGGCAGTAGCTAATTTGATTTAAGAGCACAAAAGTGGGACAAGGTCAAAATAAGTCAAATTCAAAACAAGTCTTATTTCTGATCTTTGATATATCTTGCTATATTATAGTCTAATCAAAAACTCAAAATTCATGAAAATAAAGAGTTAAACTACATTTTGAGGTATTTAGTTTTCATTTACTGCATTGATTTGTTAACAAAACCAAAACTTTTATTGCCCATATCTTGACAATTTGTATTTGATGTTTTGAGACAAAGTGATTTTCAATCATCTGTAACTTTGGTTTGGAATGTGATGACATTGACTTTGGTACCAAAATGTCCCCTAACACATACATATTATCGTGATATCAATAACTGGATATTCATATTTCCCTCATTGTTTCTCATTGACTTTGGTTATCCAAATGTCCCTTAACATATACATATTATCGTGATATCAATAACTCTGATATTCATATTTCCTTCATTGTTCCTCATTTACTTGTGTTGGGTCACATATATGTGCGCGTTTTAATTTTTGCTCTTGCTGATTTTAGCGGTAAAAGCGTGAAAAAAAATGTAGCGCGAAAATCTCCACTTTTATTACAGTACTTCTTTGTAGATTTAATAATAACATGCTTTTATAGTTTGAGTGCGTCTTCTCTTTTCTTGGCAGCTTACGGCGGCGTAATAACTCCTTCCGTTGCGCAAGTTGCCTCTCCCAACTTCCCCAACAGATATACAGATAACTTGCATGTCACGTGGACGCTGCAGAGCTCGGGTACAAATCGTATCCGAGTTACGTTCACAGACTTCCAACTGGAGTCGGCATATTACTTATCACGGCATATCACATGTATATATGATTATGTATCTGTGAGTATAAGAGATACAGTTATAATATGACGTCTGCATGCCTAATACCATCTTTGTAGATTTAATAATAACATGCTTTTATAGTTTGAGTGCGTCTTCTCTTTTCTTGGCAGCTTACGGCGGTGTAATAACTCCTTCCGTTGCGCAAGTAGCCTCTCCCAACTTCCCCAACAGATATACAGATAACTTGTATGTCACGTGGACGCTGCAGAGCTCGGGTACAAATCGTATCCGAGTTACGTTCACAGACTTCCAACTGGAGTCGGCATATTACTTCACATGTGTATATGATTATGTGTCTGTGAGTATGAGAGATACAGTTATAATATGACGTCTGCATGCCTAATACCATCTATAATCAGAGATATACCATACATTAGGCGACACATTTGTTGGTGTTTTTTTTAAGAACATTTTCGGAACATTTTTGCAAATTGTTTGCAAATTGTAAAAAAAAAAATTGAAATATTTTGACATTTTCGAAAATTGCTGAAAATTTAACAACATTTCCCTAAATTGTTTGAACCCCACCCCCTAATTAAAACAACATGGACCAACTAAACCTAGCTGAGAGGTCCGTTTGCCCGTAGAACAGGGTTTTTTGTGTGTTGTGTTCCCTTATAGACCTGAAAAATTGCATTGCGAAACAGCCAGGTCAATCTTGTTTTGATTTTCAAGACTGGTTGGCTGTGTGAATAAACCTCTATCTTATTCCTTAGGGAATAATCTGTAGAAATCAATAGGGAAACACTTTGGCGTCTGCAGACGGCATTCCAAAATTTCACAAAATGTTTCAAAAATGTCGAAAAATGCATTGAAATAAGTACAAACATGCCAAGTATTCGTTCAGTAATCCTTGAAAGTTGGGAAAGGTTTCTGAAATATCTGTCTTGTACATGGTGAAACTAATAGCCGCGTGGAAAGTGTTAAGGGGGTGTGGACTCTCAGGTACAGCCTCTGTAAAACTGCCGTAACTGCTTTTTTTGTTTTTGAATATCTTATTTATTTTTTGAGTCATAGACCAAAAAGTGCCAAAAAATGTGATTTTTTTATTTCCAAAATCATGAAAAACACATTTTTGGGGAAAAAAATCGACACTTTTTGGTCTATAACTCAAAAAATAAAAAAGATATTAAAAAAAGGACCCTGGGGAATGTTATCAGGATTATCATAAAACTAGTTTGACAAAATTTAACAAAATTTATTTTGAGTTATCTTTGCAGAACCTAAAATGGGTAAAAAAACATGTTTTTTTAATAATTTTTCCAAAATTGTCATTATCATGGTTGGATTCATTGAACCCTTTCCTGCAAAAAACTGTATACTTTTATAAAGATTAAATGAATATTGAAGAAGTTACGGCAGTTTTACGGAGGCTATGCTGAGGGTCCACACCCCCTTAAGATTCTATAAATTTAATTGACATAACAAACTCCATCAAAAAGTATGGATTTTGATCATGGCTTCTGCCAACAATGCATGAACATACTGTGTCATTTCATATCAATATCATGTAAATAATTATATCCAAATGTAACATATTGTTCATGGCAGATTCCTGCGTATACTATAATCTGCCTAGTTATTGCATGTCCACCCCATCACATATATTGGCCATACGGGTATGTGCGGGGACAAAGACCCCCTTTTCACGACCTGTCGCTGCTCATAAAGCATCTCTTTTCACTGATAAGTCGTTCCACAAGCTATACAATCCAAACCCCAGCGCCGAGTTGCCCCCAAATACACCCAATTTTAGTAAATTTAGCCCAATTTAGCCCAATTTACTTTAAAAACACCCAATTGGGCAGAAAATGTTTTCAACTTGGGCCGTTCGCCAAGACCCCCAAGTTAGGATGTGTCAGTTCGGTAAGCCCCTGTTTTGAGAATGCCCAGTCACACACCCCTACCCTCTCCTCTTCAAATTCGAGCCTATCTCCAAGCACCTGTGCCAACAGTTTTCGATGATGTTATCCACCGAGTATATATAGTGAGCGTGGTATACTGCGCGAACGAGTAGCTGAGGGCCGTGGGTGGGATGACAGGCCAATGTCCGGAGGGTCTCTGGATCGATTCCCGGCCGTTCCCTGGCGATTTAATTAGTCGGTGTTTTTCTCTTCGAAAATTGTAATCCCGGTTAAAAACCCTAAACCGGGTTAGGGTTAACGGAGGAGGTAAAACAGGAATCTTACCAATGATTATTTTTCACTAATCTGCTAAAAAAAAAGTAAGAAATCATAATTTGCATATCAAATATAAAATTTAAAATCAACAAAACAAAAGCAAAACAAAAGAAACACACTGGAGAACATGTAGCCGGTTGTATATTACAGAAGCTTAATTGAGCTTTTTAAATTCAAATTTGTAAATGAAATTCGCAAAGTGCTTGATGATGATACTGCTGCTACACTTGTTCACGCCTTAGTCACATCGCGTCTTGACAATGGTAATTCTTTATTATATGGGATCACTGAACGACAACTCAATAAACTTTGGTTACCTATTCGGTACCGCATCCATTTCAAACTCCTTCTCCTCACCTGGAAAGCCCTACATGACATGGCACCTTCTTATATCAGCGATCTTCTCAATCCACACATACCATCACGTCGCCTCAGATCTTCGGATAAACAGTTTCTCTCAGTTCCTCGGACATATTCTTCATATGGCGACCGGGCTTTCTATGCTTGTGCACCTAAACTGTGGAACTCACTTCCTTCAGATCTTCGACTCTGTGATTCACTTGAGAGTTTCAAAAAGACTTTAAAAACTCATCTGTTTAAGATTGCTTATGATTTGACTGGTTGATTTCTATGTAACTGTTTTTATATTTTAACTGTTTGTTTTATATTGTTTTGATGTTTGCGCCTCGGAATAGGTTGTCTAGATAGATGGCGCATTATAAATGCATTATTATTATTATACTCCATTATTAACAAAGTTAATACTGAGTATATTGTTTTTGTTTTTGCGCGGGGCGACTATCATTTTTGAATAGCTCGAAAACTAGTCAACCTATTCCAACCAAAATCGGCACACGTTATTTTTTTCTCGACATGCGCTACGACTCCGCGTTTCGGAAAAAAATACGCACCCAATTTTTTTTTATCATGGAAAAGTCTTATTTTAGCTTATCTCAGCTTTGAAATAATATTCGAATATTATCTCCCCCATTGAAAACAATGGGAAAATACTCCCGATGAGATATCTCAAAAACTAATTGAGCCATTGCACTGAAAATTGACACACAGGCTGATGACTACAACAGCTTTAATTGATGTGCCACTCGGATAATTCTGACAGTTTCCATGGCAACGGGAGCCATTCACTTAAAAAAATACCACATTTCACTGGTTTCCATGGAAACCATGCACAAACAAAATTTGTTGAATTCATAAAAATATGCACATGCATATATAGCATCATGCTGCCAGGTTTCAGAGTCACACATGCAAAAATGAGTGCTTGACAGCTCATTTTGTGGCTCATTTTGTAATTTTTCACTATTGGTCGTCACGGTAACCCAAAAAGCGACGTCACACATTTTAAGCGAACCGACCTGAATCGACAATTTGTCGACTCGACCCGACGCTGAAAATCTCGTTCCAATCGCTCCATTCGTTCCAAAGATATTGCCCCGACAAGCTTTTGGCCCTGTCTGGGCTGGCTGAGTGATACTGCTATAGGCATTATGCAAGTATTTTAGGCAGATAGGCTTACTTGCTTATTTTACTTCCAAATTCAAGAGATGGTTTATAGACTCACTAGGTTCACCGTTGCATTTTGATCTGTACGTGTCGTATGATCCATTACCATTCAGACTCAAAGTAAAAGAGATGATATTAGGCCAAGTAAAATAATAAACGTGTTACTCGTCCCCGCCCTCACCAATTTTTTGAGATTGTCAAATATTGTTGTTATTTTTCTTATTTCCTCTTTAACTTTGTTTCATCAATTGTTGTGATAAAAGAGATGATAGGAAGTGCTTGGGTATTAATTATTTATAAAACAAAATTACACAGTCCACACAAGATTTCCAGGCTAGGAGTAGTAGAGCAATGAGGAAAAAACAAATAAATAATAATAAGGGCCTCCCCGTTTTTATGATTGACGACAAACCTCTAACAATGGGACAGGCAATGGGAACTTAGCACAGAATGTAATAACAAATGTGTGACAAACAACAAATAATAAGGGCCTCCCTCACCAACTTTTTAAAAAGTCCGGACGAGTAACAAGTTTATTTTTTTACTTGGCCTTTTTAATAATATGATTGAATTTGAATCAATGAATTATAAAAGCTTATAATATAGATTTCTTTCAATAATAGGTTACTGTACCTAACTCACGCATTCTATCGAAATCTTCACTATGATTCCATTTCTGTAAAAGTATGACACTGGTAGTCCTAAGTCAAATTCTAGACTAAACCATAGTGCGATCTCACGCCGCCGGGTTTATTTTGTTTGCTCTGCAATACTAAATACAGCCTGTGACTGTGTGACACAACTAATTCATTATTCCTTACCTCCCTTTGACATAACGCAGTCCCCCAAATCGCTCTAAATCCATGTAGCTTGTGATTTGGTCAATAACATGTTTATATTTTATCATCTTTCTATTAATTTGCATAACTGAAAATCAACCAAACCTTGCCGTCAATATTCTGAGATCTAAGCCAACAAAGGTTATCGTTGTGATTTTGTGGTATATTATTCGGCTCTCATTCGTGCATGCACTGTGTGTAAATTGGTCGGTAACATAATATTTTAGCCAAAATTGATGTGTTTTCCTTCTTTAACATTGAAGAAGAGAATCCATAAAACCCAAATGTGATCAAAACATTAAAAATGTGCTGCCAATTTTGCTCATATCATTCCATCAAATAGGAACTATTATCGTACTCAACTTTGCCGGAAGTGCTGCACACAACGGTAGTGTTTCGCTCCCACAACTTCCACATGGGGGCACGCCACTAAATAGTTCTTCCATTGAAATGCACGCATTGTTGCCATATTGTGTGCATTTATTACCCTTAATCACAACGATGTTTGGAGTATTTTTGCACATGAATATTTTCATTAAAGACATAATTTTTTTAAAAGATGTTTTTTTGTGACCAATCTAGACTCAATTAAACAGTGCCACCATAATTTTCAAAGAATAGGCCTATCTGCTATTATTCAGGTCTTAATCAGGCTAAGTAAAATAAATAACATGTTGATCATCCGTGGTTTTTTTTAAATGACGAGGGAGGCCCTTATATTTGTTATTATGTTATTTTTTTTTACTATTAAATTATGTGTGAAATTCCAATTCCTGAAGCTTTTGGCCTCATATTGTGAAAACAAAGAGGCCCTTATTATTTCATGTTATTTCCTAACTTTCCTACCCTAGGCTGGAACAATAGTGTGCGATGTATTTATAAATACTACTGAAACACTTCTATACATCTCTTTTATGACAACAGTATATGAATTAATGTTATAAAGCTAATATAAGATAGTAACAAAAATATTTCAAATTCACCAAAAATCGGTGAGGGCGGGGACATTCAACATGTTATTTATTTTACTTGGCCTTATATGAGACCCTATTTTTTGTTGTAGAACCACAATATTTGAAGTTGAAGTTACCGTAATGAATTTAGTTTGACAAAATTATGATGGTTTTCGAGGATTGTTTTCATCTAAAATTTGTTTGCCTCTCGAAAAATGCAACCCTGCTATATATTTTTCTTTTTCATTCTTTTTTTACTGCTTGCTAATTGCTATTTAATCATAATTTCAGTACTAGGCTTGATAGTTGTTGTTCTCTGTGAGTACCAACGAGCCGTTTGAAACCAACGACCAACGACCCACAAGTTTTACTTAGCTTTGTAGAATCTGTCAAACGTATTTGAAGGCCTATAGGCCGACGGCCTATATGATGATAATATGTAGACTAGAGTGTTATAAGAACCCTAAAACATGTGTATATTGCCGGGAGCACTCATGTATAAAAGTTGTAACCATTTGTATACCCTTGATTGCTCGACGAATCATCTCACCTATATCCTTTGCTATGACTGAGATCATCTCAGTCATAGCAAAGGATAGGATATAGGTCCTTTTTAAGAGAGTTTAGACTAAAGGGAATTTTGTTAATACGTTTAAAGTAGAAAGAAAACAATGAGGTTTATTCCGGGTTTTTTTTGTTCGTTAGGGCGAAATCATTAAAGCGATATTCTTTTGAAAATAATTTTGCCTTATTCCGCTATTAACATCATAATGATAAAAAGTAAGCGTGTGATTCAATTTGTAGGGATATTTGTCTCATTAGACCTGACCATTTTGGGCTTTTTTTGCAATGATAACACTAGATATCGGTTCAAGCAAAGCAACCCTTAGCGCAGATTCACGTTGAAAAAGACACCTTTATTCTCCATCTGATTGTCCGTGAGATTTTGTTGGCATGTTAATAATGGAGTATTTGTTCTCTTTGAGTACCTTTCTTGTTATTATTATTATCATTCCAATTATTATTCCATTTTACTGTTCCATTAGTAAAATGTGACCCCTCTATTGGAACCAGGGGTGTGCCACTCAGCTTGTCGATCGGAAGCCACTTTTAAACTAAAATTTGGTCAGCATAGAATTGGTGGCGCTATACCGATAAGGCGTGATTGTAGCAGATGACGCGACGCTGGCCACGCGTCTCTCAGACGACCCAATATGGCAACGGGAGTGCACCATTTTGAAATATTTTTAACAGTCATCGCCCTGTTAACGATGAAAATTCTTCTAATTATGATGAATTTGTCAAAATGATAAGATTAACATTCGCGATTACGTGTTATTCTAATACAAATTCAAATGATTTAGGTTTCGCGTGGCCACCGTCGTCTGTGTAAATCTACCGCGAGAACAGCGCCACCAAATTTATGCTGACCAAAAATGACGTTAAACCTGGTTAAACGCGTTAAACGCCAGTCACGGACGCATTCCGGACGATTACACTAATTTATATAAATATGCAAAAGGGACCATTTTCGCTACATATCAGTATAGCACTTTCCTATCCCTAAATTAATAGAGTCCCTGACAGAACTGTCACAAGTAACTCCTACAATGTTAGAAACAATTGTTCGAACACAGGCCTAATGTAAAGTCACCCCCTTTCCCTCCTATCAATGTTGAGTCGCCCAACTTAGCCAACCATCAGCCTGTGGCCTAGCAACATTGATTGTTGGGGGGAGGGGAGGGGTATGTTGAAGGGGAACTTTCAGGCTATCAGATGCAAATTGGTATTTTCACATGACTCTAGTAACCCACACTATATGTGACGTGTTCTACCGAAACCAGACGGAATTGGGCAGAGCTCCAAACTGAGAAATAGCCCAAAACATAATTGGGGGTAATTTTTTTGGGAATTTGAGTTTCTGGTAAATAATTAATCTTCAGAGTGTTTATAACATTATTATGAAAGATTCAGATCAAAAAGTCATCCTAAATTTATGTTTCAGTGATTTAAAGTGCGATATAAACATGTAAAACCATGGTACAAAGTAACTTTAAAGGGCGATATCTCAGTTTGGAGTTTTCATAAAGACTGTAAAAAACGAACTTGAAAATGATGTAACTTCGCTTTGGAAAGTCTGATTAAAAAAGAGAGGTACCATTGTACAGCTGAAGATCTCTACTTTAATAATCAATAACTAACTCAATTTTGATATCTTGCCCAATTGTGACTGGTTTCGGTAGAACACGTCACATATGGTCATTAAAAGGTGCAAACAAGGGTCACTGTTCGAACACATTTTTTCTATAATTGTAGTCTGTCAAAGATTACTAATTAACCGCCTCCTTTAACACAGTGTCTTGCCTAACTCATACACATGCATGTGTACTTCCATGTTTCATTTTCTGTTGTAGTTTGTAATAAGTTGCATGAATCTCTTGCATGATGATCATATTATTTAACCAATGAAATGTATTATTCTAGTGAGCATTTTTAACACATTTATATATTGAATATATGTTGCATGTTACATTAGGCCAAACAAAGAAGAATGTCTGTCTCAGAAATATTGTGCAAAAAAGGTAAGTGCTGTGCGATTTTTTTTTTTTTAAATGTTTAAGAAAATAGGCTATGAGGTATGCGATTTTTTTGTTTGTTGCTTTTTTGCTTATTTTTTTTTGCCAAAAAAAAAAATCCAAAAAAAAATCCACAAAAAAAAAAATGAAAAAAAAAAATAGACGTAAAAAAAATGTAGCTCATTTCACATACCAATGCGGGCGGGCTTCTGAGACAGACCTTCTTTATTGTTTGGCCTTACTGGATCGCTGCACTGTTTGGTTGACTTGGCTGGTTGGTATTTAGTTGATGAAAGGTTTATTGCTCTTTCAAACCGGCATACAAATATATTGTTGTTGTTTTTTGTATAGTGACATTAGAGAAAACTTGATGCATAACACACAAAAAAAGGAAAAAAACATGTGCACTGAATATTCATTACTAGCTCATTATGCATTATTCATGAAGTACTGTTCATGTTCGTATTGTAGCTTACGATACACTGTACGTGAATACTGTGGCCCGGGTCATGAAAAACTATACATCACCAGATTTACAAAACACAAGAGGGAGTTGTAAATGAAAGATAACAGCAAAATAACATTGTCACACAAAATCTGATGACATTTTGTGTGCACGGTGAAACAAGTCAAACAGCTGCGCTAGTACGTACTGTACTAGTAGTAACTAGTAATACTTTAACCCTTTGAACATGGGCGGCCACTTTAGAGGCCTCAATTACATTGAGTGTCAGGGGTCAGTGTTCAAAGGGTTAATAGTTCAATGATAAATAATAAAGAAATACAACTCAGAAATTATTGTATTTATGGCGTTTCTGGACAAGTTGTGGAATTTTATTAAATGGAATAATTTAACAATCTTCACAACTCAACACACATTTCATATGTAGGGGATTTTTATTTTTTTCTGTCGATGTATTGAGTATTATGAATATTGTAGCGACATGTCGGGATATGTTTTGTGTCGACATAAATGTCGACATACGGTGTGTCGACCACAGCCTTATTAATATGCATGCAGGTATATGAGACATACCCTTTTCCCCTTCACCATACACCTCTTGGGGTCTTTTACCCAATGTCTGATTTTGACATTATCAACACAAGCGAAAATCAAGCTTAAAATGATGATACTTCACAATTGAAATTTAGCCTTACGAATCAAGAAAATATTTTGTCAAGAGGTATGTTTTGATGTGCAGCTGTTTTTGTAAATATTCAAGTGCTTTAAAGGCATATTATGTGATCTTTTCCAGAAAGCGCCCTCTATTCATGATTTTTTTTAGAAAGTAGATTTTCTAGCCGATTTACATTTCTGATCATAAATCGTACATACATTCCAAGTTACAGAGCGATACGATTCCTAATTACCTCAAAATCATGGTTTTAGAGTGAATTTAGAGTGAAAATATAAGCTGTCGTGTTATCCCGACAGTTTATTTTCACTCTAAAACCATGATTTTGAAGTAATTAAGAATCGTATCGCCCTGTAACTTCGAATGTATGTACGATTTATGATCAGAAATGTAAATCTGCAAGAAAATCTGCTTTCAATTTTTTTTTTTTATGTTGAGAGGGCGTTCCCTGGAAAGATCACATAATATACCTGCTAAGTGTATTTCTCACCCCTTTTTTCCAGTTCATGGATGGACCCAGTGAGTTGGCACCAGAAATTGGTAGGGTGTGTGGTACGGAATTACCCGCCCCAATTGAAAGCTCCGGTAGTGTGATGACGGTGCTATTCTTCACAGATTTCTCTGTTACCAACACTGGATTCTTGTTCCGATGGGATGAGATTGGGGGAACAACAGGAACAGGTATGTGACCTGGCACGACAAAATGAGCGTGGCTTGATTTTGAGTTATGGCCTGAAATAGTCGATTTGACAAGGGGAGGTCGAAAATGAGATATTTTCTTTTTCGGAAAGATTAACTATGTATAACATTCCGAAGTATTAAGAAAATATTTTGGGTCTAAATATGTTTTTTAAGTAATTTTAGAGAGGGCATTTTATTCTTACATCTCAAGAAATGAACGCAAAGAGAGGAAAAATGTCTTGAAATCACCTTGTTTACATCGTCATTTCCACGGGTTTAAAATAGTATTCCCTATGGCAAATTTGGTATGGTCTTAAAGTTAAAGGTTAGGGCCTTCCGAAGCTATTAATAGTACTTTGAACCCTGTAAATTCCCAAATGAACTAATGACAGGCCGTTTAATAAGAGGTCTTTGGCATAAACAATCTTTCGATTAAGTTTTGACAGAATATTTTGGAGAGCCAAGTCACGATAGCTTCACTGGCTTTCAGGGTGCACTACACTAAATGGGTATCCCCTACCCTTAAGGACGGTGTTTAAAGCTAGAATTGGAAAGTGTGCATCACAAAATCCTCAATTTAAAAAGACTAGACAGTAAAACAATTGCGTAAATGCCTATGATTTTTGATTAATTATGATTAATGTAAGGAATTTCCGCGATTTTTCGCGGAATTGAGGTTAAACGCGGAAAACGACATTTTGATGAAAAGAAGAAAAAAAATGCACAAAAAACGTCCAAAACAAAGCGGAAAAACGCGGAATTCGACAGTTACAAAGCAGAAAATTTGTGATCTTAGATTAATGGGACATCACCTTACATGCACCCTGACTATAAACTGTGAATATCATCTAAATAAATTTTGAGAGATCTTTCTGAAATTTGTGCTTTTTACTGGAAACATTGGCGATTACGGCAACATTTTCAAGCCCGTCAGAGAGGTAGTCAACTCCATGGGCGTATTTTGGAAAATTGAGCAGGCTCACCTACCTATTTTCTTCACTTTTTGGTGAGAAAATGTGATCATCTTTATAAGACAAAATCACTCTATAAGGTCCAAGTTCGCAATTTAGTGTTCTAAAACAGAGTTTTATATCAGTGTTTTTGTACATATCCCTATGGAGCCCTATTTAGTGGTGTGATCCCTTCAAGGCCTTTTTCTCCAATTCAATAATTCAGCGGTGATTAACTTCAATTTATCATAATTTCACTTTGGAATGGCCTATTATGACAACTTTGGTGTCATTTAAACCTGATCTACTTTCTGTGAAATGTGAAGAAGAAAAAAAATCATTATTTTTTTTTGCTACTTTACTCTCATTTTGTGGTGCCAGGTCACATATACGCAAAGCATTTTTAACCTTTTACGCAGTGCCTTTTCTCAAGAGTTTTGATACCACCTATACTGTAAAACCAGAAATGTTTGCGAGTTTTAACATTTCACGAATCAAAAATGCTGGCCTAATTCAAGGCATGAACATTTTTTGCGAATGTTAACTTTGGAGTGACATGTGTAACTTTTTGCAATGCACAGCTACAAGGTAGATTGGAAATATTTGCGGCATTACATTTTTGGAGTTATTGCTCCTCGCGAAATTAAATGATCGCGAACATTTCTGGTTTTACAGTAGTTTGGACAGTACAAAATAGGTGAAACTTAAAGGTATATGTTCCGATCACATTTTCATAACACAGATTTTCCTCAAACATATGGAGATTTTCATATCATATGAAAGATCATATTTTTCTGATTATCATACTGAAATTTGACGGTCCAAATTGGTATGATTACGGAGAAATCGGTGAAATAACATCGAATTACCGCGAAAGGTGGTTAACCACCAAATTGATTGTGTACTACTCAATGGACACATTTCAAGGCATCTTGTGCGTCTAAAATAAGAACCATTAAAGCTATGCAACTCAAACTTTGGAATATGACTTTTTTAAGGATGACCTTTCATGTAGAATAGAAAACTTCAAGTTGAAAATCGGAACATCTACCTTTAAAAGGTTTGACCCAATCAAAATGGCCTTTCCCCTTGAAATTAAGGTTTTTTAATTGAAAGATGGCAAATATGTAACCCCTGCAAAATATACTTCATTTAGATGCTACAAAGAATAGAGTAGTTAATTCGTGTGGGGGGGGGGGGGGGGGGGGGGGGGGGGGGGGGGGGGGTTGGCACTCAGATACTTTTTTGGTAAGGGTGTGCCGCCAGCAAAATGAAAATTTAGCCAAACATTTACCCAATTTCAGGGGGAAAATGGACCCATATGTTTACCCATCATTTTCCTACATATTTGACCGATTTTGCAACAATTTCTGTGAAAAACAGCAAATTTAAGGATATTAGACCCATACATTTACCAAAAATGGTTATGAAAAGGGGTCATTCATTTACCAGACAGGTGACAAATGGGACCCTATTTGGCGGCACATCCCCGTGATCTCACATCCACTAAGTGCCCCCTACATCCCGGAGTAAATTATCCCCTGGAAGCTGTGTATTGTTTTATGAGAAATGTTGAAGTGAATATCTTTAAATCCACTAGAGTAATTTAACTCAAATGTTTGAAGTTTAACTCAAATGTTTGAGTAAGACTTAAAGGTAGATGACCCGATTTTCCACTTGATGTTTTCTATTTTACATGAAAGGTCATCCTTAAAATTGTTGCATTCCAAAGTTTGAGTTGCATAACCCCAATGGTTCTATTTTTAGAAGCGCAAGGTCAAAAGACATGTGCCCATTGAGTAGTACACAGACTGGTTGGTGGTTAACCACCTTTTGCAGTAATTCACCACATTTTAGCCTATAATTTCCAAATGAAACATTTCTGGCCTCTAATATTTTACAGACATACTGAGAAAAATATGGGGATTCTTCTGATACCAAAATATCTTGATGTGAAAAAAAAATCATAGCCCCAAAAAAGAATGCAGTAATGCACTAGTTTTTGTACACATTCATAGCAATGGTAATGGTATGGCATTACGCAGGCATGCGTGGGATACATATATGTCATGTACGACAGCATTGCCCGTAGGATTGATATGTTGCATCTTTCAGAGGCTGCAGATCACAGCGAAATTTGCGACCACTATTGAATCATAGCCACTGTATTTCAATACAGTTGCCTATATCCAACGTATACAGTCATCAAAAAAAGTATCTATACAGTTCATAAATGGGCTTCTAACTCTAAAAATATATATCCTACCTAAAAATATTAAATTATGAAGTTGTTGAAAAATTCATCTTTGTTAATATGAGATATTGCACGCTAGGATCGGTTGATTATTGAGGAAATGACACTCCCAAATGTAAGGTGAAGTCCGATTTTCATTTTCACATTTTTATATTCTACACGCGGACCCATCTACGGGTACCTTATCAATTACCGGTAGTGCAATTGGGGGTCGCATGCGCAGGTTGGAGAGTCAGCCGTATTGTTTCGATGGATCAATACGCACGCCACACACACGCTACATGTCATACTCTCCCCCGTGTTGAGATGTAAAATGTGAAAATGAAATTGTGACTTTACCTTACATTTTGGATTGTCACTACTTCAATATTCAACTGATCCTAGCGTGCAATATCTCATATTAAAGAAGATAAATTTCTCAACAACTTTATGATTTAATACTTTTTATATTATCTTATTTTACTTTTTATATTATATTATTTTATTTTAATACTTTTAGGTAGGATATATATTTTTAGAGTTAAAAGTCCATTTATTACCTGTATAGTTTTGTATATTTTTTTGATGACTGTATAAGGGGAAAATGAAGACATGATTCAAGAACGACAGATAGTCACTCCTGGTAAGGACCACCATGAATGGAGAAGACTTGTGGTCGGCTGCCAAAAGGATGATGATGATGATGATTTACTTGGACAATTGCGTCACATGATTTGCCTAGATCTTTGAATATCAATGATTTAAAAAAAGAATTTTTGCACATACAATTTTTAACCGTCAGGTTGTGATACAACTCTATTACTGGCATCTGATACTCAAGCCAATTCTTGTACAATTGCGTCCCACGATTTGCCTAAGTCTTTTCCAATATTGATGATTTTGGGTGTCCCTCCTCACATTTCAATAAAGCATATACATCTAAACTGCTCAAAAAAAGTTTGGAATCTTTTTTCTAGCACAAGATTTTCAAATATCGTGGGATACGTTCATTAAGTGTTATATATCCATGTAAAGCTGATGTGTTCATCTTTACAATGATATATAATTGAAGCAATCCCTTGTTCCAGTGCTCAGCCACATGCTTGAGAACATGGAGAGGTCGTAATCTGAAAGTGCCAAAATCAACACTATTTAGTGCTTAAAAATCAATAGATCATCACACTACACTGTAGTGGTCAATGTAACACTTCATTGAACAGACGACAAAGATGTTCTTTTGAGCACGAAAAAGTGTTGATTTTGGCACATTCAGATTGTGACCTCCCCATGTTCTCAAGCAAATAGCTGAGCACCGGAGCAAGGGATTGCTTCAAATTTCGTATCATTATAAAGATGAACACATCAGCTTTACATGGATATATAACACCTAATGAACATATCCCGCGATATTTGAAAATCTTGTGCTAGAAAAAATATTCCTAACTTTTTTTGAGCAGTTTACATTAGTAACATATTTATACATATAATTTTTAACCATCAGGTTGTGGTTCAACTCTACTGGCATCTGATACCCAGGCCAATTTCTCCTCACAAGGCTATCCAGTCAGTTATCCAAACGCACATGATTGTTCGTGGACAATTGAATCCGACGTTGGCACTACCATCATGCTCAATATCACTAACATCGGCACAGAATATCAACGTACATGCCTCTATGACTACATTAAAGTGTATGATGGTGAGTACTTCTATTATGAATAAAAGTCCGTTCCTTATCCCTTCGTTGGGTCGGTGGATCAAAGTTGACATTGTTTCAACTCCCATGCCGATGTCTGTCTACGTCTGGCGATGGCCAACGATGGAAGGATGAACGGGCCTTTTCGACAGTTTTAAACAGTTTGTCCTTGAATATCGCCAGGGGCATACAGCTCAGCTTGCCAAATAGAGACAAATATAAGATCATCTTTAAGTGGGCAGGTTCTATGGATGTATTGGAAGGGGTGCTATAATGTAAGGCTATACTATTGTGTTCTAATAGGTCCAAAAGGATATGTTCATAAAAGAACGGATAACAAATGTGACCCGACCCATCACATCGAAACAGACCAGCTTTCTGTAAACTCTATTTGCAGAAAATAAAAAATGGAAATGAAAAATAGAGAACATGATGTTTAACTCTTCTTAAGACCAATGCTTAAGAAATTGAGATAGAATACTCATGAAATAGGACCTAGGTCAAATTTCAGACCTGGGTTCATCTTTATAAGGCTCAATTTAGGTAAAATTCCTAATTATTTTTCTTGACTTGTCTTGAGAAGAGTTGAAGAACACTCTTCCTAAGTCCACTTAATCTTAACGTTGAAATGAGATGGGTCACAAAGAAAAAAGGAAAGGCCCCTATGAAATAAATACATAAACAAATTGAATATAAATAAACATATCAAAAGCAAAATAAATAAATTAGGACAAAGTCTAGAACATTATCTGATGGACAGGTAAATATGAATGAAACTAATTTCTTTTGCATCATACCATGTTACGTTCTTATTGCAGGTTTTACAAGTGATAATAGAGAGATAGGAACCTACTGTGGGCGTGTTTTACCAGGACCAGTGTATTCATCTAGCAATGCGTTGTATGTCACCTTCCATTCAGATGCCTCGGTCAATGATACAGGATTTGCTGCCACCTACAAAACATGTAAGATCTGGTTGCTGGGATCCTAAACCTATGAGAGGAAAAACATGGAAGCCCTGATAATAATAATAATAATAATCAGTATTTATATAGCGCCTTTTCCAAATGGCTCAAAGCGCTGTGATTTTGCTGCTGGTGAATCATCAGAATCATGTCGCATCAACTAGGGTGCTGCCAATTTCTAGCGCAAACCTATCCGCAGTTAGATTGTAACATCCACCATTTTTCAACGCAGCTCCCCAAATACCTTTGGGTCAAGGAAGTTTTTGATAACCGAAACAACTGATCACAGATTTTGAAAGCAGGAGGAAACCGGAGTACCCGGAGAAAACCTGCGAAGCGTGTCCTGGATCGTGATAAACCAAATGCACATAAAGCCCGCGGTCGTGCACAGAATTGACCCGGGTTTCATTGGTGCAAGGCGAGAGAACTAACCGCTGCGCCAACACGCTCCCTGATGAGTGTGGGGATCACAAAACATGGAATAGTTGGGAGAGAGGGGATCACAAAACATGAAGCCCTGATGAGCGTGGGGATCACAAAACATGGAATAGTTGGGAGAGAGGGGATCACAAAACATGAAGCCCTGATGAGCGTGGGGATCACAAAACATGGAATATATGGGAGAGAGGGGATCACAAAACATGAAGCCCTGATGAGCGTGGGGATCACAAAACATGGAATATATGGGAGAGAGGGGATCACAACACTTGGGGAGGGGGATGAGTAACCAAACACTGGCGAACTAAGGATGGCGGGGATCACAACATATGGTTCGCCACTTGGGGAGGGAGGGAGGGAAGTGATCACAAAGCATGGAAAACCTGAAGAAGGTGGGATCACAAAACATGGAATAGTTGGGAGAGAGGGGATCACAAAACATGAAGCCCTGATGAGTGTGGGGATCACAAAACATGGAATAGTTGGGAGAGAGGGGATCACAAAACATGAAGCCCTGATGAGTGTGGGGATCACAAAACATGGAATAGTTGGGAGAGAGGGGATCACAAAACATGAAGCCCTGATGAGCGTGGGGATCACAAAACATGGAATAGTTGGGAGAGAGGGGATCACAAAACATGAAGCCCTGATGAGCGTGGGGATCACAAAACATGGAATAGTTGGGAGAGAGGGGATCACAAAACATGAAGCCCTGATGAGCGTGGGGATCACAAAACATGGAATAGTTGGGAGAGAGGGGATCACAAAACATGAAGCCCTGATGAGCGTGGGGATCACAAAACATGGAATATATGGGAGAGAGGGGATCACAAAACATGAAGCCCTGATGAGCGTGGGGATCACAAAACATGGAATAGTTGGGAGAGAGGGGATCACAAAACATGAAGCCCTGATGAGCGTGGGGATCACAAAACATGGAATATATGGGAGAGAGGGGATCACAAAACATGAAGCCCTGATGAGCGTGGGGATCACAAAACATGGAATATATGGGAGAGAGGGGATCACAACACTTGGGGAGGGGGATGAGTAACCAAACACTGGCGAATTAAGGATGGCGGGGATCACAACATATGGTTCGCCACTTGGGGAGGGAGGGAGGGAAGTGATCACAAAGCATGGAAAACCTGAAGAAGGTGGGATCACAAAACATGGAATAGTTGGGAGAGAGGGGATCACAAAACATTGAGGACTCAAGTGGGTAGGATCACACAACATGGAAGACTTGGGGAGGGAGGGGGATCACAAAACATTGAAACCCTGAAGAGGTTAGGATCACAGAACATGGAACAATTAGGGGGAGGGGGAGTAACTAAACAGCGGCCTGAGGAGGTTGGGATCAAAAACATGGAACACTTGGAAGGGAGGGGATCACAAAATATTGAAGACCTGAGGGGGTGGCATATTACAAAACATGGAAGACTTAGGGAGGGATCACAAAACATTGAAACCCTCTAGAGGGTAGGATCACAAAACATGGAACACTTAGGGGGGATCACAAAACATTGAAGACCTGAGGGGGGGGGGGGGGGGGGGGGATGGATCACTAAACACGGAACACTTGGGGAGGGAGGGGGATCACAAAACATTGAAGCCCTGAAGAGGGTAGTATCACCAAACATGGAACACTTAGGTGAGAGATTAAAAACCCATGGTAAGATCATGGGAAAGTGCAGAATTAAACCAAGGAAGACCTTGTAGGTTGGGGTAATATAAGACATGGAAGAGCTGGGTAGGCTAGGGGAATACAAGACATGGGGCGATCGACATGAGGACATGTGGGTAATGCTAACCATGGAAGCCCAGATGTAGATGGGACATAACAAAATGTATGATATGGTGTGAGAGTGGGAGGGGACTACAAAAGACTTCTAGAAAATGCACAAAAGTTAACTTCCACTCAAGTTTATCCCTTTATTAGTCCGCCTGTTTTGAAGTTGATTGGTTGACTGGCAACATTGTCAAAGAGGTAGATATAGCTGTACACATACATATCGCCAAGCATAGTATACAAATATTTACTGTTCATGGGGGAAATGGTGCAAAATAGCTCCCTGATAGGTGACAGTCCTCCAGTCACCAAGGGGAACTATTTTACACCATTTCCCGAATATAGAGCAGTAAATATTGGTTTTATATAACATGTAAACATATTTCTGTCATTTGAAATACTTTGATAAATAATGCCTAGGGCCTAGGCCTACTCAATGTGAATGGTCAGTCACTAAACTATACCTCCATCAATTACTGCGATCGCGAGCAGGGAAAAAATTCCCATAAAAGGTATTATATATATCCTTCATCAATATATTCCTGTTCATTAATTGGTTAAAAGTGTGTCACATGATCAAAAATAGTCTCACCATTAGGCAAGAAGACCAAAAATGCTATTGACGAGGGAGAGAGGTACTATTTAGAGAATGAAATAGTCTACTATTACCCTATGACCTCGATTTACATGTCAAGGTTCTGACAGTTGACTTATGCCTAGGCTTATAGCTCAGTATTGAGAGTCTACTTTTAACAAATTAATGAACAAGAAATATATTGATGAAGGATATAAAACAAATATTTTCTGCTCTTTATTCGGGATCTGGTGGAATATATTGGGCCCCTCGGTGAACTGGAGACCGTGGTGTACTATTTTAGAAAATAGTACCCCACAGTCTCCAGTTCACCTCGGGGCCCAATATATTCCACCAGATCCCTCAAGAGCAGTAAATATTTGTGTACTATTTCCCTCGCAGCTCCTCATCACAGGGAAATAGAACTTTTTTATGGGAACTTTTTCCCCTACTGTGAAATAGCGGGGAAATAGTCCCAATATTTTATGACACATGATGTATCCACCAATCAAATGACAGGATTATTTTTATGTGTTATATAATAATGAATTACACATTTTTACTATCTGACTATGTTGCCATTGCCTCTTGTACTGATCACCATCTACTGTAAAAGCCAATATTTTCGCGCATTTTGATATCATAGACATTTCGCGAATTGTATTTTTTTTGCGGGTGACCTTCTGGATGCATTGCATGAATGTTGAAAACAATATTTTTGCGTGTTATAACTACCGCGAAAATTTCAGCTTTTACAGTAATCAGGATTATTTAACTATTATCACACAAATGATATAACCAGCCTCCTATATACTCTGTCTTCATGTATTTCTTCTTTACAAAAGATTGCGGTGGGTCGTACACTGCGCATCACGGTGTTATAACCAGTCCATTGTATCCTAGCAACTACCCAGCCAATCAGAACTGTGTATGGACGATACAGGTGTTGCCAGGCTTTACAATCCAGGTTAATTTTCAACGCCTCGATATTCAGAGCTCCAGTAGCTGCAGCAATGATTACATACAGGTATGTAGGACGGTGGCGGCGGCGGAAGCAAAACAATTTAAAATTGTTTTCATTTTTAAAGTAATATGGTCCAGATACACGTTCCTGAAGCCAATTTTTGTGACACATTCAGCCTATTAAAGGTAGATGCTCTGATTGCTGGCCCGATTTTCAACTTGATGTTTTCTATTTTACATGAAAGGTCATCCTTAAAATTGCCACATTCCAAAGTTTGAGTTGCATAACTCCAAGGGTTCTAATTTTAGAAGCACAAGGTCACAAGAATTTTGCCCATCGAGTCGGGTATTGAGCAGTACAAAAACTGGCTGTTGGTTATACCACCTTTGACTAATTCACCACATTTTAGTCCCATTTTTAGCATTTCTGGCCCCAAGGTTTTACAGACATATTGAGAAAAATATTGGGATTCTTCTGATTTAAAAACATCATGATGTGAAAAAAAAATCAAAATCATAGCCAAAAAAAGTTATCGGAACATACACCTTTAAGCTTGAATAATGAAACATTGAAACTAGTTCATGTAAAACTCCAAAACCAAATTTGTGTAACATTATTATAACCAGGGGGGGGGGGGGGGGGGGGGCGGGGGTGACCCCAGTTGATTATGTATAAACTAATCTTGGAGTGATATAGCTCCAGCCAAGGATTAAAACCTGGAATTCATGAAAGTTGGTGTTGGTAATATTTAGTCAAAATCACTATTTTGACGGGATAAATTTCACATTTTTTAATCTTAATCTATTCTTATGGTCAAAAAGTACTATCAATGAATGGTCTATGCAAACTTTGGGGCATTTCCTTGATTAAAATCTATCTATTTGTCTTATTTGTCAACAGCTAAAGAATGGCTTGGATGCCAGTTCACCACCCCTTGGCAATGGTAAATACTGTGGCAGCTCACGGCCCGGATCCCTGGAGACGTCTAGTAATAATTTACGATTGCAGTTTGTATCCGATGGAAGCGGAGCACATGCAGGTTTCCAGCTTTCATACTTGGCTGTTCAGGAGGGTAAGTCTCATACAGGGTGAGTAAAAAAAACCTGCAATAGTGAAAAGAACCCATTTTGTTTTCAAAACCAAGTTGAATTTTAAAACTTTTTAAACGTTGCAAGAATGACATATTTGATCTTAACTTTGTGTGAACAAATGAAGTCTTTGGTGACCCTCTTTACTGCACAACCCAATTTACATGTTTGTCCACGAGCACAGTGATTTTTCAATTGAAATTGCACACATTGGATTTTCATATTTGAATGTCCCGCCAACAACAATTTGGAAAATTTCAGTTTTGTGATTAAATTGTTCTGTTTACAAATCCAAATATCTACTCACATGACTAGACAGTTTCGTCTTCCCGATCGGAAGACTGCTTCGGTAGTGACTGGATCCACTTGATTTTCCCGCGAGATTTACTAACACAAGAAAGATGCCAAAAAAGTAAGCAACAAGAAGTTCACGAGAGCCAACAGAAAAGATTCTACGACGGAACAACATAAATCAGCTGTCACAGACCACATAGCACAAGAGAATCACACAATCGACTGGGATGGGGCTTCAATCCTTGACAAAGACTTTGACAAACACAAGCGTTGGATAAGAGAATCCATTTGGATACGAAGGCAGGGGGCCAAAATCATCAACCGCGACGAGGGTATTTATTCTCTAAATCATGTATACGATCCACTGATAACAACACCTGAGCTTCCTGGGACCGAGAGTGTTAGTAAATCTCGCGGGAAAATCAAGTGGATCCAGTCACTACCGAAGAAGTCTTCCGATCGGGAAGACGAAACTGTCTAGTCATGTGAGTAGATATTTGGATTTGTAAACAGAACAATTTAATCATTTCATTCTACAATCCTGATGAACTTATTCAAAGATTTCAGTTTTGTATTCAAATTTAGAACATTATAAGCATTTCATAGCATGAGTAGGGTAAATTGATTAAGTTAAGTCACATGTAAACAAGAAAGGATACATTAAATTCCAATAACATCACAAATGTACTCAAGTTTCCAAATTTGAATGAAAGACATATTTTGCGATCTAATGCATGATTTGGGTATCTCGTGGACAGACGTGTGAAATGGGTGCAAACGGAAAATGATATTGACTTCATTTTTGCACACAAATTTAGTAACAAATAAGATATTCTTATAACGTTTTAAAAAATTCAAACGTCAACTTGGTTTGAAAAACAAGATGGCTTCTTTCCACTATTGCAGGTTGTTTTTTTGACTCACCCTGTATGTTGGTTTGTACAGACCCAAAAAAAGATTTCTTGAGCAACATCAGCATGCTTTACTTTCATCACATGACCACTGATTTCTGTCACCAGTGTCCACTAGTTCCCATTGACATTACATTGCAATGAAAGTATTTTATAATGTTATTAAACAAGGGTCTTAAAGGAAATCCTTTTGCAAGTAGCACAATTGATGTGAGTTTAATTTAGTCCTCTCTTGTTTTTCTTGATGAATAACACAACATTTTAGTTGAGATTCAGCTTCTTTTCATTTCTGTCAGACGATCCCAAGCTGTTAATTACTTAAACACATGTTTTGCACTGTTTGTTTGTTTGTTTGGGGGGGGGGGGGGGGGGGTGGGGGATTCCTGTTGGCACCGTAGCAGAAAGCAGAAAGCAATTATAATCCAAGCTATACAGGCAGCAGAACAAACGATAGGCCCTCTATTTCTACATGGACTAAGAGCAGGACTGCTTTAAGGCATTTTCACTTGACGGTTGGTTGTTGGGAAACACTTGCACTACCGACAGGCTGGCCATAATACAAGAGCACCTTAATCAAGACGCAGTTCAATATTAGCGCATGTATAAGGACGGTTGCCAGTTTAGTTTAGTTTTATTTGGCATAGCAAGACACAGAGATACAATACATCAGATCAAATATTCAAATCTTAAAAAATTACAACAATTAACACAACATAAATAAAAGAAAACATGTAATGCCAAGGATAGCCCAAGAAAGCTCTAAAAAGGGCTTATTTCCATTGGGGTCCTTCAAATATTAAAACAGCACATTATAAAAACATCATATATATTTGCACACAAAATAATATTGCACTTTTTATGAAACAACTGCATATAAAAAAATGGATGAAAAATCAAGATAGAAAGTGACTCTTTACTGCCTTTTTGAACTGCCTGTGGGTTTTGGATGTTTTAACCTGAGTTGGTAGCAAGTTCCATTCCCGAATACCAGTAAAGAAAAATGTATTGCACTGCTGACCTTTAGCTTTGGGAACCAGAAAATTTGTTGCACTGCCCCTGGTGTATCTGTGGGTGTTGGTCAATTTGGTAAAATGAGAATTCAGGTACTCAGGTGCTATTTCATTATAGATTTTAAAAACATGATTGAGTTTAAGTTGTTTAACTCTGTCTTCAACTTTCAGCATTCCCAGCTTCTTAAATTCTACATCACCAATGTGGGACCTGGGCTCCAGCTTCAAAATAAAGCGAATCAACTTATTTTGCACAACTTGCAGCTTATTTTTCATTTTTGCGAAGTGAAGAAAACCATGAAGAGCAACAATAATCAAAATGGCATTGTATAAGGGCGGTGCAAAGGGTCTTACGAGATCTTTCATTCAAAAAATGACCTTGTCTGTATAAGAAACTTAATCTACCACAAGATTTTTTGACAACTGATTTTGCAACAGTTTCACCACTGAGATTTTCATCGAGAGTAATCCCAAGGTATTTGACAGAGTTGGTAGGATTTATAATTTTTCCGTCACAAGAAACTTCAAACTTGTCCACCCTGCTCAGTATAGGTTTAGATCCAAAAAGAATAGACTCTGTTTTGCCCAGGTGTAAGAACAATTTGTTGTCGATCAGCCATTGACAATGACTCAAGTTCTCTACTTAAAGTGTCAGAAATTACTTTTGGGTCTTTATCTGATAAGAAAAGGGCACTATCGTCAGCATATAACAATGTGAATACCCATAGCTTGCAATTTGTTACAAAGTATGTCATGGTCTACTGTATCGAATGCCTTCTGTAAATCTAAGAGCACCATACCTGTGTATTTACCAGCAGCCATCTGGGATCTAGCTGAAAAAAAGCATGAGGCGTGCAATGGAGCAAAATGAATGGAACTAAAAATGCACGGCAAATGGAACCAAATTGCATGATGAATGATGTATTGTCACGTACTGCCCTAAACATATATAATTCACGAGATATACCAGCAACATTTCGGAGCACCAGCCGGGAATTGAACCCGGGACCTCCCGTATAAATATTGAACGCGCCAGTGTATAGACCAAAAGAGGACTTTCCCGTCAGGTTTATGACACTAACACACTTATATCTCGTGACAATATTCCCCCCTAAACAAGGCACGTCCTCGTGCTGTAAATACAACTTATATACATTACTAAATACGCTCTAAAAAAACACTAGGGGCCACCGCTGCCACCAATTTTGTCATGTACCGCCCTAAACATATATAATTCACGAGATATACCAGCAACATTCCGGAGCACCAGCCGGGAATTGAACCTGGGACCTTCCATATAAATATCGAACGCGCCAGTGTATACCAAAAGAGGACTTCCCCGTCAGGTCTATGACACTAACACACTTATCTCGTGACAGTATGTATCCACCTATCAAATGACGAGGTAATTCCAAGGTGTTATATAACAATTGTTCATGCCTAAAGAGGGAAAGCATATTGATTACAAGATAGTGATATATTTACCCTATATTATGGCGTTACAGGTTGCGGAGGTCAGTTAGTGCTAACAGATGCAGATGTCGGATCTAGCGGATACGAACTACAATCGCAGAATTATCCACAGGATTACGAACATAACGTTGAGTGTATATGGATCATCAGTGCCCCGGCAACGGAAGCCATTCAAGTTGACTTCCAGAATCCATTCTACATTGAACAAACCTCTAGGTGAGTTTAGTTTGGATACTCTTCAGGTTGAGTTGATTTATTCTAGTTATTATACTGATTGCCTACTACATTAAAAGCAGAGAAAAAGGGATACTAAAGATGTGTCGGGAAAGTGAAGGTCTTCCCCACACACGGACTGACCAACCATATCGGAGCAAAGGGCACAGGGAACCAGTGTATGTATGAACTGGATTGATGGTCACCAGGAGAGGGAGGGGGTGCTCAAATTAATTTTTGACAGGGGTGTACACAGCAACAACAGAAATAGCAACCGATTGGTCCAATTCAAAGTGCATCGAACGATCGTCACGCTGCGTCCCGCGGGAGGCAAACGTGCGCCCTATCGCGTCACACGGTGTACAATGCCGCGTGAAACTACCGGCGCACTGGTGCGTGATTAAGCTCATGTTTATTCACGAGTTTATCAGCGCACACTTTTGGAACTGTATTTTTTCCAGTCTTCATATTTGAGCACCCTCGCAGGGGCCGTGTGTAAAATAGAGAATACAGAAGGATAGAGTCTACCCCATGTCTAGTGATTTCTTTCCCAAAAAGTGACCCATATAACAGCGGCACATAAGTAACTACGCCCCTACCCCCACACCCCCGGTGGGAAAGTTAACAGATTGCTGTATGACAGGATTGATGGTAACAGCAATGTTGTTTTGTTTCTCTATTACCTATAAGCGTAAACGCGAAGGATAGAGATGTAGCTACGGGGCTCTAGTATTTATTTTTGTTGTACGCCCCTCATAAATGATACGAGGGGGTATCATAAAGTTTTAGAAAACACCCAGAAGTGAAGGAGCCAGAAACTTTATTTTGATATGTGATCCTTCAGACATCTTTACTAAGTCCCTGTGCAAAGTTACACATTTTTCCTACTATTTATTACCTGTCCACAGACCGCCATTGTAGAGATCCTCAGAATGACCACCATTGATAGAATTCTCAGATTGCCTCAGATTGTGTTATTCCCAAAACAGCAATAAATAGTTTAAAGTTTTGACAGAAAGGGGTCAAAGGTCATTACAAACAAGCTTGGTGACAATAAACTTATGGGTAATATGGGGTATACACAGATTGACCTCTAATGACCCCTACATGACCTTTGACCCTTTCTGTCAACACTTTAAACTATTTATTGCTGTTTTGGGAATAACACAATCTGAGGCAATCTGAGAATCTATCAATGGCGGTCAATCTGAGGACCTCTACAATGGCGGTCTGTGGACAGGTAATAAATAGTAGGAAAAATGTGTAACTTTGCACAGGGACTTAGTAAAGATGTCTGAAGGATCACGTAACAAAATGAAGTTTCTGGCTCCTTCACTTCTGGGTGTTTTCTAAAACTGTATGATACCCCCTCGTACATGGGAAATTTCCCCACAGGGGAGTTATGGCAGTTCAATTACTTGAATGGCAGGATCTATCTTCTACATAGGGTGTAGGGATCAAAAATGGAAGAGCAGCTTTTATCAATGTAATACATTTTTATTGTAATTTGAATAAAGAATAAAAAGGATAAGATTTGTGATGATTCTGGGTGTGCCAACTTGACTTACAATGGAAATTCCCCAACAGGTGAGTTATGGCAACTCAATTACTGGAATGGCAGGATCTATTTTCTACATAGGGTGTCGGGATCAAAAATGGAAGAGCAGCTTTTAGCAATGTAATGCATTTTTATTGTAATTTGATTATTTGTGATGATCCTGGGTGTGCCAACTTTACTTGTCAACATAGTAACATACATGTACATGTGAGTGAAATAATGAAATAGGCAGATCTGGAAATCCACTTCTGCAAAGTAGACATCTATTCTAAACTTGACACTGTTCTCACATTGTATCCGATTGTTTCTATATGCATGCAAAAATATTTTGTTTAAACAGCGGAAGTGAAGATGAGCGTAAGACTACCCCGGCACCCACAACCACCCCCTACCCTATCACCTATAAATCTCAACAGCTAAGAACAACTACCACTAACGGCCCAGATGACAACAGGTATAATATCTTTTATTTGCAGGTGATATTTTTAGCGCTGCATTTGTCGCAAATTGATCTATGGAAATAATGCTGCTGCTGTTGCTGCTTATGCTGCTGCTGTGTATCACGATAAAATGCTAGGTATAAATGCAATGCATTGTGGGATTGAATGCAATGCATTATGGGATTGAATGCCATGCATTGTGGGATTGAATGCCATGTATTGTGGGATTGAATGCAGTGCATTGTGGGATTGAATGGATTGCATTATGGGATTGAATGTCATGCATTGTGGGATTGAATGCAGTGCATAATGGGATTGAATGCAGTGCATTATGGGATTGAATGCAGTGCATTGTGGGATTGAATGCATTGCATTGTGGGATTGAATGCAGTGCATTGTGGGATTGAATGCCATGCATTGTGGGATTGAATGCAGTGCTATATAAGCAACGCTATTATTATTATTATATGATTATTATTATATTTGATCTCTGGTTAAAATGTTACATACATTTTGTTTTGGAGTGCTATGGTGCATTAACAACAAAATGTTCCACATATATTTTACCCCTGGCCTCTTAGGACATTTTGTTAATTACTGCTCATAACAGACCAAAAGCCAAGGCATGAAGAGTCTGTATTCTGTGATAAAACAAGCCCCGTGTTTACCCCATCAACTGTGGGAAGGTGACTTTCTATAGAACTGGGTCCAAATTTGTATTATACATCTGAACTGGTTATACAGACCACAACTCTATAGGAATAGATGGTCATATCAACTTCTGTTTACCATATGGTTAAGAGTAGGTGGTGGTTTATATTTATAGTTTAAAGCAATATTATGTGATCTTTTTCAATTTTTTGAACATATTTTTTGTGACTGTATTTTCCGTGACAAACTACCACAGATCTCTGCTTTCAATTCATGTGAAATTTTTCAACAAATTTGTTTCGATTTTCATCATAAAGCATTCGTACAGTTTGTACAGATGAGATCGTAGCAAGAAACACCATTGAATTCAAACCATTGAATTCTTTTAACGAACGAAAAATCAATCGGAAAATAAGTTGTTGGTGCAGGTCGACTCCATCAGTTTATTTCAACATATTCTAACCCCCACCCCCCACCGAAGTATTTATGAACACTCCCTAATAATTTATTAAAAATATCATGAATTTTAGTAATTAGGAGTATCGCTCTGTAACTTATGAGATCTTTATGATTTATGATCAAAAATGCAAATCTGCAAGAAAATCTACTTTCAAAGTATAAATCAAGGATAGAGGGCGTCACTTGGAAAATATCGCATAAATATGACTTTAATCAGTTCCAAATTGGCAGGAATTTTGCAGCTTTTATCTCTCCAAGCATACGCAACTCATTTTGGCATACACACGCGTCATACATATGATCCACAGTGCGCTCACACTCAGTGGCGGCACCAGCCTCATAATTTTTGGGGGCAAAGGGGGGGGGGGGGGCACGAAAAAAACTGATGCACGGCAAGCGCGCACATTTGTTGTGCCATTTTACGATTAAATGGTCAAATTTGGTCTAATGCTAACTAATTTAGTATGAAAATGCACGCTTGCGCGCAAAATATCGCTGTTTTATGCTAAAATTGTCAACATTTGGTCTAATTAATGCTGAAGAAAATGTGCGGCACAGCGCGGGAAAAAATTGCCTTTTTATGCTTAAATTGTCTAATTTTTTCTTATTTTAACTGGATTGAATTTTTTTTCTGGGGGGGGGGGGGCATGGTGCCGCCACTGCTTACACTCTTCTGCATTAATTCGCTGCTGTAAACAGGTTCGCCAATTTGGAGCTGACTAACATCTAACTCATTTTACTATCATAAATTTCTTTCTTGCAGTATTTATACCCTTCACAGTTGTTATTAATTCATTTGAAGCTAAATATTTTTTCAATGTTAATTTGTTTTGTTTTTTGTTGAAACAACTTGTGTATATTTCTGTCATTTTCTTTTTGAACTGGATTGCTTCTATAGTTTAATCAGTTCCAATTTGGTGAGATATATCCGTCTTTTATCTCTCCGCGCTCAAAAAGTAATCCAAGCGTATGCGCACGATTAAATGGCCACACAGATGCGGTTTGGCACACACGCATGAGTCATGCATATGGTGCATGCCTGCATGGTATGCCGTTGCCTTCATGCGCGCTGGCATCATTGCCTTCATGCGTGCCGGCATCTTTCTGTATTCATTCGCTGCTGTAAGGAGGCTTCGCCAATTTGGAGCTGATCAATCTATAGTGTTGGTATGTGGATGAGTCTGTTTTGCTACATGGTAATGGTGATAGGGCACTTCGTGAAAAGTTTCAGACTTCTTTTCTTTATACTATGATCATTATTACTCTTCTATACTATTATTGTTTTCTATCTGAACACTTTCAACGCGGCAGGCGTCTGCAGACGACATTCCAAAATTTCACAAAATGTTTCAAAAATGTCAAAATTATTGAATGTCATCATCACCATTGGAATAACCATGAGAAATGCCTTAAAATAAGTACAAACATGCCTAGTATTGGTTCAGTTATTCTTGAGATAGACTTTGACATTTCTGTAAAATCTGTTTTGTATTGGTATAACTAATAGCCGCGTGGGAAGTGTTAAATCTTCATATCTGAATAACTGTTTTATCGCTGGTGAACGGGGAACATTGTATTTAAAAACTCCATTATTACCTGAATAGACTGGCCATCTTTTGTAGAAATTTCAGAACATTTGTTGGTGCCAGTTCTGAGAAATAGAGCAGATGGGAGTTTTTATTGACACACGCAAAAGTGTTCAAACAATATTGACCAGGATTGTTGTTTGTAAATATTTGTCATATATGGACATAAATAAATAAATGACCAGATAACCTATCTCTCATTCAGTTTAACACCCTTAGAACTACCGGCCGATTGGTTAAAAAGATGGGTACATCATTTATTGAACCAATGAGAGACATTGTTTGAATAATTGTATCCCTGATAAAGATGGGAGTGAAACATTTTACAAGTTGCATTTGAATTGGCTATTTATATGAGTACATCTTGTAATAAACCAATCAGAACCACTGTAAGATAGACAGGTAGACCCCAGGGGGTTAACTCTGTAATTAGCTTAGTTTAGGTTGTTTATCAACCTGTTAGTTAAACACATTTATTTGGCTATTACCGTCAGCAGTAACGGATGGACCACTTCAACTCTACCAGCAGATGCTAAACCCGATTTAACTACTGCACCAATGAAAACCAACACGAGTGATGATGAATCCTACAGGTATCCATTGTTAACTGGGTTTAAAGGTTATTAACATAGATTATCTAACCCGATTTAACTACTGCACCAATGAAAACCGACACAAGTGATGATGAATCCTACAGGTATCCATTGTTAACTGGGTTTAAAGGTTATTAACATAGATTATCTAACCCTGTTTAACTCCTGCACCAATGAAAACCGACACGAGTGATGATGAATCCTACAGGTATCAATTGTTAACCGGGTTTAAAGGTTATTAACATAGATTATCTAACCCTGTTTAACTCCTGCACCAATGAAAACCAACACAAGTGATGATGAATCCTACAGGTATCAATTGTTAACTGGGTTTAAAGGTTATTAACATAGATTATCTAACCCTGTTTAACTCCTGCACCAATGAAAACCGACACAAGTGATGATGAATCCTACAGGTATCAATTGTTAACTGGGTTTAAAGGTTATTAACATAGATTATCTAACCCTGTTTAACTCCTGCACCAATGAAAACCAACACGAGTGATGATGAATCCTACAGGTATCAATTGTTAACTGGGTTTAAAGGTTATTAACATAGATTATCTAACCCTGTTTAACTCCTGCACCAATGAAAACCGACACAAGTGATGATGAATCCTACAGGTATCAATTGTTAACTGGGTTTAAAGGTTATTAACATAGATTATCTAACCCTGTTTAACTCCTGCACCAATGAAAACCGACACAAGTGATGATGAATCCAACAGGTATCAATTGTTAACTGGGTTTAAAGGTTATTAACATAGATTATCTAACCCTGTTTAACTCCTGCACCAATGAAAACCGACACAAGTGATGATGAATCCTACAGGTATCAATTGTTAACCGGGTTTAAAGGTTATTAACATAGATTATCTAACCCTGTTTAACTCCTGCACCAATGAAAACCGACACAAGTGATGATGAATCCTACAGGTATCAATTGTTAACCGGGTTTAAAGGTTATTAGCATCAGTTTTAACCCTTGCACCAATGAAAACCAAACACGAGTGATAATGAATCCTACAGGTATTGTTAACCTGGTTTAAAGGTTATTAACACCTAGATCATCTAACCCTGTTTAACTCCTGCACCAATGAAAACCAACACATATGATGATGAATCCTATACAGGTATCAATTGTTAACCAGGTTTAAAGGTTATTTAACATAGATTATCTAACCCTTGTTATTGTATAGTTAGAAATGTGGTTTGTGTGTACGGATATATTAGACACGGTAATGATATTTTGATGAGCACTAGATATAGATAGCTGTTATAGGTCTCTAATTTTGTTTAAACTGGGTGTAAAAGATGTGAATATAGATTCTTTAACTTCATGTAGTTTCTGTATACAGTCCAACCTTGGTTATCCGGATATGATGGGACCAAGCAATGGCCGGATAAGTGAAAAATCTGGATAAGCAAATTATGCGCATTGACTGTCCTGAAGGGGTCAAATTTGGACAATAGAAGGGTTCGGAATGAGGGGTAATTACAGTGACAATGTATTTTGTAAGCACTAAACAGCACTACCAACATCAAAAGATGGCCTTCAAATGCTTCAGAGTGTGAAAATAAGGTGATTAGGCTGTAATTTTTTTCTTTTCTTTGGGGAGCATTCACCGGATAACAGCCGGATAACGGAGTTATCGATAACGGAGTTATCCGGATAAAAAGAGGTCGGATAGAACTGAGGTTGGACTGTACTTTGTATGAAGCACAAACATATATTGAAATGAATATGTGATGCGATCAAGCAAAATGAGCCAGAACTCAAATATATCACCTTTTTATTTTTTACTTGATTGTATTGGTAAATTGAAATGCAAAATTTTGCACAAAACCCCATTAAGAATGGATCTTCAATTCCAAATATATGAGCAATTGAATGGATTTTAGAACAATAGAAAATAAAAGAAATTATATCCTTTGTTTGGTTATATCTAGGGGTAGGGAAACCCCTATTTATATCTCTCAATCGATATTTCCGACTAATTTTGCTTGATCCAGGTTGCTGGTTCATACTTAGACTCGATCCTCCTGCTTCCCTATTTTACACATGGCCCCTGCGAGGGTGCTCAAATGTGAAGACTGGAAAAAATACAGTTCTAAAAGTGTGCGCTGATAAACTCGTGAATAAACATGAGCTTATTCACGCACCAGTGGGCCGGTTGTTTTACGCAGCGTCGCACAACGCGTGACGCGATAGGACGCATGATTGGCATCCCTGTGGCGCAGCGTGACGATCGTTTGATGCACTGCCTTTGAATTGGACCAAACGGGTGGTATTTCTGTTGTTGCTGCGCATGCTCGGTACTGGTATGCATATTCATATATGCAAAGTTGTCGTGGAATTCCACGACAAACCGCACACTTTTTGGACGTACTATTTTCCCAGTCCCTATATTTGGTCTGCCATTTTTAAAGATGGCGGCCATATAGAGGGACGCGGGACCCAGTCTAGTTCATACTTTGATTCCTGCACTTGTAATCAAACCATTGAGTTGGTGTAGTGATCATTTGCGCAAGTGCATTGATTTTTCTAATTTTTCGAGAAACAAAATACAAAAAAGTTGTATTGACCTAATTCACACACGACACTACAAATCAAAATTCACAATTTGAGCATAATTGTGATCTATGTAATAACAAATAAAAACATAGAAGCATGTAGACTGATATTGGGTTCGATCATGATTTTAGGAATAATTTAGATACCTTTTTCGAACCATACCTTAACATTGTGACAGGCCAACAGTGAAGACAGTGGTGTCCGTCCCTATGGACATTTTTGAACACATAATATATTTCATGTGTACTTTATGTGTTAAGAGAACAAAAGATGGTGTGTATTTCATGTGTATTTTATGTGAATTTCACTGGGCAAATTGAAACAATTTACCACCAGAAACACATAAATACACAGGTTTACACATAATTGCTAATCCTCTGCCCTAAATTTTGTCTACATCTTCCTGCTCCTTCAAGAGATTGTTCCCTCACCGAACCTTGCTTTGATGTGGAATGAACAAAAAGCTTCAGTTTCTAACCATTGTTATGCTAATAATATGTTGTGAATGTAATTTTTTTGTTTTGTTGTTGTTGTTGTAATATTAACTATTGTCTTGGTCTTGCAACAACAAGTTTTAGATTTAATTTGTAATATAATTGTTGCACTCATATATTATGAGTGTAATCTTTTAAACTTTTGTATCTGTTTCTTACACCTGCCTGTTAAAATTTGTGTGTTGCTTTAATTCAATTGCCATGCATTTTAGTTGTGATGCTTTGTTGGCACTTATGAGTGATGATATGTTAACCTGAAACTATTTATTAACCCTAACTCCCCTAAATACTACGACTTACTGCGCAAATTGATTTGAATGACATCAAGCAAGCGTGTAGTGGTATGGGCCTGGGTTCCCTATACAACCAGAACTTTGTATTTTGATGTCGAAAAATAATCCAGAAGACATTGTCTCAAATTTTAGAAATCAGCCCTCAAGAATTGTCATCTTGTCAAATCAGTCCGGTATACAGGGTGAGTAAAAAAAAAGTGTACTCAAACTAAAATGATTATTAACAACATTTGTTATCAAAATATGAAGGCAACCAATGTATGCAGCAATAGATGTTTTTATTCACTATCATCAGCAAAAAGAAGAATGATATTTCATGGCACCATTTACCATGTTTACCAGATATGACTATTTTGGTAAAGTTACTGCATTTTGAAACCGAACACAATATTGAATATTTTACTCAATAATGCTTGATATTAACGAACAAAAGGATTCATGTATGGTACACAATAGCTAACTAATAAAGACAAATAAAACATTCTCAGTTTTTCAAACATTAAATGCGATATAATGACAAAACAATGTCATTATTACACGAATTAAGCAACAACAACAACACAATTGTCTTTTGTGATAGTCTGACTCAGTTCAGACTAGAGTGTGGACCGTTTTCAATAGTGGAATTCAATAGACCTTATAAGAGAAAATATCGCAAATCTTGTTTGGTTTATAAAATGTTCACTTTTACGCAAACGAGCATAAAATATGTTTACCACAACCAATTTCAACCAACTAAAATTCTTGAGAAAGCTAATGTGATAAGCCCTCTTCCTCAATACAAACTCTGTGAAATTTGGGTACAGATTTTAAGATAGAAAATCTCAAAGTTGAGTACACTTTTTTTTTACTCACCCTGTAGACCATGTCACCTCATGTTGATCAACAATGTTAAGTGCCCAGTTCCATTCCATGCATGGGGGAACATGTATTTGACTGTTGCATTGACTGCTGTTTTTACAGATGACTGATTTGGTTTAGTGTATGGTTTATAATGGACACCCCTTCGAGTTTGCGCGCATACCGGCAGGCAAGCTTTTGTTTGGCGGGCGATTCGCACGCACACCGTCAGACAATTCAACTTTTGTTTGCTTGGCTGCTGTGACGTTACAGGTGACATCGTCTATAGCTTTAAATGAAACTATATTACCAATTGTAAAAGTCAGTGACCAATATTTGAACTTCCCGGATAGCCAACTTCATGACTGTGTTTTCATGAAGATAGCCTTCGCAAGGGCATATCCCAGGTCTTTGCAAGGGCATATCCCAGTTAAGGATTTTTGTTTTACCACCTTGCAAACTCGTAGTAAGGGTTAACTCTGACCCACAGACTACATTTACATGGATGCCTTAAAATTTGATGACTTACATGCCCCCCCCTGTTGTGATATTTCACTAACTATTTCTGTATCTTTATTTAAAGAATTTCAATTCTACGTCCTCTGTTCTTATATTACAGCTGTGCATTTGACTACTTGGATTTGCGAGATGGAGCCAGTGAAAATTCAGCGCTATTAGCCAGACTATGTGGAAGCACGTTGCCCAATACGATCGTATCGTCCAGCAACGCCCTCTTTGTCAAATTCAGGACTGATTCCAGCTCTGCTCATGCTGGATTCAAATTCAAATATGGGATTGGTAAGTTGTAGCCATTATAGTTGATAATTTGTCTTTATAAATTGTACACATACACAGCTATTTTAACACTTTCCATGCGGCAGGCATATCTGCAGACGACATCTAACAGTTCACAAAATGTTTTTAAATATGTCAAAATTATTAAATAACATAACCATATTTGGAATCACCATGAGAAATGCATTAAAATAGGTACAAACATGACCAATATCGGTTCAGTAATCCTTGAGATAAACCTTGAAGAAGAAAAAATAAAATTCTGTTTTGTACACTGTATACAGGGTGTATCAAAAAAATTAGGACACTTTTTGATGATGGTTTAAATCCTTGTTAAATCACTGAAGCATGACCAATTTTTATTTTAATGTAAAGAACAACCGATAAAGATAAAATCCTGAAAAGATGAGAAAAATCCATTATTAATTAAGGAAATTGTGACCTATTAGGCAAGGCAATCTATTTTGTAGTATGTACAATGGTCATTCACACAGTAACAGTAGAGGAACGTGCACACTATTTATGCCAATTCTACTTCTTATCATGCTAATGAACCATCTACAGTGTGGGTTCGAGAACTTTTTTAATTTGCACAGAATATGCATGCATCTGATTTGTGGATTAGGCCTATTTAGCCAGTATTGATTTGTGCCAGAATTAAATGGATTACCAAACTAATCTTTGCTATTGACTGATAGATTATTTTCTATGTTTATAATTATTGAAACGTATTGAAACGTAAACCATGTTATTTACTGGACTATACATGTAAATCCCATTGTACAAACCAGTAAATGACATGGTTTACGCAAATTATGCTAGTGTTCTTATTTTTCATCGGATTGATCTCATATCTTCAGGATATCATAATAATTAATTGGGCTTTACATTGAGACTAAATTGGTCATGGTCCAATGATTATAACAAGTATTACACCGTTATGAAAAAGTGTCCTAATTTTTTTGATACACCCTGTATGTAGAACCAATAGTCGTGTGCAAAGTGTTAATATGTCCAGTAACATAGTTATACCTCGGGGGGAGGGGGGGGGGCACTGACATTGAAAAGGGTATAGGTATGTGCCGCGCTGAAAACCCCCTTTTTCACCCTCTGCTGCTAGCTCTTTTGACCCTCCTTTTGAGCCTGCATCAGTTCTTAAGACCCCAATTTTATTGAAAATTCGAAAATCGCGAAATTTTGCGTTCCAAAACTCCAATTCTTCGAAAATTTTGCATTCTAAAACCAAAAGAAATCAAAAATTTGCGTTCTTGCTATCAAAATTGAACTATAGGCCAGTTCTCAAGACCTCCTTTTTGAAAAAAATCAGTTCCTAAGACCCTATTTTTCGTCATAAAATCCACTCAGTTCAGTTCTGTAGCCCCCCTTTTTGAGACCCTATGCGGCACACCCCTACCCCAAAAAAAGGTTGAGTGCCCCCCCCCCCCCCCCCGGGTTATACTCTGCTGCCAGTAATTGTATGGGTACTGTATGCCCAGAACCTGTTTAGGTATTGTTAAAGTTCCTGATGTGAAGTACCACCAAAGTAGCTGCACAGTATGTATTTACGTATGTATTGTAATAAAATGAGGGCCTGCTTCGCTTGGAAAGCAGTGCAAGTCACTGAAGCATATGACCTTCAATAAAGAAAGCATAAATAAGAATAAAAATAAAAAGTACCTTTAATCTGCTACTGTGCAGCTACTTTGGTTGTATTGCACATGTACTGTTCCCGTACTGGGCACATAGTACCTGTACAGACTTGCATCCCAGTAGCCATGATTCAGGACATTAGAAAATGGCTGTGTAACCATCAATTGCAAATAATGTGGGTTTTTCGTCAAGACTAATATCTTGTACCAATCATTATCTCTCCCCTCTTTATCTCCATAGCAACCTGCGGTGGCACATACAGCGGCACAGACGGCGAGATCACATCGCCAAATTTCCCCGCAACATACGACAACGACCTGGATTGCAAGTGGTATCTGCAAGGTCCTACTGGACATTACATGACATTCACCTTCCCAGACTTTGACATAGTGGCTAGTCAGCAGGGTAACTGCAGCTTGGGAGACTTCTTGCAAATCTATGATGGCCGTAATGAGTCGGGTAGGTTGATACCCGGGGGGTGGGGGGCACTGACATTGGAAAAGGGTATAGGTATGTGCCGCGCTGAAGACCCCCTTTTCATCCTCTGCTGCTAGCTCTTATGACCCCCCTTTTGAGCCTGCATCAGTTCTTAAGACCCCAATTTGATTGAAAATTTAAAAAAAAAAGCGACATTTTGCGTTCCAAAGCCCCTATTCTTCGACAATTTTGCGTTCTAAAACTAAAAAAATCTATAATTTGCGTTCTTGTTAATCAAAATTGAACTATAGGCCAGTTCTCAAGACCTATTTTTTAATTTATTTTTTTTATATTAGGGGAATGGATATTAGGGGAATGGGTGATGTGGCGTATCTTCCCTCGCCTTTCACCATTGAGATCTCGAGTTCGTTCTCGACGACTTTATGTGTTTTTGGTTTCTCAATCCATATAAACTCATCACAAAAAGTATCGAGACGCTTAAAAATGAGCCAATAATTAATGGCCCGAAAGGGTATGGATTAATAGAAGCAAATAAAAAACCCAAGTGCATAATTTTGTCCTGCGTATTTTGACACCTCGATTGTTGAGATACGATGTTGCGGAGCGGAGTTATTGTCATTTCGACGGTCGTAGGTTCAGTTTCAAAAGTGACAATCATCCCTATAGAAGCAACTTTGCATTATTGCTTTTGAATGATCAGGTTTATGCTTTACACACTCGTATAAAAAATGCTTCTATAAATAATAAAGGTAATAATAAAGGTCTAAATTTTATTGTCATCGCAGCCAACTGGCTGAATTGTAACAACATTACAAATCAAATACATTAATAAACAATGCAACGTCCAGGCAGCAGCTAAATCAGCGCCAAGTTGCGACATAAACCAACATGAACAAACATACATAACCCCTATATAGTAACCCCAATAGGCAATGTAGACTAAGTGCATTGCCCAAGGACACAAACACATTGGCACCAGCGGGGCTAGAACTCACGACCTTATGATTATGAGACCGGCAACTACTCCACTGGACCACACATGCTCTACAATCATTCTATAGGGATGATTGTCACTTTTGAAACTGGAACTGCAAAATATGGCTTGTTTTAGAACAAAAGTGTTAAAATATTAAAACACTGTGATTTCATCATTGCAGCTACCTCATTGGGTCAGTTCTGTGGATCAACAGCGCCCTCTTCAGTCGATACATCAGACAGCTTGGCGTATATTCGATTTAGATCAGATAGTGCAGGCGGGGCCAATGGATTCCGTATACAGTATACATCCAGTGTAGAAGGTAGGTCACAATTAGGAGTTTTTATAAGTCTCAAAATAGAAGGAAAAAAGAACGAAAGAGGGTACAGACATACCTGGCTATGTGGGTACTACAGGGTGAGTCAAAAAGAAGTTGTACGGATTTTAATATTTTTTCCTGAGAAAGAAAAAGAAAATTAACCTAAAACTCAAGCGATATTTTGACGAAAATATTCTTCCGATCATCTGAGAAAAAAATGACTGAAATCGATCATTCCTATCCAGAGTTATAGCTATTTTACTAAAAGAACCCAATTTTTTAGCTGTCCACCGATACGTAAAACAGAACAAAGTAATGAAAATGTTTAAAACTCATCATTATCATATCAGGAAGTAATTATTTTATTCCTCATAATGCAAGATCACAGATTCCGTCAAAAAGAGAAGGTTAAAGTCTTGTTGTAGTCACTGATTATTAGGTCGTCCGTAGGAAGAGACCTTATGGCAGCATCCTTCGTGTGTGTTGTCTGTAGTGTGTGTTGTCTGTGGTGGGGGTGTGTCTGTCAACAATTTGGTATACACTTTTTGTTTTGTCTATTTCTTTTCCATACAATCACCAATTGCAATCAAACGGTCATAGATGCAACATGGAAACCTTCATATGTTAATGAGGTCAAAGGTCACATATCAAGGTCAAAGGTCATCTGAGGTCAAGATGTAAATTTTAGTATACACTTTTTGTATTGTCCATTTCTTTTCCATACAATGACCAATTGCAACCAAACTTCGGTCATAGATGCAACATGGAAACCTTCATATGTTAATGAGGTCAAAGGTCACATACCAAGGTCAAAGGTCATCTGAGGTCAAGATGTAAAATTTAGTACACACTTTTTGTATTGTCCATTTCTTTTCCATACAATGACCAATTGCAACCATTATTATGCAGTTTGAATCTTCCGTCCTATACTTGCAATGCATTGGTAAAGACCTATTATTCTGCAACTTATGTCACTGAAGTGAACTTGGCGACCAAGTTTACTCAGTGAACTTGGTCAATTCGGTTACTGCCTCTTTAATACATTTAAAGCCTCACGAATCCACTAAAAGCATGTGCTAATACGCCGATGTGTAGCGACCGCACGTGTAGCATGCAAAAAATGTAGTCGAGACCGAGACTAAATTTGGTTTAATTAATTACGATCAACATCCGGGTCATGGTCATCATTTGTGTCAAAAATGGCGAAGCGTTCCTGGAGCACAAAGCACACATCGTTTTGTGATGCGAAATGAAAACTAATTTCCAGGAATTAGGCCGACAGTTCTGCAACGCGAAGAAGCACCGATACAACTGTGTCTATCTGTATAAATGGTGACGTTCCTGGCCTAAAAATGGCGATCGTCAAAGTTTTGTACTGTAACTTGTAATGTAAGTCAATGTAATTGTAAGCTTTACAATTTACATGATAAACAACAGGGTTTTTTTTAATGTTGAAAACAGACGATCGGCGAAATATGTCTTTTGAATTATTGCTAACTGTAAAACTTGAACTTGTTACTTGTTTGGAATTTGTTTGGGAGCTTTGGTTCTGTCATTCTGTTAGTGTACCAGAAATGTTGAACAGTTTGGAAAAAGTAGGCCTACAGACTATTACTTTTTTAGTACAGTGTTATTCATTTATCTGACAGGCTCAAGTCATTTCTCGAGTATCGAGTCAGATTCTCACTGCATAATAATGATAAAATCGGACGGATTTTTTTTCGCATGATACACAAATATATTGGTCTCGCTATGAGTTTTAAAAATATTGTGCTCGACTGCGTCTCGCACAATATTTTTTAAAACTCATAGCTCGACCAATATCTTTGTGTATCACGCTCAATCCATCCGATTTTATATCAAACCTTGGTCATAGATGCAACATGGAAACCTTTATATGTTAATGAGGTCAAAGGTCACATACCAATGTCAAAGGTCATCTGAGGTCAAGATGTAAAATTTAGTATACACTTTTTGTATTGTCCATTTCTTTTCCATACAATGACCAATTGCAACCAAACCTTGGTCATAGATGCAACATGGAAACCTTTATATGTTAATGAGGTCAAAGGTCACATACCAAGGTCACATACCAAGGTCAAAGGTCATCTGAGGTCAAGATGTAAAATTTAGTACACACTTTTTGTCTTGTCCATTTCTTTTCCATACAATGACCAATTGCAACCAAACTTGGGTCATAGATGCAATATGGAAACCTTCATATGTTAATGAGGTCAAAGGTCACATACCAAGGTCAAAGGTCATCTGAGGTCAAGATGTAAAATTGGCTGCATATGTAAAATTGATTACATTTAAACAGATGAAGTACAATTGCAACCAAACTACCCATATAAACGGACGACCTATTTGGTCCCTATTTTTTATTTTAGGCACACCATTCCCACCTGTGTTTGAAACTCCCGGGCTTTAATCTTATTTGAATATGAATGACCGTGTGTACATTTTGCTGCCCACTTAGAGTGGTAGATATCAAGAGAATTTTAATTCTCTTGAAAGCATTCCGTGGACAGCTAAAAAGGGGTTCTTTTATTAAAACAGGCATAGCTCCTGATATAATTGATCGATTTCATTGATTTCTTTTGTCATATGAGCGGAATAAGTTGCTCTTTGAATGGTTGGTTGGTTCAGTCCTGTCATGACTGACAGCTCGTGACCTTACAGATACTACGCCACAAATAACGATTTTCAGCAAAGGAGTAACAATCACGGAGAGGGTGTCCAGTAATCAATTTTATTTGGTCAATCCACCGGGAACGAGGTCTGCCTCTCTTGCGCTTCCCTTCAATCATGCCTTGCATGATCATCTTCTCTAGGTTGTTACCCTTGCGACGTGAAATATGGCCGAAGTAGCTCAGCATTTGGGTGTTGATAGCATGAAGAAGTCGTTTAGACACCCCTATTTGAATATTTGATGCACAGTATTGGACATGAATTTTCTATTTTTTTAAATTTGGCCTATAATCCCTAGTTCATATCTGGCGACAAAATTATTTGGTTAAAATCATTTGTGATGCGATCTGTGAAAACCTGCCACATAGTGGGATTTTTCATATTGGGGAGATATTTATATCATAATAAAGCTAAAACTGTGCTGATTATACAGAAATGTTTTGATCATTTTTCTACGATCACTACAAAAAAAGTTATGAGATGATTGTGATATCATAAAAAGTTACAAAACAAGAAATCATGAAAACAGGCAAAAAAAGATACATAGTTCATTTGAATAACATTATAAAGTTAATTAGAAAAGTAACTTAAGTGAGTTTTTGAAGGTGAAATTTCATGAAAGATGATGCACAGTATTGGACATGAATTTTCTATTTTTTTAATTTGGCCTATAATCCGTAGTTCATATCTGGCGACATCCGATGGGTTTTCACAGATCACATCACATTTGTTAAGAATGTTTGTAAAAATAAAATTATTTGTTATCGGCAATTATTTGTTGCACCATTTTATTCTGAGACAACCACTATTTTGATATGTTATAATAACATTATTTCAACAGTGTGTGGTGGAGACCTAGTGACCCCTTCTGGGACATTCACCTCTCCTAACTACCCAGGAGAGTATGCTCATGCTCGGCAGTGTGAATGGAGTATCATTGTAGCGGAAGGGCACCTTGTGACGTTAAGATTTGATGCTTTTGATTTGGAATATGATAATAGTTGCGACTATGATAGATTGGAGGTAAGATGTCACCAGGGATGAGGATGGAGGTGGGGAGGGGGAGGTGATACCATTATGGGATGGGGAGGGGTGATCATACCATCTCCTCACTACCCCGGAGAGTATGCTCATGCTCGGCAGTGTGAATGGAGTATCATTGTAGCGGAAGGGCACCTTGTGACGTTAAGATTTGATGCTTTTGATTTGGAATATGATAATAGTTGCGACTATGATAGATTGGAGGTAAGATGTCACCAGGGATGAGGATGGAGGTGTGGGGGGGGGGGGGTGGTGGGGAGGGGGAGGGGGAGGTGATACCATTATGGGATGGGGAGGGGTGATCATGCCATCTCCTCACTACCCCGGAGAGTATGCTCACGCCTGGCAGTGTGAATGGAGTATCATTGTAGCGGAAGGGCACCTTGTGACGTTAAGATTTGATGCCTTCGATTTGGAATATGATAATAGTTGCGACTATGATAGTTTGGAGGTAAGATGTCACCAAGGGTGGGGAGGGGTACCATTTGGAATGGGGGAGGGGTGATCATGTTTGTTGGTAGGGTGGGAAGGGGTGATCATGTTTGTTGGTAGGGTGGAAAGGGGATGATGCTGGACATAATATGTGAGGTGTTCTACCGAAACCAGACGGAATTGGGCAGAGCTCCAAAGCATACATCCAATCATGTGCTCTCAATAATTTGGTATTTCTGTATTAAAAGCACGAGAATAAAACGGAAATTGTAAGTGCCATTGATGCATTATAAAATATTGATGCATTGATTTTCAAGCACAATACAGCCAGTGAACCATTACAATATCACTAGAACTGAAACGGCGTCATTGTCGTACTTTTGGCTTCAAATGGCATCATTTGACATCAAATAGGTTCTAATGGCATCTAAAAGTTGTGAATTGATTCAAATGGCATCAATTATGCCATTTTTGCATCATTGAAATTATAGTTGGCATCAGTGAAGTCATATTTGGCATCAGTGATGCTGATTTGGAATCACTGGGGAATCCTGAAGGTAGGACCATCCCTAGATATTTTGTGTCCTATAACTGAAATAGAGTAACGTTAACTCATCATAAACATGACCACATAATATCTCTATCCATATTTCTTTCAGGTTTATAACGGATTGGAGAGTGACTCTCCTCGGATAGCCACTATCTGCGGTACTAATCCACCCAATGAGATCCAGTCAAGTGGCAATACTATGAGGGTTGTCTTCATATCGGATGGATCCATCACAGGGGCAGGATTCGTGGCTATCTATGATTCGCAAGATTCAGCACGTATGTATATATCGATGGTCTTGTGCAACAAAGTCCTATCTGCAATGGCTGCCATTTGTTAGATTGTGATGTCACAAAGGGCACATCTTAAGGGGGCACGGCTGTTTGATCCCACATAATGTGTCCGTTTTATTCTGAGAACACCGTAACTTGCTCGCCCAGTTCTGTTTTTAACTGATTCAAATACCTGAATATACTGGCCATCTTTTGTAGAAATTTCAGAACATTTGTTGTTGCCAGTTGTGAGAAATAGAGCTTTGAATATTATTATTTACTATAATAGCCCCCTCATCTGCCACATTTCCCATAGAGTTACATGTAAAATGTGTGTCAAATAGAAAATGCAGATAATTTAAAAAGGGCTCGAACAATTTTCTTTAAATTTTCACCATACTCTTATACATTAGCACTACCTGAATCAGGTCAAACCATTAAAGGGCCACTATATAATCTTTTTTTATCCCATAATTTTAATTATAAAGCGGACAGTCAAACAGCCGTGGGGGCTGTTAACCGTCAGCATAGCCTCAGTAAAACTGCCGTAACTTCTTCATTATTCATTTAATCTATATAAAAGTATACATTTTTTTTGCAGAAAAGGGTTCAATGAATCCAACCATGATCATGAAATTGACCATTTTGGGGACAATTATAAAAACACGTTTTTAACCATTTTAGGTTCTGCAAAGATAACTCAAAATATATTTTGTCAAATTTTGTCATACTAGTTGTCTCGCCTGATGTAATCAGAAAGAGACTATGTTATCACTATTTCTGTCCGGCGTCCGCCGTATGCCGTCCGCCGTATGCCGTCCGCCGTATGCCGTCAGCCGTGTGCTAAGAAATACCTTTGTGACGCGATATCTGGAGATCCGTAAGGCCTATCGTGATGGGACTTGGTGGAGGGAAGGGGGGTGGTGCGTTCTGTTGCTGATTGATTTTTCAAGGTCATCAGGGGTCATACAAGGTCATCGGGGTCAAATATGCTTAAAACTTTTGAGACGCGTTGTGACGCGATATCTAGAGATCCGTAAGGCCTATCTTGATGGGACTTGATGTCAGGGAAGGGGGTGGGGTGTTCTTTTGCTGATTAGATTTTCAAGGTCATTGGAGGTCATTCAAGGTCATCGGGGTCAAATATGGGGTCAAATAAGATCCGTATAAGGCCGATCTTGATGGGATTTGGTGGAGGGAAGGGGGTGGTGTGTTCTTTTTGCTGATTACATTTTTTTCAAGGTCATCGGAGGTCATTCAAGGTCATCGGGGGTCAAATATGGGGTCAAATAGATCAGTAAAGCCTATCTTGATGGGATTTGGTGGAGGGAAGGGGGGTGGTGTGTTCTTTTTGCTGATTAAATTTTCAAGGTCACCAGAGGTCATCGGGGTCAAATATGGGGTCAAATAGATCAGTAAGGCCTATATTGATGAGATTTGGTGGAGGGAAGGGGAGTGGTGTGTTCTTTTTGCTGAATAAATTTTCAAGGTCATCAGAGGTCATTCAAGGTCATCGGGGGTCAAATAAGATCCATAAGGCCTATCTTGATTGGATTTGGTGGAGGGAAGGGGGATGGTGTGTTCTTTTTGTTCTTAATTTTTCGGGGTCATCAGGGGTCAAATAGATCAGTAAGGCCTATCTTGATGGGATTTGGTGGAGGGAAGGGGGGGTGTGTTCTTTTTGTTGATTAATTTTTCGGGGTCATCGGGGGTCAAATATGGGGTCAAATAGATCAGTAAGGCCTATCTTGATGGGATTTGGTGGACGGAAGAAGGATGGTGTGTTCTTTTTGTTGATTAATTTTTCGGGGTCATTGGGGGTCAAATATGGGGTCAATAGATCAGTAAGGCCTATCTTGATGGGATTTGGTGGAGGGAAGGGGGTGGTGTGTTCTTTTTGTTGATTAATTTTTCGGGGTCATCGGGGGTCAAATATGGGGTCAAATAGATCAGTAAGGCCTATCTTGATGGGATTTGGTGGACGGAAGAGGGATGGTGTGTTCTTTTTGTTGATTAATTTGTCGGGGTCATCGGGGTCAAATATGGGGTCAAATAGATCAGTAAGGCCTATCTTGATGGGATTTGGTGGACGGAAGAGGGATGGGGTGTTCTTTTTGTTGATTATTTTTTCGGGGTCATCGGGGGTCAAATAGATCAGTAAGGCCTATCTTGATGGGATTTGGTGGACGGAAGAGGGATGGTGTGTTCTTTTTGTTGATTAATTTTTCGGGGTCATCGGGGGTCAAATATGGGGTCAAATAGATCAGTAAGGCCTATCTTGATGGGATTTGGTGGAGGGAAGGGGGGTGGTGTGTTCTTTTTGTTGATTAATTTTTCGGGGTCATCGGGGGTCAAATATGGGGTCAAATAGATCAGTAAGGCCTATCTTGATGGGATTTGGGGGACGGAAGAGGGATGGTGTGTTCTTTTTGTTGATTAATTTTTCGGGGTCATTGGGGGTCAAATATGGGGTCAAATAGATCAGTAAGGCCTATCTTGATAGGATTTGGTGGAGGGAAGGGGGGTGTGTTCTTTTTGTTGATTAATTTTTCGGGGTCATCGGGGGTCAAATATGGGGTCAAATAGATCAGTAAGGCCTATCTTGATGGGATTTGGTGGACGGAAGAGGGATGGTGTGTTCTTTTTGTTGATTAATTTTTCGGGGTCATCGGGGGTCAAATATGGGGTCAAATAGATCAGTAAGGCCTATCTTGATGGGATTTGGTGGAGGGAAGGGGGTGGTGTGTTCTTTTTGTTGATTAATTTTTTGGGGTCATCGGGGGTCAAATAGATCAGTAAGGCCTATCTTGATGGGATTTGGTGGACGGAAGAGGGATGGTGTGTTCTTTTTGTTGATTAATTTTTCGGGGTCATCGGGGGTCAAATAGATCAGTAAGGCCTATCTTGATGGGATTTGGTGGAGGGAAGGGGGGTGGTGTGTTCTTTTGGTTGATTAATTTTTCGGGGTCATCGGGGTCAAATATGGGGTCAAATAGATCAGTAAGGCCTATCTTGATGGGATTTGGTGGAGGGAAGGGGGGTGGTGTGTTCTTTTTGTTGATTAATTTTTCGGGGTCATCGGGGTCAAATATGGGGTCAAATAGATCAGTAAGGCCTATCTTGATTGGATTTGGTGGAGGGAAGGGGGTGGTGTATTCTTTTTTGCTGATTAAATTTTCAAGGTCATCGGAGGTCATTCAAGGTCATCTGGGGTCAAATAAGATCCGTAAGGCCTATCTTGATGGGATTTGGTGGACGGAAGAGGGATGGTGTGTTCTTTTTGTTGATTAATTTGTCGAGGTCATCAGAGGTCATCTGGGGTCAAATAAGATCCGTAAGGCCTATCTTGATGTGATTTGGTGGAGGGAAGGGGGTTGGTGTGTTCTTTTTGCTGATTAAATTTTCAAGGTCATCAGAGGTCATCTGGGGTCAAATAAGATCTGTAAGGCCTATCTTGATGTGATTTGGTGTAGGGAAGGGGGTTGGTGTGTTCTTTTTGTTGATTAAATTTTTCAGGTATTACATCCCTTGCATTAACTACAATGCATACCTCTGTGACAGTGCTACATTGTATCATATGTTTCATCATCATTTCTTTCAAGTCACTTTTGATGAACAGGCGAGACGCGCCGTTCGAGAACCGCCTTGTTTTATTATATTCCTAATACAATTCCTGAGGAATCTTTTTTTTCTTTTTTCTTTTTTTTGAAAATCTTTATTATTTATGGAATTATCGATCAAAAAGTGCCAATAAATGTGTTTTTTAACCTCCAAAATCATGAAAATCACATTTTTGGCACTTTTTGGTCAATAATTCCTGAAGGTGCACGTCAAATTTTGTCATACTAGTTTTTGTCTCGCCTGATGTAATCAGAAAGAGACTATGTTATCACTATTTCTGTCCGCCGTATGCCGTATGCCGTATGCCGCCCGCCGTCCGCCGTCCGCCGTGTGCTAAGAAATACCTTTGTGACGCGATATCTGGAGATCCATAAGGCCTATCGTGATGGGACTTGGTGGAGGGAAGGGGGGTGGTGCGTTCTGTTGCTGATTGATTTTTCAAGGTCATCGGGGGTCATACAAGGTCATCGGGGTCAAATATGCTTAAAACTTTTGAGACGCGTTGTGACGCGATATCTAGAGATCCGTAAGGCCTATCTTGATGGGACTTGATGTCAGGGAAGGGGGTGGGGTGTTCTTTTGCTGATTAGATTTTCAAGGTCATTGGAGGTCATTCAAGGTCATCGGGGTCAAATATGCGGTCAAATAAGATCCGTAAGGCCGATCTTGATGGGATTTGGTGGAGGGAAGGGGGTGGTGTGTTCTTTTTGCTGATTAAATTTTCAAGGTCATCGGAGGTCATTCAAGGTCATCGGGGGTCAAATATGGGGTCAAATAGATCAGTAAGGCCTATCTTGATGGAATTTGGTGGAGGGAAGAGGGATGGTGTGTTCTTTTTGTTGATTAAATTTTCAAGGTCACCAGAGGTCATCGGGGTCAAATATGGGGTCAAATAGATCAGTAAGGCCCATATTGATGAGATTTGGTGGAGGGAAGGGGAGTGGTGTGTTCTTTTTGCTGAATAAATTTTCAAGGTCATCAGAGGTCATTCAATGTCATCGGGGGTCAAATAAGATCCATAAGGCCTATCTTGATTGGATTTGGTGGAGGGAAGGGGGATGGTGTGTTCTTTTTGTTCTTAATTTTTCGGGGTCATCTGGGGTCAAATATGGGGTCAAATAGATCAGTAAGGCCTATCTTGATGGGATTTGGTGGACGGAAGAGGGATGGTGTGTTCTTTTTGTTGATTAATTTTTCGGGGTCATTGGGGGTCAAATATGGGGTCAAATAGATCAGTAAGGCCTATAAGGCCTATCTTGATGGGATTTGGTGGACGGAAGAGGGATGGTGTGTTCTTTTTGTTGATTAATTTTTCGGGGTCATTGGGGGTCAAATATGGGGTCAAATAGATCAGTAAGGCCTATCTTGATGGGATTTGGTGGAGGGAAGGGGGTGGTGTGTTCTTTTTGTTGATTAATTTTTCGGGGTCATCGGGGGTCAAATATGGGGTCAAATAGATCAGTAAGGCCTATCTTGATGGGATTTGGTGGAGGAAAGGGGGGTGGTGTGTTCTTTTTGTTGATTATTTTTTCGGGGTCATCGGGGGTCAAATATGGGGTCAAATAGATCAGTAAGGCCTATCTTGATGGGATTTGGTGGACGGAAGAGGGATGGTGTGTTCTTTTTGTTGATTAATTTTTCGGGGTCATCGGGGGTCAAATATGGGGTCAAATAGATCAGTAAGGCCTATCTTGATGGGATTTGGTGGACGGAAGAGGGATGGTGTGTTCTTTTTGTTGATTAATTTTTCGGGGTCATCGGGGTCAAATATGGGGTCAAATAGATCAGTAAGGCCTATCTTGATGGGATTTGGTGGACGGAAGAGGGATGGGGTGTTCTTTTTGTTGATTATTTTTTCGGGGTCATCGGGGGTCAAATATGGGGTCAAAATAGATCAGTAAGGCCTATCTTGATGGGATTTGGTGGACGGAAGAGGGGTGGTGTGTTCTTTGTGTTGATTAATTTTTCGGGGTCATCGGGGTCAAATATGGGGTCAAATAGATCAGTAAGGCCTATCTTGATGGGATTTGGTGGAGGGAAGGGGGTTGGTGTGTTCTTTTTGTTGATTAATTTTTCGGGGTCATCGGGGGTCAAATATGGGGTCAAATAGATCAGTAAGGCCTATCTTGATGGGATTTGGTGGACGGAAGAGGGATGGTGTGTTCTTTTTGTTGATTACTTTTTCGGGGTCATCGGGGGTCAAATAGATCAGTAAGGCCTATCTTGATGGGATTTGGTGGAGGGAAGGGGGGTGGTGTGTTCTTTTGGTTGATTACTTTTTCGGGGTCATCAGGGGTCAAATATGGGGTCAAATAGATCAGTAAGGCCTATCTTGATGGGATTTGGTGGACGGAAGAGGGATGGTGTGTTCTTTTTGTTGATTAATTTTTCGGGGTCATCGGGGTCAAATATGGGGTCAAATAGATCAGTAAGGCCTATCTTGATGGGATTTGGTGGACGGAAGAGGGATGGTGTGTTCTTTTTGTTGATTAATTTTTAGGGGTCATCGGGGTCAAATATGGGGTCAAATAGATCAGTAAGGCCTATCTTGATGGGATTTGGTGGAGGGAAGGGGGGTGGTGTGTTCTTTTTGTTGATTAATTTTTAGGGGTCATCGGGGGTCAAATATGGGGTCAAATAGATCAGTAAGGCCTATCTTGATGGGATTTGGTGGACGGAAGAGGATGGTGTGTTCTTTTTGTTGATTAATTTTCGGGGTCATCGGGGGTCAAATAGATCAGTAAGGCCTATCTTGATGGGATTTGGTGGAGGGAAGGGGGGTGGTGTGTTCTTTTGGTTGATTACTTTTTCGGGGTCATCAGGGGTCAAATATGGGGTCAAATAGATCAGTAAGGCCTATCTTGATGGGATTTGGTGGAGGGAAGGGGGGTGGTGTGTTCTTTTTGTTGATTAATTTTTCGGGGTCATCGGGGGTCAAATATGGGGTCAAATAGATCAGTAAGGCCTATCTTGATTGGATTTGGTGGAGGGAAGGGGGGTGGTGTATTCTTTTTGCTGATTAAATTTTCAAGGTCATCGGAGGTCATTCAAGGTCATCTGGGGTCAAATAAGATCCGTAAGGCCTATCTTGATGGGATTTGGTGGAGGGAAGGGGGTTGGTGTGTTCTTTTTGCTGATTAAATTTTCAAGGTCATCAGAGGTCATCTGGGGTCAAATAAGATCTGTAAGGCCTATCTTGATGTGATTTGGTGTAGGGAAGGGGGTTGGTGTGTTCTTTTTGTTGATTAAATTTTTCAAGGCATTACATCCCTTGCATTAACTACAATGCATACCTCTGTGACAGTGCTACATTGTATCATATGTTTCATCATCATTTCTTTCAAGTCACTTTTGATGAACAGGCGAGACGCGCCGTTCGAGAACCGCCTTGTATTATATTCCTAATACAATTCCTTAGGAATCTTTTTTTTGTGTTGAAAATCTTTATTATTTATGGAATTATCTATCAAAAAGTGCCAATAAATGTGTTTTTTAACCTCCAAAATCATGAAAATCACATTTTTGGCACTTTTTGGTCAATAATTCCTGAAGGTGCACAGCCCCGTTGTGCACCTTCAGGTACAGCCTCCGTAAAACTGCCGTAACTTCTTCATTATTCATTTAATCTATATAAAAGTATACATTTTTTTGCAGGAAAGGTTTGAATGAATCCAACCATGATCATGAAATTGACCATTTTGGAAAAAATTATAAAAAACATGTTTTTTTACCCATTTTAGGTTCTTGATAACTCAAAAGATATTTTGTCAAATTTTGTCATACTAGTTTTATTATATTCCTCATACAATTCCCTAGGAATCAGGTGGTTTTTTTTAAATCTTTATTTATTTTTTGAAATATCGACCAACAAGTGCCAAATAGTGGCACTTTTTGGTCGATAATTCAAAAAATAATAAAGATTTAAAAAGAACAAAAAAAAAAGATTCCTAGTCTTCACTTTTGAACACCCTCGCAGGGGCAGTGTGTAAATTATGAAGACGGGAAGGATTCAGACTAGACTGGGGGTCCCTGTGTCCCTCTATCAGTCTTCACTTTTGAGCACCCTTGCAGGGGCTGTGTGTAAATTATGAAGACGGGAAGGATTCAGACTAGACTGGGTCCCTGTGTCCCTCTATCAGTCTTCACTTTTGAGCACCCTTGCAGGGGCAGTGTGTAAATAGTGAAGACGGGAAGGATTCAGCCTATGTTCATTTCAAAAGCGGAGTATTCTTTACTAACAATCAGGGTTTTCAAAAAGGAAGGATTCTTGGCAAACCATGACTTGAATATCATGCAGGTTTACAAGAGGGTCATTGGAGAATCGTTGGATACCTTTCCGTGTATGGCTCACAAAATTCAGCAAGTCTATAATTAAAGGTATATTATGTGATCTTTTCCAGGGGACACCCTCAATCATCGAAAAAAATTGAAAGCAGATTTTCTTGCAGATTTACTTTTCTGATCTTAAATCATAAATATGTTCCCAGTTACAGAGCGAAACGATTCCTAATTACCTCACTATCATGGTTTTAGAGTGAATTTAGAGTAAAATTTGAAAAATAGCAGTACAATCTATTTTTCAACCTCTTAAAACCATGATTTTGAAGTAATTAGGAATCGTATCGATCTGTAACTTAGAATAAGAAGATCTTTATGATTTATGATCAAAAATGCAAATCTGCAAGAAAATCTGCTTTCATAGTAAAAAACCAATGATAGAGGGCGCTACTTGGAAAAGATCACATAATATGCCTTTAAGGGCTATTCCAAGTTAATATTCTACTAACTTATTTTGTTCAAATTCCACTTTCCGGCGGGATTAAAAGTGTTCATAAATTTGGTAAATTGTTCATATTTTGAAATAGTCTCCTAAATCTGAGTTAATTGTTTCAACAATATTAATCAGAATATAATGTTGTAAATATGTTTTCATAGTTTGCGGAGGTGTGAAAACCGTCTCCCCCGGCGCTGCTGCATCGTACATCTTCAGCCCTGGATACGGAATCAGCAATTACAGCGCCAATGTACAGTGTGAATGGGTGATTGAGAGTACAGCTACCACTAACTCATCTATGTATCTGGATTGGGACGATGGATTCAACATGGAAGGACCGGAACAGAACTGTTTATTTGATTATGTGGAGATTAGAGCTGGTAAGACAGCCCTGAAACGTCTCAGTTTTCAGCTCTATTCACTTATTATTCATGATTTTGGATGTATGATAATTACGATGCGCAAAATTCACAGACTAGAAATAATACCTTTATTCTTTAAAAAAGCTATGTGAAAAAGTAGGGCTTTTAAAAGATTGGGCACATTCTGCAATAACTATTTCTCCTTGGCCTTAGACCAAACCAGGTCTAAATTCCAGTTGAGCCCAGTCAAACTGATAGTTAAAATCCAGTTCAAACACAGGTCAAACCAGTTAAGATCCAGTTCAAACAGTTAAAACCAGTTGGTTTAATATGGAAAATGGACAGATTTTCAACTGGGATCAAATGGAATTTAGACCTGGGAAATGCCACTGTTATACATGTACCTTATCAAAAGTAGATTTTATAATACATTTCTACTTACTATTATACTTTTGAATATTAACCATTCGCCCCCCCCCCCCCCCCCCCCATTGGTCGTTAACCATTTCTCTTGTTTCCCCCCACAGGATCAGATATGTCAGGTCATCTGATTGGTCGTTAACCATTTCTCTCGTTTTTCCCCACAGGATCAAGTATGTCATCCCCCCCACCTACACAGGAACAGATATGTCAGGTCATCTGATTGGTCGTTAACCATTTCACTCATTCTTCCCCCCCCCCCCCCCCCCACCTTCAGGATTAGATATATCAGGTAATCTGATTGGTCGTTAACCATTTCTCTCGTTTTCACCCACAGGATCAGATATGTCAGGTCATCTGATTGGTCGTTAGCCATTTCTCTCGTTTTCCCCCACAGGATCAGATATGTCAAGTCACCTGATTGGTCGTTAACCATTTCTCTTGTTTTCACCCACAGGATCAGATATGTCAGGTCATCTGATTGGTCGTTAACCATTTCTCTTGTTTTCACCCACAGGATCAGATATGTCAGGTCATCTGATTGGTCGTCCGTTAACCATTTCTCTCGTTTGCCCCCACAGGATCAGATATGTCAGGTCATCTGATTGGTCGTTAACCATTTCTCTCGTTTTTCCCCACAGGATCAGATATGTCAGGTCATCTGATTGGTCGTTAACCATTTCTCTCCTCCCCCCCCCCCCCCCCACAGGATCAGATATGTCAGGTCATCTGATTAGTCGTTAACCATTTCTCTTGTTTTTCCCCCACAGGATCAGATATGTCAGGTCATCTGATTGGTCGTTAACCATTTCTCTCGTTTTTCCCCCATAGGGTCAGATATGTCAGGTCATCTGATTGGTCGTTAACCATTTCTCTCGTTTCCCCCCACAGGATGAGATATGTCAGGTCATCTGATTGGTCGTTAACCATTTCTCTCGTTTCCCCCACAGGATCAGATATGTTAGGTCATCTGATTGGTCGTTAACCATTTCTCTCGTTTCCCCCACAGGATCAGATATGTTAGGTCATCTGATTGGTCGTTAACCATTTCTCTCGTTTCCCCCACAGGATCAGATATGTTAGGTCATCTGATTGGTCGTTAACCATTTCTTTTGTTTTCCCCCACAGGATCAGATATGTCAGGTCATCTGATTGGTCGTTAACCATTTCTCTCGTTTTCCCACACAGAATCAGATATGTCAGGTCATCTTATTGGTCGTTAACCATTTCTCTCGTTTTCGCACACAGGATCAGATATGTCAGGTCATCTGATTGGTCGATAACCATTTCTCTCGTTTTCCCACACAGGATCAGATATGTCAGGTCATCTGATTGGTCGTTAACCATTTCTCTCGTTTTCCCACACAGGATCAGATATGTCAGGTCATCTGATTGGTCGTTAACCATTTCTCTCGTTTTCCCACACAGGATCAGATATGTCAGGTCATCTGATTGGTCGTTAACCATTTCTCTCGTTTTCCCACACAGGATCAGATATGTCAGGTCATCTGATTGGTCGTTATCCATTTCTCTCGTTTTCCCACACAGGATCAGATATGTCAGGTCATCTGATTGGTCGTTATCCATTTCTCTCGTTTTCCCACACAGGATCAGATATGTCAGGTCATCTGATTGGTCGTTAAACATTTCTCTCGTTTTCCCACACAGGATCAGATATGTCAGGTCAACTGATTGGTTGTTAACCATTTCTCTCGTTTTCCCCCACATTATTAGTTATCCCCTGCATGTTCACACAATATGGAAAAATACCTATGGTTTGGCATGTCATATCACATGAGGCCGCAGGCCGAATGTGATATGGCACAAATTTATCGTTTAGTCCCAATAAAAATTGTATTTAAACACTCGTGGAAAACTAAACGTCAAAATCTAGTTAGAGCAAGGCGCTGAATTCTCTTCCCTTCCAGGCTTCCTTACCTCCGTAAAATTCAACCCTTTAACAGGCTCTGCGCCATCGCCTCTGTCCATAAAATCATTGCGAAAAACATGTCTGGTTAGGTTATATGCAGATCATTTATTTTTTTGGCGTGGGTTAGACCTTTTTGCGGTATATTTCGGCCTCAGAATGTAACAGAAATCGACTCGGTTGCATTTAAATCATCCGCCATTTTATTTGTTTATTTTACAATGTCGTATTTTGAGCAACTCTTCCACAGACGCAAAGCAATCGCTTTACACGTAATATCATTTCGTGCCATCTGGTAACGCAGTTAATCGACGATATGGAATATATCGTGTGGTTTGACTTGTTGTTTACACGATATGGATCAGATTTCATACGTGTTAACCAATGAGATTGAAGTATGTACACTTACTAAACGATAAGATCTAAGACCTTGGCCTTAGACCAAACCAGGTCTAAATTCCAGTTGAGCCCAGTCGAACTGATTTCAACTTAGTTCAACTGGAAACCAGATAAAAAATAATTCTTTCACTCTAGGATAAGTAGTTACTCGTCTGATACCGAGTTGTCAAATGAAAAGTCAAATCTGAATACAAGCATCACCTGTTACAGGGCACTTAGGATGCCACATCCTCCTTTGTTTAAGATGATGGTGTTTTCTCACTCTCACTCCATACCCTCATGCTGCAGTAATATGCATGTCTTAACTGTGTAAATCCCATAGGAATGCCAAAAAACACGGGCAGTTTACAGAACTTGCCACAGTTTGCTTATTCTTGAGTTGATTACTTTCATTTTTTGGGAGGATAAACTAGATTAACGCCGCTTTACACTGACAACAAAAAAGTCATAGTTCAATACACGCATCAAGGTCAAATGGCCGTTTCAAATCGTGCACAATGTTTTTTGACTCGCCCTGCACATGTACCTTATCAAAAGTAGATTTTATAATACATTTCTACTTACTATCATACTTTTGAATGTTAATCATTTCACTCCCCTTCCCCGGATATGTCAGGTCATCTGATTGGTCGTTAACCATTTCACTCATTCTCCCCCCTCCCCCACCTTCAGGATTAGATATATCTGGTAATCTGATTGGTCGTTAACTATTTCTCTTGTTTTTCCCCCACAGGATCAGATATGTCGGGTCAACTGATTGGTCGTTACTGTGGCAGTACAAAACCAGATCCCATATCTGTTCCACTTCGTAGCATATTTGTGCAGTTTGTGACGGATTCATCCTCACATCGGGCTGGATTCAAGCTGAGCTACTCAGCTTCTAGTAAGTGAATGTATTCTTGAAATTAAGTCTTTTGTAGCTTGTATGTCCTTGTCATGGGCCCTATTACATAAAAGTTCAGATTCCTTGTAAGTGGACTTAACCCTTTGAACCGGTACGGAGAAAGCGCTATAACCCGAAAGGCTGGTTTAATGGCCTTAAAACAGGTGACATATATGACTGATAAAAACTATGTGTTATTACAAATAATGTTATTACGATGATAGAGGGCAGTATGTCAGTATAGAAGACGGTGAACTGACGGTGAATCAGATTGTGTAAGACCCGGTGTAAGAAATCATAGAAGTCGCCATTATTCATCAAATAAACTCAGGGTGGGGTGCCGACCCCCACTATAAATTCAGGGTTCAAAGGCCGAAGAGGGTAGGGGTGTGTGACTGGGCATTCTCAAAACAGGGGCTTACCGAACTGACACAACCTGAATTGGGGATGTTATGGAACTGATGGCATCTTCGAATGGGGGTCTTGGCGAACTGCCCAAGGTTGAAATGGTGGGGTCTTGGCGAACTGCCCAAGGTTGAAATGGGGGGTCTTAGCGAACTACACACAATCTGACACAAATGACTGTGATGCGACTAGCATTTTCCCTGGGGATCTTCTCTCGAAAATCCTCGTGTGTATTAGCTATCGCAAGCAGACCAATGTGCAATCATTAATAACGTTAGCAAATACATTTCCGCCCAATTTTGTGTTTTTTAAAGTAAATTAGGACAAATTGGGCTAAATTTACCAAAATTGGGTGTATTTGGGAACTCGGCGCTCGAAAACGATATGCTTAGAGAACGGGTCTACATGATTTCCGGGCTAATGAACGGGGGATGACAACGCCCGAACGGGAGAGTTTGGATTGTATAGCTTGTGGAACTACTGATCAGTGAAATGAGATGTTTTATGAGCAGCGACAGGTTGTGAAAAGGGGGTCTTTGTCCCCGCACATACCCGTATGGCCAATATACGTGAGTACCCCTCCCCTCCCCAAGAAGAGTGAGCCTTGTTGAGATGGATATTAAAGCATTCTTCCTAAGTTTAGCTTTACAGAGTTGGACTCTGATCTAAAGTTTGACATGCTTCCTATTTCATGAAGATTGAATTAGGATTTCTTCAACAGTCTTTATAAGATGAATCTTAACTTAACCCTTTGAACCCTATATTATTTTTACCCGTCGGCACCCACCTTGAGTTATTTACATTAATTATGTCTGTTTATAGTTCAATCTTACACCCTCTGACTGAACGTGTTATTGATTGGCATACTGCCCTCTATCATCTGTAACGTATTCATAACATAATTCATATCATAAAGCATCGGTTTTCCGGGCCATTTTATCACTAAAATTGCCAATCATGACCGTAATACAATGGATCCCTAGTCTACGTGAGATTTATCTGTGCAAGATTTTGATGCACATTCATCCCATTTTGTGCTATTTTTGACAGGTTTTTTCAGCGAAATGACATCAAAATACAATGTTAACCTGGCATAAACAAGGTATTTTACATCGGGTTGAACATCATGTGACTTAAAAGTCATATGACTACTCAAAGTCATATGATCAATCCGTTACATGTTAAAGCCAGATTTCCGACTTTTCGGGTTATATCACTTTCACAGGGAAGCCGGTTTTCTGACTTTTCCGGTTCTAAGGGTTAAATGCAACAGGACCCAGATTAATTATCACTATGGCTAAGGGGTGTGTACTCAAACAAAGCACTTGACACTATGATTGCATTGTAAAATACAGGGTTACTCCCTTTGTATTCCAGATATGTAGTGTTTTGTAGCTTACCTCCAGGTTTACTGTTTATATGCGACAATATACTATACAGATGTTGAAGGTTTTTAGTTTCACTTTGGCTGCAGCTGTTGTACATACTGCAGCCATAAAGCACTTGACTATTAGGCTTGCATGACCTGGTGACCATTAGTCATAGTCGAGACTATTGGCGCTAGTCACGACTACGACTATGGACCCCAACTATTTATCGAAAAACTTGTCCACTCGGTTTTCAGTTCACACTAACTAAATATAATGGACTAGAGATAATATAACCACACAAAGACATTAGTGATGCCGCATGTCAAAACCAGGCACAATTGGGCAAGAGTTCAAAATTGAGTTATTGATGTATTATAAAAAAATAGGCTTTGCACTTTACAACACCACTTGTTTTATTGAAATCGGACATTCCTAACTCGAGTTGTAACATTTTGAATTTGGACTTCCTGAAATGTTGAAAAATTGAAATCGTTCATTAAAATTTGCATAAAACAAAGTAAAGAATAAAGAAAGAATAAGAATAAACAATTAAAAGTATTAATTCACGATGAAATTTCAGTTTTAAATTTGTACAGCTCTTTTTTGACATTACTAGCATTTTGAAATCATGAGAATCTAAAAATTGACAAAAATAACCCCCAAAACATTTTTGACATTTTTCTCCATTCATAACTCTGCCCAATTCCGCCTGGTTTTGACATGCAGTGTCACATTAGTGAAATGCATTGTGAAAGTTATCCGTTCTTATTTGTGACATACCTTTCATAACCGCCATTGTATAACAACGTTTGTTGACCATGTTTGTGCAAAGTTCCAACATTATTTTAGTGGGGCTTTAATGGACTTACGGCACATTCTCCTAGCCACAGTCCGCCATACGCGGGTGCACTTCGATCAGCTTACTGCGCATGCTTGAAAACTCACAAAATGTTGCTAAACAATCAGAGCCTTGAGGTTGAACTTACGTATTGCACACCATGGATGTCTGTTGCACGGTTTTGGGGGTGAGGTTGACCCAACCTCATGTGACGTGTGTCCATTAGGCCAACAAAAATAAATTGTTTGATTGTCCATAGATCACTTTTAAAAGTTGGGTAGGTCGGTCGGGAAAAGTTTGTTTTTCTTTTTTTTCTTTTTCTTGTCACTTGCCCTTTTTCAGGTACCAAAAGTAAAATGAGTTGTACTTGTTGTGGTAACCAAAACGTGGAACAAAATCTTAAATATTTTGATGAGTATTTTTATTTTCTCAACACTTAAAGAAAATTTTGATTTTCGACTAATATTTGTAAAAATTGAAATTTTCAACCAAAAAAATTGATTTCTTTTAAATTGATTTTTTTAAAAATTCAAAACAAAAACAAAAATCAAAAAAGAAAGTTTTTGGGTCGGAATGATTAAGAGGGTCGGGCGGACGAGGACAATCAAACACATTTTTGGGGGGTCTTTTTAGGAGGAGGGATGCCAAGAAGGGGACAGACATGGCATCTGTTAACTCTGGTTATAACATAAGGAGGGTCTTATTGTCTTATTCACTTAATCATAAAGAAAGAAATGAAAGAGGCATCCATGTCATGTGCTTGGAGTTTGAATTTTGAACTTTTTTGTGTTAATCCGTATTAAACTGGAACTGAATGATAGAATATTGCTCCTCTTAGGCCAATTTGTTTGTTTGTTTGTTTGTTGTCCATAGAGGGTCCTCAGAAGGTAGGGTCGGTAGGTCATTTTTTTTTTTTGCTAGTGGTTCTGGCCCAGTCCTAGCCAGGACGCGATCTTTATTACCGTAAACAACATTTTATACCTGACAGAGTAAAGTGCATAGCACATGTACATTGTACAGCAATACATTTATACAGTGAGTGAGTACGGTTAATAAATTCGCAGCCAGGACGCCGAATTTCTGAACCATTTCAGATCTTTTAGATGACCCATACTTGACCCAAAATAACTCCCATAATACTATACATGGTATGGGGTCAATAAGGCCATATACATGACTTTTAACAAAAGAATTAAAAATAAGGTGATTTTTTTTATTCTCAAAAAGTTACACGGTCGGGATTATATTACATGGTCAGTCAGATGTGGTCAAACAAACAACTTTGTTGCCTTACCTTCCTTCCTGTCCTACAGATTGTGGTGGCCTTGTTTCTGGTACCAATGGAGTAATAACCAGCCCCAACTATCCAGCCAACTATGAGTCTACCAATCATTGTGCATGGATGATTATTGCCCCAGAGGGAACCACTATTACGGTAAGAATACAAATGAAACCTATGAAGCCAACTATGAGTCTACAATCATTGTGCATGGATGATTATTGCCCCAGAGGGTACCACTATTACGGTAAGAATACAAATGAAACCTATGAAGCCAACTATGAGTCTACAATCATTGTGCATGGATGATTATTGCCCCAGAGGGAACCACTATTACGGTAAGAATACAAATGAAACCTATGAAGCCAACTATGAGTCTACAATCATTGTGCATGGATGATTATTGCCCCAGAGGGTACCACTATTACGGTAAGAATACAAATGAAACCTATGAAGCCAACTATGAGTCTACCAATCATTGTGCATGGATGATTATTGCCCCAGAGGGAACCACTATTACGGTAAGAATACAAATGAAATCTATGAAGCCAACTATGAGTCTACCAATCATTGTGCATGGATGATTATTGCCCCAGAGGGAACCACTATTACGGTAAGAATACAAATGAAACCTATGAAGCCAACTATGAGTCTACAATCATTGTGCATGGATGATTATTGCCCCAGAGGGTACCACTATTACGGTAAGAATACAAATGAAATCTATGAAGCCAACTATGAGTCTACCAATCATTGTGCATGGATGATTATTGCCCCAGAGGGTACCACTATTACGGTAAGAATACAAATGAAACCTATGAAGCCAACTATGAGTCTACAATCATTGTGCATGGATGATTATTGCCCCAGAGGGAACCACTATTACGGTAAGAATACAAATGAAACCTATGAAGCCAACTATGAGTCTACAATCATTGTGCATGGATGATTATTGCCCCAGAGGGTACCACTATTACGGTAAGAATACAAATGAAACCTATGAAGCCAACTATGAGTCTACAATCATTGTGCATGGATGATTATTGCCCCAGAGGGAACCACTATTACGGTAAGAATACAAATGAAACCTATGAAGCCAACTATGAGTCTACAATCATTGTGCATGGATGATTATTGCCCCAGAGGGTACCACTATTACGGTAAGAATACAAATGAAACCTATCCAGCCAACTATGAGTCTACCAATCATTGTGCATGGATGATTATTGCCCCAGAGGGAACCACTATTACGGTAAGAATACAAATGAAATCTATGAAGCCAACTATGCGTCTACCAATCATTGTGCATGGATGATTATTGCCCCAGAGGGAACCACTATTACGGTAAGAAGTGAAGCCTATGAAGACATGCATCTTAAAACTTCCTTGGTGATGTTTGAACCCTATAGCCAATGAATGAATTCTAAGATGTAGCTCCAATGATTGTTAGTAAAGTACTAACAGACCTCTTAGGTTGGCACACTCAGGCAGAATGTACGTTGCATGTTATTTGATAAGCCAAACAATCTTTTTGGGTTGTTTTTCATTTATTTGCACATGAAATTTGTTCAACTAATTTGTAAAAATATGGGTTAGTTCGGGTCTGTAGAACATTTTTGTTGTTGTTGTATGCTATTGAATAAGCATTGATAATAGCCCTCACCCAATCTATATCTCAGGTCCTATCCCCCTTCTAATGCTCCTGAGGCTATGAGGTGTCAGCGCCCTCTATAGTCTAGTATATGACAGCTTATAATTGTGTTGGCTGTCATCTTGCCAGTTAAATTCAAATCAAACGCAAATGCTGCTATCCTTAGTTCTCAATTTACTTGATGAAACAAATACAATTTTGAATCATGTCTTGGACAATTTTGTCCTCAAACCCCAGCATTTGGCCTCCCAATTTCTGTTCTATTTTTAGATTTGAAAGGAAGTGAATACTGTAAAAGCTGACATTTTCGTGGTGGTTTTATTTTCGCGCTTTTCGTGCAAAATATTTTTCCACAAAAATGATAACACACAAAAATATTGTTTTCTCAACATATATGCAGTGCATCCAGAAGGTCGCCAGCGAAAGAACCAATTCGCAAAATGTCTATGATATCAAAATTGGCGAAAATATCTTTATGCAAAAATATTGGCTTTTACAGTATACTAATCCAAAGCATTGTTTAAAAACATTGAAATCACTGTAAAACTGTTGTAAATGAATATCCCAATATTAATTTAAACAAACTTTCCATTCATTTTAAAACCCAAAAGAGCTAACACAGCAGTTCAATGGATTCCCTTTGTTTTCTCTCAATTTGTAGCTTGCAAGGTGTCCTAATGCTTTTGGTTGATGGTGTATATCGTATGTAACATTTTTTCTTCTTCCTCTTCTTGCTGAACCAGCTTACTTTCACAGATTTTGGCATTGAAACACACAGTGCATGCGGTTACGACCGCCTGTACGCATTGAATGGAGGATCCCTCAATTCTCCACAGATATCGGGAGAAAATCCATGGTGTGGCCAGACGGCGCCGGACCCCATCACATCAGCAAGTAACAAAGTCATTCTCATTTTCCAAACGGATAGCAGCGTTACCAGCCAAGGGTTTAGACTCGAGTGGTCGTCTGATCAGAGGGGTAAATATAAATGTTTAACACTGTGAGAAAAGTTGTTAATCTATGAGCGTGTTTCTACTGGGGAACTTAACGGTAATTACCCTGTAGATGCCCTGTAGAAACAGCCAGATGACGGTAATTACCGCTAAGTTTTGTAACCGCAAACTCCTTCACAAACCAGGTTTGTTAACGGTAATTAACGGTAACTTTCCCAGTAGAAACAGCCACCCGTTAATGTAAAGTTCTGTGACCCGGACGTATACACGTACACGCTGGATTCTATGCATTGTGAGGCAGTCTTTTTCAGGTGGGGCGGCATTGTTTGGGATTAGTTTGGGATTAGGATCGATAAACTTAACGTTAACTTTTCGCGAGTAGAAACTGGGGGATTAAAAAGTTAGTGGTGAAAATTAAGGTTACATTGCCACCAGAAGAAACACGCTCTATAACAGAATTTCAGAATCTTTCATAGGGGCAAATGATATTCCAACCCAAAGGTTTTAGTTGCTAACTAAAACAATTAATCCTTTATGTTAAAAGTATAATTGCATCATGAACAGTTTATATATAACCTGATGAATATGTGCATTGTGTGCATCCCAATCAAATGCTGTCATGTTGATAAGATAATGCCATTTTTGGACATAGAGACGGGTTGGTTTTAAGCCCTCTATTTATTGTCTAACTACTGTGAAACACGAAAATTTCATGGCATCAAAATTTGAAAACAATACCTTCTAGTGGCATTTAGTTTCACTAATTTGAATCATCTTGCTATGTTAACCTATATTGAAATCTTGATCAGTGGCAATTTAATGTAGCGAATTAGATGTCCTAGCGAAATTAGCTAAATTAAAATGCCAGCGAAATTTTGTTGGTTTACAGTAATTTGACTATGTTATTTGTTGTTGATTTATTAGGTTGTGGAGGTAATTTCCATGGTAACCAAGGCAGTATTTCATCAACAAATTATCCTAGAGCGTATGATGCCAATAGTGAGTGTGTTTGGACTATCACCGTGGAAACCGGCTACCATGTTGTGCTCACATTTGACTCCACATTTAACGTCAGATCAGGAGATGCTGTCAGAGTAAGTTGATAATATAAAAGTGGTTATTTTTGCGCAATTAATTGTTCGCGCTTTGCCGACTAACCATTTTGCATGTTTTTTAAATCCATGATTTGTAGCTTCATCACATAGACCGATATGCAAACGAAATACGTCTGTGTGTTATTATTTTCGCGGTTGTAGATTCGAGCGTGAGTAGCGTGAAAGTATATGTAGCAACTTTTACAGTAATGAGTAGGTTGGTGTACGTATAGGTTAACACTTTCCACGCGGCAGGCGGCTGCAGACGACATTCCAAAATGTCACAAAATGTTTTAAAAATTTAAAAATTATTAAAATTCATTACCATGTTTGGAATCACCATGAGAAATGTATTGAAATAAGTACAAACATGCCTAGTATTGGTTCAGTAATCATTGAGACAGACTTTGAAAGTTGGGAAAGGTTTCTGAAAAATCTGTTTTGTATAATTAATATGGTAAAACTAATTGCCGCGTGGAAAGTGTTAAGAAGCAGTCATTGTTTGTGTCCCCTGAAGGAATCTTATGGAGATACTAGCCTGTCCAAAAGAAACAACTTGTTAAATTCAGGGCAGTGCCTACATGGCCCCTTAAAGTTGGCAAATTCTTACAAATAAATCACCTTAATACATTTGTAGGGGTGGGTAATAGCATTTAATTGAACATTTTCTGGCCATTTGAATGCAACACTTGGGACCACAAATGTGAAGAATGTAATATTCAGTAAATATGCAAACACATTTATTGAGGGTCAAATATCCCTAGAAATGGTTTTGGAGAGCCTATAATTTTTGAGTTTTTAGAAAGATGGAGTTTAAAATGACCTATAGCCTACAGGGTTAGAAAAGGAGCTAGCTTATCAGAAAGCCACATACCATGCAGTCATTTCTTAAGGAATGGGAAATAAGCTATGGTATATACAGGGTGACCCAGAAAATGTTGAACCCAAAAATCACAAACATGGCATTATGTTTTCAACAGTTATGTAAACAATTTATTCAGCTTTCTGGAGAACTTTAGATCATGTAAATTGGCCTTACCAAACTAAAGATACACTTGATTGTGTGACAGGGGGTGTTTTTGCCCTTTTGTAAAAGTGAAAAAATTGTAACTTGGTTCAGATATGAAACTTAATTATGTTCTAAGTACGGTGAGTTAATTAAGTAATCTTTTCTTTTGATCTGTATTTATCAAATTAACATTTTCAAATGAAGTCAAGGGGACTTCAGTTTTTGTTTTTAAAGTCTCTTATATAATAATAATATTGATTTACATAATAAATGAATATTGATTTTTTGCACTTCACTTACACTACAAAACAACTTTTCTTAAAAATTACACGTATTTTAAGTTTCGTGTGGCCTATTTTTATGATCTAAAATGTTTCAGAAAGTTAAATGTATGGTGCACATAGCTGGTGAACGAGTTATGCAATATTTTGTTATTTTAATGGTAAAAAAAAATAATTGAATTTTGTGATTTTTGGGTTCAACATCAGAATTGAAGGATATATTGGACATTAACCCTATAACTCCCCGGGCTATGTTTTCGTGTGGATCGGGGAAGAGGACAAAGTATGTTTGTTTTATCCAACAAATCACCGCTGGATTTGATCCCCGGACCATCCCCAAACCACCGCTGTATCCCTAACCATTGAGCTAATCTCCCAAGGCTGCACAGGGCAGCGATTTTGTACCTACATATAAGCTCAGACGTAGACTAATTGATTCAATGCTGTAGCATGTGCGTGGAGATATTCACTGACCGTAGTAAATCATAGTGCTCATCAGGAGAGTTAACACTTTCCATGCAGCTATTAGTTTTTCCATAATACAAAACAGAGTTTTTAGAAACCTTTCCCAACTTTCAAGGTCTATCTCAAGGATTACTGAACCAATAATATGCACGTTTGTACTTTTAATGCATTTCTCATGGTGATTTGAAATATTGTAATGACATGCAATCATTTTGATATTTTTGAAAAATGTTGTGACATTTTGGAATGTAGTCTGCAGACGCCTGCCACATGGATGGAAAGTGTTTTAAGGTTAACAAGACCTGTGTTTTCTTTCTCTTGACCAGGTGTATGATGGCAACTCTGATAGTTCACCAGTACTGGGTACATACAGTGGCAACACTGCACCAGCAACTCTCTCCTCCTCATTGAAAACAATGAGAGTGAGATTCCAATCAGACGCTAGTAATCAGGGCACTGGATTCCAGGCAACTTGGAATATAGGTATGTTTGGCTATGGTGACGAAAACCCTTACCTGCTCTATGGGCCAGACTGACCCATTTTTTTGGATTTGTTCTTTTTTTTAAAACCTTTTCCCTCTTTTATTTAAATTTCAAGCAACATTGAATTAGGTATGGCTATGGTGACAAAAACCCTGTTGTATGTCCAGACCAACCCATTTTTTGTGGATTTCTTCTTCTTTTTTTTTACCCCCCCCCCCCCTTTTTTTTTCAATTTCAAGCAACTTGGAATATAGGTATGGCTAGGGTGACGAAAACCCTGTTCTATGGGCCAGACCGACCCTTTTTTGTTTTTTGAACCCCCCCCCCGTTTTTCAATTTCAAGCAACTTGGAATATAGGTATGGCTAGGGTGACGAAAACCCTGTTATTTACTAATTCGCACGCTCAACCGTAAATAAATTATTTTCTATTTCGCCTACATTGGCGCCACAATTGAAACACAAACATAGAATATACACTTACAAAACCATGGGGAACACCGGACTCCGCAGATCGACGACGGAAGCACATACTTCTTTCCCTATGGAAAGCATATACAGTCATCAAAAAAAGTAACTATACAGGTAATAAATGGGCTTCTAACTCTTAAAATATATATCCTACCTAAAATATGAAATTATAAAGTTGTTGAAAAAATTGTCTTCTTTAAAATGAGATATTGCACGCTAGGATCGGGTGATTATTAAAGAAGTGGCACTCAAAAATATAAGGAGAAGTCCGATTTTCATTTTCACATTTCTATTTTCTACACGCGGGCCAATCTACGGGTACCTTATCGATTACCGGTAGTGCAATTGGGGGATGCATGCGCAGGATGGACAGTCGACCGTATTGTTCCGATGGATCAATACGCCACACACACGCTACCTGTCATTCTCTCCCTCGTGTTGAAATGTAAAATGTGAATTTGAAATTGTGACTCTACCTTACATTTTGGATTGTCGCTTCCTAAATATTCAATCGATCCTAGCGTGCAATATCTCATATTAAAGAAGATAAATTTCTCAACAACTTTATGATTTGATATTTCTATGTAGGATATATATTTTTAAAGTTAAAAGTACATTTATTACCTGTATAGTTACTTTTTTTGATGACTGTATATTCATATATTCATACTCACACTAATTTGTTAACAATACAAAATTGGCAACATACCCACAGGATCAGAACATACTAACTCAGTTGTCACCATTTCTTATCTGTCTGTCTGTCTTCAGTCCACCTTCTCTTCTATTCTCTTCTTGTTGTCTACTTCCCAATGTAACTTCCGCTCCATAAAGGCTGAAAAACACTCAAAACACTCAAAATTCTGTTATTAAACAATCGTTTAATCAACGATGAAAATTTAGCACAACCGTCGAAGATCCGTCAGAAACGGTCAATGAAATAACACCTCATCATACCCACAATCCCCGATTCTAATCTCCCGCCACAACATACATCTGACCACCAATCCCATAATCCCCTCTACATCCCATACTTGCCACCGCAAATGCGGCTACAACAGAAAATGGCATTATTTACTAATTCGCACGCTCAACCGTAAATAAATTATGTTCTATTTCGCCTACATTGGCGCCACAATTGAAACACAAACATAGAATATACACTTACAAAACCATGGGGAACACCGGACTCCGCAGATCGACGACGGAAGCACATACTGCTTTCCCTATGTCAAACTAAAGAACGGGCAGGACCATTGATGTCAATTGCCTTAGTATCTATTTATTTATGCAACTTCAATCGGAAGCATTACTTCATACCATCAACGAAATTTCCAAACATAACATTATTCATTATTATTATTATTAGTATTATTAATTCAGGGTTCAATAAATTGTATGAACACCTTATGTTTACATATTTGTAATTACTTACAAACCCAAATTCATAGATACCCTGAGCTGATTTGTCAGCGTCTCCTGGACATAGCCGTCTTTGGCTCCCTCAGATCTCCACCTGCCATGTTTTTTAAACAAGCGGTCGGGCACGCCCACAGCTGCTGCTGCTGTAGCACCTCCCGATCTGAGACTATGTAAACCAAATGATTTCGAGTCAACCCCTATGGTATCTAAAGCCTCTTTAAACAACTCTCGACATCTAGAATACGACAACTTACCACCCCTCAGCACGTATGACTGTGATGACTTGTTAAAATTCAAAGACCTAAATACAAATTCATCCCCCTTCCATGTATCTGAAGAGCCCAATTTAAGGTATCTGGTTAACATATCAACTGGGCAAATACACGACCCAGTAGCCCCTATAACTACCCAAGCTCCCTCCCTGTACTGGTCAGTTTTGCTTTTAACCACAAATACTTTAATGTGTGTAGGATGAAACTCGATGTCTCAAAGCTTAATGTTTACCAATTCATTGTGTCTAAAAAATCCAGCATAGGACAATAATAGCATAGCACAAGTACGTATACCCATGAGATTGTTACCACTCGCAAGTTTCAAAACAATAGCTGCCAAAATCTCTGGTGTAATGGGATCTTTTTTCCTGATCGGCTTTGCTAACATTCTTTTCAAACCGGCTATGAGCAGTTGAAGAAATTTGGTGTCGCATGGGTTATTTATAACCACAGGTGAACAATCCAAACACCACTTGATACCATAAAAAGATCCCTCAATACGAGAAATCGGTGCGCCGATGTTGTACAAAAACATAAAGTACCTGGCTAAATCATTACGATCTGTCGAATGAGGATCAATACTATTGTCCGCACACCAAAGCTGCTAATCGGCAAAACATTTCTTGTATTTCTTTACAGTGGATACCGCCCTTGAATTCTCCAAAATTTCTCGAATCGCCACCTTAGATCTCACAATCCCATTTCTGAAAAAACAATAATAAAACGTCCCAAAAATAACCCAATAAGATCTTATGCAAGATTGTGTTATATTAACTAATATACCATAACACTTCAACCATTTGATTACAATTATGCAATTGTGTAATTCAACTTACTTGTTAAATTATTTCTGTACTCTGCTGGAAATAACAGATTCCTTGATAACCAGCCTCCGTCCTAAAGCCAAGTTCAACACTTGATGGACGTTTTGTCTGAAAAAACAAAATGTGTATGCAGTTCTTGAGTAAACCAATCGGATTTATAACTCTACTTTACCATGCGGTAATTAATTAACTAATTCTTTTGCCATCTAGGCGTATGCACCACACATCACTCCTCGTGCGAGGAGATCCAAATATGGAGTTCGGATTCCGTCCTTGTACAAAAATCTTCTCAGGATCAGAAAATTTGACCACGTCAACTACCATGTTTTTCAACAGACTTTCCGTTGAAAACAGAAGGGGCCAAAAATGTGCCGACTGCCAAAAAGGAACTACTAGCGTGGCAACACAACGACAGACTCTCACATGTTTCAATACTCTTCCTACTAGGAAAATTGGCGGAACTAACCAGTTGTTCTCTCCTGACCAATTTCTTGAAAAAGCATCCACTTGATCAGTGCCTAAACACCAAAACTTAGAATTAAAAACTGGCAGTTTTGTATTGAGATTATCTGCAAATCTGTCCACTGAATGTGGACCCCACATCTTGTCCATCAAACCAAAAAATTCTGGTGAAACTCCCCAGTCATCCAAGTCTTCTTCTCTGCTCAATCTGTCAGCTTCCTGGTTCTGCTCTCTAGGTATCCATTGTACACTCAAATCAATATTATGCTTGTTGCATAATTCAAATATAGACACACTAATTCTCTGTAACTCTTCCTTCATGCTACCTTTCTTGATAATAGACTCTACACCAGTATTATCAGTGAACCATTTCACTTTCTTATCAGCCATCTTAGGCACAAATGCTTGTACCGCCAAAGAAACCCCTTGTAATTCTCTCCATGTAGAACTTTTGCTTGTTTCAATAGCATCCCAATACTGGTGGAATTTTAATTCATCAAACTGAACTGTCCAAGCGCCACAACCTGTTTGGCTAGCATCTGAATACGCTACCACCTGAGGTAAAGAATACTCAAACAATAATCTTTTGTTAAGACTCGCCAATTCTACTTTCCAGAAAAATAGTTCTCTGATAACTTCAGAATCTCTCTTGAGGGAAAAAACCTTATCCCAATGAACTCTCTTGACGACCTCCAAATAAGTAAACCTAGTCTTCAATTGGACAATATTGCCAACTACAGGAGCCAAGGAAATAATTTTTCCCTGCAAACGATGCTAAGCCACGTGCTGTAACATAAGGCAGACTAGACTGAATTTTATCTATGCAGCTGTAAATGTCATTAACTCTGCGATCTATTACACTAATAGAACCGTCTCTTGAATTCCAAGAGATACCCAGCCAATTCAAATTCTGTACCGGGTCCCAATGTGATTTCTCGACATTCGGGACAAGCCCTGCTGAAAGAAGATCTTCTTTGACTGCTTTGGAAACCTGTAAACATTCATCGTATGATGAAGACCTGGCCCATCCATCGTCTAGAAATACAACAATGAAAATACCGTTCTTTCGCCAATGCTTCACTAAAGGTCGAATACATTTTGTGAATATGTATGGTGCCGTGGAAAGGCCAAACGGTAGAACTTGAAAAGAAAAATATCTCGTCACACCTTGAACAGACCATGAAAAACTCAAAAATTTACAATGCTCATGAAAAATATCAATGTGATGATAACCCGATTTAAGATCGAATGAAATCATGAAATCGCCTATTCGGAAATACTCTGCCGCAACATTCCAATCCTCAAATTTAATCTTGGATTTCCATAGGAATTTATTAATGTATCTCAGATCAAGGATCAGACGCTTTTTACCGTTACTCTGCACTGAAACAGTGAGAGGATTCACAACAATAGGGGCGGAAATACATTCAACAATAAGCTTATTATGTAACAGTTCTTGAATGGCTTCATTTACAAAGCCTTGATGACGATAAGCTGATAGATTATTCTTGAAACTGGCAGGTGTAGGCGTTTCCAAAAATGGTATTCTGTAACCTGACTGAACAATGTCAAGAACCTCTCTGTTTGTGTCAATAGAAATCCAAAAATCAATGGCCGCTTTGAGCCGACCTTTAACAATAGGTGCTGAACGACCTTGTTCATATTCATAGTAATTGTTCATATAAAAATCTGTATCATAATCATAATCGTACCGTTCTCCAACTCTGGAAATGTCCCTTTTTTGATGTATGGAAGATAAGCCTGTACTTGAACTATAAGATGGCAAGTCATGATCATGCTGAATTCCTGTACCCCCAGGACCATGTTGATATGCATTGGTATAGGTTTCTATATAATTATAAAAAGAAATCAGGGATTAGTCAATCCATACTACATGTAAGTATTAGTTACAGGAAAACAACCTGTTCTTCTCAGTCAAAACCTACTTAAAAATTCATTATTTATAAAATGATATGGATGTATCGAAAACTCGTATTAACAGTCGCACAACAGAACAGGGCATGTTGAAGCTACACTATTCAACACTATAAATAAAACCATTATTATTCACAGATACGGTCATATTAAACAGCTACGCAACAGTAATTATCGATGACCTACATTCGAGCACTGTTTATTATTGTTTCATTCATGCGTATCAAATCAATATTAATAAAAAAAAAACCTCCGCACATGATATATGCGTACATGTGATTGCCACAACAAACCTCAGAACCACGAAATATATGTGGAACTAAACACCATGCGGATTATATATCAGAAAACAAAAATTTACACATGCAATAATTTGTTTTTAATTACCTGATTTTGTCGTAGTAGCAACACTACTGCCAGTTGTTGTTACCCGATGTTCCGTTTTTACCCTTGTTGTTGTTTGTTGTGCTGGGACACTCGTTTCTCCAGTGCCCGGTTTTGCCACAGGCGAAGCACAAATCTGACGGTTTTGGGCCCAACCAGCTACGCCCGCCTGTACCGTGTGTACTGGCAGAGGGGAATCCAAACCCCTGACCATGGAAACTACTGGCGTTAGCACCAAAGCGGCGAAAAGAATCACCACCACCATCCGACCTTCTTGGCTTGGAATACGGCTTGTTTCTAGCTGATTTTGACTTGCGCTTTTTCGCCGCCGCTCGTGACTGAGCTGAGCGAATCTTCTTCCCATCATCCGAATCCGATGCGAGCTCATCTGACAGATATCTGTCCACGGCACACCACCCAGCCTCGCACTATGAAAACTCTCTCATTGCTTGCGTGGTAGATTTCGATCGCGACAGGAGCATGCGCAGATGCGATTTTTGTGTAAGTGGTCTGTGATTTTGTCAATATATTTTTACTGTGATTTGTCGATCTGCATTAAATGCAAAAAGTAACAACGCCCCCGGCTGGACTCGAACCACCAACCTTTCGGTTAACAGCCGAACGCGCTAACCAATTGCGCCACGGAGATGATTATTACTAGGATGTTTTGGTTTGTCATGTTCACTCGTACACTTCCCCGTACACTTTCTTGCAAAGTCGGGCATCGTTTTTTCTCAAATGTTGCTTGCATATTGCCTTTGCTGTCGCCTTTAATACATGTGCTGTTACTTGAACTTGGAACCAACGTTTAATTTGAACTGTCTATTTTCAATAAAAAAATACTCCAATACGGGAAAAAAATCAGAAAAGCTCACAGACAACAAATAAGAACATCATTTTACTCGACCTAGAATTTCAATCAACGTATTTCAATCATCGGCAAAACCCAATGATGTGAGTGACGTCATTTAATGAGCTCATTAGCATAATTTATGTCCGTGAAATATACAATAGGGTTTTCGTAGTGCCTCGGACTTGTCAGCTAAACGGATTAACTTATTGCGTTTCTTTAAGTCCTTAGACACGTCAACAATTAACCCTTTCGCGGCGTCAATTTTCTGTTCATCAAGACGAACAGCTGCTTTGCTTAAACTCTCCTCAATAGAGGCGTTGAACTCGTACTGAGCTTGATTGCCCTTAAATCTGAAGGTTACCTTGGACACCGATTTTAATTTCTCGGAAACTTGATCCTCAGCCTCTTGTTTCTGATCTGATAATTTAGCATCGATATAAAGCTGCATTCCACTCAAACCTTTCTGCAGAATATTGCTCACTATTTCAGCCGTTAATAAAGCCGGAGCAACTACTTCTTCTTGCGACATGTCAGTAATTAAATCACAAAACAGCCGCGATCCAAGTTGAAAACGAAAACGAAAAATCGAAGACCAAAAATTTAGCACAACCGTCGAAGATCCGTCAGAAACGGTCAATGAAATAACACCTCATCATACCCACAATCCCCGATTCTAATCTCCCGCCACAACATACATCTGACCACCAATCCCATAATCCCCTCTACATCCCATACTTGCCACCGCAAATGCGGCTACAACAGAAAATGGCATTCTATTGGCCAGACTGACCCTTTTTTGTTTTTTGAACCCCCCCCCCCCTTTTTCAATTTCAAGCAACTTGGAATATAGGTATGGCTAGGGTGACGAAAACCCTGTTCTATGGGCCAGACCGACCCATTTTTGGAAATCTGTGATTATTTTTCCATGTGCAAATGAATACCAACCCAAATACATTTTTTTTGTCTGTCAAATTACGGCAACATTTTTTGAGGTTTTATTGATTTTATACATTCATTTTGAAGGCGAAAAAGAAGATGAACAAAATCCAAAACCGCCCGACCAGCCCTACCTGAGTGGTCCGTTAGCCATAGAACAGGGTTTCTTTTTTTCGTGGCCTAAATAATAAACAAAGCAAAATGGATAAAGAGGTGTATGATTATAATCTGTTATGCAGTGTTTGCTAAAATTCGAATTGATATTCTATCAATTAAATTTGAGTAATCCTACTTTCTGACGCTTGTAAAGGGTTGCCATTGTGAGATCAAGGTGTGAGCCCCCTTGTCACTTGCATAAAAGCAGGCATGATATTTTGTAGATACTAATCTGAAAGTAGATATTTTCACTCTCAATTATAGCTATGTTTGCCTAAATTTGCATTTATTTGGCCAAATTCTATGCAATTTAGCACAATGGTCTGCTGTTTTCAAATATTTCAAGGAATTTCTGATTATTTCACCTGGATATGAATATCATGCCTGATGAAAGATACAACCAAAATTTCTAAAAACTAACTTGGAAATGAACCACAATCATATAAATTATTATAATTTACTTTAAAAAACCCATAAAAACCCGGCAACAAACACACAAAAACTTATTTTTCTCAAGTTATGCCTATCTGTACCATGTATTAGTATGAAGTGAGACGACCTATTATATAGCTGCTAATTACTTTAGCATATTGGATACTCTTTTATTTTGGGGAGAAGTCCTTTCGGAACAACAGTCATGCAAAGCATGCTGGATTGCACAAGAAATATTCTTTGTCACTCTTGTGTTCAGTGTTATTGTAGCATCATATGTAACCAGTCGCGTCAAAAAGGAAATGTTCTCGGCAAACTCAGTTTTGAGATAGAGGCCAATATATTTGGTGAAAGATAAAGAAAATAAAAGAAGAAAAATATTCTGCTTCATATCATTTCTTGTGTTTACAAAGTCCAATTACCTTCAACATGGTATCATTTCAAAGCTTAAAATGTGCTCTTTCAAGTCATACTAATAACTCAGATTTGACCTGGCCATCCAACATGTTCATTATGATGTGACGGGTCACATATAGCCATCAGGCAAAACAAATATTGTTATGTTGCCCTCAAGTGCCAAAAATCTTGAAGTCCAGTCGGTCGGCCTATTTGCCTTTTTTCTTTCTTTTTTACTGACAAATGTTACTGACAGACCGTGGTTCATGTCAAGACAAAATTGGTAAATGTGAATTTGACTTGTAGTGTGATTATAGTTTAAAAACAATTTATTCTAGCAAACTTATTTATTTCAAGTAGAAAATAATAACATTTTGACACTTTGGGTAAAATTGAAATCTTAAAAAAAATGTCTTGAAGTCTGGTCAGTCGGTCTATTTTCTGTTGTTTAATTTTTTTTTTTTACTGACAAATATTACTGACAGACCGTGGTTCACATCAAGATAAAATTGGCAAATGTCAATTTGACTGTTGTTTTTAGTGTGATAATAGTTTGAAAACAATTTATTCAAGTAAACTTATTAATTTAAAGTAGAAAATAGTAACATTTTCACAATTTGGGTAAGATTTAAATCTTAAAAAAAAAAAAAAGATTTTGAGATTTTGGGGTCCGTCTCTACAACAAATTTTGCCTCATCTAAGTCAATTGTTATGCATAATTCTCTTCCAGGTTGTGGGTCTGTATTTAACAATGTTAGCGTAGGTCGCATTGTCTCACCAGGATATCCTAATAGACAATACCCCAACACTTTTACCTGTGAGTATGTCATTAACTGGTTTGCTGGAAGGACGCTGGCGTTGAGATTTGATGACAACTTTGATATTGAAGGTAAGCTTACTTTTTGTTATTAGATTCAACAAAACAACAAAACAAACTGAAATAAAATGAAACGAAACACAGTAAATACAACCTTGATATAGAAGGTACATTATATGTAGGGCTAGGAAAAAAAGCAATCTAGTTATTTTTCTACCCCTATGTACTACTTTGGGCTAGCAAAAAATGCAATCTCATTGATTTCCTACCCCTATATTCTACATAGGGCTAGGAAAAAACGCAATCTCGTTAGTTTCCTACCCCTAATTATATGTGACTTGCTCCCACAAAACCCTCCGTAAGTATTGAATTTTTTTTTTCTCTCTTGAAAATTTCTTTGTTTTATATTGATTTATAACAACTTAATTGAGTTGTATTTCCATAAGGAAAGCTGACAGTATTATTTATAAATCTCGCCGCGTCACGCCGCAGCTTTGTGCAGGACGCCGCACTTGCGGCGCTCCTCGTCTGTCCAATTTAAAGATAAGCCTCCTTATCTATAGTGTTGTTGTCGCCTAATTAGTCCAGTAATTGACAAGGTATACCGCGGCACGACGTTTACAGTATTGACAAGGTATACCGCGGTACGCCGTATACAATAATGCACTGAGGCATGATGACTAGACAGTGCTTCCACACATTGGAAACACGATCGATTGTATTGATACTTGAGTCTGTGAAAGTATACCGCGGTACGCCGTATACAATGCACACTCTGAGGCATGATGACTAGACAGTGCTTACACACAAGAAACACGATCGATTGTATTGATACTTGAGTCTGTGACCGTTATGCCGTAGGCAATTACCTAGACTGGTTTGTCTGTTTACCGTCTTTGCTGACAGCTACATAGTAGTATAGGTGGGTTCTGCAGAATCCGTGATTTTTTAAGGCATAACTGTGAGCAGTTTGTGTAAAACTCCGTGATTTCCGTGATCAGTGTGATTTAAAATTCAAGGAAAAACCAAACAGTGGGAAATTACACGTGAAATCCGCGCGGTCATATTGTTAGGCACTAAATTAAAAAATATCTATATTACTCAAGGGACTAGTAAATAAATAAGTATTAGATTGGAATAAAAATGCGAGACAGATTAGAAAACACAAATAAAAACGAGGAAAGGCGATATAAAAAAAAAATCACGCAGTGTAGTTTTCCACAAAGCCACAAGCCCCATCATCGAGGTAAAAACCTACCTCTGTTTACTCATGCATTGGTGGGATTATCGCTTGCTTCAAACGTGGAATTAATAATGATGCATTGTTAAAATATCCCCTGCCTATGATGATGTCCACATTTTGTGATAAAGATTGTTTTGTTAAATCTTGAAAGTTCCATCGATTTCCAGCGGGGTTTTCCCATTAACATTGTGTCCGTAATACCTCATCTCACGTGCGTGGCAAGGAACGGTGTTTTAAACACGCATGCGCACATCATGATGTCATCGGGCTAGGTTATTTTACCTACTTTACCAGTCGTCACTATGTTATCAACGCAAACAGAACAACGTGTTCGGAATCAAATAGATAAGTATGTACTTTATTTTTATATAAATAGGATGATGACATTGCTAAATAAAAGAACAACAGATAAAATGAGAATAAAATATAAAGTAATGAAAGTAACAACAATTCATGACGTGAATACTGACACGTTTTTAGACTAAAACTACCGTTTGAAGGAATATCAAGGACATTTAATAAGGATGATGGTACCGTAGTATTTTTAGATAATATAAATAAATAAAACACAATGACTGGTTTCTATTGTATAAATGATAACCGGTGTCCGCACCGGTGTCGCATATGTTGTAGACCTTCGAGTTGTAAACAGTTCCATTTATGTATTATTTTATAGAGGTGTTGTTCGTCTTTGGTACGTGAAACCGGCGTTTCTCAAGACATTGTTTAAATATTGACCTATATAGTATTATAATACAAAAGGAGTGCATTAATGGGGCTAAAGACAGGTTTTATAGACCTATATTAAAAGGTCTTCATTTGTTATTTTTCGCAATCTCTGTTTTGTCAAGTTTTTAATTTCAAATAATTATTTGTGCTTCGTGAGTGGCGGGGGATGGGGGTAATCTCCCTGCCCCTCCCCATGATGGGACTTTTGTTTTATTATAGTCTCAATTTTTGTTTTGTCACGTTTTTATTATTTAAAAAACAACTCCACGAATAGAAACAATAATGGATTGAATCGATAATTTGGTAGACAGTTTTTCTGATGAAATTTTTTATTTATGAGGTTTGAAGCTATTATAGCGTAATTTATAAACAGGATTGTAGCCTTCAAGTTTGCTACTTTTATTTACAGTCCTACCTTCATTTCGCCGTTCAATTTCAAAGCTGTATTAATATTCCAATTAGGCGCTAGGCCTAACATGTTCTAATATTGTTTATTCACAGGTGTTCATCGGTTTTACTTGATGGCAGACGATACACTTCATAAAATCAGTGACAGTTAAGATTAACTGTCACTGATTAAATATAATCACAGCCCCGTCCCCAGTAGCGTAGCCAGTGGGGGGGGGGGGGGGGCGGGGGCGGCCACCCAAAAGACGGCGAAGCGGGAAAAAACTGTACACACCACGTACCTTTTGTACCTGACGCCACGTACCTTTGTGCGTGAAGATGAGATTTTGGCAACCCCGGCATCACTCTGATCATTTGAAGAGCGGATTTTTTTCAGGCCAAATTGAAATAAAGTTTTTGTTTCAAGGAACATTGAGGATTGGAGTCATACCATTTTTGTATTCAGCTATATTGGGGTAAGGACCATCCTGTGCGATAAAATGAACAAGCTTGCATTTTTATTTTTATTAATAGGCCTAATCAGTGATTGTTTCGGAAATCCCTTTGTTATTCATTTCATTGACCATTTCACTTTCTTAAAATAAGGTCATTGAAATAAATGCATAAATAAATAAATAAATTCAAAGAAATAGATATTCTGGAGTTTCATACACAAACAAACAAATAACGACAGTTGCCAGCCACTTCAAGGGCCTTTGATGATTACGCCGTGTTTCTGATGCTATACGATGATTAAATTAAGTGCCAATTTGGTAGTAAAATGCCTTCTGCCTTCTATCTTCTTTTTAAAAAAAATGACCATTGCTATTCGACAAACAAATTATTATATTTAACGTAAACATAATAGACACTGCCTGTACCGAGAACTTTATAACTAATCTGAAACGTTCACACGCAATAAAAACCAATCTATAAATCATAATGTACATAATGTACAATACATTAATTGGATTTGCCAGTTCACACATTGGATTTGTCAGTCTTTTACATTGGATTTGCCATATTACATTGGATTTGCCAGTCTCACATTGGATTTGCCAGTCTCACACATTGGATTTGCCTGTCTCACATTGGATTTGCCACTCTATTATTCTAAGCTATAACAATGCGTATTATTTGACTACGGATTTATGGTAATCCCGATTTGACAACTACACTGATAAAAACCAGGGAGGTATTAAATCGATTTCACACCTCCCTGTAAAACCCGTCTAGATAAAGGCATGTTCAGACGGGCATAAATGATCGGCGTAAATTTAGACCCTACAGCAATTAAAATTCCACAATTAATCCCTCTACTCCGGACAGTTGTCCACACGGTACTATAAAATACAACGTTACTCTGAAGTTTTCCGACAAATTTAACACGACCATGGCTTAGGAGTAAATATCGGTAAATATCGGAGTCCCCCCCCCCCGCTGGTTACGCCACTGCGGCAGCCTGGTGCTAAGCATTGGTTTCCAGTTTACAATACGATTTATTCCGTTATTTCCAAATTGTCGGTTCCTTTATTCGATTATTTCAGCTAGGTTTATCTAGTATCGCTCGCTTGTAAACATGAATTCAAGATCGAAATTTCTCTTTTTGTTACTAATTTTTAGCCTCTTTTCGGATTGTGGTATACAATATTTAATGCCTATGCTGATAGCAACAGCGGTATTTTTTCAAGCAAACGATCTGATAGGGATGAGCAGCATCGGATGCGTTTGTGGCATCATTACATCATTGGCGAAGGTTTACGCCAGAGATCGTGTAAAGTGCATCCACACGGGCGTGCTAATCCTAACTGCAGCTCGTGTTAAGCTCGTTACTCCTGAGAAATCTCAGGATTAAATCGGGTCGGAGTAAGGTCGGTTTAGTTAACACGGGTGCCGTCCACACGGTCACTATTCGCAAGTTTAACATGGACAATCGTTAATCCGATCTTACTCTAGACGAATTTACGCCTGTCTGAACGCAGCTCAGATAATTAAAAAAAACTACGGACAATATTATATCCATGTATTATATCATTGATGTTTGTCACACGCCCGGGGCACACGCCGCGATCAAAAGGGCCTGTCCATGGTCTGTCAGAATACCGCTTTCACGCGCGAGTGTCATACATATCCATGTAGCAACGGTATAAGGCGTAACTTAGGCTCCACTATGGATCCTACCCCGGATCCAACACCACCCCTTCCTCCATCATTGGGCTTTTTAGACATATCACTGTTTACAAATGGGTCTATTTTCGCAAAATGTGTGTCTATTTTTGCGAACATTTGCAAAAAATAGGTATATTTTCCCGATAATTTGCGAACATTAATTTGGTCTAAAATGAAGCGCGCACATTTGTTGTGCCATTTTACGCTTAGCGAGCAAAATGTCAGAATCCTACCTCAATTTTGAATTTTTTTTACACACAAACCCTATGGGAAATTGTGTGTCAATATTACAACCGTTACCTGTTACAACCGTTAGTGCGTCAAGAATATTCAAACGGCTGAATATTTAAAAGTATACCATGAATATGGTTGGGGCTTATTTCCTAGGTTGAAAGACATCAATTCCTTGAAACAAAATCCATTGGGGTACTTTTTTGTCATACCAGAGTCTAGAAATTGTCGAACTAGTAGCCGGTCGTAACGGTTTTAACATTGACGCACGGTTACAACCGTTATCAACAAAATGTCATGAAACTCTAAAAACTGACAACATTTCAAAATCCTTTTACAATATTCAGGTAGCCTCAATGTGATGTATTGCATAAATCAAGGAAAGGCCACTTGTGAAAATGTGTGCGTCAATGATTAAAAATGACCTCCTGAAGCACATAAATAATTGTCAAGTGGCCTTTCCTTGATTTATGCAATACATCAACCTAGGAAATAAGCCCCAACCATATTCATGGTATACTTTTAAATATTCAGCCGTTTGAATATTCTTGACGCACTAACGGTTGTAACAGGTAACGGTTGTAACATTGACACACAATTTCCCATAGGGTTTGTGTGTAAAAAAAAATCAAAATTGATGTAGGATTCTGACATTTTGCTCGCTATCTCTCTAGTACTAAACAGAAGTTCTGGCCAAATATGAACCAGAAAGTTAATTTAAAACAATTTTTATGGCCACTTACATAAATTGACCCTAGGGGGGTCTCATTACTGAAGAAACACCCATATAGGACTGCCCACATCCCCTCCCCTATAAAAAAGGGGGTAATGAAAGAGAGAAAAAATGAAAAAGAACAAAATGGAAATTGAGAGGTGTAAAAAAGGCGGGCGAGGAGGCATTCGAGGGACATAACAACGTTTGGTATTTAGGATCAATTAAACCTATATCATGTTTAAATTGGTCGAGCTATGAGTTTTTAACAATAATGGGAGAGACGCAGTCGAGCCCAATACATATTGGGCGTAAACAATCATCCAATTTTATAATTATTGTGTTTTGGATCCAATATATCCACACTTATACACGTACAGACCCCCCTGTTCGAGCTTTTAAACCATCTATACCTAAATCAAGAAAATATCAGTATGCTTAACTTCTTTCTTACATTGATAACAAACAAAATATTGATTGGAAATGAAGAGGTGGCTTTACGATAACATTTTGGTCAAAAGTATACACCACTTAAATTATCAAAAGAAATAAAATAATTGTAAAATAAACAAATAGATGAAATAAATAATGTTCATGATTAAATAAAATCATGGAATTTATTTATTTTATATTCAATTTATTTTATTTATTTTATTTATTTTGATATTTGTATAATTATAAACGTAATTAATTGTACTCTTTCCTTTAATCTTTTTCAAATTTGTATCTTTATTCTAAATATCGCATTACATTATTTTAAGAGTGACCGTGCCAATTCAATTTCAATGCGTTAAAGGCTTATTATGTGATCTTTTCCAGAGAGCGCCCTCTATTCATGATTTTTTTTAGAAAGTAGATTTTCGTGCAGATTTACATTTCTGATCATAAATCGTACATACATTCCAAGTTACAGAGCGATACGATTCCTAATTACCTCAAAATCATGGTTTTAGAGTGAATTTAGACTAGAATAAAATAAGTTGTCGGATATCCGACAGTTTATTTTCACTCTAAAACCATGATTTTGAAGTAATTAAGAATCGTATCGCCCTGTAACTTGGAATGTATGTACGATTTATGATCAGAAATGTAAATCTGCAAGAAAATCTGCTTTCAATTTTTTTTTCGATGTTGAGGGCGTTCCATGGAAAGATCACATAATATACCTTTAATTGAAGCTTTCGATTTAAAGTTAAATATTTTTCTTTTTCTTTTATTGATAGTCACCGCTATTGCCTACAGTCTGATTTATTTCCCATCTCCAACGACTATCTGTGCTCCAACAAATCCAATAGAACGTTACGAAAAGCAAAATCATTTAACCACAAGAATTTAATGGGCGCGGTTTGTTTATTTCCCCATGTTGGATCAACACTGATCAAACAGGTCGGTTTGAAACACGTGGCTCTGTCAATTTTTTGGGGGCATGCAATTGCGTATAGGAAAGTCCAACAAAAGTCAAACCACGTGGTCCGGTCAGTACGTGATCTGTGTTTCTGTCAGGGGGCATGCATGATCGAAAAATCTTTTGCAAATATGGGCATGGTTTATCTGAATATGAAGCTTCATGATCTGAATGTATTGCACTTGCACGATGGCTCAAAAGTCAAACCACGTGGTCCGACCAGTACGGCGTGATCAGGGGGCAAGCGTGATCGAAAACCGTCTTTGCAAATAATATGGGCATGAGCGTGGTCAGTGATCTTACGTTACCGACGCGTCATGCCCAGCGGCACCGCGGCACTAGTAGGCCTACCAGGCACGCATTTCATCAATGGGGAACTTTAATATTCCCACGCTAAAATGAACCAAGTTACGTGATCGGCGGTGACCTACATGGGGCTTGGCTAAAGTAAAAAGTAAAACAGTGAATTAGCAAATCAATGAAATCGGAATTATCGGGGCTTGACGGCTTGTTTTACTAGTAAATAATATCTTCCGTCAAGGAATTGGTGGACTTGGCAGTGAACACCTTTGAACAAAAATACTAGGACATGTTAATTGTGGAATATACAATAATGATGTTATAAAATGAAGGTAAGGTAGGCGACAAATAAACATATTTAACATAAACACTTAAGTCAATTACGCTAGCGCTAATTTTATAGCCTAAAGCCTCACAATTCATTAACCACATGTTTTACATTAATTGAGACGTTCGCGGCCGCATCATTGTGCATCATATAATTGATTACAGTTAACATTATCACTATTCCAATCAGTAATCACCGATTCTATTGTTGGATTGACTCATCGTGGGTTCTGTCGGCACATCTGTCGACGTCGGGAACAATTTATTTCGACATGTCAAGGGAAAAAAATGGTGCCGACGACAGCACTAAATAATTAACCACCAGATCAGTAGCGTAGCCAGCGGGGGGTTGGGGGGGGGGGCAGACTGCCCCCGAACACCTAAAATGGGGACGTAGAAGCGGGGAAATGGGGACGAGAAGAAGGGGAGAAAAGAGAGAAGAAGGGGGAAGGAGAGGGAGAAAGAGAAGAGAAAGGGGGAGGAGAGGGAGAAAGAGAAGAGAAAGGGGAAGGAGAGGGAGAAAGAGAAGGGAAAGGGGAAGGAGAGGGGAAAGAGAAGAGAACTGGGGACGATAAATTGTTCATGTAGCACACTTACTGTGCGATTTGTTTTTGGACTGTGCGAAATCTTTTGACCTCACCCCCCCCCCCCCCCCCCCCCCCCTTCTTTCTTACATTGCTAAAAAAAAAATTTATTGGAAATGAAGAGGTGACTTTTCGATAAAATGTTGGTCAACTGTAGAAGAACAATTGACTGACTCATAAGACGAATGTTTTACTTTACAATCATGTAAATTACATGACATTTAGTTTACACAATCACATGATCCCGATATATGATCACTTTATGGATATACCAGGGACTTTCTATAGAAAGTCCCTGGTGGTTACCAGAGAGATGTTTATTATACATCCCTGGTTAAACCATGGAATAACCGACTCACCATTGCTTCAAACACGACAACTTCGCGTTGACAAAATTGTTGTTCCAATTATAACGGTTAACAGTTAGGCCAATTGCATTAGTGTATGATTGTTATGACACTATTTTTTATTATACTACCATAATCATTATCAAGTGATTGTAGTATCGGTCATCCCATTGAGCCAAGAATTACCCATTCAATAGGCACCCTGCAGCTGCAGCGATCGATCAATGCGATGTTTATTTGGAGTCTAGACATAGTAATTGGTTGACAATGCTGGTATGTTACACTACAGAAGCAGTTAATCTTCATCAGGGGAGTGAGTAATGCGTCGCACCGCAGTAAACCGAGTTAACCCTGCCTAGTCGTATAGGCACACTGCATCGATCCGATCAAGGCAATTGTAATGTTATTTAGAGTATTGGTTGACTATGCTGGTATAATTTGTTCAATGCAGTGAGTAGTGCGTCGCACCGCAGTAAACCCATGCCAGTCGTACTGCGGTAAACCCTCTCAATGTCCATGTTTATATTGGAGATCGTAAATCGCAAAATCAATACCAAACACATTAGTCCTAATTGGCAAAGCGTACCGCGTTATAAAAGACAATAGGCACGGCGGGTGCGTTACGACGCGGCGAGATTTATAAATAATACTGTCAGCTTTCCTAAGTGTTCTGGCGACTTATGTCGGGTTTGTGGGAGCTGGTTACATCAGGGAGGTGTTAAATAGAAAGGAGAGTGCACGAAGAGGCAATCTATTGTCCGCACGTGCGTTATGCCCATTAGTTATCAATGCCGGGATTAGCATTAAGTTAATCCGTTAGATGATGATCGATCGCTGAGACTCGAACCAAATGGACATTTTACTGACCCACAAGACATTGCTTCAGCGACACCTACGAAAACCTAGTGCCGCACACATTAATGCTATCCACAGACAGAAGTACTTCCGGTACTTTTTTCCGAAATTGTCACACATTTCTTACATTTGGGCCCACTTGGGCCATAACAAAATTACATGCAATAGATGTGGAAAATAGTCTACTTTAATTTGCTTTATGTTATAATGTCCGCACTTATTCGCGTACAAATATGATAACAGTATGAAAAATAAGTGTTTTATACTTATAAATTGTGGGGAATTGCCGAAAATGTCGTAACTTTCGCTATAATCATCCAATTTTGATCGCGTTTTTGCTTTTATTACTCGTAACTTCGCAAGGAATTAGATACTGGCAAAATTTATTTACTGGCCGGAATAACGTCACGAAGAAATGTTCTCGAAAATGTTTCTCCGCTAAAGGTCACAACCGGTCGTTTTCAAAACAGGTCCCTAGTACGATCAAGTAGAGTGATGCGCGGTCGACTGTGACAGAAACTCGTAACGCAGGCTTCTAATGAATAGGATGCTTGGAGTGGTAGGGCCTTTCATGGTAACTGACTGGTACAAAGGCGTAATCGGATAAGTGGTACTTGAGAGGGTACTCGAATTGGATTTAAAATGTCGTGCACACTCCTTTCTATTTAACACCTCCCTGGTTACATATACCTTCAAATGAAAATGCAAACCCACCTGTTGTTCTTTCTCTTTTTAGAGTCTTCCAACTGCGGGTACGATGGGATAGATATCTACACTGGTGTGGATAACACGGGTACATTGCTTGGCAGATTCTGTGGTAACACTTCACCTGGGGTCTTGTCAACGGACACGTCTGTTTATCTCTATTTCCATACGGACAGCAGTAGGCAAGGAGTTGGTTTTGGACTGACGTTTGAAGAAGGTAAGCCAAGCCAAAAAATGTGTTTGTTCGTCTATGGAGCCCCTCCAACGGGTAGGTTGGTTGGTTGGTTGGATTATTTTAAATGTCATACATTTACATTCAAGCGATGTAATCAACTTTAAAATAGTTGCTAAATAAAATGTGAATGGGAGTATTTTACTATTAAATCACTTCATTCATGTTTTAAAAGAGTAGAGGAACAATGACAAATATTGTTTAGTCTATTCTCGGAAAGCAACATTCTGGAAGAAGAAAAAAACACTTCTTTCTGGAATTTCCAACATTTGGGTTGGTATTCATTTGTACAGAAACACCTTTTTTGTCAGTTTTCAAAATTAGGGTGGCTATAGGTCTAAAATGGACAAACAGACATTTTGTTGTTGTTGGCCTTATCTTGTGATCAAACCTAAACCAAACATGTACCATATAATAAACCACATCAGAGGAATCTTAGAGCAGGGTCACCACGCTTCTTTTTCATCAGATGTGCCTGAATTTCAACTGTACGAGGGGGTATCATAAAGTTTTAGAAATCACCCAGAAGTGATGGAGCCAGAAACTTTATTTTGATATGTGATCCTTCAGACATCTTTATAAAGTCCCTTTGCAAAGTTACACATTTCTCCCACTATTTATTAGCTATAATACAGACCGCCATTGTAGAGATCCTTAGACTGACCGCCATTGATTAATTCTCAGATTGCCTCAGATTGTGTTATTCCCCAAACAGCAATAAATAGTTTAAAGTTTGGACAGAAAGGGGTTAAAGGTCATTACAAACAAGCTTGGTCACAATAAAGTTATGGGTAACATGGGGTGTACACAGATTGACCTCTAATGACCCCTACCATGACCTTTGACCCTTTCTATCAACACTTTAAACTATTTATTGCTGTTTTGGGAATAACACAAACTGAGGCAATCTGAGAATCAATCAATGGCGGTCAATCTGAGGATCTCTACAATGGCGGTCTTTGGACAGTAGGAGAAATGTGTAACTTTGCACAGGGACTTTGTAAAGATGTCTGAAGGATCACATAACAAAATGAAGTTTCTGGCTCCTTCACTTTTGGGTGATTTCTAAAACTTTTTGATACCCCCTCGTATGTCAAATTATGTGAACTTTCAGCAGCCTGAAGACATATGCTGTGGGGATAAAGACTTCTGACAAGTGTTGACAGAAACGGGTCAAAGGTCATGTAGGGGTCATTAAAGGTCAATCTGTGTACATCCCATGTTACCCATAAGGTTATTGTCCCCAAGCTGGTTTGTAATGACCTTTGACCCCTTTCTGTCAAAACTTTAAACTATTTATTGCTGTTTTGGTGAATAACGCAATCTGAGGCAATCTGAGGATCAATCAATGGGGTCAATCCGAGGATCTCTATAATGGCGGTCTGTGGACAGCTAATAAAAAGTGGGAGAAATGTGTGACTTTGCACAGTGACTTTTTAAAGATGTCTGAAGGGTCACATCATATCAAATCCTAGGCGCTCCAATTCATGCATCATTCATGCATCATGAATACCGAATTAAAATGTCTATGGAGCGGTGTCGTAAAAACATGTTTTTTTTAACCTTTTGGATCCTAGAATTAAAAATATAAAATGTATCATCTATGGAAACGAGCTCATGTAAGAAGAAGTCATACTCTATCTAATAGTGCTTAAAAAAACATTCTCCGACACATACAACCTACGTTTATTTTCAACTGAATAACCAGCTGTTTGCCTAAATCTGGTCAATTTCTCTGCTTAGCACGGGCCGTTTCAGACTAAAGTGTATTTTCAGACCGCTATATTTACGGTATGAGCGCCCCCTTCAGTTATGGAAAAAAAGTGATTGACCCTTGACGTCTAGGCTTTCATATGACGCTAAAATTATTGTGATCGGATAAGAGTAAGGCACGTTTATTAGCCCTTATAAAAATATGACCAATCGATGATTTCGTTTTAGTTAGAATCAAAAACCATTTCATTATAGCAATAGGGAGGGTTATTGAAACATCACAATCCGGGCTTTGTTTTCTCTTTTATTTTAACTGCATTCAGAGTAGACAGGAGGCATCGGTTGAAAAGACTCATGCCACTGTTTCAAAAGTGTATGTCTAAATTAATAAATAAATAAATAAACAAAAGTATTACATATTTATTGTTGATACGGCCATAGTGGTCCCCCATAGAATAATGGTACAGTCCATACAGTCCAACACAGGCTTCGTAGTGGTGTTTGTTTAAGGTTATTGAGTGGTCAATAAAGCATTGGCTGTGTGTAAATGCATGGCAGGTAATAGTAAAGGCTAGTTTTAATAGGAGCGCTTTAGCACCAAAAGGATTTGATATGATCAAAAAAAAGTTTCTGGATCCTTCACTTCTTGATGTTAAGAACTTTTTATACCCCCTTGTATAATGCAGAATATTGTGCTTGCGGGGACCCCTCCTTTAAATAATACATTTGTCACTGTTATAACCCCTCACACAGTACTCTTCTGTGGAGCCAATGTTAGCACTTCCGACAGTCATGATGCAGAATTACACATAATTTGCTTTTCCAGATTGTTCAATTATCCGGCTATTGCTTGGTCCCATGTCTGGACAATAGAGGTTGGACTGTAAATTAGTATGTCCATCAATTAACCATGCCATGTTTGTTCTTGTTAGGATGTGGAGGAGTGTTTACAACACCAAGTGGTATCATCCAAACACCAGCACACTTAGAAAGCTACAGACACAATCAAAATTGTACCTGGGTGATCACAGTGAGCGCTGACAGATCGGTTCAACTCAAGTAAGAGGGCTATAGTCAGCGTCATAATGCTATATGGACATAATACCAGTAATGCTATTGCGTACGAGCGTGCGTGCGTAAACACGAAAGTGTTTACCTGACGCTTTCAAAATATACCGCGCATCTCGTCACACGCATGCAGGCATATTTGTTCGTGCATTTCATGCAACTTCGCAAACAACAACAGAACACGCTCGCGTGAAATAGCTTGAATTTTGTCCATAGCATTATGACAGTGACTAAATAACTATATCTTTTTGTCTAAATCTGTAGCACTAGGCCAAACTTGTTATTTTGTGTGTGTGTTGCCCTCATTAGTGCCAACAATCTTGAAGTCTGGTCGGTCGGTCAATTTTCCTTCTTTTTTTTGCTGACAAATATTACTGACTGACAGTGGTTCATGTCAAACAAAATTGGTAAATGTCAAGTTGACTGTTGTTTCTAGAGTACGTGATAATAGTTTAAAAACAATTTATTCAAGCAAACGTATTCAAAATAGTCATATTTGACAATTTGGGTAAAATTGAAATCTTAAAAAAAAGATTGAACCCTAAATTTTGAGATTTTAGGATCGGTCGCTGAGGGCGACACAACAATTTTTTGTTTGCTTTATACAAATACTGGGGTTATGCTATCGTGTGATATTTATGTTATGTTTTGTGCTATTTGATTAGACCCAGCACAAATTGCTCATAATTTCAAATCCAATTGTTAATATTCAGTACTGTAATTATTCTGATATGATAAATATTACAATTTCTTTAAAATGCTTAATGGTTTTTTGTGTTCACGAAATTGCCATTTTATTCACCCAAGGTAATTAAGATCAAACTAGTTAATGTGATTATGTGATAATTTATCTGTCACTTAAACTTGGACCAAAGTGCCGTCATGGGTAGTGGATCACCTGAGCCATAGGTCTTTATGATGGTTTTAATCCAGTTTAAGTGGATGCTTGTTTTGAGAGATTGTGTAGTCAGAAAGAACTTAATAAACCCCTGAAAACTACCGGCCGATTGGTCAGAAAGATAGATACATCATTTATTGCACCAATCAGAGACATTTTTACAATAGTTGTATCCCTGATAAAGATTGGAGTGAAATATTTTAGTTGGCTATTCAAATGAGTATATCTTGCAATAAACCAATCAGAACCACTGTAAGATAGGCCGGTAGTGCCCAGGGAGTTAAGCAGGCAGTTAATTGAAAAATTGGAAAGTTGGTCAATTAAAAATAGGATGTTTTAATCTCGGAAATGCTAAGGGGTCGTCCATAATTTTCGCCATTTTCAGTTACGTACAAAGAGTGAAAATGGCGATAATTTTGGACGACCCCTAAAACTATGTAAAAATTGTGCTGTTTATATATGGATGGTCAAATTTATTTCATTTCAATTATTTAATTGTTTTAAATAATTTGTAAGTATCAATTTAATAAGAATTACTGATAGTTATGAATGGTTCCCCTGTACAGATTTAGGGGTTCGAAATAATTATACACTAGCAGTTGTCACATTGTAGACAATAAGCGCTATTGTTATTTGCAACGAAAAAAACCCTGTTGTATGGGCCTGACCGACCAATTTTTTGTTGAAACAAAATGTGCAAATGAATACAAACCAATTTTTTTTTTATTTTTAAAAAGCCCGACTGACCAACCCGACCTGAGAGGTCCGTTCACAACAGTGTTGTGGTTTTTCTACGCCTAAGACAACGACAAATAAATAACCCCTGTTCTACAAGCATACGGACCTCAGAATGGGTTGGTCAGTCGGGTCTTTTAAACAAAACAAAAATGTTGACTTTTTCCCCCTTGAAAATGACCATAAAAATCAAACAAATTGGTAAAAAATCTTGCCGTATTTTGACAAACCAAACAAATTATTTGGGTCAGCATACACATCATCGCCTAAACCTGATTTTTTTTTGTGTGTGATAGATTCTCAAGCCTTGATGTGGAATATGGCGGCACATCTTGTCAATACGACTTTGTGGAAGTTTTGGACGGCGATTCATTCGGCGCCCCTTCTCTGAGCGGTCGTCTTTGCGGCACAGATGCACCGGAACAGACTATAATCAGTTCTGGTAGATCCATGTTTGTGAACTTTGTCACCGACCGCAGTGGCTCAAGGCTTGGTTTCCAAGCTGCGTATCAAGAGATCATTGGTAAGTGCTATTGAGTCAGAGAGGTGAGGGAGGGCAGTTAGTTTGACAGTTTGACAATAATTCAAATTATTTTAAAAATGCTTCTTGCAAAAAGATTATTATCTTATCTTAAATATAGGTTCAACAAAATTCAAAAACTAAAAATCTTTATGAAAATATACAAATCCCGCTAGAGAAGTGTCTTTAGATGATTGTTTGGGTCAAAATTTAAAAAATCTGCATTTTTAGTGAAATTTGATACCAACAATGGATTCTCTAAATCAGTTCCTTTCCAAACATGTAAGGCTATATTAAAAAAAAATCATTTGTCTCAAAGCTCCCGCGTGTTAGTTAATTGGTGCGCGTTAGAAAAACAAAACAAAATAATTACAATTTGGTCCGATTATGAGTGACATGGCAATTTGGTCTGATTATGTGCGACATGGCAATTTGGTCAAACATAATCAGACCATTTTCCCATGTCACACAGAAATGCCATGTCACTCATACTCGGACCAGATTGCCATGTCACACATAATCAGACCATTTTGCCATGTCGCACAATCAGACCAAATTGCCATGTCACTCATAATCGGACCAAATTGCCACGTCACTCATAATCAGACGAACTTGCCACACATAATTATGATCTGCTTATTGATTTTCTTGAAATGATGCCACACATAATTCGTCGCTGTTCTGACATAACTACACATCACAACAGAATTAAGTAAAGTGATGTGTCGTTATGTCAGAACAGCGACGAATTGTTTGGTAGATTCCCATGTCTGTGCACGAAAATCCACCAAGAAAATGTGTGTTAATTTATGGCAAAACCAGCCATAGCCAGTGAGATTTAGTGCCACTTTTTTTCTGTATACAAATTGGTAAATGGCACAATTTCTTATCGTTGCATTGTTTCAAGGCCAACAAATTTGGTATCAAAATGTGCCTAATAATTGGGTGCATCTTTCTAGCTGATATTTATTTAAATCCATCAAATATTTTTGGAAATATTCTAGTATATGCTAGGGGGGAACTTACAGTATTATCCCCATTAAGCGCCCATGCCCTTATAAGCGCCCACCCCCGTTTTTCTCAATGACTTAACCAACAAACAATCCCTTATTATAAGCGCCCACCTTTTCAATTACTGTAGCACTGTACAACAACATTTTCGCCAAAGCGTCCTTAAGTATAGCAGTTATTAAGCCTAGTTCGATCGCTGCCGCCGCCCCCTCTCCCCGATGCGAGCCGCTATCTTTGTTTTTTTATTCATGGCTTAAAAAACAAAACAACATCGCGCATGCTCAAAACTACCGAGAATAAACGAAGTTTTTGGAAGGGCACTTGAAGCTTGTCGGAACATTGACGTCATGTAATGTGGCCACAATGAGACCACTGCAACGCCGCAATGTTGATTTTCCTCAGAAATTTTAAACAGTTTACTTTTCAATCGCACATGGTTTTCCGCTAGTGCAACGTTGCCGAATTCGACAGTGTTTACGATAAATGAGTTTAAAAAAGGTAAATTAATAAGCGCCCACCCAAATTGACTTTGCTAACCGCACTGGGTGCTTAATAGGGATAATATGGTACATATTTTGTTGTGAAATAATTTGGAACTATTTCATTCTGTGTTTTCCGACTTCAGACAAATGTTATGTATTTGTATTTTTTCTTCTTTGTATAGCACTAATAACACAATAGCTTTCTCACTTCATCTTCATCACTAGGACCGGGGCAAGGATGCGGCGGTTATATTCAGCAGTCATCTGGATCCATTTCAAGTCTGGATTTGAATAATGATGGCAGTTACGATGACAGCCTGCACTGTAGCTGGTACATATCGGTTGAAGCTAACAAAATAGTACGGCTGGATTTCAATACTGAATTCAACATAGAGAACTCTGGAGATTGCACACGGGATTATTTGGAGGTACGGCCGCACAAAAAATACAAAATTGTTTGCAATTATTTTGCAAAATTTTGAATTTTTGAAATGTTTTGAGAATTTCAATTTCTTTTAAAACATGCACTAAAATTGTCCGAATTTTATTAGGTAAAACAAAAAGAATAACCCCCCAAAAAACGCTTGACCGACCGACATTACCTAAGAGGTCTGTTTGCCCATATAACAGGGTTGTTTTTTTATTATGGATTATGCACTTATCAATTGCAAGCCCGGCCCCCGGGGACCCGGAGCATGGCAGGGACCATGCGGGGACCGTACACGAGTATACAAAAAATGATGCCCGGCAATGCGGGGGAGTGTACGCGGACGTACAAACTGTGCCCCCGCTAGCCGGGGAGTGTAGCGGGGACGTACGCTAAGGTACACAAATGTACACCCTGGGCGCTACTATAAAATAAGCTAGAGATACGATGCGCTTGACGAAATAAGCCTAATAACACATAGGGAACACATAGAAATGCATTCCGTTCCGGTTGCAGAAAGAAATTATTGACCGTGGGACTCAGTAGCCGGTGAATACTTTGCCCTGGGAAATGGGTGGCTGGGACTGTACACTTTGTCCTGGCCAAGGGGGGCCGGGACTGTAGCGGGGACGTACAAAAATTGGTGCCCGGCCCTGCGGGGACCGTACACGATTGTACCCGGGATGTCACATGGGCAATTTGTACGTCCCGGCCCTAATCCCCGCTATCCCGGGTCCCCCGGGGCCGGGGATGCAATTGATAAGTGCATCATAGTGACTATTTTGATCAAGAAGTGAAGTGTCAGAAGAGTGTATTTTGTATAACAGGTATACTAGTACCTATGTGCCACCTATCAGGATTCTAAACTTGGTCTTATAATTATTTGAAATAGATTTAGATTTGGAAAAAAATACACTTTGTAGTTGACACATCCATCCTGCACGGTTACTGCTCCTCACATATGGAACACCCTTCCAGATTACATGTGCAGTTCCCTTCAATTGGGTCTTTTAATAAATCACAACTCGAGACACTTTTTCACCATTACTTATGAACAGGATTAAGTTGTATGTTTAATTGTTTATGCCACATATTTGTTTATTTAGGTCTCTTGATCCTTTTCTCATTTCCTGTTAGTACGGTTGCTCTTCATGCGCCATGAAAGTCGTGCGGATTTGTGCGCTTTATAAATGTTCACTATTATTACTATTAAAGTCATATAGCACAAAACTCCTTAAGAGAAATATCTCCTCATTGATGACGCTTCTTTCCTTTACCAGATTCGTGATGGTTTCGGGGAACTTGCGCCCCTGGTGGGTAGATTCTGCGGTGCGACTGCCCCGTCTTCAATCACATTATCAAGCAATCAGGCCTATGTATTGTTCCACTCCGATGAGTCGACTGGTGGGACAGGTTTCACTATTGACTACAGCGCTTCTGATTGTAAGTTGGGTTGATTACATTTCAGGATACTTGACTTTAAGGTTTTTAAAAAAGAAAAAGAAACCGTCCACACCTGCCCAATGATGTCAGAGTGTGTTTTCTTGATAAACACCATTTGTGACGTAATCAAGTGAAATGAGTCGCATGTCGGCAGTTTTCAATTTTGATATTTGTCCATCATTTAAATGCTGGGGAAAATGCTACAGTATGGTCCAAACCCCACTAGAATCGAACTTCTAGTTTTTATGTTACAAACAATTTACCAACTGAGAAAACAAAGTAAAACATCAGAATTTGGTAATTCTTTTACCTATAGAATTTAGATTTAATGTGAATTGAAACACAAATTTGATATTTTTATGCATAAACAGATAAGTTTATCAGCTCAACCATATCTGAATATTTGTTTTTCAATTCATATTAAATCTAAACACAAACCATGAACTTTGAATATAATAATACATTGTTTATGTGTTGAAGTATGGCACTAATAGGTTTTAATTGGCATATTTCTTCTGAAGTGCCATAATTCTAGCAATATAAATGCGTAATCAATTAAGAAATCTATCAAGTCTGTATGTCGGTAACCGTCCCATGCTACAGTGTGTTCAGGTTGTTTAGAAGATCGTAACACATGTGTGGATAACACTAAATTTGAAATAGCGCGGTAACTTACATAATAAGGTCGTGCTACAAATTAAACTGAATGATGATAATCGAATCGCCTTTAACTATAACAATACCATGCAAGTCCGTGTTAGACCTGGATCGCTGCACATAACAGGAATGAATCGTGCTTCTTTTCTCTTATGGTGTACTAGTCTCAGGCTACCACACAATCCAAAGCATTCCAAAACCAAATTAAAGCGGCATTGAGAGATATGTATGGGAGTGCGCCCTCAATTTGTCTGTAAATCTTTTTTGTTTGTTGCTGCACCAAGTAATAATTGGGCATATACTAACTACCATCTGAAATCGTTTACCTTAATTCGCCATCTATCATGTAATATGTCACGATTTGGTAATTTCGATCACATCTAAATTATCAGCATCACTCAACACATAAATGGCTTCAACCAAATGTCTATCTAGCGCCATCATTTAACCGTTTTCCCATAAATCATTACACTTCGGGGTTCCCACGTTACTTATTATTGAATTTTTTTTTTCTTCTTCGAAATTTCATTTTTCTCGGCAATCTCTCAATGCCCCTTTATAAGAACAGGTTGATATGCACAATATCAACCAACACAGTTCAATGTACTGAAATTAACCCACCTGCATTTTGCGATTGTTACTTTTCAGTATTATGTGGTGGCACTTTCAATGCAACCGACACGCCGCAGGTGATCACCTCTCTCAACTACCCGGGTACTTACACAGCCAATCAGAGGTGCAGTTGGGTTATAAGCTCACCCGATGATTATACACACGTTAGAATTGCGGTTACAGCATTGGACATTGAGGATCATAGTAATTGTATCAACGATTACCTGGAGCTGAAAGACTATCCATTGGTAAGTACAGACCTGACCAAACTGGATATAAGGCCAAACAAAGAAGAAGGTTTGTCTCAGAAGCCCGCCTGCATTGGTATGTGAAATGAGCTACGGTGCGCGCCGTATGTCTATGCGCTGAGGCCTTAAAAAAGATTTTTTTTTTTATTATTAATTTTTTTTTTTTTTTTTTTTTTTAAAAGTTAAAAAAAGTTCTCTGTAAGCTTGGATTAGCAAAAAAAAGAAGAACAAATTGCATACCTCATAGCCTATTTTCTAAAAAAAATAAATCAAAAATAAATAAATTGCACAGCACTAAGCTTTTTTGCAAAATGTTTCTGAGACAAACTTTCTTCTTTGTTTGGTCTAATTAGGACTCTATTCCCAGGAAATTTAGGTATTTTCTAAAATCGCCCTGCTCTACCGAGAATAAACAATTTTCCATCGTGCATACCCCTTCCTCCCCCTGAAAAGGAAAACATGTCATAAATACAAACCAAACACACAGGGACTGCTCATCGCGGACAATCTGGTAGCAGGATGGAGAAAAATAAAAGCAACATACCTTATAAATCCTTATGTGTATCAAAAAAAATCTAATACAAATTTTCAACATCCTGTTTACCAGCCACTGATGTAGCACAAAGAATAGTAGAATAATAGAAATTACATCTAGGTAGGTGTCGTTGACATAGCACCAGCTCTGTAGAGCCAAAGTTATATGCAGAGAGTCTCTAATGATGCGAAACAATGAGATTGTTAGACAACTAACGTTTTTAATCTGCGGAAGACAAAGGTAAACGGAACATTTAGCATTCCGTAGAGTGTTGAAAGATAACGGTCAATGAGATCAACACCCTTCGCATAATTCAACTTTCCCGCCACCGTGACCTTGCATGAATTATGCAAAGAGGGTCATGCTCCGATGGAAAATTACAATATTTGGAGGGAAATTGTGCTTTTTCATTGTGGGAAATTAACATTATCCATTGGTACGTATATGTGACACGATCAAGAGGAACGAGTCGGATGTCGACCCTGGTCGAAAATGATTTTTTTATCCCGTCTTAAAGAGGACACTCAGAGCTTTCAGAAGCCGAAAACCCCATGTCTATACGACTTTTTGTTATAACATATGAATTCCTTTCAAGGCAAATCGTCGTGCGAGTGCAACAATGTCGTAAGTGACATTTTGGCGAAATTGACTTTTTTATATATTTTGAAAGAGTAAGTAATTGCGCTCATTTTAAGCTAATTTTGAAGTTCTAAAACAAATTAATTATGTTTTAATTAATAAAAAACAATATCGTAAGTGCACTTTAATTTAATTTTATATTATTCTGAGTGCAACAACAATGTATCTACCACTTACGATGTTCTTGCACTCTGTTTTCTCATATTTTCTCAAGTTTTCTCAGTGCAATAATAACGTATCTGCCACATACGTTGTTGTTGCACTCTGATTTTCATATTTTCTCAATTTTTCTCAGTGCAATAATATCGTATCTGCCACATACGTTGTTGTTGCACTCTGATTTCTCATATTTTCTCAAGTTTTCTAAGTGCAATAATAACGTATCTGCCACATACGTTGTTGTTGCACTCACTAGATTTGTTATTGCAGATACGTTATCTAAAAATGTCAACATCTTTTCAAATACTTATTTTTATGACACGATGTTCAATTTATATCATCAAAGAAAATAATTTTTATACTTCCATAACACAATATGTTTACTCAAAAACACAATAAGTATGAAAAACATAAAAATGCTTCTCTTGCAAATAGAGCAAAATGCAGATACGATATTGTTGCACTCGCACGACGAAATGGACCCTTTAAAAAAGCCCCAAAACGCGCTATAGTGGACATATCGATTGACTGCTCTTGAACAAACATAGCTATACACACAAGCAGACACAGTAGTATGGACCGGTCCATTATTGTAAATAGGGGTTTTAATTTATGTGAGGTTATCTTCTTGATAGGATAGTATTGCTATCGCTCTATATCTACTTTCTGACTATTTAAAACATTGAACTATTGTACAGTTTGTACAACAATATATTATTTCGAGTTAAAGAAACTATGCCTTTTAACCAGGAACCAAGTCGCAACTCACATAGATTTACCCCCGCTTACATTGGTGTGGTCCAATTTGATCGGCGTGCTTCCCACGCATGTCGTAACAACATTTTAACATTTCACAGCGAATGTATCTCAATCACTTAAGGAGAGTTTTGGGTGGAGTTTTGCATTCAAAATATCACTAAATAATCCGTAATGTTTAAGCTACAATGTGATATAAAATTTATAATATATACTTGAAGAACTTAATCACAATTTGGCGAGAATAGCAGAGCAAAACAACAACAACTCTCGGAAAGTTTAAGCGTTGACGGAGGGTGATAGTCTGCAAACAAGTCTTGTTGTGCGTGCGTATCCTTTGTTTATCCAGATATATAGCGGCTGTTGAAGCTTGTCAATAATGACGTCACACAACAAGACTCAGACAAGACTACGTGACTAACAAAACTCGCCCGTAGTATTTTGTGACACAGAATTTCATTGGATGGCATTTTTCCGAGGGTTACCAGTGTCCAATCAAAATGGATTTAACACGAGGAGATAGCTGACAAAATTTCACGAAATTTGAGCCTATTTCGACTGCTCGCTTCCATAGGCCAGTAGAGGTAAAATATCGTAATTGCGGCTAGTTCACCCAAGGAATCCATATGAGTTATGTCAAATGAAGTTCACAAATTTCCATCAAAACTAATGGATACCCCTCACACTAAATTGGCCATATCTCAATTTGGGATTCCCCGACATCCGACTCATTCCTCTTGATCGCGTCACATGCAATGGTGTATATTTACTTGGTCTTGTCAGCTTTGCTCATTTTGAGATGCAGAGCAAATTTAAGATTGTAAAGAAAATGTTGAAAAATGTTTATCATCCCTCAAAATAGTGTTCTTATATTATTCAAAGCATGTGTGAAGTCTTTGACAAATAAAGCGCAGTATATGGTTATCAGGAAACCCATTATTCTGCCATTCAAAATCTCAAATTATAACTATAATTGAAAAGTTTGTCTGCTTATATACATATATTATGCACTTATCAATTGCAGTCCCGGCCCCGGGGGACCCGGGGCATGGCGGGGACTATGCGGGGACCGTACGCAAACGTACAAAAAACATGGCCCGGCTATGCGGGGGCGTGTACCCGGGGCGTACAAAACGTGCCCCCGCTAGCCGGGGCGTGTAGCCGGGGCATAGCGGGGACGTACATTACTGAAAAAATAGGCCGGGCATTGTAGCGGGGGCGTACGCTAGGGTACACGAATGTACACCCCGGGGCATAGCCGGGGCATAGCCGGGGCGTACACATACATGGGACGTACGCTAAGGTACATATCATCCACACCGGGGCATAGATATAAAATACAGACATGCACTATATTAAACTTTAAAATTAGTCACCGCGATTGATCAATGACTGGATTTTCTCTACCATGACTACGGTAAACTTAGTACAATTTGACCATGTAGTGCTTTTGCCTGGAATAATGTACACGGTAGGGCCTGGACAGATAGACAACACCTACTTGCAGGCCCGTAAGTCAGGGAGGGGGAGCCCACCCCCCTCAATTCCCCCTCCCAAGTCCCCAAGAAGGTCCAAAATCCCCCCTCCCAAGTCAATTAGATTTGTTTGTTCATAATAAATAAATGGATCAAAACTTTCCAATGTTGCCGGTGGGTTGTACGCATGATCTATCAAAAATAAAGCTACACAATATGCATGATATCCATAAAGTGATTTTTTGACTCGATTTATTTCTGGTTAACAACAGACTGAAATAGATCATACCAACATTATAGGCTAGTAGTTTTAGTTTTAGGCCTCTGGTAAGTTTTGTTCTGGAGCACTGTAAACTAAACTATTCACAAAACCATATAGGCCTGCCGCCTAGTGAACGGTAAATCACGTGTAACATGATAACGATTCGCTAATATAATATTGGCCCGGCTGTCTGAGGCCGGGCGTAGCCGGGGCGTACACTATGCTCCGGCCATGGGGGCCGGGACCGTACGCCATCGTACACTTTGTCCCGGCTATGGGGGGCCGGGACCGTACGCCGGCGTACACTTTGTCCCGGCCATGGGGGGCCGGGACTGTAGCGGGGGCGTACAAAAAGTGGTGCCCCGCAGGGCGGGGACCGTACACGACTGTAGCCGGGACGTCACATCGGCAATTTGTACGTCCCGGCCCTAATCCCCGCTATCCCCGGGTCCCCCGGGGCCGGGGCTGCAATTGATAAGTGCATTAGCACTTTCCATGCAGCAGTCATCTGTAGACGACACCAAAATTTCAAAAAAAGTTTCAAACATTTAAAAAATTATTGAATGTCATCACCATATTTGAAATCACCATGAGAAATGCATTTTAGAAAGTACAAACATGCCTATTATTAGTTTAGCAGTTCTTGAGATAAGAATTTGAAAAATTGGGACAAGTTTCTGAAAAAACTGTTTTGTATATGGTAAAAGTGCTTAACATTATGTATTTAAAGCAAATAAGTTGTATTCACAAGTGTGCGAATGTGCAGAACATGTAAACATGAGTTAGATTGAATTCTGGGTATTTTATTGGCAAAGGGGACAGACAGTACACCAGGATGCCTGACCAAGAGAATGTCTCCAAACTACTTACATGATTTAAGAACCCTATATTTTCATCACGTCCAAATTGGCGAAAAGTATGCATTTTTATCCCTCCGCGCACATAAGTAATCCAAGCGTACATGCGCTATTTTGGCACCCGCGAGCGTCACACATGCAGTTTACGATGCGTCATGTTGCGCCATACAAGTGTTTTGTGCACCCACGCTTTTCTGAATTCATTCGCCTCTGTAAACAGGTTTTGCCAATTTGGAACCTACTGAACTATAGTGTAAAACAATCTGATTCTTAGTAGATGTAGAGGCTAACAGATGACGCTGGTCCAGAGGTAATATCCTGGTCTTGGTGTAACGTACATCTTTCTTCTGTTTATGTCTTCCAAAGACATCAATGTGATTATATGTGGCTATGGTGTTTAACGCTACATAACGGGTGGTTCAAAAAGAAGTTGACCCAAGTTCGAAGTAATAGAGAATTTGTGTTTACTTAGTCTTGATCAGCAGTAAAATTTCAAATTATCCTGAAAAAATGGAGCCTTGAACTTGGGTCAACTTTTTTTCGAACCACCCGATATAGCATAAAAACCTTCAAATCCATTTCTATTTTTGTTTCTCCGATAGTCTGCTGGTGGTCAGAGTTTGCGTTACTGTGGCAACACTGTCCCAGCGGCATTTGACAGCTCAACACATGCCATACAGATTTACTTCAGGACCGATGACTCTTCCCAGGGTACTGGTTTTTCACTACAGTATTATATAGCAGGTAAGGTATGCTTGAGTATGAGTTGGTTGTGCTTCCCCTTATAAGGCCTTTGCAGCAGTCAATGTATTTTTCTTCTTGGATTGACTCTAATATTATTTATTATTATATTCAAGGTTTATTAAACAAATGTACATAGCAGCCAAAGGCTGAATTGCATACAATTTTACAATAAAAATCAATTAATGTAATATATGCAACATGTCTTCAAATTATTGTTTTAAATGCATCTACAATGGCTGGGTAAACCATTTCAATGCAAATCTTTTTCATTCTCAAGATTTGATGTTATTTTATGGTTGTATATTTTTCTTTGAAATGACCAGCCCAGCCTCTACCTCAATTTTCCCCATTAAATGTGGTGTTGGCGCAAGATGTTAGGAATATCATGTATAGAGCATAAGACCAATGAATTTGTCAGAAGCCAGATTGGGGACCAAATTTCTCTGTATAAAAAGATCATGCGTAACAAGCTACAATGCATTGGTTATACTGCTGGACAAGTCAGTGACAATCTGTAAAAGGTGATAATTCAAGGAGCAATGGAAGGAATGCATAAACGTGGCAGACCAAAGCTCCGTTGGACTGATGGCATTAAAGAAGCAACTAGTCGATCTATTATCTCTGCACATCGCATGTCACAAAATATACAACGATGGCGCTCTATGATCAATATGGTCACAAAGAATCAGCCATGATCCATAGAATGATGACGACAATTGTACTATATGAGGCTCTTGAAGATTAGAATGTATTTATCTTGAAATTGCTTCCTATTACTAATTATTTAAACATTTGGTTTTATCACCCGCATGCAGATTGCAATCACAATTATACGGCAGACAATGGCAGAGTGCGAAGCCCCGGCCAGACTGAACACTATCATAATGGACACGAATGTCAAACCTCCATCATAACACCCAACAACACTTTCGTCTCACTGTATTTCAACAATTTCGCTGTGGAATATGCAGAGAATTGTCAGTACGACTATCTTCAGGTAAGCAAAGCGATAATATTTATAGTTTGATCAGTTCCAAATTGGCAAAGCCTCCTTTACAGCAGCGACTGAATACAAAAGGATGTAGGCATACATGAAGGCAACAAGCGCACTGCGCGTAATATGTGTGACGCGTGCAGGCCTGGAAATAGCACCCACCCGCCCATAGCGGGTAACTTTTGCATCGGATAGGTGAAGATGGAAGTACCCGACCCACTGGCTGGTAAAAATTGGCAAATTCACAGTAGGCCCATAGGGGAGTTATACTGGCTGGTGGAATTTCTGCCTTGGACGTTTGTGTGTGGCCAAAAATCATGTGCTATGGCCATAATCGTGTGCATACGTTATCACTTTAGCGCCTGGAACCAAATGTGGAACTGATTAATCTATGCTACTTGGTTGTCGTGGAAAAATAGAGACTTCCTTATTATTTTAAATCAAAGGAATGTATACATGAATGAAACTGATGCTTTTTGTCATGGAAATTCAAGCATTGTTTAAGACTTGTTGTGACTTCTTGACTCTTTATGATGAGTTAATAGCACTAAAGCATTATCCTTGAACTTTAGCATACCACTTAGGCGACAACAAATCCAAACCCTGCTCTATAGGCCTGACCAACCCATTTCCCCCCCTTTTTACCGCGATAACTGATGGTTATCGAGGTTATTCCATAGTAGCTAACACCATAGTCGCTAGTAGACAAATGCCAATTTGCATTGCTTTTACGTGTGTGGTTTTTAAAAGTTGCTAAATTCTTTGTGTCTAGACTAAGTTGCTAACTCCTTTGTGACTGGACTATGTGAGGCACTGAAATTTCGTCAGATTGTTATAAACATTGTCTTGAAAAAACTCTCAGGGTGACTTAATTTAATTCAATTTAGTTTTCACACTGTGTAAAGTGAAATTTAAATTCAGTTAAAGGGGACAAAGTTCCAGATTTAATCTGGTATTAAATTCATCGCTATTGCTCTGGATAGGCCCCTCTTTTTCTCTCCTCATTGGGTTTTTTAAACTAGTTATGAATTGTGATTTTATATCTGGTCATGTGAGGGCAGCATTTTCATGGCCTGGGCTACATGATGGTTATGCAAATTTTATTCATGAGGTCATAAGTTCATCTGGTTTGGTTGTATGACATCACGTGTGGGATAGTCCCTTTCTAGTGTGGGTTTATCATCTATTGCCAGGTTTGATTTTTTGTCTAACCTAAATCTGGTCTATCTTGAAAATTGCCCGTAATCTGTTTTGGCGGGCTGGTGGCAAGGTCATCAACTTCCCTGCTATCACATCGTCCGATCATTCATATTTCCACTATGATAGCGTTCATTTGAATGCAAAAGGCTACAGTTATTTTAGTTTTATTACACCTCATAAATATTCATGAGATAATAGGCATAAATACTGCAATTTCATTGGTCAATTTAGCTGGCCACAGTGATAATAAATTGAGCTATTTCCTGTGTGGTAGTTTTGGCTACTTCCCTACAACCTCATCCCCAGAGTCACAGTGAGGTGTAATAAAGCAAATACTACATGGTATGATCGGGGCAATAGGCACACTAGTTTCCCTCGGTACTGGCTACAGGCCTACCACCCCTCACCCTCCGGGTTCGGGGTGGTAGGCCTGTAGCCAGTACCTCGGGAAAATAGATTGCACTATTTCCCCTCCAACCATGTAGTATTTATATAATATCATTCAGCAGGCCTTGGACTATTTTTTATTTATTTCCAATTGTGACAGCCTACCCACCTTTCAATGCCGCTCAGGATTAGCTTCCATTTACCTCGACCACGCTTCAGAGGTCAGTGTGTATGGGCGAAACCCTTACCAGGGTTCCGTTGGGTGGTATGGCATAAACTTCAATTAATTTTGTCTTATTCATCTCTCAGTCATTATTCATCTCTCATTCATGCCACGACATGTACTTGTCGGGATATTTCACACCCTGCAGTTAAATAATTTGGTGGGCGAAACCCTTGTAGGGTTCCGTTGGGTGATATGACATTATTAATAACTGTATTAAAATAAAGTCTTGTAACATTTCTCATTCATGCCACGTTCATATCATGGTATGGTTTTTGTACTGTTTGAGTTACTGATGCAATCTAATGACAAACAAATGATTTTTTTTTTTCCATTTTTTTTTTTTTGAATAGTAAATAGTTTAAAATAAAGGAGGCGGGCGGGGATGAGCAACATGTAATTTATTTTACCTGGCCTTAAATGGGGGCATTTTTAAAATTTCGAAAATCTTTTAAAAATGTACCAAACAAAAACAAAAAGACACCCAACCGACCGACCTGAGAGGTCTGTTTGCGTTTTATTCTGTCGCCTAATCATAAAACAATGACAGGATGACCAAAGAAAGACTCTTTATATCTCTGTATGGTGGGATTATATTTTTGTGTAGGTTTACAATGGTAGCGATGACACAGCACCAGCTGCGCCACCGCTATGTGGTATGGCCACAAAAAAATTGTTATGTTGTCCTCGACCGCCCGCTTGTCAGATTTAGGGCTCCAGTATTTTTTCAGATTTTTTTTTTTTTTCAGATTTTTTTTTTTTTCAGATTTTTTTTTTTTTTTCAGATTTTTTTTTAAACAGTTTTAATGGCATTGAATATAAAGTGTTTATAACATATGTGCGACTCTTAGAGTGATTTCAACTTCTTGTTGGCTGAACTTTGAGCTTCCGCTGGTAAAGAAAGAAAGAAAAAAAAAGAAGAAAAAATCCGCCCGCCCGCCCGCCCCTCCTCTCTGAAAGTTGTGGAGGACAACATAACAAACAAAATAAATTGCCTAATGGTCTACCCAATCCAATATTTACAACCGGTAATTCTTTATATCTCTGTATGGGATTATATTTTTGTGTAGGTTTACAACGGTAGCGATGACACAGCGCCACGAGCTGCGCCACCGCTATGTGGTAATGTTCTACCCAATCCAATATTTGCAACCGGTAATCAGCTATACCTCAAATTCTATACGGATTCCAGTGTGACGGATAATGGATATGATATAACATACACATCCAGTTCATCTAGAGGTTAGTATACTTCATATTTATGTGCATTCCTAGATTGCTGAACATATGTGATGCGATCTGTGAAAACCTGCCACATAGTGGGATTTTTCATATTGGAGATATTGTAGAGATTTCAGAATTACAACTTCACCTCTTCGCAGGGGGCCCGCAATTTCTTGCATTGTTTATCTTCACAAAATCTGTCACTACACAAAATCTTTCACAGCCCAGTATTTTGCCAGGGAGATTCATTATGATTGGAGCTCTTGACCATGGCACATCTATTCTGGTGGTAGCACTTGACCACTACACATAGCCTGTATATAGCCTGTACATAAGATTCTGTATGTAGCTTTTGACATGAACACTTCGAGCCTATGATTTAATAAGAATATGCAACTGTATTGAATGTGTATGAGTGTCTTCTTTATCTCAATAACTTTGTCTAAATCGCAACAATTGGTGGCATATATGGGATTATTTCATTGTCTAAATCTCGACAATATTTATATCATAAGAAAGCGGAAACTTTGCTGATTACAGAACAGTTTCGATCATTTTTCTACGAATACTCGAAAAAAAGTTATGAGTGAATGATGATTGTGATATGTCACAAAAAGCTACAATACAAGAAATCAGGAAAACAGGCCTAAAAATATACATAATTCAATATAGAATAACATTATAAAGTTAATTAGAAAAGTGACTTAAGTTAAGTTTTTGAAGGTGAAATTTCATGAAAGATGATGGATGACACAAAAATATTGGAAATACATTTTCTAAAAAGAAATCTAAAAATTTAAAATTAAGATTAAAATGTACACACAATCCCTAGTTTACATCTTGTGACATCCGACTGATTTTCACAGATCAAATCACAATTCTGCATGCCCAAAGGGCTTTGTTAAAGAATTATGCCAAGAAGGTGCTAAATCAATTAGTTGCATGAATGGGACCAGACCTCCTTGTTCATGGAAGAGATTAATGTTGTTCTCAATATGTTGTAACTGCCTCATTTACTAATTGCAGGGCATACACGTGCGCTCTTACTCGAGATTCTGGCATGTACACACGTAGAAGACGGAAGCTACATACGCATGCGTAAATGCTGTGCCTGTGAAGTTACGTCACTGTCCAGAGGAAGAGAAATAGAGAATAGCAATCAGAATTATGAATATAGTATAAATGTATAAATATTTTGAAAAAAACTGATCTTTGACCTTATTTTGTCCTTTTACACTCAGGCTGTGGTGGTAATTTAACAGGGCGTGAGGGCAGTTTCACGAGCCCCCTGTATCCATATGAATACCCTATCAATCAGAATTGTGAATGGCGTATAGAAGTGCCTTCAGGAGGCCAGCATGTGTCGCTAGAATTCTCATATATCAACGTAGACGGCCAGGAGGGCGTTTGTAACAATGATAGAGTGGAGGTGTACGATGGTCAATCATCCTCTGGCAGTCTGTTTGGAAATTACTGTGGAACGGTAGGTGTTTAATAACACATAGGTTGATTGTCAATTCAGATATACAGGGTGTAGATTTTGGAGAGATTCTCTTCAAATAGCTACCATTTTGCCGCCATAGCATTATTAACATTGAGATTTTCAGCATGGATGGCCAAGATGATATTTTTGAGGAATATGTAAATAATATTAAACCAACTCCCACAATTTTGACAAATATGGCTTTGAAAAACTGTCAACGTTTTATTGAACCACACTGGTTGTATTAACGTCGCGAAATCAGTACCCGTGGACAGAGTGAAATTGGACAGACTTTGTTCAAATAGCCGTTATTTTGCAACCGTAAGGTTTTTTGTAACGATATTTTCAGCATAGATGGTCAAGATCATATAGTTGATGAATATTGAAAAAGAATATTTTTTAAATCTACAGAATTTAAATAAAAAAAGGCTTCAAAAATATGTCAACCTTTTATTGAACCACCCTGTAGTTGTCATATAGCTGGTTGTTACCATCAAAATAAAAGTGTGACTTATAGTTTATCAAAATGGACATGTTAGTGGTATATGATTTGAGTTATTATTGAATCTCGTTTCCAGCAGCCTGGTGCTAAGCATAGATGAAAGGAACCGACAATTTGGAACCCGGTAGTATATTGTAACGGAATAAATCGTATTGGAAACTGGAAACCAATGCTTAGCACCAGGCTGCCGGAAATGGGATTCGTTATTATTACCAGTTTAACCCTGACTCTACCATAATACCACAAAATCTCAAGCCTATCTCCCATACATATGTGGACAAGCCTTTAGAGTGAGCGCAGTATACTGCGCGAACGTGAAGCCGATAGTCATGGCTTGCCTATGCGGGCCGGCAGGTCGATGCGGAGGATCCCCGGTCGGGGAGCGGCGATTTTTTATTTGTTCATCTCCATTCCTCCTCTCTCCCTCTCCTTGTCTTGTTTGATATTTCTTCTTATGAAGCCCTTTTGCTTATGTATCCTCTAGGGCTCTTGTCACTCTATATTATATTCATAGTGCAGTATAAATTGAACTAATTGAACAAAATTGAATTGAAACAATTTGCTTAATAAGAAAATTTCATAGCAATAATTTCAAATTTGAACTTACTGTATTACATACAAAAATGTGTATTGAATACAAATACTGTCATCAAAATCAAATTTTGATGACTGATTCAATTGATCGTACAAGTGACTACGTTGGTCGCGGACCACGCTGCTACTGAAAACCATGTAATCAATTGGGACAATACCAACATACTCGGGAGAGACGATGCTAGCAACAGCTGACAATGGCATGCAAGAGCACCATATGAATGGTGATGAGGGGCCTACCAACTTAGTCACTTGTACGAACAATTGATCCAGAATACGTCATCAAATACATCCAATGTCACTAGAAATTTATTAAAGTCAACACCTTCTTGCAAATCTGGATCAACAGTCATACACCATTAATAAAGACGTCCGATCGGACGTCGAAACTGTCTGGAACGTCCCAGTAAGTTCAAATTTGAAATTATTTCTATGAAGTGGGCTTATCATGTTGGATTCCTGATGAAACTATTCTCTGAAACAATTTGCTCTTTGATACTTTACAGACACCTCCAGCAGTGATAACAGCTACAGGTGTGGGTCGTTTTATGTTTATACGTTTCATCTCTGATGGGGTGACGTCGACGGGGAACAGCACATATACAGGATTCAGAGCAAAGTTTACTAGCTGAAACAGTTAAGGTATGTAATAGATAAAGGGGGGTAAATGGGGGGCAAGACGAACAATTGGGGAAAATAAACTTGCGTGAAGCGTAGGAAAAATTGTTTGGGGGAAATGCGTGCAAAGCGCATGAACATATTTGCTTTTATTGTAAAAATTGCCTGAAATTAGCTTAATTTGTTCTGAATTAGATATTTCTATTACGGTGAGCATTTTATCTAGCATAATATTGGCGGGATGATTGGATAGACAGACTGCCCTCCCCTGGTCAAATATTGGGTTATATACCCCCCCTCCCCCATCCCACAGGGATTTACGCCTATACTTAATGGTTAAATACAAGGTATCCATGTTTTGATTGATGTAAGTTTTGCATATTTTGTTTTTATTTTTCAAGATGGACCAAGATGGACCAAAATGTGTATGTATGATGAAAATACACCCACGGAGACAATCTGCCATGTGGTCGTCATGGCAACAATACAAAATGGCTAATTGTCATCATTTTAAGTCCACTCCGTAGCATAGAGCCAAATTACATTTCAAGTACTAACATTGTTGTATAAATGTATATAATAAAAAAGAAATCATTATGTAGAATAAGAAACATTTTTGTATAATTTTTTTACAAATTGACAGATTTTATAATGATTTATATTTCGTGTCATTTATAATCAAAATCATTCCTTCCTCTGATTCTAAAAATGTTAAGTAAAGTAGGCGTATTCACTCATGCTCACCCTCCAACTCTTCATCAACTATAAACATATGCTATTCTTTGAAACTTTATACATTACACAACTGTACTTATAACATGTTTGTGTTAGAGATTGTAATGAAATTGGTCTGAAATATGCCCATCCAGGTTATGTCAAGGGTCAAATGTTATCACTCCATGGCATATGTTTCTAACATATTATAGTGTGCTACCATCTGCTCTGGCAGATGAAATTGAAATCAAGATGTGTTCAAGCTGGTATATATTTTATTTTTGAAAAATCTTGTCAACCTTTTTATATTTTAGTTAAAGGGCTTAACAATTTGATTGTTGGTCTTTAGTATGTTTTTTTAGAAGGATATACAGTGTGTCCCAGAATGATTTAAACCTGGAAGGTGCATTTATTTAGCTAGCTATGAATACCACTGTTAGTGGTCAAAGTGCTTATTATTCCAACATGTACATTTATTTAGCTTTCTTCAGAATTTTGAATTTTAAAGATCAGACGTTTCTGACAGAAAATATGGATTCTTTTGTAAAAATGGTAAATTCCAAGTTGACCGAAATTACCTCTTTTGAAGCTCATAAAATCATTGACCATGTTTGGCACAAAGCGCTTCCTTTAAAGGCATATTATGTGATCTTTTCCAGGGAGCGCCCTCTATTCATGATTTTTTTTAGAAAGTAGATATTCTTGCAGATTTACATTTCTGATCATAAATCGTACATACATTCCAATTTACAGAGCGATACGATTCCTAAATTATGGTTTTAGAGTGAATTTAGACTAGAGTAAAATAAGTTGTCGGACATCCGACAGTTTATTTTCACTCTAAAATCATGATTTTGAAGTAATTAAGAATCGTATCGTCCTGTAACTTGGAATGAATGTGCGAGTTATGATCAGAAATGTAAATCTGCAAGAAAATCTGCTTTCAATTTTTTTATGATGTTGAGGGCGTTCCCTGGAAAAGATCACATAATATACCTTTAATTTCCTCTACAACATTAGATATTAATAACTGATGTTTTATGAAGTAACATTTGAATGGTGTGAGGAAATTGTTCTACTTGAGTACTGTAAAACAAGTTAATTTCGCGAATTTCGCGAGAGGCTAAAATTCACGAAATGTTATTGCCGCGAAACTTTGCGAAACTAAGTTACCGCGAAAGTAGTGATGATTAGCAATTCTCGAAAAAAATTGCCGCTAAATTAACTTGTTTTACAGTATATATACTTTATTAATCGGCAGTTGTGAAGTTTGGCGTGAGTTTTATGAATTGAAATACGCTGAATGGGAAAAATAGGTTTTCACAGATTTTCAATAGACCATGTCACCAAGACTCAAGATAACAGGTTTTTTGAGCTACTTTCAGTCTACCGGGAGCTAAATTTTTATTAAATCCAGCGTGGCAACATTGTAAACTCGAAATTTGATTTCTTGGGCAAACTTCCTGATAGTCAACGGGCGCTGGTTTGGACAAAATATCAGCGCTCGGTTATTTATTTTTCAGCATTACCGGGCGCTATGGCAGAAGGACCGAGGGGTAAAAATCGCCTTGCGCCCGCTTATCTTGAGCCTTGCATGTCACCTCTTGTTGATCAAAAATGCTAAGTGCCTGGTTCCATTCCATGCATGGGGGAACATGCATTGACTTGTATTGACTGCTGTTGTTATAGATGACTGGTTTGGTTTAGTGTATGGTTTATAATGGACACCCCCTTCGACTGCGCTAGCGTACCTGCAGACAAGCTTTTATTTGGCAGGCAATTTGTGCGCACACCGGCAGGCAAGCGTTTATTTACTTGGCTGCTGTGACGTTGCAGGTGACATCGTCTATAGTGTCATGCTATATCTAAATGGATGAAGATATTTTGATGAAATTAACAGAGTAAGTAGAAAACATGTTTCCCATTATATTGCAGGCATTATACTTGGACTATAATGTTGTTTTTATATTGTTATATTTTTTCAAACACTGTATAAATCATTCTGGGACAGCCTGTATTTCCCCTCTATACCAAGTAGTATTTGTATTATAATTACCTCTATTCGTGTCGCCTAATATTGGCACGCATTCTAATTACCCACCCCAGGCAGTGAAATGAATTCACTTGGTGCTCTATAGATGGGTAATTGAATTTGGTATTACCTTGTAGGAATCCATTTTGAAGTGCTCTAAAATATGGATTAGTTGCAGCAAAAGACCAGATGTTTATAAATTCATATCATTGAGTTGTTATTGGTCTGGGCAAAGTGTGCATGTGTCAAGATTTGTTATGGAATTGCATGGAATGTGTTTTGTTTCATCATTACTTCAATTTGGTCCACCATTTTTAAAGATGGTTGGGTAGAAAGGGACACAAGTTTCAAAGTGGCATTCTTTAGTGGAACCTTGTTAGCACTTTTCGTGAGGCTTTTGGTTTTACCATTTGCAAAATGGATTTTTTCAGAAACCGTTCCCGACTGTCAATCTCAAGGATTGCTGAACCAATACTAGGCATGTTTGTACTTATTTTAATGTATTTGTCATGGTGATTCCAAATATGGTAATGAAATTCAATAATGTTGACATTTATGAACATTTTGGAATATCGTTTGCAGACGCCTGCCGTGTGGAAAATGTTAACACAAAGATATTTGGGCCTATATAAGGTATATTTGCATTCACAGGATTTGTGTCATCAGTCTGTGTACAGCTGTAGGACATGAAAAATACATTGTTAACACTTTTATGGAGATATTGTATATAAATATATTGTTTACCATGCAACTGAATGCTTTACACTTTATTCAGCAACTCCCCATATCTTACAGTAGTAAAGCGTTGTTAATTTGAGATAAACCACGCTGCTATGGAAACCAGCACGCCGATCGAACCGCACCACGCGGATAATGTGTTTACGCGCTACACGATGGCAGCCGCAGTGTGTGTTGATTTGGAATGATCGCTGTTTTGAAACTAAAAAGAGCTCGATTGTTATTTTGATTTGGTGAGTTTAGTGTAAAGGTTTTTGAAAATTGTTTGAATGAAGTTGTTAATGAAGTAAAGTACAATTAAATTTAATGTACTTTTCGAGAATTGGAAAAAAGTATACTTTTTATGTCCCAGATTGCACTGTACTAGTATCATCCGATACTGGTGCAAAGTCAGTGCTCCAGTATCGGCCGATACTGGCACATATTAAATGTTCCAGTATCGGGCGATACTGGAACATAATTATGTACCAGTATCGTTCAATACCGGGACAAATCTCACTGGTATCACATGTACAAGTATTGCTCGATACTGCAACATAAATATGTTCCAGTATCGCTCGATACTGGGACACATTTTGGTGTTCCAGTATTGACCGATACTGGAACAGTAAAAATGTACCAGTATTGAACGATACTGGTATACCAGTATCTGGGACCTAAAGTACACTATTTTCGAGAATTGACACATGCATCTACCAATTCAGGGAAACTGTGGCACGCTGCATATGATATGCCGAAGATAGATTATTTCCTCTAGAGGAATGTTGATCTTTTTCTGAAAATATCCACTAAAGTATTGAAAACAGGGTGCACTGAAGCAGAGTGCTTATATGCCAAATAACGGAAATTGTACTATGTGTGACAGCCATAGAATACTGTAGTTGGGAGCACTGCACCCTGTGGTGATAGTACTCTCTTGTGCTTTCAGTGCTCCCTGGCTGCTCAGCAGACCTCCTTTATATGTGTTCCCTGATAGCACACTGAAGTCGGCCCGACGTCGCGATATAGTCGGCAGTTGAAGTCGGCCGGACGTTGGCTCTACAGTCGGCTGCTCACGCGGCCTACGTCGGGCCGACGACGTCCAATGGAGGTTGTGCCGACCTCGGGCCGACTTCCAGCTGACGCTGACCTGCCGACTGCAATGCACCGTCGGCCCGACCATATATAAGCAACGTCAGGCCGCGGTCCGTTGGACGTACCTCCGACTAATTGCCGACTTCGGGCCGACTATTTTCCTACGGTTTTAAGCTACGCTAGCGCTAAGCCGCGGTCCGTTGGACGTACTTCCGACTTATTGCCGACTTCGGGCCGACTTGTTTCCTACAGTTATTTTGACACAAAAGAAAATGTAGGCCTACACCTATAAATCGACACTACAAATATAGTAAAAAAAATCATATTTTCCCATTTTGTTATTTGGAACAAATCTGGAAAAACGACATACTGTCGTCTGCAGTCGTCTTCCGCGTGGAAAGTATTGAACAACTATCACAAAACTATCACAATATGAGTAACGTAAAATCTCGTTTTTGAACAAAATACCTTGACTCTTTCCACGCAAATTAATGATGGATATTTTTGAAAAATTGGCCCGACCATTTTCCGACTATCGGCCGACTTAAGCTATGGTCAGTTGAACCATTCTCCGACTAATTGCCGACCGTTCTGCCGACTTTAGCTATAGTTATTTTTAATGAAAAAGAAAACGTACCATACCGTAACAAATCTCATCTCTTTTAATTATTCCCAGCTATTCAGAATCTATTTTGATGCAAAACGTACCGAAACAAATCTCATCTCCTTGGATAATTCTCAGCTATTCCTCACGATTCATTATCTGATGACTTGCAATTCAATTCCAATAACATCTGTGACCATGCAGTGTCGGCGTATGCTGAAAAATCACGATGTACAAGACATATCCGCGATTTCTGATAGAATATAACACGACACCGGAAATCGCGGGTATCCCATGCAACATCGGAAAATGCACTTCATGTGTTGAATATATTGCGATGCTGCATTATTTCCCCATCAAAATCTACCATCAAATACCATCATCTTCGCTGAATTGACATATAATTCCTTCAATTCATTTGAGAACAACACGAAGTATCGCTAACGTGTGCTACAAAATGGCGACCAACTGCACGTGGTAAAGTGAGTGTATGATTTGATACGCGTAATTCGTTAATTTTAATATTTATTCAATCATCAATTTGAACTTAAAATTGTTGCAGATGAAAACATCTATATCTAAATCATCAGTAATTTATTTATTACAATTATATCTTTCTCAATTATGTAGGTGACAACATTATTACAATTTTGAATTATTGAATATTTGTCTGTATAAAAAAAATACGTATAGCAAGTTAACCTATCGTTGGACGTAGTTCCGACGTCGGCAAAACGTCAGTACCCCGACGAGACTTTCAGTGTATTTTTGCAACGTGGCGACCAACTGCACGTGGTAAAGTGAGTGTATGATTTGATACGCGTAATTCGTTAATTTTAATATTTATTCAATCATCAAATTGATCTTAAAATTGTTGCAGATGAAAACAATGATTATCTAAATCATCAGTAATTTATTTATTACAATTATATCTTTCTCAATTATGTAGGCGACAAAATTATTACAATTTTGAATAATTGAATATTTGTCTTTATAAAAAATAATACGTATAGCAAGTTAACCTATCGTTGGAGGTAGTTCCGACGTCGGCAAAACGTCAGTACCCCGACGAGACTTTCAGTGTATTTTTGCAACGTCGGCTCAACGTCCATATGACGTCTTAATGTGGACGTCCTTTTCAAACAGTCCACCCGACGTCCAGCCGACTTCAACATAAGGACGCCGACCTTTCCCCGACGTCGACTACCATTCCCCGACGTCGGGCCGACTTCAGTGTGCTATCAGGGTTGTTTATATTTTGATGTTGTTAGCCAGTTGAATAAATTAAATAAATTAAAATTAAATTAAATTAAATTAATTAATTAATTAAATTAAACCACTTAATTTCGCGCATTTTCGCAAAGCAACTCATGTATCCAAAACAACTCATATAGAAAACAACTCATATTGTATTCCTTGCCAATATGTTCATGTAGAATGTTAGTATAAGGCCTCTCACAATCGATGTTGAGTTTCCTGTTGCAGGTTTTAAAAAAGGGACGAGGTGACTTTTAATTATTAATTATTAATTATTTGATATTTTAATTATTGTGATATAGAATTGTAATAGACGCTTCAGTATTTGGATGAATCGACTGGCTCCAAAGGTCAATATTGTATGTTGACCATCATAAATGTATTGTAAGTGGTTTTCGAATGAACTTTGCGATTTGTAGTAACAAAACGGGTAAAAAAAGGTGAATTTCGATGAAGAAACATCATTTTTTGTGGCAGAAAGTGTAAATAATTAATAATTAAAGTAAGTGACGAGGCCCGTTTTTGGACGCGGGCGGCAACAGGAAACTCAACATCGATTGTGAGAGGCCTAAACATGATTTGAGAGGTTCACTGAAACAAACCAAAGAAAAAGGGGGGTGGTACATGCATTATTTGTGAAGTGGGAAAACCCCATAGATGGCTTGGAAAACCATTTGGATCAAACGCCAGGGAAAACACTATCTTCAACAAACATGACAGGGCCCATAAGCTCCAAAACTGTTATGACATCTTTATCAAACCATGTCATTTCGAATAAGTAGTGATCTGTGCACCAGATATGACCAAATTTCCTGGTGGATAACAATTTTTTTCTGTTTGCTGATTACCCGACCGATAACCAAGATTAAGACCCCAAAACAACTGAAACAATTACGGATAACAACAGTGGCGGATAACCAAAATCATCCGCTGGGGTATAACCAGTGTATTTGTCTAATTTCTAACGTTGCATGTCCGCAATACCTTCTACACAAGTACTTGTTGTAAAGGGCAGTGCGGAAGAGGGCAAGGTTGTCAGTATGATGAAGCTCCTAGCTCAGGAGTGAAACGTTACAAATAATTTCAGTACCAATGTTACAATGAACCTCTCCTATCAACTCCATTGTATTATTGAAGTTGTAGCAATTCTTTGCAGTTACTATATGGTATTCATAATATGTGTAAATCCACAAAGAATTTCTGTACATTCATTGTTATAACCCATTCAGTATTTGTATTCTGTTTAAAAATGAAATAATTTACTTTTATGATCAATGTGATATCCTCATGTCATAATTATGAAATATATTATAAAAATATATGTTATATTATAAATATAACACATATTTTCCACTGTCAACGTATTATGATGACATTATAGCGGTGTTTGCTATATATTGGTTTGTTGCAATGTCCAATTACCTCAGACCCTGTATAGAAATTTATTCAGAAATTACAGTTGCTCTCTGAACATGGGAATAAATTGTCCGGAAGTTGTTTTGGGAAAGCAAGAACAAAAGAGAAAGCCGGATTGCTTTGCCAAAGAAGCCAAGACACTTTGTTTTATGGTCAAAGATCCGATACTACTGTTAACATTAAAGCTATGCTGGTTCCCTGCATCGATGGGCTCCACACAACTCATCAATAGATGCAGGTACGCGCAAATCATGTCATTGCGTTGATTTGTTGGCATAACATTCATGCATATGCATGATATGGTGTAAAATAATCCGCAATACATTTGGTCAGTGCCAGTATCACGCTTAGAACAATATCAAATTCGCTGATTGGAACAATACACACTGTGTTTGCGCCCACGAGAGCGTCACGGTTCACACGCATGGCATAGCACGCTCTCCATTGCGCCATAGCCATGACAGCGCGGCAATGCATTATGCGTCACTCTCAACTACAACTTGAATTGATTGTTATTTGCCGTATGTCATAAGAGAGCGAACATAATGTGGTGTAGAGTCGATTCTCGTAAGTAATGGAGAAGCCTATACCTGCACCTATGGATGAGTTGACGTGGGAATCCAGGGTGCAGTGAATCGGCATAATTAAGCAAGCTTGCAATGATTTCTGTCTTTCTTAAATGATGCCACAGAGCAGTAGTCTCTTCTAACACAGATTAAGATTTGATTAGAAATTGTCGTATAACACTTTGGTCCGTATTCACACACGTATTTAGTCCAACTTGTAAACCAGGACTATAATAACTCTCACTATGAAAATGTCTGGTCCTTATTTTTAAATGGTAAAACAGGCAAAACATCAAGGACTAGACTCAAAGTTAATAAAGCTTCAATTTATTTCACCTTCACCTTCAAATCCTACCATGATTTACCCCCTGATTGGCTAATTACGCTATATATTCACTTTAATATAGCTAATTAAAATACTGGTTTTAGAATATTTCATTCTAATCTAATCAGGGATACAATTTGTCTAACAGTGTCTCTGATTGGTGCAACAAATGATGTATCCATCTTTCTTACCAATCGGCAAGTATTTCTCAGTGGTTAAAAAAAAACCCAAATAATTGTTGATAATTTCAAACCATTCCCACGCGTACTTTGCGACTTCTGCGTGACCACTACAGCACCTGTTGTTTTGAAATACAGTATATCACAAGACCACATAAACCTTTTGGAATGCGAGCACTTGGATCATGGCGCTCGGATCAAAAATGATTTGTTTGATTATAGGACTATCACTATGGACTAAATTCTTAGTGAAAATGGGCCTTTCAGATATGAAGAAGTTTCTTCTTGTATTCTTAAAATTACCAACCATCCATCCCCTTGTTATCTCAATCATTTTGAAATGTGCTGTAGTTCTCAATTCAGGTGTTATCAACACTTATTGGTCAGTTTTCAAATTAATGTAAAGGTATAAAAAAGTAGTTCTTTTTGTTAACTCTGAAAATACACATAGAGACCCAAATTTTGTATATCAAATTTGATGGTTTGTACCTTCAACTTAGTAAAACAAAAGTATTGATGAGCTTAACAAAATCACTAATCAAAAAGATGGACAGATTCCATTTTTGCCGTTATACCTATCAAACATTATTTTTATATTCTTTATCATGTCATTTGAGTGCAAGGAGGTCATATCTACATTTTGGATGATTTGTCATGTTTCTTCATACACATTTCAGTAGGCCTACATTGAATTCAGACTTATCTTAAAATGTGCTTACTTTTAGGTCAAGAAAAAAAAGAACCCTGTTCAATTGGCCCTTTTTCCTCAAATTTTTAATTTTAATTTCTTTTCTTTTTTTTAAATTGAGGAAAATTCCGTTTTTTGTGTGGATTTTTTGAGAAAAAAAAAGTGTTTTGAAAATGTTGAAAATTGTTGAAAATGTCCACACAATTCCAGAAATGTTATATTTGCCAGTATCGTCTGCCACTGGAACACTGACTTTGTACCAGTATCGAAAGATACTGGCTCTTCCAGTATCGAACAATACTAGTACAGTTCAGAATCTGGGACCTAAAGTACACTTTTTCCGGTTCTGCTAATTTAGGGCACAAATGATGTGCATCGTTGAGTATGCATTCAATGCAAAGCCCAAATGGGTTAAAATGTTTGTAGACATGAGGCTTAGAGTAGTAAGGTGTGTCTCTCAAGTCAACATTTCATTATCTGATGCAGAATGGAATTCCTCTTTTTGTATTTCTGCTGAAATTAAGAAGTTCATTGAAAAAAAGTTTTCTATAAAATAATTTTCATGACGAAACAAAAACCCAACTAATTGCCAGCATCAGAAAATGAATATGCATGACTCCTTGATACCTACCATTGTTTTAACCCTATGCATTATTAGTCCTAATTATGATAACGATTACTGTGAGAGATATTGATATTTTACATTTAGTCTTAACTTAGGGATTAAATCTTAGTTTTTGTTGTGTTTAAATTGTCAAAATGTGTCTTTCGTATACGAACATTGTGGAACAAATCGATGAATGCATTAAACTTGTGCTATGTGCTCCCACCGCTATACATTTACGAGTGCTGTCTTGTTTCTTTCTGTATTTTAATTATTTTCTTTTAAAATCGCAACCCCTCACCGTGATAGCACCTTGATTTGCTATCAAATAATTTATAGTTCTGGGGGTCTATTTTGACTATGACCTATTTTGTAATGATCATGGCCAATGTTGGCTCATAAATGGCTTAATTGTTCATGGCTACCAATTTTACTGTCAGAAAAGTAATAAGTTAGAGTGGTGTAATCTTTTTTATAAATTATCAAATATCAATAATTTGGTAGATATTGAAGGAGAGCTCAGCAGATATAATTAATCTTTTAAAACTTTCGGAATGCCCAAATCAATTCTGGAAAGAAGTTTTCCGGGCATGGTACAAGAATGAGATGTCGACATCCCACAAACGATATTGAATTTATGAATAGTGCCCTATGGTACAACGACAATTTAAGGGTCTGTAAAAAAACAATTTACTATCGCCATTGGATCAAAAATGGTGTTCACTTTGTTAATGACCTTATCAAAGAAAGTTGCAAATTTCCTTTGTTACGTACGGGCTGTGATAAACTCACTCAAAAAGCATGCCAACACATTTCAGCCGTATAACTTTAAATATTTTTGTAACGCTTGATTATAAGGGCTCGAAAAGAATTTAACACACTAATTTCATTTAAGGGGGGACATAAGCAAGTTTTTTGTTGAATTTTGTTAGTGCTGTCATTATTGAACCATGACTCAAATGTACACCTAGCCCATAAAGTCCCTGCTCAGGTGCTTTGAGGTTGACTAATTCAAAATATATAATCGGTACCAAAAATCTGAGATATACAATAAATGAGCAAATTTCTTCTCCGCAGTTTGATACCTCATTCAACAAAATCGAATGGATACTTTTAAAGTTATGTCGATTTCAATGACATCGCATACAACAGAAAAATGGCACTAGGTATAGGAATCATTGATTTGTGTGTGATAACTGTGTGCTATCTGAACGTGACAGATGAATGGGTCTTTAGTGATAACCGCAATGTGCGGGACAAAGGGTGTATCTGGCTGTGAAGAATACAAGTCTTAGCTGATAAGCTGTGAGTTTTTCAGTGCGTAAATCCATAGACGGGTAAAACATTGATTTTTACCGTCTATGGTAAATCACACACAAATCAATGATTTCCTATACCTAGTGCCACTTTCTGTTGCATGCGATGTCATTGAAATCGACATAACTTTAAAAGTATCCATTCGATTTTGTTGAATGAGGTATCAAACTGCGGAGAAGAAATGTGCTCATTTAATGTAGCCTATATCTCAGATTCTTGGTACCGATTATATATTTTGAATTAGTCAACCTCAAAGCACCTGAGCAGGGACTTTATGTGCTAGGTGTATATAAAAGTATACCTTTTTGGAAAGGAAATGGATCAGAGAATCCAAATTTGGCATCAATTTTGACCAAAAATGTTGATTTTTTGAGAAAATCACAAAAAATCACTTTTTTGACCCAATTGTTTTGAACAAAGCTAACAAACATAATTTTGAGTTAAAAATGCCCAAATCACTTGATGATGTTAAGACACTACTGAAGGGACGATTTTTTTTTTTTTAAATCTAATCCAATATTTTTTGAAATTTTGACAAAAAAGTGTTAAAAAAAATATAAAATCCATTTTTTCACGTTTTTGGTCAACATTTTCAAAAATATTAGATTAGGTTTTTAAAAAAAAAAATCGTCCCTTCATTAGTGTCTTAACATCAATATAAAGTGATTTGTTGTTTTTTTACTCAAAATTATTTTTTGTTAGCTTTGTTCAAAAGAATTTGGGTCAAAAAAGTGAATTTTGTGATTTTCTCAAAAAATCTACTTTTTTGGTCAAAATTGACGCCAAATTTGGATTCTCTGATCCATTTCCTTTCCAAAAATGTATACTTTTATATAACTTTGATTAATAGTTCAATAATTACAGCACTCACAAAATTCAAAAAATCAAATCAAAAACATCCTTAAGGAGATAAAAAGGGAACTCTTCGACAAATAGGAAAAAAACCTAAACACAAGTTTTAGCTTTAAACAATGGTCCACTATTTGTTTTGTACCCTTTAAATGTAGTTTGGATTAAGATGGTGTCAATTTCGTATAACTCGTACAATTTTAGGATTCAACTCCTTTTTAGAGAAACTAGGGAAGAAGATTTAGCACCTTTTGTAAAGATAAAAGGGAAACGATAGTGCATATATTCGGTGAGTGCCCAAATACTTTGAACCTTTGGGAAAATGTTATTATATGGATCAAAGAAAAGGTGAACCTTACTATCACGTTGGATAAGCAGGTTCAGCTTTTTGGTATTCTTAACCTCAAGATGAGTGCTCTAAACCTATTATGCCGTTTCTATATTTATACGACAAAAATGGAGGGAGGTCAACCAGCATTCCCCTTATTCAGGAAAACGGTAAAGTTATATGATATCGAGAAATACATTACATGGGAACAGTGAACAATTTAACCCCAAAAATGGATTCATTAACTATGTGATATGTAGTAAAACAAATGACATTGTAATAAGAATCTGTGTAGTGCATTGCTGTATTGATAACTGTGGGCAACATCTGTACAAAAATGAATTAAAAAAGAAAAGTACTGATTGTACAATAATCTCTCAGCCAAGAAAAATGATACAGTAACTTGAATCTGTTCAAATAAATTCATTCACACCAAAAAGGGTTCAAGAAAGTGTCCGTTTTTTAATCTAACCAGATTTGTATACGCCATCGAAATCAGGAACGGAGAATATAACTCTGGTATTTTCTGGCCACTGGGCAGGTTTATCCATATGAATAAACAGTTTAGAGTGAAAGTCACTCAGTCTATAAATCCAGTAATGATTGAAGGGATGATCCCATCCGAGTGGGGTTTCCACACCCATCCCTCTGTGGGCATTTTGAATGATCAACGCAGACGGATCCAAATTGTCCAATAGATATCCATGTCCTTTCCCTCAACAGAGTGGAGGTGATGGTTGATGGTAGTTGACCTTCCGAGCGATCAGGCGTGAGGGGAAACAACCGTATGAACATGTTGCATTGTAAGACCTCCCCACCGGGGGGTGGGGGGGGGGGGGGGGGGGGGGGGGGGACGTCATGATGATGGATAAGTGCTTTCTCGCGTCTACAAAATACATCGCATGGGCTTGCAATGTCATTTAACAACCGTTTTTCATATAACATTACTTTAATCAAATGGTAGCCTATAGTATGCAAGTAGTGTCAAACATAAGTTATTTGGTCGTAGCATCTGCATTCCTGCGTGGTCTCTATCGTCCACGTCTAACCCAATACGTCGTTTGCAAACCTTTGCCCTGAAAAAAACATCAACAGAAAAAGAAAAATCTGCTTAAAGAAAGTTTGGATATTTGGTTTCAATCGCCAATATATCATATAGTTCATGATACGAGGGGCATTCAATAAATACCTGCAACCATTAAAAATCTCTGAACCGTGACATGTGTCAATAAAATAAACTTATGATACTTAAGAAGGGGGCTGTGCACCCTCGGTACAGCCTCCGTAAAACTGCCGTAACTTCTTCATTATTCATTTAATCTAGATAAAAGTATACATTTTTTTGCAGGAAAGGGTTCAATGAATCCAACTATGATCATGAAATTGACCATTTTGGAGAAAATTATAAAAAACACGGTTTTTGCTCCATTTTAGGTTTGGAAAAGATAACTGCAAATATATTTTGTCAAATTTTGTCATACTAGTTTTATTATATTCCTCATACAATTCCCTAGGAATCGTTTTTTGTTGTTGTTGAAAATATTTATTATTTTTTGAATTAGAGACCAAAAAGTGCTAAAAAACGTGATTTTTTACCTCCAAAATCGTGAAAATCACTATTTTTGGTAAAAAAAAATCACATTTTACTGAAATTACATGATAAAAATGACCCTCATGTTTGAAATTTTCCGTGAGAAAGGGGTAAGACTTACAGTTTAAGGGCAGTGTCAACCCGGCACTTGTTTCAAAAATTGAATTTCATATTTCTTTGTTGTTAGGTGGCAACTCTGGTATCAAATTGTGCCGAAAAGATTCATCCAAATGTCTATCTAGTCTGTTTGATCAAAAAATAATCGGAAGTTACTCTAAAGGACCTAAACAAAGTGTATGACTTTCTTTTGTTGAGCACTTTATCTTAATGCATACCATAAACTTTCCCGCCATTGTAACATTTAATTCCCTAACCAGTGCCATGAGATCACGGTATTCACAGTGCTGAAATGTAATGATAAGAATGACCTACGTGTTCGAAATTTTCTGTGAGCAAAAAGTAAGACTTACAGTTTAAGTATCATGAGTTTATTTTACTGACACGTGTACGTTACGGTTCAGAGATTTTCAATGGTTGCCGGTATTTATTGAATGCCCCGCGTATATTCGTATTGTGTTTCATATCAATGAAAAGCTGATTTTTTTCTTTCTAACGATACCTCATTTGTAGCAATCACCTGTTCCCGTGCTTAGCCACTTGCTTGAGAATAGGAGGTCCCAATCTGAATATGCCAAAATCACCACTAATATTTTGTGCTCAAAAGTCAATAGTTGTCAATGTAACACTTCATTGAACAGACGACAGCGTTGTTTTTCATGAGCGCGAAATAGTGGTAAATTTGGGTTGTGAATTTGGCACATTTTGAATGAGACCTCCCCATATTTTCTAGTAAGTGGCTAAGCACTGAAACAAGTCATTTCCACGAATGAGGAATCGTTAGAAAGAGGAACATGTTAGCTTTTAATTTTAATTTTTACTTTAAACACAATATAAATATATCACGAAATATTCGACAAATTGGCGATTGAAACAGAATTTCTGAACTTTTTTGAGCAGTTTATAATTAATTGCCAATGATTCATTCAGAAACAGGTGTCATCGTCATTTTGAATGTTTAATTCAGGTATTCAGGTGGTAAAGTGACCATATGAACAAAGGTTAAGTATGGTCATAATAAATTTCTTTTCAAAAGTTTGTTGAAAGCCAAGTTTTTTTACATGTTTAATGTCGAGAACCAATATTTGAGTGTTATTTTTCTAAGACCCTAACACTTGCCTTCATTTCAACTTCGCCCCTGAGATCAATTTGAAATTCTGTGAAATCCTCCAAATACATCTTGGTTGATTCGCTGATATGTATTTTCATAGCTGTATTGAACGAACAAACAATCGTTAATGAGTGGACGTTTTTTATATGTATGCAAGTTTGATCTGGATATCCAAGTTAACAATACACTTAGAGGCCATTGAACTGTCTTCATCTTGCCAGAACATGTTTTAAAAACAGAGAGACATGCTAGATGAAGCACTAGACTCGTGCCTCCCCAATAGCCCGAAACTGTGACCTCTGAACCTTCGTAGCAGCATGGAATAAGCCCATGGTAGCAGAGACCTAGCGTGTTCATCTTTACGCAGGCCATTGACCCTAACCCTACTACACCACACGACAACAGATTCTTTTTCTGACTCCCAAAATTCACCAGAAATGTCCCCAACTCCCCCCGGGATTTGAACCCCGGACCCCCTGCACCAAAGCCCAGCTGTCAATCCACTACACCACGGCTCCACTACACCTCGGCTCAGTTTATTCGCCTCGTTATATAGTCTGGGTCCATTTTGGAGCCCAAAAACGTGCACGCGGGGTTATAAAAACAGGCTGGCCGTGTTTTTGCCGCGTGGTGTAGTAGGGTTAGGGTTAAGAAGGGGCCAGACCTTATGGCTTCACTGCATCAAACTTGGTGGACATTTTCCCTTGATCTGTTTTTATAATGAGCAGAGAGTAAAGTGACAGCTGACCAATCTCTATCCAGATAGCCTGTCACTGGTAATCCATAATTGAAATGTACAATATTGTTGAGTAGGCCTACTTACTACTAGCACCAGTACTGTGCTGCGAGCATAGCGAGATGCGACCTAAGGGAACAGCTCTAGAATATTCAACTACGATATGATTACCCCACAGGCCCATACAGTTCCCCCCAAACAGAGCTGGTATTCAAACAATTCGTGTGTCAATTTCAATTCTAGTTGATAGTGACAGGCCACCCAAAGCTTTTGGTGAGATTGGTGAGTTTTTTTTCTCAATTCTTTGAACCAGCTGTCACTTCACTGTCGGACTCATAATTATTATACCAGATCACCGAAAAACACCACCAAGCTTGATGCTTCAAGATAAAATGGTATCTCCGTATTATAGCTGGACACGCTTAGTGGAGGCATTTCCTAGTGACTCTTCAACACTCTGCTACCAAGATTCAGAGGGTCAAAGCTTCGGGCTATTGGGAAGGAACGAGTCTAGTGCTAGTTGAGTACCAGCCCTGTATGAGGAAACTTAATGTTAATTTGAGGGCCATGTGGTTTAATCATATCGTTAGTGGGTATTCTAGTGCTGCTCATTTCGGTCGCATCTGCTCACTCTGGGATTATGACGCTCCATCACCTGTGTGATACGGGAAAAATGTTGGCCAGGTGCAATGGGTAAGCTGATTGGGCTGTTCCATTTCAAATCCATACACCCCGTATAGAAGACATTATCTTAATCTTCCACACAGGGTGTACATTACGAATTAGCATGATTAGGTTACCTGTAAAAGTGTAAGAGGGGACTCCATTTGAAATCTACACTCCCGGTGCGGAAGATTGAGCCTTGAGGACATGTCTTCCATAGGGTATGGATTTTCAACTGGAAAATCTCATTGAGTCTCGATTGTACCTCGAGAATTTCGTCGACTTGACTCTACAGTCCTCAAAATAAATAACTGACCAGGTAATTAATATGCTCTCAACTCCAAAACTATAGCTTTTACGTAAAAATATTAAATTACAAAGTTGTAAGGAAATCTCCTCTCTTCAATTTGAGATATTACACGTGAAGATTGAAGTTTTTCATTTTAACATTTTGTTCGTCGACACGCAGCCTCGGACTAGCTGCAACAGGCAGATTATTGATTAACTGGTAGTGGTAGCGATAACTCACGGATTGACAGTAAATAATTGGGGATGCTTCAATTGATCAATGCAGCCCATACACATTAACACATACCTGTCACACAGTCCTGCGTCTTCAAAACTCAAGTGTGAAAATGTAAACTGCACTTTGTTCTATCCTTATCAATGTAGTGCTCTTAATTATTAACCGATCTCCATGAACAATGTCTCAAATTGAAGAAAAAAGATATCCTTGCAACTTTATAATTTAATATTTTTACGTAGAAGCTATAGTTTTGGAGTTAAGAGTATGTTTATTACCTGGTCAGTTACTTATTTTGAGGACTGTATTCAAGTTCAGGTGCGGCGTCTGGATATTTGAATTAAGTGCGACATCTTACCATATCAATATATGGTTGTTGATCTATGATCTATGAGCAAGGATGGTTATATTGTAAATCCTGAACCCAGAGCCAACAAATGTTGGTGAACCAGTAGCCATTTTGTTCGGACCAGTGTTCACTTTTAAATTCGTTATTAACTGACTATAACAATCATAGGATCATAACACGACCTAAGTCACAATACTGGTAAATATTTTCTGGCGCCGAAATTGGTGTTGTTTGTCACGACGAGCATCGTATAATTGCTCCCGTATCCGTCTAAAATTAAATTTATATTTGCTGACGAGACTTACCCTCGCCATTCGACTCCATTCTAGACGTAGTATTGACAGTGTCACCAAATAAACAATACCTTGGCATTTTAAGTCCAACCACTCCAGCTACACAAGGACCTGTTTTGGATTAGGTATAAGCAAAATAACGAATTATTTAGGATTGTTAAATACTTTATAATTAAGAGTTATGATAAAAACGACATGATATTCTATACCAATACCATACGAAACGATTCTAGTCTAAACAGACGACACATTGAAAGCCATCAATGATGGTGAACGTAATCAAAAATGATAGTTTGCTAATCCAGTGCAAAATCTGCAAGAATTATTTTAAGCGCACAAATCCGCAAGAAACGCTCATGACGCATGAAGACAACATGAAACCAAAACGGGATCAAGAGAGCGAAAAACAATTGATTTAAAAAAGAAAGATACTAACATACGAGGGGCAACCATTGAAAATCTCTGAACCGTGACACGTGTCAGTAAAATAAACTCATGATACTTAAACTGTAAGTCTTACTCTTTTTACTCTTTTCTCACAGAAAATTTCGAACACGTAGGTCATTTTTATCATTACATCTCAGCACTGTGAATACCGTGATCTCAGGGCACTGGTTAGGGAATTAAATGTTACAATGGCGGGAAATTTGAAAGACAAGTGTATGGTATGCATTAAGATACATGCATTAACAGTGTTAATATTGGCGCCTGATTTATAATGCTGATTCTTGTCAATTTTCAGTGCCCAGAGACCATGATGTTTATAGTACTGAAATTACATGATAAAAATGACCCACGTGTTTGAAATTTTCCGTGAGATAGGGGTAAGACTTACAGTTTAAGTATCACACGTTTATTTTATTGACACATGTCACGGTTCAGAGATTTTTAATGGTTGCAGGTATTTATTGAATGCCCCTCGTATAAATATGAATAATATACAAAAATGTGACATATACAGTTAAACATACGACTTTTAATCCCGTTCATAAGCAATTTTGAATAAGTGTGTCTTGAGTATTTTACTTAAATGATCACAAATATCGTGATCACAAAAACACTGTTGTACGTACTTTTTACGGACACTTTCGGACAACAGGACCCGTCAAGTAGGGTCGGCCGGGCGTTTGTTTGTTTTGTTTTCGGAAATTGTTGTTGATTTTTCCACCCCCCCCCCTTACCTGAATGTACACCAGATCTCAATTGTAGACTTTTATTTGGTTCATGACGTATTCTGAATGTACCGACAGCCTCCAGCAATGACAAGGCCATACCAACCACTTCCTTCGCGTGTGTGTTTCCATTGCGAATAGGTAGACCTGAAACGACCATGTAGGCATCACCAATGGTTTCAACCTATCCTCGTCAATGAAATGATAAAAGAACACATTTCAAAGGGAATTCTTTTAAAATATTCATTGATTTCATTCGTAGATTTCAATCAAAGTGAAACCCGTATAACATAATCTTTCATTCGTGTTTATTGCGGGTAAATTACCTACCATCGCTATTACCTAACTCTAGCGTGTGTGTCTTCCTACTTGTATGGGGAAATTGTATTATCGAAAATATACGTACATGTCAAGTGATTCCTGAAAATAACCTGTCAAAATAACGCACATACCTTATACACATCGAAATGTCCTATAATCCCATCAAAACAGGTGTAGAGATCATTAAGAAGAGTCACTACCTGTGAATAGGTAGGTGATAAAATACAGCGAAAAACAAAATGTCCATCTTTATTCTCTAATTGTCGGCATAAATGCACCATGTGTCAAATCATGTCGGTCAAATAAGGAGATATTTGCTATAACTTATAAGTGTCATGTACAAGTATCTGCATGGAATAACAACTAACCACCCAACTGATTAATGATGCGTTTACAAATTAAAAAAACGGTGTCTCATTTTGGCCGGACATGATATAAAGTGCTCAACAAAAGAAAGTCATACACTTTGTATAGGTCCTTTAGAGTGACTTTCGATTATTTATTGCCCAAACAGGCTAGATAGACATTTGGATGAATCTTTTCGGCACAATTTGATACAAAATATGCCACCTAATAACAAAGATAAACCATGATTAGCCCCATTTAAAGACAATTTGTCACTTTTTAAAATTCACATTTTCAATACACTACGCGGGATTTCAGCAACCTCTATACCTATGCTTCATTGACTACGCCAAGGCATTTGACTGCTTGCAACACTCGAAGCTATGGACTGTAATGCTAGAAATCACCGAGCCGATTAAATCCCTCTACAAAGACCAAGAGGCTACAGTAAGCATGGTAAGAACAGATAATGGCGACGTGAGTGGTTCTCCATTGGGCAAGCAGTTCGTCAAGGATGTATCCTGTCACCCTACTTATTCAACATTTACACAGAATACATCATGAGGCAGGCTTTTGATGGATTTGAAGGACAAGTTTTCAGTAGGAGGTCGCACAATTTCCAATCTCCGATATCCTGATGATACCACCCTGATAGCGAGAACTGGAGATGAACTTCAAGATCTAATATACATAGTGAAAACAGCCAGTGAAAAGTTTGGGCTCTTCCTGAATGTTATGAAGACCAAAGTCATCATCTGTGGAAATAACAGCAACCAACAAGTGAGATTCGATAACAATAATGTAGATTGTGTTGATACCTTCAATTTCCTTGGATCACTCATTCTTAAAGATGGTGGAAGCTCGGGGAAGATTAAAAGGCGACTGGCCATGGCTAAAACATCAGCAAACATGGCAAATACACTATCAACCATTTGAAGGATAGAAGAATCACAAAGGCCACAAAGGTACGCATTATGAAGGCAATAATCTTTCCGGTGGCTTCATATGGAGCTGAAACCTTGTCTATGGGAATTGCGGATTCAAAGAAAATATCAGCTTTCGAAATGTGGTGTTGGCGCAAGATGTTAGGAATATCATGGAAAGAGCATAAGACCAATGAATTTGTCAGAAGCCAGATTGGGGACCAAACTTCTCTGTGTAATAAGATCATGCGCAACAAACTGCAATTCTTTGGACACATTGCTAAATTCAATATTTTGTATGTCCACTATTCTTGTCAATATCTCCTTTCCATAAAAATGCCTTTACATTTATATCCTTCACCCATGACAGTTTGAATTTAAATTAGCCCGCGCATTGAGGGAATATGCGCAGCGATCAGCACGGGACAAATACGGCATGTGCGTGTTAACAATTGGTCTTTTCTTCCCGCGTAGTGTATTGAAAATGTGAATTTTGAAAAGTGACACATTTTCTTTAAATGGTGCTAATTATGGTTTATCTTTGCACGGTGGCATATTTGGTATCAAATTGTGCCCAAAGAGATGTATCCAAATGTCTATCTAAACATGTTTGGTCAAAAAATGATCAAAAATCACTCTAAAGGACCTTTCAAAGTGTATGACTTTCTTTTGTTGAGCACTTTAGTAATATACCCTAGGTATTTCACTTGACTAATGCCTTGACTGGACCAAACAGATATGTTACACGCAGCATAGGCTAAATAGAATGCAACATAGAGTCAAAAATTGAAGCACACAGAGCTAGAGTGATCAATTTGTGATCCGCGCTCACAATAATTGTTCGCTATGATAACGTACCTGTAGCGGTGTACTCTGTGCAGACAGTGCCGTGAATCCGACAATATCACTGAAGAAAATCGTGACGCTGTCGTAGTGTTCAGGATCGACATGCTTACCGATTTTCAGTATGTCGGCAACGGGTCTATGCATGGATTACAAAAGACATTGTTTACAGTTGATGGTTGATTGAAGGAGATTTTAGACCGATATTATGGATATGGTCTGGACCATAAATGGTATAAAGCTGTGTTAAACCCTAGCACTGGAGCACTGCATATGTTTTTCTCTAGATCCTTTGAACTAGACGTTTGAAAACTCGACCCTTTTACATCCCGGCTGCACTACGACTCCGACTGGTAAGTCCATGATTAAACATAACATTACGCTTTATTTCGTAAATGGCATAAAGCTAGTAGGATATCCACTTTGGAGTTGCCCTCCACACTCTATTTTGGTTTGATTTATTCCTTTTTGCAAAGATAATTTCTATGGTGTCAAAATGCTTACAATTCTTAACTTATATAGTACAGGACTATATTGTCCTGGAGCATTCCTGGAGCATATGGTCCTGGAGCATATGGTCCTGGAGCATATAATCGGGCCATAATCTCATAAGTGCGGTCCGTGTGTGATTTGTTATCGGTTTAAGTAACACAGAAAAAAGCCTTGAATCTAAACCCCTCTCATCAGGTAGGTATGAAACTAAGACCCCCTTCTCTACAATATATAAGACCCAAAAGCCAATGCGTTCCTCGCATGATACAAAAACACATACAAGAATAAGATGGAAAGTGTATTTAAGGAAAGTACTACGATAAATTTAATATTTAAGGATTTTCAGATCAGTTAACATTACATCCTCATCAAATTATTTAGTTGGTCATGACATCAATAACTCTTTCAGCATCAAAACGCACCTTCTACACATGTAATTTCAGAGTGTTAAAGTAATTCGTCTGTTATACTCCTACCATTGCCTATTGGTTTTAAGGTAACATTGATTTCGGTCCTCATATTTGATATTACCTTGGCAATAATTCATAAAGCAATGTTTCCGCGCGTTTCTTTTCTTCAAGAAACGCAGCGGTCCTCTCCTCTACTAGTGTTTCTAGATTATTTGCATATTGTTCCATCCGTGAGAGTAGGTTATCAAGGATGTTACCGCTCTTGTTGCTGCAAACGGAGGAGAATAATGATAACGTGTGACAATACGACTAAAATAGGTATTCCATAAGTTCATAAATATTGATGGATGTTTAGTTAAAGGACATTTGTAGAACCCCTTCTAGCTCTCTTTCCATAGAGATTGACATCACCAGATAGATCCAGGGTTCAGCCAATACATGTAGTAGAAGTACATGATAGTAACATGGGATGCTTGACTTCAATCCCATGATAATTACCATGCTCAGAATATATTCTCGTATTCTGACGGAATAAACAGCAAGTGTTAACATGGGATTCTGTAAGATTTTGTATTCTTCTAGAAAACAGAATATTCATAATCCCAAGTTTTACTACCATGTCACTCTAGTGTATTGGGTGCAATATTATACATATGGCGGTACCAAGAATTACAATACCAATACTAGTCACGTTTGTACTTGTATTAATGCATATCTCATGGTGATTCCAATTATGGTAATTAAATTAAATAATTTTGACATTTTTGAAACATTTTGTGAAATTTTGGAATGTCGTCAGCAGACGCCTGCCGCGTGGAAAGTGTTAATAATTCTGAGTATCCCTGTAGTTTATAGTATTAGGAAAGTACCTGTTAAGTTTCTTGATGTTGTTTATCAGTTGATTGGCAGTAGGTCTATTGTTTGGATTCTCTGACCAACATTTGTACATCAGACTTCTAACCGCTTCACTACATTCATTGGAATCCACTGTGGGTCTGAATGGGGTGGCTTTGCTTTCTCTTACTCTTTTCACTATCTCTGCAGAGGACAATGATCAAATATAATCAGGTTATGGTACAACCGTCTGATAACGGATGTTGAAATCTAACGTTACATCAATTATGTTTAATTCTTATTTATATATAGTGGGTGTGATTTTGGATGTCAACAGGTAATTTGATTGGTTTTCGGCGGATTTTCGGCCGATACGCACTATACATGAGGCGATAATAATATATAGTCGTATAGGGCAGCATGCGGTGACCATAAACGACTCTAAATATGATACAGCCTATACATTATGAGACCAACGTATAAAGCAAAAGAGCTACGAACTTTATTTTATTCTCTATATCAAGTATGGTTTTAACCTAGCTTTAGTAGCTTTGACATCAAATTAAGTTAACTATTTCTAAGCATAGATCCAAATTAAGTTGTAAGCGAAAAACAACAAAATATGGGGTTTCTATATTTTAAATACATCACACACAGATACGGACGCGAATAGGCCTTCATCGATCACATATAACACGCATTTTGGGTTTTTGTTTGTGATGAATCGGATCATGTGGGTATACCGTTAATAACCTGTTGTAATACTATCATTCAACATGGCGTTTGGATTGAAATTCACGTATCGCGACATTTTTCATTAAGTTATGAAATTGGTAGCGTATCTTGCAACACGTCGCTGCAATACGTTATACACCTTGTCATATACTTTCTTATACCTTCCGGATTGAGATCAAGGGTTTCTTTTACAAAAGGCCCACCACGAGTTACAATTTCTTGTATAAGTATCCCCATGCTGTATATATCGCCCTCTCTGGTAGCTAACAGACTCGTATCTCGTAGTAACTCTGGAGCACGCCATAGCTGCTCTGTTGATAATCAAAAGAAGCAAAATGGGGGAGGTAATTCGTCTTGTTGGCCTTTATCTATTTTTGGCCCTATTTATTGTTACCAACAAGCTTATTATTCGACATCACGTTTTCGTCATACAGAAACCACGTGCAAAGTTTGTTACAATTAAGGTCGATTTTCCTGTTTCTGTGTGTCCTCGTAACCGCTCCACTTGTTTCCATCGTTGTGTTAAAGGTTGTTGAAAAGTTCATTTTACATATGAAGTGACTGGAATATTTAATTATCCATCGTTGCGTATCGGCCGATGCGCAACGGCGGGAGTATGAACGCACATATGAACAAATGTACCCCTGAAATGGACATTAAATCAATTACATGTACCTATACATCGAGTCAATACACAAGGTAATTGACCTTTGTCTAGGATGAACGCGCCCAACCTATACACAGTACGCAGTCACTGGTATTGTATACAAACTTGGTATATCACTGTATCGACTATTATCGATTGGGTCACTGGAAGTTCATTTTCAGTAAAAAGACGCAAGTTTTTCCCATGAACCAATCATATCAAGCCTTATATCATTTTGTTGCTAAACACTTGAATATTTAATATCCATCCAAGACAGATAAAAATAGCACACAGTCTACCGATGGGTTAATTCTAGTACGTTTTGGTCACTCAGAGACTACGATCAAAGTTTGATACAATTAAGGTCGATTTCCCTGTTTCTGGGTCTCCCCGACCGCAACCCCTCCACTCGTTTCCATCAATGTGTTAAACGGTCGTTGAAATGTTTTTACATATGAAGCGACTGGACTATTTAATTATCCATCGTTGCGTATCGGCCGATGCGCAACGATGGGAGTATGAACGCATGTATGTTAGAGTACATCTATTTTTGGCCCTATTTATTGTTACCAACAAGCTAAGTATTCGTCATTGATAGTAATAGTAATCGTTTCAGTACGTTTTGGTCACTCAGAGACTATGCGCAAAGTTTGATACAATTAAGGTCGATTTCCCTGTTTCTGCGTGTCCCCGCAACCCCTCCACTCGTTTCCATCAATGTGTTAAACATGTTAAATGGTCTATGAAAAGTTCATTTGTTTTTACATATGAAGCGACTGGACTATTTAATTATCCATCGTTGCATATCGGCCGATGCGTAACGGGAGTATGAACGCACCTTAAGGTAATTCTTCTTGTTAGACTATATCTATTTTCGGCCCTATTTATTGTTACCAACAAGCTAAGCATTCGACATTGATAGTAATAGTAATCGTTTCATTACGTTTTGGTCACTCAGAGACGTACGCGCAAAGTTTGATACAATTAAGGTTGCTTTCCCTGTTTCTGGGTGTCCCCGCAACCGTTCCGCTCGTTACCATCGGTGTGTTAAGGGCCGTTTTCACATATGAAGCGAATGAACATTCCTATTACCTATTGACTTAAAGGTCATGATATTTGAAACACTATGGGTATATGTAATTGTTTACCTTTAAAAGTTCCGATTAAAACGCCCTAAAATAATTTACGAGGGTCATTCAATACAGTCTACCTATTTCCTCATAACGTCGCAGTTAAACAAGCCGCGCATGTAAACATTTTCATATTAATGTAGAGGTCCAATGTTTATACCATAAGTTAATACTCACTCGTATAGAACGCATGTATTCCGATATTTGTTTCTGTTTGGCGCTGTCGAAAATTCGGAAGGCCATGATCGATTAATTTCAGAACAAATCGGCTATCGATTAAGCAATTCGATGAGCTAAGACAACCGTGAACACCAATTACACTTTGGTGAAGATAATGCAAACCCTGTGAAATTGAGTCGCCACATAAAACAAAACAGTGAACGATTAAAACGGTACAAATTTTATAGCAATTTCATAAACGTAGATACTGTGCCCTTCGTGCATTACGGGTTTTAACAGCTTTCGCACGTGTATATATACACCATCGGCTATACCCGCAAATGAATAATGTAGTCCATCCAGAAAGCAAACAAGGAAAAATAATATTCCGAATTAAAAAGAGGGCCTTATTAGAAAAGTAAGGCCTACTTAATAATCTAAAATGATTAAAATGGCAACATCATGATTGTTGAATTGCCTGAACTGATAATTGCAATAGATTGTATATAATTCTACACTGGAAGTCCAATTTGATGAACTGGGCTTTGCTGTCGCAAATCATTAGACCTCAGATTTGTAAAACCGACTATATCTTTTTTATGCAGAAATATGTTCACGTTCCATATTTGTACCAAATGACATGAAAGACTCACCGCAGCGACATCCGTCATCAACGAATGTTTGAACATCCAGTCAAGCTTGATCGACTCGTTGTGAAGTATATCCTTAAAGTGAAACAATGCATATACGTAACATATAATATATCACACTATAAATATTATTTATCATGTACGTGTGAAATTGACGATGGATAGAATCACTACTACCGTAACACAAGGGTTCTTCTCAAAACATCGGGGTTTCTATTATTAATTTAACATTTATGTAAACCATATCCTCTACAGAATACATACCATTAAACTTCCTTTAGGACAGTATTCGTTGATGACACACACATCTGGTCCGTCTACGCATGCGCCAATAAAACGGGCGACATTCGTGTGATCAAGCTGTCTCATCTTGATTGAATAAAAAATATGATATCATGTCAAATGTCAAATAAAATACGGAGAAACGTATCTTGTATTGTAGGTAGACTACCTTTTAATGAGAGTGCTCAATGCTGCAAGGCAGAACGTAATAAAGATTCAAAGTAATAGACCTACTGGATTATAATTCGTAACTCTGAGTTTCATGCTTTCGGAATCATCAGACGACAAGAAACAAAGTTAGTTTTATAGACCCGCCGTGTGCAACCTCAGTTATATTTAAAAGTAAATCTTGAATTTTTGAATTAAAAAAGTCAACTGACTTTCAACTTGGTAAGTGGCCCTCCGGGTCGTACACTGAATCAAATTAAATCAAATGTCAGAGGTATGTAGCAAAAAATGGGGCCCAGTCGGGAGGGGCAGTTATTGCTTGGGCGATCTGTTTTCAAATCTCGATCTTTTGGCAAAACAGTAGTGTCGGAACAAAGGCAAATTATATTAAAACATTTGACCACTTTAATGTTTGAACGACTATGACTAATAATAAAAAAACTTACATTATTCAATTCCATCAATATACTCTTTGTAAGATGAATCACGGACTTCCTGACAGCCTTTATTGCTACAAGGCGTCCCTATTAACAAATCAGTGTCAGTAACAGTTGAAGAATGCTTTATATTGACATTTACATTTAGGTAACCAAGGTATAAAGATGAAAAAAGAATACAGATTATGAAAAAGTTTATTTTAGGTTCAAGATTTTGGACTGTACTAGTATCGTCCGATACTGGAACACCCAGTATCGTTCGATACTGGTACAAATGCAGTGTTTCAGTATCGGACGATACTGGGACATATTAAATGTACCAGTATCGGGCGATACTGGAACAAAATTATGGACCAGTATCGTCTAATAGTGGGACAAATTACTCTGCATATGTAGCAGTATCGAGCGATACTGCATGTGAGCGATACTGGAACATAAAAACGTTCCAGTATCGCTCGATACCGGAACACAATTTGGTGTTCCAGTATTGACCGATACTGGAACAATACTGGTATAATCGTACCAGTATCGAGCGATACAGGCAACTTTTATGTTCCAGTATTGAACGATACTGGTATACAAGTATCTGGGGCCTAAAGTACATTTTTCCCAGATGACTTGTATTGGCCATTTCATAGCAGATACAAGTTGACATTGTTACAAGTGCTCCGTCGACGTTGGTCGAATGGATGAACAGCGACGCACGGGAGCATATATTGTGATTTGTGTGAATTGTCTACGTATATGCCTCCAAAATGTCTCCCGAAGGAGTCATGTCTGGCCAACATAATTCATTTTCGGCAATTGCAACCTTTACGAATTCTTATTATGCTGCCTATGGATTTCATAAAAGACAAACCTATCATTCGTAAGTGCTATGTTTAGTGTTTTCAAATTATGTTCAAAAGCGTTCAAAACAGGCTAAGATGAGATGGGCTTCTGTGGACAATTCTATGTTGCACATATTATATGTTATTATTCAGCTTAACACTTTCCACGCGGCAATTAGTTTTACCATAAAATAGTTTTTCAGAAACCGTGCCCAATTGCTCATAGTCTATCTCAAGGATTACTGAACCAATACTAGGCATATTTGTACTTATTCTAATGCATTTTTCATGGTTATTCCAAATATGGTATTTAAATAAAATAATTTTGACATTTTTGAAACGTTTTGTGACATTTTGGAGTGTCGTCTGCAGACGCCTGTCGCTTGGAAAGTGTTAATATTGGCCAATATGCATCTTACAAAGTTATACAAGGTTATTAGTAAGAAACTGACACAAATTGGATAACCTTTTTTAATCACGTGTATATCAATCAGACTTACCAAAAACGTGAATAATATAGGTGCTATATCATGCAGTTGTTGTTATAGTTACCTGGTAATGAGCTACCTTTGTAAATACTTGTTCTTCACCTCTAATAGACATTGACGTATTTCCAGTACTTGCCTTCATGAAATGAAACAAAATACATGTAATTGCTGTGAAAATAGACCGAACCCCCACACTTCATTTGAGATTACAATGATGATTTATTGGATACATCAATGCATTGTTTGCAATACATCTATATAATATCTACATAATTATTATTGACAACCATTTCTGGTTAGACTAGACATTTGAATAGAGTGCTCAATACGGTAAACGGCGCCTGAAGATTGGACAAAATGACCGTATAAGCTCTATCGTTTACGGTATTGAGCACTCTATTCAAATGTCTAGTCTAACCAGAAATGGTTGTCAATAATAATTATTACGCTCCTGATTTATCAGTTGAGTACTCTCTGATTATCTTTTGATGGGTATTGACCACTTCGGGAATATAATGTTGCTTTGACCGCCGGTCTAAAAAACACCATTGATTGTGTATTCGCATTATCATATGTGTGCCAGACTTGCGATCAGAGAAACATCTATTCGCCTGAAGATTGGACAAAATGACCGTATGGGATTGTCCGTGAAACTCAGAGTAGCGATAATATTCCGGAAGGTCTATACCGTCTGAATTTTTAATATCTACATATTTGGTTGTTTGTAATGGATATTATGGATGAAAATGAACAGCCTATTTGAATATGTTCAATTACTAGAGTTATCTGGACATGAAAAGTGGCCAAAGCTGAATTTGCTGAGTAGATTTGTAATAACTGGACAACTGACACGACTATTTTTTAAATTATGATCTATTACAGATTGCTGAACATATTTATTTCTATTTCACGTCCAATATAAATATTTGTTCATGACACTTTTGACACGCTCTGTACGGCGACCCAGATTAAACACATACAAAAATTCAATCAATATACAAATCATCTTTATAAAAATGCAGACAGACGTTTAATACTTTCCGCGTGGCTCTTAATTTTACCACATACAAAGCATATTTTCCAAACTTTCAAAGTCAATGTCAAGATTTACTGAACCAATACTAAACATGTTTGTACTTATTGTAATGGATTTATCATAGTGATTCCAAATATGGTGATGAAATTCAAAAAACAATACAATTTTTGAAACATTTTGTGAAATTTTGGAACTGTTGTCTGATTGATATTACCAGTGATACTCGTGAGTTTAGACTGAGGGCAGCAGGATCGTGCGCATTGACAAACTGTAAATCTTCCCATTTAACCTTCCACAGCATATTCCTTAACTCAGCTTCCAAACGCATTTTTCTGAAACGAAATTTAAAGTATTACATCGCTAATCATTTCGGGACATCTTATGAAGGAGATCATGAATGCCACATGTATTGGAAAAGAATATTTCAAGTGCTTAGAGTAATATTCTGTTAACTAACGTTTTATGTTAAATTAAGAGATTTGTAAGAATAAAACCGGGTAGAGGGTTCTTTCACATTTTCACATTATAGAAAAATCACTTCTCAGATCTGGATATTGTCAATTTACCTTTTTGATTCTTTACAGTGTTTATAGTTTGAAAACGGTGTTTTGTTTGTTTCAGGTGGCACCAGAACACCATAATTCGTTTATTTATAAAGTTGTAAAGTTGAACCATTCGTCGACATAATTTTCTACGGAAACGAAATTGGGAAAAGTGTACTTTAGGTCCCATATTATGGACTGTACTTATATCGTCCGGATACTGGAACACCCATTATCGTTCGATACTGGTACACAGGCAGTGTTCTAGTATCGGACGATACTGGAATACAATTATGTACCAGTATCGCCCAATACTGGAACATAAAAACTTTCCAGTATCGCTCGATACTGGAACATAAAAACTTTCCAGTATCGCTCGATACTGGAACAGAATTTGGTGTTCCATTATCGACCGATACTGGAACAGTAAATTCGTACCAGTCAGTATCGACCGATACTGGCAATTGTTATGTTCCAGTATCGAACGATACTGGTATACCAGTATCTGGGACCTAAAATACACTTCTCCCAAAAAAATTAGTAGCGGGTAACTGATAATACGCCTTGAGCCTTATTCATGAGCATTTACCTGTATATGAGAAGACAACCAAATGCTGACAGTACCATGCCACACAGTACGATAATACTTGTAATTGCAACTGACGACAGTGACTCTGAAAATAATAAAGTTCTAATAGTGATTTGACTTTTTATATTGAATGAGGTACTAAATATAGTTATAGATTGGGCTGCATCCAAAAAGGTTTGCCATGCCTTTAATATTCATTTGGCCGCCAATAAAATTGGTCAAAAATTGTTAAAAATTACTCTTCGGATTAGTTCAGTGGTTGTTCATTGATACATGATCTGACATGCACATTCATTCTGTTTTCTTCACACAACATAAATGGCAGTAAGTAAACAAAAATCACTGACCATCCAGGAATTGAACCTAGGACCTCCGGGTTACTCTTCCAAATGAACTAATTAGTCAGATGGGGAAGAACAGATATATAGACCTTCAGTTCAATCATATCCTTTGTCATGTTCATTCTAACATTTAGGTTGACCTGCCGGGTTCTCATTATCCTTTGGAGGTCCATGGTTAAGAGGTCAGGTCATTTCTCCAAAGAAATCCATTATGCCAATCGCCCCATATACATAACAGATTTTTCACAAACCTTTTAAAACCTCTGACGAATTACTGAACCATTAATTGGCATTTCTCATGGTGATTTCAAATATGGTAATGAAATTAAATAATTTTGACATTTTTTAAACATTTTGTGACATTTTTAGGCATGTCGTCTGCAGACGCGTGCCGCGTGGAAAGTGTTAATAATTGCTAGTTTGACTGCTATCAGTGGATGAATGATCTGACATTATATATATTACCTTTAGGTTGACATGCCGGGTTCTCATTATCATAACCACAGAATGGTGTGTCCTTTGGAGGTCCATGGTTAAGAGGCCAGGTCATTTCTCCAAAGAAATCCATTCTGCCAATCGCCCCATAAAAATTAGCGACAACCTTAAATAAATTGATGAAATTATCAATTTATTGTTTCAAAAGTTGGGTTTTGGTATACAGATATACATTATATACGTAATGCTTACGCATGTACTAACTGCAAAAACATGTTTAAGGTAAACAAATCAAATTGTTGGCAGTTTTTGATCAAAAACTTAAAAACAAACAATTGTTATGAAAATGAAAAAATTTAAGACAAACAAAAGTGATTAATTTAAAGAATCAGCATTTTAATTGAAATTTGATACCAAAAATAGATTTTCTGACTAATTTCCTTTCCAAAAAGGTATAATTTGTATATACATCACACTATTAGTTACAGCATTTTAAAAATTCCATATTATGAGGGGGAACACCCCCCCCCCCACCCCCTCTAAAAGAGTTCTCTGCGCATGAAAAGTACCTCAAGATGAATTTTACATGCCTGAGTAGATTTGCAATAAATTGATAACGACAGCTTCAAAATGAATAGAATTTTTTATTATGACACATTCACATTCATTTTTATATTTTTCATGAGAGATAAAACAAAGCAGACACGTTTTGACACGTCCTGTATCTTGACTAAACAATATTCAAACCGAGAGAAACAGATTGCCAAATTATGTAATAGAAAATAGATAGAAACCTCAAAATCGTTGCTATGTGGATCTGCCATGTCCCAAAGTGAGTAGTCAGCATCTCGGTCACCATTCTCATTAATAGTCACACTCCCACCGATACCTATAAATATTGAGCCATATTATGATCCAAGAGCAAGAAATTGCCAAGTCATATTAGTAGAGTACAATAATATAGATAACGCAGTCCACTTTGGCGATTTTAGAGTTTTTGAATAAATATTTAAACAGATAGTCAAACCCATGCTTTATACTTATCATCCGCCTAAGCTTGTCCTTAACATTTAATGTTGAAAATGTTTTTTTACGGGGTGCATAATTTCAAGAGTAGCCTACTGTTAACGAATTTATCAAATATGTAAATTATATATCAATTTAACTTTAATATACAGTAGACACCAAAACCCTTAAGAGAGTGCTCCACTTATGTTTAAGGAGCTATGTTATAGAAATAAAAATGGAAACTATGTCATTCTCTGTTTAGTTTTATTCCGACTCCGACAAATTTGTTTCGAGGAGGTGGAACACCTCGTTTCATCAGGGAATATATATAAGTAAATTCAGATCTGGTAACCCAACAATCTGAAATTCAGAAAGCGTAAGGTGATTTAATTGTGTCATCGGAAGTAACGACATTGTATGCACTGCATTGTGTTATGTATGAATAAAAATATTTTGCAATAGTTAGTGATTTACAACGTACAGTTATTGGTATTGGTATATGATTGTTAGTTTTCAATAATATTCGTTGAGAAATAAGTAATACGTGTATGTAATATAATACTTTGCCTTTATGATGATTGTTGATCTACCGTTATAGCAATATACCGTATGTTATATTAATTACTATGTATTGATGTTTTAATATATAAACATAATATAACAAACAGTATAGTGTTATTACTAGATCAACACTCATCATATAAAGGCTTTTACATTACATACACGTTTTATTAAAATAAACATAAGAGATCAAAATAGCCGTATATTTATATAGCTTGATATTCGTATTCGTACTGTATTTCAATATGATTAGAGCGTGGTCATATACGTGCCAAAACCAAAGTAACATCTGGTTCAGCAAGATAATAATATCAATCAAACAAACTACCAGTATTATATACGCTGCTGTGTATTATACCGTTTGTGGTACGATAACATTTTTATGTAGCAATCAGGCGCGTACGCAGGATTTTGTGAAGGGGGGTGTTTTAGAAATATTGATATGATTATTTCACTATCCATGCCTGCGCGAAAGTGTCCCGGGGGGAGTACCCCCCTCGACGCCAGAAGTTTTTTTGAAATTCACGGTTGAAAAGAACGCATTTCCTTGCATATTTTTGAGCACTTATTGCAGGTTTATTCTTAGTTCAACGTTGCAATTTCTCACCAGTAACTCATGTGTTAACACCAAATCTTAATACTTTTGACTGAGTTCAACCCTAAAAACATTATTATATACAGTAACTTAATCCGCAGACATTGGATTTACCGGCGATCTCGTGTGTCACATGACACGTGTTATTCTCCCTTTAAAGTTTAACAGGCGGACAGAAAAAGCATCGACGCCTAATAATCCTTTCAATTTGGTTTTTTTTAGTTTATCTATTTTTTTCTCTTTTCATTTTTATCCTGTCTTTTCCCTTCCTATTCTCTTATTTTTCTTTTCACCCCGACGTGGAGGGGGGTGTTTAATACGTGGTTAACCCTTTGAACCCTAGCTGTCCCCGCCTGTTTGTAACCCTCGCTGAGGACAATGGCGTATCCAGGACTGTTTTGATGGTGGGGGGGGGGGGGGGGGCAAAAAAAACTGAAGCCATCTTGTTGAGCTTAAATATTGAAAAGTTGAACCTCATACGCGCGAAGCGCGCAAAATTGTGATTTAAAAAAGAGAGTAACGTATGACGTTTTTAACGTCGCCCACATAATATTTAGGCCTAGTATAGAAAATTTGGTGTGGTTTTGGTGTGCATGGTTTGAGGGTCATAATAATGTTAAAACCTTTATTCGCACAATTTTTTTGAGTTTTTAAATTAAAATTGGTCATGGAAAACTGTCCTGATGCCACCTTGTTAAGCTTAAATAATAAAATATTGAAATTAATACGCGCGCGAAGCGCTGATTGTTTTAATTATTTTTAACACTATGATAATAACGTCCCCCACTTAGTATAGTTAGCATTTTTTTGTGTGGTTTGTGCATTAAAAGTATGATGTTTTTAACGTTCCCCACATATTTAGAATATTTGGTGGGCCTGAGGGCCACTATAATGTTAAAACGTGCATAAAATATTCGCGCGAAGCGCGCCGATTTTTAACTTCTTGAAATAAAATGGTCATGGAATACTATATATCCTGAAGCCATCTTGTCAAGCTTGTATAATGAAACATTGATACTAATGCGCGCGATGAACGCAAAAATTGATATTTCTAACACTTAAATTGGTCCAACATAATATTTAGAATATTTGGCATGGGTTGAGGGCCATTATGATGTTAAAACCTGTAGAAAATATGCGCGCTTCAGTTTTTGAACTAAAATGGTCATGGGAAACTGTCCTGCAAAGCCATCTTTTTAAGCTTGAATAATGAAACATTTAAACTAATGCGCGCGATGTACGCAAAAATTGACATTTCTAGCACTTAAATGGTCCAGTACGACGTTTATAACGTCCAAACATAATATTTAGAATATTTGGTGTGTTTTGAGACCCATGATAATGTTGAAACCTGTTGAAAAAGTGAGCGCGAATCGAGCAAAAAATACCCAGTTTTTGAACTAAAATGGTCCAGAAAAAACGTTCCTGAAGCCCTCTTGTTAAGCTTGATTATTGAAACATTGGAACTAATACGTGCAAAGCGCGCAAACATTGGCATTTTTAACACTAAAATGGTCTAGTATAACGTTTTTAACGTCCCTCACATTAAAATTATGGGGACGTGACCCCGTACCCACCCTCCCCCCATATGTCCATATACCCTTCCTCCTCCCCTAGCTCCTTCTCTTCCTCCTCCTTTTTTTTAAAACTATTTTTTCAATGGGGGGGGGGGGGGGGGGGGGGGGGCATGGCCTGCTGCCCCCTAAGTAAGCCACTGACTGATGAGGGTACAAACAGGGATGAGGACAGCTAGGGTTCCCCTCGCCTTAGCCTTCACGGTTCACACACACGTGCTGATTAAAGCCCTCAATTGTTGAGAAAAAACAGGCGTTGGAACTTTACCCCCACTTTGTCTTGTTCGCCAGTCGTCTTAGCAATGTAAACAACAAACCCCTTTTTTAAGCATGCTATATACGGCGCCGCCGGAAGACCGGCGCATCGGGTACAGAGTTATGTTGAGCGGCCGGTAACGTGCGTCGGGTAATTGGTACACCCACCTGTCGGTACTAGTCTTTTCTCTTACTCTTTCCCTTCCCGTTCCCAATTGACAGTTCAACGAGGCTCGCTTTCCCTCTCCCCAGTGGCGTAACTAGGTTTTTCATATTGGGGAGGGGAAGAAAAGTGAACCGAACATTTTCGACTTAACATTTATTTGTGCTACGATTAAGGTACATTTTGCTTTAAACAAGCTTCTATACTCCCTCTCCTAAAATATTCCATTTTGGGACGAAAATGTTGCCAAAACTGTTGCCAATGCCAATCTCAACCGACATACAGTCATTATTGGTGGGGCGATCGCCCCCTCGACCCCCCTCTGGTTTACGCCACTGCCTCTCCCCCTGTCTCCGCTGTCCCCTCTCTCCCCTTCTCTTTTTCCTTCTCCTTTTTCTTCTCTTTTCCTCTCCTTTCCCCTTTTTTTTATTTTTTTAGGACAGGTGTTTAGGGGGGTGTTTCACACCCAAAACACCCCCCCCCCCTGCGTACGCGCCTGGTAGCAATTACAATAACACATTAATGTTATAAAACAAGGAGAAAATAGCACCGCTATTATAAGGGATGTGTTAGGCCAAAAAAAGAAAAAGTTTGTCGCAGGAGAAACCTGAAAAAAGACTATGCAAAATGCGATTATCAATATTTTATTTTTTTTAAAGGAAAAAATGCTTTACGAAATGCGGTATCTGTTTCTTCCTTTTTTCGAACATGAGGCGACCCGGCTCTGTGAAGTAAGAAAATGAAGCTGATATGGTACTTCACAATGTGAAAATAAAATTTGAAGAGGCATAATCCAATAAATCACTGGAGTCAGTTGGTTTTCTTGAATTGAAATACCGTTTTCATATTGAAGAAAAAACACACCAGTCCATACAGTCAGAACTTGGCTCACACCATCATTTTCAAAAGTTCAAGAAAAAAATGGAGAAAAAGGTTATGCGCTGAAAATGTGAATTTTAAAAGCTACGCGCGCGGTCTTCTGAGACAAACGTCTTCTTTTTTATACGTGACTTTCCCCAACATCCTCACGCTTTCCACGCGGCAGTCGTTCCAAAATTTCACAAAATGTTTCAACTATGTCAACATTATTGTATTTCATCACCATGAGAAATACACTAAAATAAGAACAGACATGTCTAGTATTGGTTCAGTCATTCTTGAGATTCTTGAAAGTTGGGAATGGTTTCTGAAAAATCTGTTTTGTATATAAATGTGGTAAAACTAATAGCCGCTTGGAAAGTGGTAACACGTTCCTTGCGGCTATTAGTTTTACCATATAAAACAGACTTTTTACTTTTCAGAAACCTTTCACAACTTTCTAAGTCTTATCTCAAGAATTACTGAACCAAAACTATGCATGTTTGTACTTATTTTAATGCATTTGTCATGATGATTCCAAATATGGCGATGACATTAAATAATGTTGACACTTTTGAAACATTTTGTGAAGTCGTCTGGTCGTCTGCAGACGCCTGCCTGCCGCATGGAAAGTGTTAAGTTATCATTTACCTTGGAATGTTCTGTTCCACATTTTGCGCGTCATTGCCAGCCCATCTCTGACGTCTCCTCCCTCACTCAAGGTTTCGTTAACGGCTAGCGAATACAATATTATTGCGTCGTGTGTGCTGCCAGTGAAGTAATTTACCTACATAGAAAGAAAAAAACCTCCAAATATATTAACCAAGATGGAGCGATCCTAAAATTAGAGAATAAAGGTACTGTTTTAAGACCGTACCTGATGTGTTATATTGTCTGGCATAAATGCGGGCGGTAGTATTATTTTAAGTGGAACAACGATGCCGCAGGCGGAGTTGTTTCACGCAAAAAAATACTACTACCGAATGCATTTATTTCAGACAATATAACACGGGTACGGTCTATCATCATTCTCATTCTTATACATAATATATGCAAAATTGTAACTGTTACCCCTGTTAGTATCGAATAACCCCAAAACATTCCATCCAATCCCGTGCGCTGAATACGCGATGCGTCGGCGTAATGCGCCGCATCAGCACGCAGGAATATCGCAGTAGACACATTGCAGAAGTGCGCGTTGTGGAAGAAAACTTTAGTTACCACGCACGGCGAGGATGGTCACGCTAATTAATGTACACCGTGTTAAGTTGTCTCATATAAACGGCGCCGATTTCTCTGAGAACCAATGAGAATTGCCTAAACATAAATTCTAACATTTATATAAATCAGCGGTTATATCAAACTAAACTATTCAAATCCATTAACCTCATTCAGAAAATGTGTCTGAAAGCTTATAACGTACTAACTTAATTTGTATATGTAATGCACAGAGTGGCGGCACACAGCATATATTATTTTTATTTTCATTTTCATTTTTTTTTCATTCTATTTTTTTTTCTTCACATTTTTTTTTTTTTGGGGGGGGGGGGGCACAATCTGGGATGGGGGGCGGGGGGGGGCAACATTTTACCGAAATATTAGGTGGCAAAATGGCTTTTATTGTAAAAATTGCCTGAAATGTGATTAATTTATTCTGAATTACACATTTCAGACCAATTTTTGAGCTAATTCTAAGTAATTGTGACATCGACAATCTGATTTTTTTTCTCCCGGTATCTAGTTTAGTTATTTTCTAGTTTAGCCTACATGTAGTCTTCCTCAGTGTTCAGGTGGAATACCGCATATAACTTGTTTAACGCTTTGTATTTTCTATCCGGTGAATGGAGTTGGCATTCGTCCATTCCCATCTCTGCATTTAACATTATCCACATTGCTTTAAATGTTTGATGTTGAATTGAAATGAATACATCACACGAAAATAAAACCATCAACAGTACATTATTCCTCATGATGAATCGGCCCATTGTCGATTCGTCCTTGAAAGTTCTACTTAAATGTAACTAAAATGTAATCGGAGTGTCTCTTTGGCTTTACATTACGAACAGCATTAATACAAGATCTTATCTGAAATTGCGGCCCAGCGTTGCTCTTATTTTATTTAACACTTTCCACGCGGCTATTGGTTTTACAATATATTACAAAACAACATTTTCAGAAACATTGCCCAACTTTCAAGGTCTATCTCAAGGATTACTGAACCAATACTAGGCATATTTGTACTTATTTTAATGCATTTCACATGGTGATTCGATCCAAATATGGTAATGACACCCAATAATCTTGCCATTTTTAAAATATATTGTGAAATTTTGGAATGTCGTCTGCAGACGCCTGCCGCGTAGATGTGTTAATACAAGATCTTATCTGAAATTGCAGCCCTGAGTTGCTCTTACTTTATTTAATAGATATGAGATATGAGCATTGGTATACTAATGCTTTAGTGTTAGTGTAAGTAGCCTCAATTTGGAATAGCTGCCTCATGTTACGTTTGATTCACTACGAAGGCTTTATGGGTTTAACAAGATAAAACAATCTAACAGGTAGCAGCTATTGCAGTCATGGACTTCTGCAACTTAACCCTTCACACACTGTGCCCATCACATGAACCTACGTCATCTCCAGGTGGTCTTGTCCAATTGTAATCCCCTTTTTGTCGACGTTCCACCTCCATTTGGAAATTCTCGTACTCGGGTGTAGTCGGACGGTATAAGCCGAATGTCATGAGAGCCTGATATGCCTTGCGAGCGACCCCGTCATGCTCATCACCCTGTGACAAATTTTAAAATGAACAAAAATGTTTGCATAAATAGGAAAAAGTGTACTTTAATTCTGGACTGTACTAGTATCGTCCGATATGGAACACACCCAGTATCGTTTGATACTGGTATAAAGTGAGTGTACCAGGACGATACTGGTGCATATTAAATGTATCAGTATCGGGCGATCACAGTCAGCTCCAAACGAAAGCCTGTTTCACTTGAGGGCGCGATACATTGACGTGTGCGCGTCACCGCGGTAACGTGTACCCGTCAATTTGTGCAATCGTTGCATTTTTGCTTTTCAAACCTAAATATTTGCATACAAATTAACATCTTAACACGTTGAGGGCAGCTTGGATACCAGCATTTCTCGCGGCAGCTAGTCTAATGATTTGATCTGATCCTTGATCCCAACATCTCCCAATACAGGTCGAAATGACACCTTTTTGAGCCTAGAAAACTGCAATGAGACTACCATCAGCTAGGCGAGTTAATACCATTTCAATGACTTTTTAGTGTAGGCCTAAGTGTGATAATTATTATGTTAAATAGGCCTATAAGCCTTGTAGTATTATACAGTGATCAATTTTGTAACATGATCTTATGGCTGAACATCGGTAAAATAGGATTTTTTTTATAATCTTGATTACTGTGACTGGAGGCCGTTCCCTTGAAATCTAACCGAGCGGAAGACAACTCCCGTTGGTCGTTTCCGTATAATCTAGCACAGCTTTCCCTTCCCCAGATTTACTGGGGAAAGTTGTGCGTATGAATGGAAATACACACACCTTTCCCCAGGCCAAGTAAAGCTAGGGAAAGATGTGATAGAGTATATGGAAACGACCCCTTAATGATGCCGCCGCAGTCGTACAAATTGACGGCAGTGTGTCACTAAATAGCACGCCCTCAAGACTGATTATGTAGTACCAGTATCGTCCAATACTGGGACAAATCACACTGGTAGCTAGTACCAGTATTGAACGATCCTGGAACATAAAAACGTTCCAGTATCGCTCGATACTGGCACCGTTTATATTCCAGTATTGAACGATACTGGTATACCAGTATCTGGAACCCAAAGTACACTTCCCCCCATAATTATAATTAAATCCTATCCTTTCTGCCGGATCAGTATTACAATGTAATCTTGATGGGAAAATATAAGTATACGTCATTCATCTAGTATCTCTCTGTTCAGTGAGGTCAGGACATATTCTCGCACCTCATTTATCGCACATGATTCTAATTCGCTGGCGAAAGTATCGAAAGTAGCCATATAATTCAGACGAATACTGGCACCCGTGCGTTAAGCATTGTTTTTAACGCAGCGTTGCTTATAGTAGAATACGCTCTGACATCACTGTATGAATGACGTAACTCATTTAAAATTCAATTCTAGACAATTATAATATGCATTCTGGAAAGATCTGATAGCGTAATTAGTGATTGTTTCCCAAATAAGACACTGTTCGGGAAACACACTAAGTCACGTTGCAAATTCAATAAATGACATCATTTAAATGAAGGTTATCCCTTACTGATTTTATTCTTTTCGTTATTTTTCAAAGAAAGTAATATTTGTGTCAGTGATGGCACTATTTACAACATCAAATGCCACTTTTATAACCCTCCATGTACAGGTTAATAGGTACAACATCTACACAGAATAATGACACTTATCTACTTATGTTAGCCATTTCAGCATTCTCTTTTATACAATTTAGTGCTCGCCTGATAGAAATCGAAGTACGTACGTCTGTGACACGCCTATAGAGTCTTTTTACTCCTATAGAGTCCACACAGCACTCCGTTAGCGCCCTCAACGGAATAAATCACAATAACACTAGTTTAAGATTACGTACAAATAGTATACGTATTTTAGATTAGACACCTTGGAAATCATATTGATACATAATTGTATGCCAAAACACTCAGGGGGTTGGTGGTCGGGGAGGTAAAAACAAGGATGGCAGGTAAAAACAAGGATGGCACAAGCTTAAACTATAAATTGGATATCCTACAATCTTAAACTATAAATTGGATATCCTACAATCTTAAACTAGTATTATTGTGATTTATTCCGTTGAGGGCGCTAACGGAATAAATCTAAATACAGAATGCTGTGTGGACTCTATAGGAGTAAAAAGACTCTATAGGCGTGTCACATACGTCAATCATTTCAAGAACTATTTTCACTCGAAATAAGAAGCACCAGTTTATCCCACTGAGCGCGGTTATTTCTTATAAACTGCTCACAAAAAGTATCGAAACACTTAGAAATGATCCAATATATAACGGCTCGAAAGGGTATGCATTAATCGAAGCCAATAACCAAGTGCTTAATTTTGTTCTGCGTATTTTGACACCTCGATCGATAAGATACGATATTGCGGAGCGGTGTTATTGTCATTTCAATGGTCGTGGGTCCAATTTCAAAAGTGACAATCATCCTATAGAAAGAGGTTTGCATTACTGTTTATGGGGCCCTCACATGTATCCGTGTGAGCTGGGCGGCCCCTTACCGTCTTATAGAAAAACAACAGAGTCCAACACGGTGAACAATCAGCAAAAAATGTCAACGGCCGCATTTTATTTATTTTTGTCACCGGGTTCATACTGTTCTATACCGGGTCCTTATCGGCCTGGAACCGGGCTCATACCACCTCCTCACCAGGTCCTCACCGGCCGAAACGCTTGGGTACCGACCGAACCGCCTTGATAACGTCATCAAACTGCCCTGTATAAGCTGAGCGCTCAAGCTCGCCGCTTCTCTCACATTCCGGGAATCTCTGTAAAATACATTTGCCCTCACATGTATCCGTGTGAGCTGGCCGGGCTATTACCGTGTAACAAATTGGTGCAGACGGCGGCACACGGTGATGTCACACGGTGGGCCGTTTCCCGTCCGTTGAACACGTTGCCGGGGACATTGACGGCCATCCGCGCCCGGCAGGACCCGGCAGGAATTTTGAACATGCTCAAAACTCCTGCCGGGTGAGCAAAAGCGGCGGCAAACGGTGAGAGCCCGGTTTGAGGACGGTATAAAGACGGCACACCCGTTTCGCGCCCGTTCGCAGGGCGGTAATGGTAGGCGGCCACTTTACCGTCTAATAGAAAAACAACAGAGTCCAAACAATCACTAAAAAATGTCAACGGGCGCATTAATTTTTTGTTGTGGCCACCGGGTCCATAACGTTATATACAGGGTCTTTACCGGGTCCTCACCGGCCGTGTACCGGGCTCACCGTCCTCATACATTTCTAGCTTACCGTTCTCACCGGGTGCATAACACCTCCTCACCGGGTCCTCGGTCCATACCGTTCTACACCGGGTCTGTCCCGGGTTCTCACCGGCCTTGTCCCGGGATCACCGGCCTCATACAGTTCTAGCTTACCGTTCTCACCGTGTCCTCACCGTGTGCATACCACCTCCATACCGGTTCCTAACCGGTCGAAACGCCTGGGTACCGGCCGAAACGACTTGATTACATCATCAAACCGCCCTTTTCAAGCTGAGCGCTCAAGTCGCCGCTTCATTTGCATTCCGGAATTCGTACGACCAACATCTATAATACTCTCTAAATGTAAAAGAGCTAAACCTCACTCTTTCGAGAGCTTTAGGAGGGACGGCTCTTTTAAGAAGTGAAGTTCACTCTTTTCAGAGTGATTTGTCACTCTTTTAAGAGTGATTTGTCACTCTTTTAAGAGTGATTTGTCACTCTTTTAAGAGTGATTTGTCACTCTTTTAAGAGTGATTTGTCACTCTTTTAAGAGAGATTTCCACTTTTTCAGAGTGATTTTAACTTTTTTTGAGTGAAAATCGCTCTTTTAAGAGTGAACTTCACTCCAAAAGAAGAGCTGTTCCTCCTAGAGCTCTCGAAAGAGTGAGTTTTAGCTCTTTAACATTTAGAGAGTTGCAACATGTCTGCTGAGAGTCCGTTCCGCGAACGGTTACTAGGCTGCATGCGGCCATTCGCAGTCCGTCGCTAAGATGGTCGACGTCACCGTCGACGTCCACCACTGTCCATCACCGCCCTGCGAATGGGCGCGAAACGGGTGCGAAACGGGTGCGAACGGGTGCGCCGTCCTTATACCGTCTTCATACCGGGCTCTCATCGTTCGCCGCCGCTTTTACTCACCCGCCAGGAGTTTTGAGCATGTTCAAAACTCCGGTGGCCGGCAAAGTCCCCTGAACGTGTTCAACGGACGGGAAACGGCCCACCGTGTGTGCCGCCGTCCGCACCCATTTTTCACACGGTAAGGGGCCGCTCAGCTCACACGGATACATGTGAGGGCCCCATTAGAATGATCAGATTCGTGATTTTCAATAGGGATGAGTGTCACTTTTGAAACTGGACCCACGATCATTGAAATGACAATAACTCCGCTCCGCAACATCGTATCTCAACGATGGGATTATTTTCTTACAGATACAATGACGTTTTAATTTGAATGTACTAGTATTACTTCATGTACATGTACATGTAGATGTAATAAGTTTCATGGAATTCACTAATATGTGGTAGCTGCCACAGTGGCGGTTGAATTTGAGATCTTAGGAACATCAAGTTCGCAAGTCCACTCGAATAAACAACAATTCCATCATGTCATGTGGTCATTGCACTGTGGGACATGTATCGACTCGGGTGCGTATCGTGTCATGTGACTTTTGCCCAGTGCAAACACTTGAGATTCGGAAAGGCCTTTAAAATAATGGTTATACAATGTCAACATAACTGTTAATGTCATATTTTAGTAAGTCAATTATTTTATATAGATATTCGGATTGTGTGAAATATCGACAAGGTCATTCATTTCGATAATCCTGACATAAAAGCGTGACATATCTCATAACACAGGCATGCTTGTCACATGAAAATACGGCAAAATAGGAGGCAACTTAGCAAAACACTTTCCACGCGGCTTTTAGTTTTACCATATACAAAACAGATTTTTCAGAAACTTTTCCCAACTTTCAAAGTCTATCTCAAGGATAACTGAACCAATACTAGCCATGTTTGTACTCATTTCAATGCATTTCTAATAGTGATTCCAAATAGGCCTATAGTAATTGATTTAATTAATTTGGACATTTTTGAAGCATTTTGTGAAATTCTGGAATTTCGTCAGCAGACGCCTGTCGCGTGGAAAGCGTTAAATATCGACAAGGTCATTCATTTCGATAAACTTGACATTAAAGCATGACAACGGAGACATATCTCATATACAGACGTGCTTGTCACATGAAATAACGGTAATCGGCAAAACAGAGTGGAACTTAGCAAACAAAATTCGCCTCCATTAACCACTCGAATAAACAACAATTCCATCATGCTCAGCTAATTAAAAGGGGTATTAGTATTTAGTGAAATGGGTAGAAATGGGTCGAAATGAGTCAAAAGGAGTCGAAATTAATCGAAATTAGTCGTAACGAATCGAAATACGTTTGTAATTGTAATGCGCACAAGCATCGCTCATTTTCTTAAAAGAGAGGTTATAAAAGCCAAACATATGCTAGTTATCGCCGCGTACTTTCGTAGCAGAAATTACTAAACGGAGTTCGTAGGATGAGGATGGGTGGTATATCGGTACGGTTTCATTTTGATATAGTCGGGTGGAAGCTCGACCGTGTAGGATACAAAGGGGTGGGTGGGGGTACAAATGCAATTTTATCGCTGTAAATGATTGATGAGGATGTCTAGATTCACAATTTTCAAGCAGAAGACTCTAAAGAAAATTGGCAGAAGCATTGTTGATAACGTAAACGAAAGCACATGAGATGGAAATCAACAACAACTTGCTATTAGTCTTCAAAATAACAACTTCCTTTCTATTTGTAACAAGTTGGAACTTGTGAAATAATAAATAAAGCACGTGATTGAAAGAGGAAAGAATGAAAAATAAAGAAATAAAGATACAAATTGAAAATACATGGGTCATTCAATAAATAATGAAAGTGATCATGGTATGGGATGCATGAGTGATTCTATTGAGGGATAGCGTGATCAATACAAAGTATGAACCTTTGTCTTTCAAACAATACAGTTTTGGATTTCTAAGTGTGAACTATGACGTCATAGCATTGTCTCAAAGTAAGTACACTTGGGACACTGCTAAATCAGTTATTTGGCGGGACATTTGAATTGTTTGTATGAAACATGTGATAAGAAGATTACATAACATGACACTAGGAACAGGTAAATCCCAATTTTTTTCGCGTAAGTATGATAAAAAAAGACAATAACTTTAATCCCTGTGTAATTTGATATATGTAGTATAAGAGGAAAAAGTAAGGAGAGGCAATTGAATTAAAAGTATACATATATCAGTATTTTAAATAGCCAATTTCATTGATTGAAAAATGCCCAGTCAGTGAATCACTAATATTGCGGAAAATCAAACAATTTAGGAAAAATCCAAGCAATTAACTAGTTTGGGAGATCTCATATGATAGCTTACTAATTGTCTGAACTTATTCGCATAAAACCTGCAGAAAATATGCGCATGCGCAGACGGCAGATCATTTTGAACAGGGCCACAAATGGCTAAAATCATGAAATTTACCAAATAAAAGCTTACTGTGCCTTCAAATTTTAATCAGAAATAATGAAAAATGCTTAAATTAATGTGTATAAATATTGTGATAGTCAAAATGAAGATATACATGAATGTATCAATCAAAGATGGCTGCCACAACCTCTCTTGTTACTGTTATCTTTAGAGCTACTAGATATGTGTTGTTAAAGTAATCGTCACATAATTTCAATGGTTTGAGGAAATTTTATGAACAGCTCCTCTTGAAATCCCTACTATTATTGCTTTACATCCCACAAAAATTTACTAAATTATAATCCCTCCATTGTTCTTTATCCTTTGTTGTATTCTTAAATATATTATTGCGGATTTTGCTAAATAAAAGCGTATTTGAGATGGTCCCTTCATGTTTGTATTAAGGAATTCAGATCTCAAAAAGAGTGTCATACAAAGATAAGTGTGTGTTCTAACTATGTGCCAAGTGTTATCTGTTTTTATGCTTGCATTGCCGAGATAAACGCAAATGTATCAATCAACCCATATTCAACATATTACATATCCAGCCAAATAATTGACAGATTTCAGTCAGTGTCTGAAACCTATTGTGTTTATGTTATTGACGGACATAACCAAAAGTATCTAACAATCCAAAAGTGTATTGTTTGAAAGACAAGGGTTCATACTTTGTATTGATCACATTATCCATCAATGGAATAACTCATGCATCCCATACCATGATCACTTTCATAATTTATTGAATGACCCTCGTAGAAAGGAAACAGGGGGAAAATAGAGAAAGAAAAGACAAGTAATAAAAAGACAGACGCACTCACACAAAGGAAAATCCATCACAGTGTGATTCCTGTACGAAAGTATTTGCACAAAAGAGTAACACGACTACATAATTCGGTACAGACGAATGATCATATCAATGTCATACCACTTAACTCCCACCCCCGAATGGGTCTAATTCAACCTCAGAATGATAAGAGGCCGGTGGGCCGCGCCCCCTCCCACCCTTTTGGGCACGCCACTGAAGAGGAACGAGGAAGGAGGAAAGAAGAAAAAGGGGACGGTCACTTGATCGGGGGTCCCAAATATGTCATTTGTCGTCGTTATTTTATGAGCTGACCCCCTCCCGTAGTCCCCTACTCAGATGTTGATGATTTTGTATGCACCCTTACACCCCCACACCCCACACACGCCCAAATATTGTTATAATGTTAACATTAAGTTTAAACTAAAATGTCACAACAAGATAAAATACAATATAATCAGAAGCACAGCATAAACACAATAAAAGCAAATAAACACAAAGATAACAAACAAGGTGGCATCCGTGAGGCGGAAACTTAATGTTTAGGGAAAATATGAAATTTCAGAGCTTTCTTGAAATTCCGAGTCGTGGTAAACTGGCGAAGAGACGCAGGTAGAGAGCTGCATAGGCGCGGAGCGGCTGCGTAGAAGGCCTTGTCTCCATCGATCCGTTGCGTACGAGGTTTGGTGAGAAGCAATCTGTCATCACCTGATGAATTAGGTCTATTTGGAATGTACGGAGAAAGGAAGACGCTGGAAGAAGTCCGTGAACACTTTTGGAGCTCTTTTATCTTTACTCTTTTCTTCCATCTAGCTTTTCTTACTATCATTTCATTCAACCATCATGCTTATATAGGCTTGTTAATAGCTTAAAGGAAGGGTCCCGCAAGCACAACATTGAGCATTATTTGTTAGACAAATAATTATCGAGCCGAAATTACGTAATAATATAGAACAAAACAACATACTAGTCACAAAAATGAATAAAAACTGCCATCACTCAACATGTAATTTTTAAAATTCGCGGCGATCGAAAGTGCCGGTGTCGATGACGTCATGGGTATCGGTGCTAAAATTTGCGCATGTGCATTGGATAATTATGACATCATCGACACTGGGACTTTCGATCGACGCTAATTTTAAAAAGTGCATGTTGAGAGATAGCGGTTTTTATTTGTTTTTGCCATAAGTGTGGTGTTTTGTTCAATATAATTACAAAAGTTGGGCTCGATAGTTATGTTTCTAACATTAATGCACACTTTTATGCTTGCGGGACACCTCCTTTAAGCCTGGCCCGAGCAATTTGCTGGAGTCTGGTCCCTTGAGGACCCAAGCGTGTGTCCGTATGGACTGACCGTGTCAACAAAGAAAGAAATAAACAGACAAACAAGCAAACAAACAAGATGAGTAACGTGGTCTTCGATTCAACTGGCAACCAGTGGCACTTTCTAAGGAGTGGTGCTGATGGTTCCATCCTTTTACATTTAAAAACAATCCTTGCCGCCGCGCTCTGTTCTGCAATGTTTGTAATTTTAGGCTGTTTTTTTTGTGCACAAATGCCATAAAGTAAATCCAAACGAGATAGACTCAGTTTAATTGTGCCCGTGTCGAATCCTCAAAGTTACGTACATTGATTATTTCAAATTGTAATATGGAGTCGTTTTTCGTTATGATCCACATGAAAATGTATTTAAGATACAGGGTTTCTCAGAAAACACGCCCGAAATTTTCAGTATTATTTTAAAAACAGTTTGCAGCACATTTGATGTTCATGGGTTTTTTTCTTAGAGATAGGCCTAATACAAAGAAGATTTTAAAGACACCACCATAGTGCATTGCGATTTTGCAAAATGCCCTAAATGGTCTCCAATTTGTCTCGGTTTCCATATAGACATATGCACACAATCATGGTTTCATAGTTGGAGCTCTTATGTTCTAGTTTACATCAATGAAAAAATTAGTTATCAGTGTTTCTTTTTCTCATTTCTAAACTTAAGAGCTCGACGAATGCATCGTGTGAAAAAGCTTTAGTTGCCTGGCGTTCGCGCAATGCATTGTAGGAAGTCCTTAAAATCTTCTTTTTGGGCCTAGTAATAAGTTCCATACGCTTATATAGTGCCAATAACTTCCGCTACAATGCTGGATCAAAGCTTGGAATTTAATTTCATAAATATCTACATTCTCAGCAAAAGTTGCCATTATGACAATTGAAAATTTACGAAATAAATTGTATTGCTGTTTAACCGGCAAGCAATTGAAGTCAATGTGATTTATTGCAATTGGTAGATGGACATAATATGCCTACATGTGCATTCAAACGTAATAATATTTTAGAAAGATCTGAGGTCACTTTTATAACACCCGATGGGCCATTTAAATACATTATATTGTATGGTAAACATGTACAGCAATATCATAAAACCTTAGATTTTAATCAAAATAGACGTCTGAAAGTATACATTAGTGTCTTATAGTTCGATTTCTCATAGTCATTAATGTCAAAGTATGGACAAGCTGACCTCGATCTTCATTAAATTGGATTTTTATCAAAATAGACGTTATAGATTCGAAAGATTTGATTCTATATAGTCATTAATGTCAAAGTATGGAAAATCTGACCTCGATCTTCATTTATTTTGATTGTTTCGATATAAAAGATGTATAGTCATCAATCGAGCAATCAGAGACGGGTTAGTTATACGAGAATGTATATAAAACAATATTGAAATCAATAATGTTTTATGTTTCACAGCATTTCGCGCTCAATTTGCATGTATTTGCTGGTAGTTTTGCATCTATTTGACATAATTGTCAATACTATTGAATGCCCTTTTAATCAAGAGACCTATATAGTTTTATTACTCAACATAAATATATACATCAAGAAAGTGTAATGAGCATGCAGCACTTAGGTATACCGAAGATTGATTTAAACACACTACACTGACCAACGCACTTCAATCATGTATCAGGTCAGATGAAAATGTTTTTTGCTACTATGTGTCTTGGAGTATGGGCTATCTTGTCGGGAAATTAAAGTGTGTTTAGACTCTTAGGTCCACTCTTACCAGCCCGATCCTTTGGGAATATCTGTCACCAAATGAATAGGTGTAAGCTAGTTCACCCAGGTGAACTAGTCAAAGTGAAAGGCACATCTGTTTCATGCTATTATGTAGGCCAATTTGGTAACACGGTTCATGCAATGAATTGGACGTCATGCACAGATCCAATTAAACATATAATAGGCCGGGCGCGAAACAGAATTTTCAGAAACCTTTCCAAACTGTAAGGGTCTATCTCAAGGATTACTGGACAAATACTAGGCATGTTTGTACTTATTTCTGCTGCTAGAATTATAACTTTCACCAAAATATCTTATCACATAACCCCTGTGCTTATGGACTTGCATTGGCTACCTGTTGAGCATAGAATCAGATATAAACTTGCTTTACTCGCATTCAAAATTTTACAACACAAGGCGCCACAATATCTCACTGAGCTTGTGCAACCCTATATACCTGGACACAGTGGACTCCGCTCATCAAAACAATTGCTTCTTACCGAGTACCCAGTAAGAAACCAATGGGGAAAACGTTGCAAGAATTTGGAACAGTCTACCACACGATGCTAATTGTACAGATTCTATTCATAGTTTTAAGAAAACTTTAAAGACTCATTTGTTCAATGAAGCGTACAAAACATGTGTATAATACCCATGCTATTTATCATTTTTGTGCTATTAATCACTTATATTACATGTTTACAAAAGCGCCATGAGCGTCATTTCTGACGGATACCGGCGCTATAGAAATTACCATTATTATTATTATTATTATTATTATTATGGCATTATTTAAAAAACAAACAAATAAATCGCAGGTTTCTACGGAGACAAGTTTTTTTTGCTGTAGGCGAAGAAACAGAGAAACCCTGTTGTATGGGTCCGACCAACCCGTATGTTTAGAAACTGGTGACAATTTTGTTTACGTGCAAATGAAAACCGACCCAAAATATTTGTTTTGCTTTTCAAAAAAAAGTAAAAAAAACCCGGGAAAATAAGAAAAGAAGGAAAAATGAAGAACAAAAAGTAGCCCGACCGACCGACCCGACCTGAGAGGCCCTTTTGCCCGCACGACAGAGATACTTTTTCCACGTCGCCTTATTAATAGCCCTAGAAAAGAACAGATAATACAATACCTGAAACCATCGGTCATCACCAAATTGCCATCTGTTACCAAACAGATGTATACTGATAAATGCATACTCCCCATCGGTGTAGCCCGAATTGTGCGCGTGTATCATTACCTTTCGCAAGTCACCTCCACGGGTAACGATGATAATAACTGGAGTGAAATAAAATAAAACGAAATCACTTATAAGTTATATTTATGTCATTGTTCACATCCCTTGTCCTCCCATAAAGTCACGTTTGGAGTCACGTGTTATATATAGAATCCTTTACCGTAAATATTTATAAGACCAATTTTGTAAATAACATCATTTGCGTATTATTTGCATATTTAATTAGCATCAAGTCCAAAACACATGTTAATCTATATCTAGAGATGTGTGTACCCTGGTAGCCTGGAAATCAGATACTAAGTATATTGTGCATATCACCGTGTATGAGCAAAATAAAACCTCTTTTTGTATTTCTTTCTTTATTTGAATACTTTGCATAACTAAGAACCGATATTTGAGGATAATGGCGTTAGAGGACGATGGCATATATTGATACATTTTGATTGGGCCTTATTATAATGGATGTATGCATATACATCTGATCATTTAATTTTCCCTGTTACATGGGCACTGAGAGATTGCCAAGAAAAATGAAATTTGGAAAAAATGAATAGTTTCAATAGAAACCCTCAATAGGAGTGATTGGTGGCGCTAGATAGAAATTAGGTTGAAGCAATTTATGTGGTGAGTGGTGCTGATAATTTCGATGTGATCTACATCGAAATGACCAAATCGTGAAATGTAACAGGATTGACGGTGAATAAACGGTTTCAGATGGTATCTAGTACATGCCTAGTATTACACAGGTGCAAGAAAAATCTGATTTTCAAGAAAATTCTCAAAAGTGTTAACTGTGTCTGAAGTGTAGTGGGTTGTAGATTGAGATTTAGTTTCTATATCAAGTGAGAAAACGAAAAGTTCTGAAAGATAACCATTGTCAAAGATGCCCCAAGCATGGACTTTTCTGCAACAGTTTAGTATGAGCGTGTTTCTACTGGGGCACTGCAAAGTTAACGGTAAGATTTAAAGGTAAGATTTAACGGTAAGTTTTAACGCCAACTTTAAAGTTACCGCTTGCGCTAAGTTCATCGGTTCCAAACACGTCGTTTAAAAGATAAACACGAGTTTATGTCACCGTGTTTAGTACGAGTATACGGCCCAATGTGTCATACTTGATCTATCATATTCAATCAAGTAGGCATATAATACGTACCTCTGCTTTGGTTAGCAGCTTGATCTAACGCCTCTGTAATGCTACCATAGTCCGCTATGGGAACATCATAGATGAAATATTCTTCGAACACCATTCTCGCACGAATACTACCCGCGATTAATCGAAACGTTGGCCAATTATCCCATATAATCGAGCAACGTCGCCAGTTATACATCTCGAAAACCCGAACAATAAATTCGGCAAGCGTTCCCAATTTATACGATGTCCTTGTAAGCGTCTTAAAACGGGATTTGTTATCGAGTTCTGCAGATGTCGACACTCCGGAAATGACAGGTATGTTCCAAAACGCCGAGAGATCTGCGACACCTTCGGTTGCAAAGCTACAGGGCGGTCCTATGAAAGCAACGACTTGATTTTCAAAGTAAAGCACGGATGCTATTCCCGATGCAATAATATAATTAGGGCTACAAATCGGACCCGTGTTTCGATAGAAGCTTGTGATTGAGAAATTGGCATATTGTCCTTCTGTTACTCGACGGTTGATGGTTTCTAAAGCAATGTCAACTGCTGGCTTAACGCGTGGAGTATGAAAGATATATCTGGCGACTTCTGGCAATAGAATACCTACGTTGATTTGCAGTGCCGTTAACGTAGACGGGTATATTATTAGGCAATATAACAACATGGTGTATTAAAGATGAATACCTTGTTTCTGCAAAGGATATGGGATCGGTTTATCAAGTTGAGAACATCACAGCCGTGGCTGTTTCGCCCCCAAAACGAAAACAGTACTGTGGTTACAATGATAAGAATGATTTTGACTCCAATTTACATTATCAATTTCACCAGATATTGAGTGTATGCTCCATGACTAGTTTTTCTTTTAAAATGCTGCTCAATATTGCTCAGTAAAGTAACGGTAAATAGCGATTGCTTGTATACTCCCATCGTTTCAAGCCTCTATATCTATAACATGGTGGCGCTGTGACGTTGTCGCTCTCTGTAGTGACACACCCATGGTGTCTAATACGGCGCATCACCGTGAGCACGTAGCTTTGAATATAACCAATGAACAAGAGGGAAGATCTCTGGCAGAGAAAACGCTGAGCGGCACGAAATGAGGTAAATCATCAACAACGTGTCAGTAGTGTAGGGGAGATCATGGGAACATTTGACTTCTGATCTCAAACCGGAAGTGGCCTATGACCGTTGACCTGACCTTCGACCCGACCTTTGACCCGAACCGGAAGTGACGTTAGGGTGACGTAGGTATCGCCCTTGATATAGTCCAAACGAGTCCGAAAGAATCAGTAGGTATTACGCAACGGTAAGACGAGTTGGGACAAGATCGATGATTCATCGTGGTATGGACTATTTAGGCCAAGTAACAAAAATGACATGGTTTACTCAAATTATGCTAGCGGTCTTATTTTTCATTGGATTCATCTCAGATTTTCAGAATATTATCATTATTAATTGGGCTTTGCACTGACCGTAAATTGGTCATGGTCCAGTGGTTTTGAAAAAGTTTTAGAACAAAACAGCCATAAAACAGAGTCCTAATTTTTTGATACACCCTGTAGTTAGTTATAATAATTAATAAATAAATAATAAATAAATAATAATTAATTAATAATAAATAAGCATTTATTATGCGCCATTTATCTAGAAACAAGTTCTAATCCAAGGCGCAATGAACAAACAAGAAAAACTATACAGTACAGTGGAAATCACAGAAAAAACACATGATCTTTACAAATTTGCGCTGAACAAAAACCAACCAAAAATTGTTACGTGCTAAAAATATGACCAAAAACAATTACAATTACAAATTGAATATGAAAAACAATAACAATAGCGTGGCAAAAAAAATGTAAAAATCAAAACAGTTGATATTAGCAGTCATAAGTAGAATTAAATAAGAATGTTTTGAGTCCTGATTTAAACCCATGGAGAAAATTTGACTGACGAACATCGATGGGTAAAGAGTTCCAAAGTGTTGGAGCCACGGTTGAAAAAGGCGATCACCGAAAGAGGATGTTGTTCGTGGAACTGATAGTAAGCACTTTTCTGATGACCTTAGACTGCGAGTAGGAGTATATATAGAGAGAAGGTCGGTTATATAAGAAGGTGCCATATTGTTTTAACCTTTCCATGTCAGAGTTTTATATCTTATCCGTTGGCGAACAGGTAACCAGTGAAGACTCCGTAAAGTAGATGTAATATGATCAAATTTGCGAGTCTTTGTTAAAACGCGAGCAGCTGAGTTCTGTATACGTGGCAGTTTCTTAAGTTGTTGTTTAGTTATTCCATTTAGTAACGCATTTCCATTGTCTAGACGCGATGTTACAAAAGCATGCAATAGTATTTCTGCTGTATCCTTAGAGATAGTTTTTTTTTAATGAAACTGAGGTTTCTAATTTGGAAATATGCTGATTGACACACCTTTTTGACATGGTTCTCCATTGATAACGTAGAATCAAGATACAGTGGACCAACCAAAGGCAATAAATGTGCTTTAAAAATGCACCACGCATTTTTTGTTACAGCTCTACATCTAGGCTAAATTTAGTGCTTAGATAGTAAGGTTTCCAATGAAGGGGGTTGACAAAAATAGAAATCGGTTTTGAGGCCATTTTCAGTATAAAAATACCGTTTTGGGGCTAACATCTTATTTGTTAGCCAAATCTTGATTTGATTGATGAGATAATAATTGTGGTTTACCTTTTTGATGCAGTAGCGATTCAACAATGTTGAAAAGTTGCTTAGAGTCGGTGCAATTTGTGATCTGTTCCCTATAAAATGATGATTTTGCTGTGTTTATTAAACTGGCTTACAAGAAGACGCCGAGCTTTAAAACGATCGCGGTCAATTCGTCTCTCTAATCGCCTTCTCTTTCTTTTTGCTTCAGCAATTTCATCATTTGTACCAAGGGTTTCTCGGTCTTAGTGTAAGGCCAAAAAAAAAAAATTGTTATATTGGCGTAACGGGCTGAACAAAAATAGGGTAGGTAGGTAGGGATTTTTTTTTTTTTTTTTTTTTAGCAGCTGTTTTTGAACAATGTTAACCGAGTTTAAACATTCCCTATTGTTTGTTAGAAGCACCGTCGTATTTCGTTTGAGAAAAAACATTTATTTTTTTCATTTTTTTATTTTTTAGGGTCGGTCGGTTGGTTTTTTTTTTTTTTTTTCACTGAAAAAAAAGAAGAAAAGTGTAGGGTCGGGCGTATTTTTAGGGTCGGGCGGGTTACGCCAATATAACCATTTTTTTTTTTGGCCTAACAGTTTGACACTTAAAAGGTGCATGTTTTTCCAGTATGACACTTAAGATTTCATGATATTGGTCAATAAGCCCAGAGAGATCTGAGTTTGGGCTGGTGATTAGATCAGAGTTCCTTATGTCATGTTCAAAATCTGTACGATTATCATTTTCAGCTTGCGATATGTAACCTGATTTTTGGCATATAAACCTCAATTTGCAATGAATTGCGTTGTGGTCTGAAAACAGAGAACCAACTTTAAGGAGAGACTGAACATGAAAATGCTATTTTTCAAAGTACTTAACCTATACACTTCAACTTTGGTCAGAAGATGTATTTGGGCAAGACTTTTCATTTTAAGCGAAACAAATTTACGTCATGGACACCGTTGCCATGGTAACGGCGGCCATCTTGGATTTTAAAAGCACCTTTTGCGCGCACCTTTTTACGGTAACGGTTTGTCCAATTGTGTTCAAATTTACTACATGTATTACCAATAAGTACATCTTTAATTACTCAGAGCGATTTTTTATTACAAGTCGTCGTTTTGCGAAACGATACGATAAAAGTGTTAAAATCCAGCATTTTTGGGAAAAAAATTGCGAAACGTAGTCGTTTCCATGGTTACGAGTTTTTTATTCAAATTTTGCTCTGAGTAATTCATGATATAGGTGTCATTGGCAAATGTACAAAAAATTAGACCAATTGGACATACCGTTACCGAGAAAAGGTGCGCGCTTCATGTTAGCATGCGTCAAATAGCTTATAGTAGAAAAGGCCATTTTAAGTTTAGAAACACTGAATATGTAAATTAAGCAGCAATTATGCAAATTAGATGCTCAAAAATCTTATTTTCATCTACAATAATAATTTTAGTAATTATAAACACAATTTGCAATGAAAACAAATGTTAATTTAATGTGCAATTATTTTTTATTCTACAATTCCTTAAATATCGCCCCTTGAAAACAATACAATACAAAGGAAATACATTACATGTATTCGTATAGGAAGAAATTCAATTCGCGTCACAATAAGCGTCACTTTGTTCCCTTTGAATAAGCACAGTTTTCGAACCAAATGTCCGATTGTTTTCAAATAAAAAGCAAATAAAAGGCTAAAATCCTATAGATTTTTAAAATTTAGAAACACTGAAATGACCAAAATACCCCAATTTCACAAATTCTCATAATCAGTCTCCCCTTAACCGTGTGAATAAAGTTATCAGATTCGCGAGTCACAACTAAGACTAGTAGGCCTATGTGACCACTTATGTGCGTAGGTTCTTTTATAAATTGAGTCATCAATTGAGTAGACCCCGAAGTTTAATTGTATCGGGGTCACTGGTCACATCAAAATGGAAGTTAAAGTCTCCAACAATAAAAAGCCTGCACTGACCAGATATTAAAGTTGTCAAGTAGTCAGCAAACTCATCTATATAAGAACATGTTTGGAGTTGACCTATTCTATAGTGCTATATTGGAGCTTATACAAGACAACTTATTTGATAGGCGTTGTTAGTTCCTAACAAATCCCTTTCGTGTGGTTTGTGCGAAGGACTTCTTTAACAACATACCATACATCAAAACAAAATGGAAATTAAGGTACATAGGGTGAATGATTTGGATACCTGTCACACAACTGTTTAATTGACTATAAATGACCAATTAAAATTATTACATAAATTAGTTTTGCTTTCTTTTACAAATACCCAATACACTTATATTTTCATCACCTTACTATAGGCTTACCTATGGCGTTACTCTATTAGTAAACAAATGCGTAATCTACCCAAGGCAGCTATTTCTTTGATATTTACACTTCGCTGATTTCAGTCTACTGCAGCTCTCGGTGTGCATAGAACACAATACCCGGACATTGAAAACTCTAATTTTGACGGCAAAACCCAAAATCGTCACAATACGTTGTAAAAGGGTGTTTATTAACTTGTAATATTATAATAATATTATTATTATTGGATTAAAGTGGTGGCAATAACACTTGCACCAACATTCACTTCTGGACTTGAACAAATTAAGGTTTTTAATTTTGGAATTTGAAGGTTTTGCAGGTTTATTAGTTAAACAAACTTGTCACAATTATCCAACTTACAGAACGCAAGGCGTAATAAGTCACTGTAATCACATTCCGCTTATTCCTCACATTCTATTCATGTGGATATTTTTAAAAGGGTTTCACTTATTACAACATTACAAATGTTCATAATAAGGATTGTTTTAATCCGAAATTAAAAAGAATAATCATATAATGGAGAACCTTTTTTTCTATTTAGTACATGTTTCTCTCTCTCGCACCCTTCACTTTATTAAAAGGGCACTAAGAAATGTGTTGAAGGCTGCGCCATCAATTCCCGCATCAATTAGGATAAAAACCGTGATTTCTACATTTTTACAATTGTATTACATACAAAATACAGCTGTAAGGACTAAGACAAATCAGCCATCTTTGTGCATTAAAACGTCGTTTCAAATGATTCAATCCACGGCTCGGACAGCATTTTATGGTAAACAGCGTTGCGCTATTTTCTTTTCGATTCAAACTACATACGATATTACATAGAGGGCGTTTTTTAAAAAAAGTTTCAATTAATAGCGATGATATTTCAACATATTCAAACATTGTTTTAATCAAGTTTTGCTGCTTTTTTGTGAGCAGAAACAACAATAATGTCCAATTATAATGATTATCTTTAATATTAAGTAATTTTTGTAAAAAGACACCACTTAAACATCTCTCAGTACACCTTTAAGCTCATTATACATGTACTACGCTTTTATATGAAAGTGCAGTTATTAAGTTCGGGAAACTTTCATCTGTACTTTGGCAACACGGATAACTGTGCCTGTTATTAAGTTTGGTACCAAAATATTAAATTGTACAAGTCTTCTCTATCCAAATATGTGTTTAGTTTTATACTTTTAATTATTTTACTGGGATATAAAGGTTTAAAAAGGTATCGCAGTATTTGGGACACCCTGTATTTGGATTTATGATTTGAAAAACAATTTTATACATCTTAAATAATCATTTTTTTCTTCTCAAATATACCGATTATTGATAACAGTATAGAACGCTATTTTATAAAAAAAAAAATGGCGCATGAATCCTATTGAGCTGAATATGATATTATAGCGATACAATTGACCCTGTTGACCTTCATACTATTGTCTCTGGTTTGATGTTCATGTTCAGAGTCGCGTTTTATGCATGAATGATTCAGCGCCCACCATGCTTATTAAGATCACACTTGTTGAATAGAAATCCTGATGATTTTTACAAGATTCATAATTATACAAATACCAATTTTGAATCCGACGGCGCATTGAAAATAGGTCAACTGTAATAAATTGTTCATTTGTCCATATATGCATAACACATTTTAAATAACCATTCTTGCAATACGTCAAAATTGACGCCTGAATATTTTTATGCAATAATAAAATAAAAGCGTGCAGCAGCTGGTGGGATGTGCTATGAATTTGATATTACAGCCGTTATACAATATTATAAAATGAATGAATTACAGCAATACAATCTCTTTATCAAGTGGTCACAGCATCATTTTGACAAACGAGCGGAACGTGATATATCTCATTATAGCATACGGTATTACACAGGTACATGTATGTATGATTCTTTCACAAATATGTCGATTCTCAAAAAAATATATTCCATGCGACATGTCAACGGAATAGCTATACCGATAAAGCTGTGTAGATATTGGTGTCACTCTACTTCACAATAAGCACAGCACATTCACTCAAACACTGACCGTTCTCGAAAAGGTGCGTACATTTTTTGTACTGTTTTTAATCTGCAAACATTCGTCCCAAATTCCCATGTTTTAACAACAAATGCCTAACCTGAAGGTTTCCTGACAAGAATTTCGCTACTGTCAGTGCCAGCAAGAGATGGTAACATTTCAAATGTTCTTTTTTAAATATTTTTCAGAGTCACCAGCCAAAGAGTAGCCGGATACCGGGCGGGATAACGGGATCAAAGTAATGATGAATTCAGCAGCCATCAGAGAACAACGACAACATGGCGCCATTTCTAGAAGTAGGAACATTTTGCGTTTCATTATCTTATTAGCAATAACTTGCTTATTTTGCCTTTGTTTTCTAACGGTAAGTCACCCACGAAATAACTATAATAGTCAACATAATAAATAATTTTAAAAAAACCTACGCGACAGACGACAGTTCCAAATGTCACAAAATGTTTCAAAAATGTCAACATTATTGTATTTCGTCACCCTATTTGGAATTACCATGAGAAATGCATTAAAATAAGTACAAACATGCCTAGTATTTGGTTCAGTAATTCTTGAGATAAGACTTCGAAAGTTGGGAAGGGTTTCCGAAAAATCTGTTTTGTATAAATGGTGGAACTATAGTCGCGTGGAAATTGTTAAAACAACTGAGTTCATCTTGAGAGACATTTAATCTATCAATTGAATCTGAATGAACACTAAAAAATACCGAAAGCAATCCGTGATAATTTGTATGATGACATTACAATACTTAAAGGAAATCATGATTTAAATTAAATATTGATGTTTTTTTTTTAATATTTAAGAGTATTATTATACATCACATGGTCACATCTTTACATTAGATATCATCTTTTCATTCAATTAGCGTATCAAATATAATTTATTAATTAATTCATCAAAACATTTTTTTCTATACAATCACATACACACCCCCTACATTGTTTACAATATTTATCATAGCCTATCATAGGGTGTATCAAATTATACTTGTCAAAATCACTGGACTATGATCAATTCAGGTTCATTGCAAAGCCCATTTAATAATGACAATATTCTGAAAAGGTGAGATTAATCCGATGAATTTGTTCATAATTGTTCATAATTTCCCCATATTACACCTTAAATTCGTATTACACCTCAAACTTTGTGCACAGTAAATATAAGAACATTTGGTTCACAAATTATAGGTGAAAAGGAATATTATGCATATTATGTATATATAAGGAATATGTTGACCAATTCTGACGGTCCTGGGTCGTTCTGCTAAGTAGTAAGGGCATTTTAAGTATATAAACAAAAAGTAAACAAGATTTTACAAAATAGTGGTTAACGTCCTAGAATGAAATTAACAGAGGACAAAGGAAATATGAAAAAGAAGATTTAGACAGTGTGTATGATGTATTTTAACAAATACCTTGGTATATCTTGCTTTTACTCTTTGCAAAAATACTTTAATTATAATTAAACAACCATATGTAATATCATTTAAAAAAAAAAGTTTTTGGTAAAAAATGGCGAAATTGCACCAACATTATTGTTGTGGTAAAAAATCAATCACTTTTGGGTCGAAAATTAAAAAGTAAGAATGTTTTCAGGTTATGAAGATTAAATAAACATAAGTCTGGGTTGATTAAATACTGGTCAAAGTCGGAGAAAGAAATGGAGAGAGGATACAGGTAAATAAGAGTAAGAAAATATTGTTATTTAAACATAAAAACATCAACACTCTATATATTATATAGTTAAAAAAAAATTGAACAAGGAATACAAATATAAGTAATGTTACATTTTATATTAAATATAGAGATGATATTACTTATTAGAATGTTTGGAGTGTGTCATATTCAGATTAATATATTAAAACGTGATTGTAGTAAAATATTGTTTCAATGATACATTTGTAAAACATTTTGACTGTTGAAACCGTAAAAAGTCCTACCAAAATCTCCAGGGTTTTATTTTGATTATCATAATTCGCAGAGAAAAAAAATGATTGTACAGTTTTAACCGCCAGTAATGTGAAACTAAATGAATTATATATTTGATGCGAATTTTATAGAAAAACAAGTAGATGCTCCGGGCCGAGCTCGAACTCCCGTTTATGTTTCTAAAAGGACATGAAACCAATGCCTTAACCACTCGGCCACCAGTACAGACAGGTTTTCAATGTGAAAAATTATTTATATACCAAACAGAATAAAGTAAACACGACGAATGTCGCAGATTTTGCAAAACTCTATAATTTGTTTTATATTATTGAAACAATTTCTCCACAATTGTAACAACATATGTGTTCATATTTTCATATCCAGATCTAATATACATTTTAAAGACATCTGGGTACAAATACTGATTCAAGATACATGAAAGCAATTCATAGACTCCACCACAAAGCCCGAATCTGAATTCAAATATCAACGTCTAAGGACGTTGACAAAAATTACTGATCATATTTACGCATCAACACTCATTAAAAGGGGGTCGGACATACATGGGGTCAGACGTACAGCAAATGTGTCAACCGTCCCCCAATTATTTTGAGTACGGCAACTTGTAGAATTTCAATATTATAATTTTAATCGTATGAAATGTACTTTGCATATTACTAAAAAAGTCATCGGTAATAAAATAATATCCTTTTGAGGGTCGGACGTACATATAACTATAAGTGTGCGGAGAAAAAACAATATACAAAGCGATTAAAGGTGTAAAACGGGGAAAACTGTCAGTTCTCTTTAAAAACTACATTGATGTATTTTATGTTTAGTATGGATAAATCATAATGATTGATCACTGGATGAAAATGAGAAAGGCATTTCAAGGGTTATTTCACTATAAATCGTAAGAGCAAACCACAAAGGATTGAAGGATTGTTCACATTTCTTGAAAGTACACACTATGTCCTGATCGATACCCATTTTGGAAAGATTTAACGTTTTTGAAATTTTGAACATTTGATTTACCTATTTTCGGAATTCGAAATTTTGGCCTAATGATTTATTGTTTTAATTCAAATGTCATATGTCAGAGGAAAAATGCATTTGTGTAGTATTAATAAGAAATTCCAATGTTTAACTATATATTAAAACAATGCAATTTGTGACAAAATAAAAGAGATGGAAAAAGCGACCATCAGTAAAATTCGAACAACCCGTCGATTGACGATCCGATGACTTTAACCACTCCACAACAGAGTCAGGTAATAATTTCTGTGGCGACGAATCTGTAAGTACCTAATGATTTATTGTGGGGGCGTACCACCAAATCACTCCACGTTTTATGTAATAATGAAATTCGGCTATTAAAAATAAGTCCGAATATAAAATTCATGATTTTTGTGGAGGCTATTATCGTCTGTTCGGTTTTAAAGTTTTAAACCCCATTTTTGCTCCCATTTTGTGCAATGGTACCTGGAAAGTCCGTAAGAAACGCTTCCTGACATCAGTATCTTATCTTGTCATCCATAATCTTTAATAACTGATCCATAAGAAGAAGGTTAAAAACATATTTTGCATCCTAAATACCATCGCAATGACGATGTTTATGTCCAAATATCTCGAGTGGCCGATGCATCGATCCCAATACAAACACGCAATCGATCAAAACCCAGAGAGGGCGCAATGCATAAACCACGGCAGAGAGAGGGGGACAAGTGGCACCAACAATTTTATAGGAAGATAATCTTGAAATTGAACAATATTTAGCAGTATGATGTAGGTATAATATGTCAAGATTATATTATAATCAAATAATACTAATTTGAAAACGGTCAACCAAAATAAAAACGCGGATTTACACGACAGCCGATTACCAACTCTGAATGATGTGTATCATTAGAAATAGGATTGACCCGCGGCGCTATCTGTCGTTGTTGCGGGAAAACGAGTCCGGTTAAAATTGGAGCAAGTCTTGACTTTTATCCCTGCATGTCAATGACCCCTAATGACCCCATATGACATGACACTTTTAATCGCTGGAGACCCTATATGCACATGGTCCTATTGAAACTTTTGACTGCATGTGAATGTCATCTGTCAATTCCTCTCGGACAAGTAGATTTTAAGTGAAATGGGCCAAAATTCACAATTTGACCTCTATTGACCCCTTAATGACCTTTGACCTCGTTGTAATAATTGACTTATTTTCTTGGCTTATCAAAATAGATATGATGAAACAAGTCCGGTCCAAATCGGACCATGTCTTAACTTGTCCCCCTGTAAAGTTCAACGACCCCTAGTGACCCCAAATTACATGCCACTTTTAATGGCTGGAGACCCTATAAGCACATGATCATAAGGAATCATTTGACCATGTCTGGCAAATGTATGACATGCCCTTGGCCTTGACTGTATTTGTACCTATTACCTTCTAAGGTGTATTATCGTACACGTCTTTATTTCTGATGGCCACCCATGTCTGATTGCCACTCATAACATTCAAGCTATATTTGACACCAAATACTTTGGGATGAAACTAAGTATTGCTGGCGATTTAGTTGCAGTTCATGTCCAGAAAATGTAGAATACAGTTTACTAATAGTAATACTGATGGCCGTTGTGACGTCAGCCAGGTGACCTCTAATAATTGCTATGAAATTTTTGATTTCGACAGATAACCAATCCCAAACATATAATGCATGTCTTCAAAGCTGCGACTGCTCCTCCATGGTCATCACATTTGAATAAATCATTAGTACTATCCACTAGTGCTCAACATTCTTATTTCAAAGTGATATCCAGTCGAACTCGCCATCTATGTGATACACTGGATATACATATTCAAGCCCAGAACAAGAAAAATAAACCCAAATCCAATGGAGGCGATTACTTCTGGGCATGGATCTATAATACAGAGTTACGTGCCAGTGCTGCTGCGGACTTGATTATTGACCACAACAACGGCAGCTACACGGCAAGATTTCAGTTGCACTGGGTGGGCAAGACAACCATTGCTGTGAGCCTCGTTCATTCCAGTGACGCGGTGTCAATTCTTAGATACCTGCGTGACAACCACCCTGCAAGATGTGCCTACTCTGGAAAATTCCAATCTGGAAATATTACCAGAGTAACTCCTTGTCACATCACCACGGATATGTATATCGATGATGACAAACTGCCAACAGCCAATGGGACATTCTGCAACTTTACCGATGAGAAAACCGGATTTCCGTGGTTCTGTGTCAAGCCGAATGGTCTACCGTGTGATGCACTGGCTTGGCATGCCGTTGATAAACAGAGTATGATATCGTATACGAACTCCATTCTATCAGAAGCTGAACAAGCAGTTATTACAGGGTAAGCATATCAAGCGCTGAATCGTTCTAAAGGGTTCAACAAAAGAAAGTATACCACTTTGTTTATGTCATTTTGAGTAACATTCAGTTTTTTCTCGACCAAACAGGCTAAATAGGCATGTAGATGAATCTTTTAGGCATAATTTGATACCAAATTTGCCCCATAACAACAAAGATAAACCATGATTAGCACCATTTAAAGACAATTGGTCACTTTTCAAAAGTCACATTTTCAACGCACGCAAGCCGCGAGAAAATGCTGTGCGTGGCACTTTGAATGGCCGGGAATGAAATGGATATTGATCACACAGTGCAACTGCGTTGGGTTGTGCCTGAGCGAGCGGGCTATTTGATTATGAACAGGTAACATTGTGCTCTTTTCTTCCCGCGTATGTGTATTGAAAATGTGACTTTTGAAAAGTGACTAATTTTCTTTATATGGTGCTAATCATGGTTTATCTTTGTTGTTAGGGGGCAAATTTGGTATCAAATTATGCCTAAAAGATTCACCTAAATGTCTATTTAGCCTGTTTGGTCCCAAAAAAATTGAATGTTACTCAAAATGACATAAACAAAGTGGTTTCCTTTCTTTTGTTGAACCCTTATGTTTCTACATGCTCTCTGTGGAACAGCGGCCACAGCCTCCAAAAAACACAAGGGAGGCATGCAGGGCTGAAACCTCAGATTTGTTTTCAACAAGCCAGTCGGGCAGGTACTCACAAAAATATCTGTCCAATAGAAATTCCACCAGCCAGTGTAACACACTTACACTGTGAATTCGAAAATGTTTACCTGCCAGTCGGGCAGGTACTTTTGTATTTTCACCCGCCCGACACAAAAGTTACCATAGCGGGCGGGTACTATTTCAAGGCCTGGAGGCATGTACACTACCTAGTTTCAAGAAGGTTTTGAAGTCTCATTTCTATTCATCATATTGACCCTGTTTGCATTAGTTCTTTTTTTGTTTATGTTTGTCTGTTATTTCATGGCGCTTTGATCTTTCTGGAAAGGCGACTTATAAATGTTGTTGATGTATGCTGCAGCCCTATATATATTACATGCGTTTCTTTTATGAAGAGAAGCTGCACTCTCAGAACAGGTATTAAAAACCCATGGGTTAAAAAATGTTGGTTAAAAAGTATACTACATTGGTTAAAAATGAAGCGTTGGTTAAAAATTACTTTTAATACTGCGTTGGTTAAAGAGTAAAAATATAATTTATTTTTAGTTTATTCAACGTTGGTTAAGGCATCATAATTTTAACCAACAATAATTATAGGTCATAACAAGATTCCCGCCAAAGAATTTCAATGGCGTGAAAATATTTTGCACATATTATTAAGACCACGTCAGAATTTGTATATGAAATCAATCGTGTTATTTTCCACCCCTGGTAGTGCCCGATATTAGCCTTGGTTCAAGACGGCTCTATCCTCCCCCACCTCCATCCTACCCCCTCCCTACCCCCTTCCCTCCCCATCCCACGACACCACCCACCCCTCCCCTCCCACCACACCCATTCCACCTCACCTTTACCAACAACAACCACCGCGACCGGTGGGCAATTTCACGGTCCGGCGACTGATATAGCTCTACACACAGGCAGCCAACTGATAGCTCTACTCTACACACAGACAGCCGCGGACCAGGGGCGAAAATAACACGATTGATTTCATATACAAATTCTGACGTGGTCTAAAAATTGGGGCCGCTTTTACAAGTTATCGCTTCCCGACATTTGGGCTAGGATCTTGTGTCTTGTCCCTTGCCCTTTGCCAAAGTTGGTCATGTCTACGGGTGGGCGCCAATATTGAAAGCCAATAATTGGCCAATGAAACATCAATATTGTAATGTTGTCTGGGTGAAAGTTTAGCGAAAGAAATCAAAGTTTAACCAACTACTTGTTGGTTTTAACCAACTACTTGTTGGTTAAAACATATTAACCAATAAATGATTACAAATTGTAACCAACCACAGGTTAAAGTTTAACCAACCACTGTTGGTTAAAACATATTAACCAACAAATGATTAAAAATTGTAACCAACCACAGGTTAAAGTTTAACCAACAGCTGTTGGTTACTGTTTTAACCAACCAATTGTGTGGTTCACCTGGTAACCTCCCGTTGGTTAAAATTTTAACCAACATCCATGGTTAAAGATTTTAACCTTTGTTCTGAGAGTGTGACATACAGACACTTATATTTGATACAACTGGGGCGTTGCCCTTACAAGGACATTTTTTGTTATGAAGAGAAACTGATTTCTCATCGATATTCAACCAAATGAGACTTTCTATTGTATTAGATGTATTCGTTTATCTTATCTTTCCTTTTCTTTTTCAGTCCAGCGCTTATTTCATCCTCCGCCAAAGTTGTGAACGTTCGACCTATAGGCAAGTATATTTTGAGATCTAAGATGAACAACGAGTGACATTTTCACTCTTTTACATTAAGAGAGTATACATAGCGTATTGTTCACTACGTTGTCACCCGCTCAAAATGTTGAACATGCTCAAAAATCTTCGTAAACCTCAGCGTACCTCTGCGAACCCCTAGCAAACCGATACCGAGTACGACCAACCAGTATGCCAAATATGTCACGAACGAATGACAACTTACACGAACGTACACACCCCTTTTCTAAACGTCGGGCACGCGTTAGCTCTATGCGCTACGCAAGAGTGGGACAGGGCCTTAAAAGAGGGGACGTTTGTACCCATAAACACGATGAGATCGGTCTTGTTTAGGTTAGCTATAGTTATGCCTGATCAAAATCAAAAGTCATAGACCTACTAGGCAAGGATGGAAGATAACTCTCCCTTACTAACCACCATTCATCTGCAAATTCCCGGTCGTGTTATTGTAAATTCAACACTCAGGGGAGAAAAACAGGCCACATTTGATTAAACCCGGGCGGGGTGCGTGCAAGTCAGAAACTAACCGACTGAAGCATACGGGTCAGCTTCAAAGCAGTTGAACGGTCGGCGGAGCGTGGTGCGAGATAGACCAGGCCATAGCGCGGTGCAAGAGTGAAGCAGCGTCGGGTTTTGTAGTGTGTAGGAGGGTTAGGGTTTACCATTAAGGGAACATAGAAAAAGGTGTGTTTAATTTTAATACCAGGGACCGGTCGTGACCGTCGCTAGTAGCCGCCGCATTAAGTTAGCATTTGAAAAGGTCATACATATTGCACATCGTCAACATGTTATGCTGAACGATCATATATACATATACACTCAGTTGACAATCAAACTGCCGGTGTGGTCTTTATTGGATCTAACAGTGACACGTAGGATAAGTACAGTCATCACAATAAGTAACTGACCAGGTAATAAACATGCTGATAACTCTAAAAGTATAACTCCTTCATAAACATATTTAATTATAAAGTTGTTGAAAAATTTCTCTTCTTGAATTGGAGATATTACACGCTAAGAATGGTTGATTAATGAGGAAGTTACGATCCCAAACGTTAGGGCAAGTCTGATTTTTATTTTAACATTTTCTTTTCAACACGGGGAGAGTATGACAGGTAAAGCGTGTGTGCCGTATTGATCAATCGTAACAATGCCACCGGCCGACTATCAAACAACCAGGCCATCGACGGGTGAATTGGCACTACCACTACCAGTAATCAATAATTTGCCGGTCTGAGTCCCCGTGTTGAAATTGAAAATGTGAAAATGAAAATCAGACTTGACAGTACATTTGGGAATGTAACTTCCTTAATAATCAGCCATTCTTAGCGTGTAATATCTCAAATTCAAGAAGAGAATATGTTTATGTAGGAGTTATACTTTTAGAGTTATCAGCACATTTATTACCTGGTCAGTTACTTATTGTGATGACTGTATATCTGTTAGCAGTGTCTGTACGTTATAATTCAGCTGAACACTTTCCACGCGGCTATTAGTTTTACCATTATACAACATAGTTTTTCAGAAACAGTTCCTAATTTTCAAAGTCTATCTCAAGGATTACTGAACCAATAATAGGCATGTTTGTACTTATTATAATGTATATCCCATGGTGATTCAACATATTATGGCAATGCAATTCAATAATTTTGATATTTTTTAAACAATTTGTTCAATTTTGGAATGTCGTCTGCAGACGGCTGCCGCGTGGAAAGTGTAACATGTTGCCGATGGTGAATAGGTATGAGCGTTTCTAATTATAACCTAATGACCACTGCACTGGATGGAATCATCATATGTACCAAAAATAGTACATGTAGTACCGTATAACATGGTATAACATGAGATGAATTCAAATGAAATCTTCGCAGTAGAAACGTGTTGGGATTGATGGCGATCACTCCCACGGTGTGCGACGTCATTATAGAGTGAGCCGCCAGTGACCGATTTCAGTTCTAGTTAGATTAACACATTAAGAGGGTGAATCAGTAGAGTCAATTCAAATATTTTTTCCCATCAATGACTCAAGTCAAGTCAAGCTCATCAAAACAAAAATCGGTGAGAGTCAAACGTGAGTGAAAAGATTGATTCAAATAATCACATTCACTGCAGCTGTTACAAGCCCGAAGCCCCAATTTAAATGTAACAGGTTCACTATCCTTTTATTTTATACTATAGATATTAATGACACTACATCAACATGTAAACGAAACAGATTACAGCAATGTTCTATGGGATTATCGCCCCGACCACCTGACAGTGTAGCGGGATTTTACTATCAAGATCATTGGCATTCACTGGTATGCAACAACAGCCATTTCAAAGTTCCAGAAGCATTGCCGAAGATACGCAAATGTTTGCAAAACCATACACTGCATTTCTGGGGAGATTCAACAGTGCGACAATGGTATGAGTATCTTGCGGACATTTTACAGGGTATACTGAATGAGCAAAAAGCCATTAAAGTTAAGTTTGGTCCCCATGTAGCCGTTGATAAAGAATACAATATTAGTTTCCATTATCTCCACCATGGCTTTCCTGTTAAAAACAGCTGGACATATTTTCCCGATATCCACTATGTACCAAATATGATCGATGAAATAGACAGTGGTGGGAATGAAATCATCTTGCTATCTCTGTGGGCTCATTTTACCCCTACGAATTTACGGTTCTACCGGCAACGCTGGCAAGCGATCAAAGATGCCATCGTACGTTTAAAATTGAGGAACCAAAATACACGGATTATGATCAAATCTGCCAATACAAGAGAGGCGTCTTGCATTGATTGTAGCAGCTGGTACGCTGATGAACTAGACACAGTAATGCGCGATATGATGGTCGGAATGGATGACGTGACCATTGTTGATGTTTGGGATATGACTATTGGTCATCGGACAGGCTATCATATACATCCTAAGGAAGATATAATATCTCAAGAAATCGATATGTTATTGTCTTTTCTCTGTCCTCAAAATATATCTTAGCACTTTCGACGTATGTCAGGCGTCTGCAGACGACATTCCAAAATGTCACAAAATGTTTCATACATTTCGAAATTATCGAATTTCATTCCCATATTTGGAATCACCATTAGAAATGCATTGAAATAAGTACAAACATGTCTAGTATTGGTTCAGTAATATTTGAGATAGACTTTAACATTTTGGAAAGATTTCTTACAAATCTGTTTTGATATATGGTAAAACTAATACTATAGCCGCATGGAAAGTGTTTAAGACATATATGGGCAGATAAAATACATGTGCATGCTATCATAATACTGTGTGTTGCATTTTATTTGGTTTTATTTGCGGGAATATGTGATCATTTTGATACAAAAAAGATGAGAATTTTTATTGAGCAACAATCTTACTTTAATCATGATCTAGACCAAATGTAGGCTAAATTCTGCACAATAATGTTGGTGGTTTCTATTCTATCTCATTTTTATTGAGACCTGCTTCATAAACTGCGTGATGCTATACAGCTATCATGGCTAAAACGAAAAAAGAAACCCTGTTTTCGGGAAAACGGACCTCTCAGGTCGGATTGGTCGGTCGGTCGGGATTTTTTCCCTTGAAAACGACCGAAAAAGTCCCAAAAAATCTATAAACATGTTGGCGTTTTTTGACAAGCAAAAATACAAATTTGGGTCGGTTCTCAATTTGCACGTGAAAATATTCCCCACCAATTTTTAAAATACAATTTCGGTCGGACCAGTACAACAGGGTATTTTGTTTGCGTCGCCTTATAACATCATAATTTTCCTAAAGAAGGTTTGACAAGCCAATCAAAGACGCCTCCAAAGCATCCGAAATACGCGCAATACTCATTCATGAAATCTGCTACAAGTTGCCCTAAGGTGTCCATTGCATTTAATTTGTTCCCATTTTATTACATACACCTAGCGCCAAAAGTCCCGGACCAGGTGCTTTGATGTTGACTAATTCAAAATAGATAATCAGTACCAAAAATCTGAGATATACATTAAATGAGCAAATTTCTTCTCCGTAGTTATTTGATACCTCATTCAAAAAAATCGAATGGATACTTTTAAAGTTACGGCGATTTCAATGACCGCGCATAACAACAGCAAAGTTGCACTAGGTATAGGAAATCATTGATTTGTGTGTGATAACGCTGTGAAAATGTGTGTGTAAAGACTCACAGCTATTCAGCAAAAGAATTTTATCTTCACATCTAGTCAAATCAATGATTTCCTATACCTAGTGCAACTTTGCTGTTGTTATGCGTGGTCATTGAAATCGCCATGACTTTAAAAGTATCTATTCGATTTTTTTGAATGAGGTATCAAACTGCGGAGAAGAAATTTGATCAATTAATGTATATCTCAGATTTTTGGAACCGATTATCTATTTTGAATTAGCCAACATAAAAAAAAAGCACCTGGTCCGGGACTTTTGGTGCTAGGTGTAGATAATAATATCTCGAGTCTGGGCACTTGAAGGTTGAAGAAAAATCCTATACAATGTGTCAACATAAATACTGTAAACAAATTACTGTGTGTTACATACGCTTTACGCACAGTTATGTATTTCTGTTTCTATCACAACATGGTACATGTTTTTTTCTTCATATTATTAAATATATTTAATATATTATCTAGTCAAAATTGACAATCTGCAAAGTGATGAAACCCCACAGATATGACAGATGATTCACGCTGTATAGAAGCTCGTTATACTATTAAATCACTGATAGCCTAATAGGTTCCATGTTGCCAATTACGTGAGCTATTTGGACACATTGTGTTTTATACTTCATTTGAATTAGAGAGGATTTGCTAGCCATTCAGACAGCCTGCCAGCAATAAAAGATATGCTCAGAAAAAATCTCAACGGCATTTTTTGTTAGAACAATTCCAACCGTGTGGAATCATAAATATGTATGACACTGCATAGGATGTAGGGTGTTGGCAAATACTATATCTTGATTTAGTGTGAAATGTTGCCCAAAAACTGTCATTTTAATCCGTTTTTCACCACAATATTGTTTTTCAGGATATTTCTATTCGTAAACATGTTATTTCATCATGACTGGTGCCAAATGAAAGATGAGGATGTAAGCTTTAATATGATACAAATTATGCGAGTATAAATCACGAATATCAGAATTGTGATTGAAAACACATAAATTTTTAGCAATTTTTGATCAAATTTCGAAAAGTTACTTAATTATAGGTATTAATTTAAGATTCAAAATAAAACAGCATCTGTCCCATATGTTCTGAAAAACTGCTCATAAAACATTTAAATAATATAGTGGAAACAAAAAAAATTCTTTGATAATCCAAATTGTATTTTATGGCAATTTTATTCTACAATTTCTTTCTTGGTGTTATACCTATACCTATATAGGATATAAACAAGCGCATTATAGGGGTTGGTTTAATGAACCCGCACAGGACTTGTGTGTATTACCGTGCATGACTGCGCCTATTATGGCATAATGTCCAGCTGACGCGGTAAATTCAAATGCGTGTTCCCTGGTGAATCATTTGTTTACATACAAAAAAGCTAAGAGTATGTACAAAGTGTATACACACTGATTAAATACAGAAATGAGGAATACGCAGATAAGGTTATTTTATCAAATTGATCATATAAATATTCATAACTAAACTTGACTTTATTGGAATATAGGGTGTTGTCATTGTCATGTATGTCAAAGGAGCATCGTTGGTCGGTTTCACTGTAAAACGGTAATTTCGACTCGTTTAAGATCATAATTATTGTTTCTTGTCAAAGATTCCATTTTTAGGTCGTCCGTAGGAAGAGACCTTATGGCAGTATCCTTCGTGTGTTGTGTGTGTGTAGTCTGGGGGGGGGGGGGGGGGGGGGGGGGTGTCTGTCAACAATTTGGTATACACTTTTTGTTTTGTCCATTTCTTTTCCATACAATACAATGACCAATTGCAATCAAACTTCGGTCATAGATGCAACATGGAAACCTTCATATGTTAATGAGGTCAAAGGTCACATACAAAGGTCATCTGAGGTCAAGATGTAAAATTTAGTATACACTTTTTGTATTGTCCATTTCTTTTCTATACAATGACCAATTGCAACCAAACTTCGGTCATAGATGCAACATGGAAATTTGTATATGTTAATGAGGTCAAAGGTCACATACCAAGGTCAAAGGTCATCTGAGGTCAAGATGTAACATTTAGTATACACTTTTTGTATTATCCATTTCTTTTCCATACAATGACCATTTGCAACCAAACTTCGGTCATAGATGCAACATGGAAACCTTCATATGTTAATGAGGTCAAAGGTCACATACCAAGGTCAAAGGTCATCTGAGGTCAAGATGTAAAATTTAGTACACACTTTTTGTATTGTCCATTTCTTTTCCATACAATGACCAATTGCAACCAAACCTTGGTCATAGATGCAACATGGAAACCTTTATATGTTAATGAGGTCAAAGGTCACATACCAAGGTCAAAGGTCATCTGAGGTCAAGATGTAAAATTTAGTATACACTTTTTGTATTATCCATTTCTTTTCCATAAAATGACCAATTGCAACCAAACTTCGGTCATAGATGCAACATGGAAACCTTCATATGTTAATGAGGTCAAAGGTCACATACCAAGGTCAAAGGTCATCTGAGGTCAAGATGTAAAATTTAGTACACACTTTTTGTATTGTCCATTTCTTTTCCATACAATGACCAATTGCAACCAAACCTTGGTCATAGATGCAACATGGAAACCTTTATATGTTAATGAGGTCAAAGGTCACATACCAAGGTCAAATGTCATCTGAGGTCAAGATGTAAAATTTAGTATACACTTTTTGTATTGTCCATTTCTTTTCCATACAATGACCAATTGCAATCAAACTTCGGTCATAGATGCAACATGGAAACCTTCATATGTTAATGAGGTCAAAGGTCACATACAAAGGTCATCTGAGGTCAAGATGTAAAATTTAGTATACACTTTTTGTATTGTCCATTTCTTTTCTATACAATGACCAATTGCAACCAAACTTCGGTCATAGATGCAACATGGACATTTTTATATGTTAATGAGGTCAAAGGTCACATACCAAGGTCAAAGGTCATCTGAGGTCAAGATGTAACATTTAGTATACACTTTTTGTATTATCCATTTCTTTTCCATACAATGACCAATTGCAACCAAACTTCGGTCATAGATGCAACATGGAAACCTTCATATGTTAATGAGGTCAAAGGTCACATACCAAGGTCCTCATGTCCTCATTCCTCATGTTTGCTGAAGCATATCTCCCGTTCTAAATAACCAATTGGAACGCAATAAAATGCAAAAGAAAGCTTATTTACTCAGCTTTCATAATACATCAAGATTAGACCCGTGTGTTCCTGTCCTTTTAAGATATATTATGTGCCCGGAGTGTTAACATTTTTTGGGTCACCCTGTATACACTTTTATTTAATTAGGACTGGTGTCAAACCGAAGGCGATGATATCAGCTCTTTTTATAATACCCATGCGAATATATGATTTTAAAACGTGCAGTAGCGTAGCCAGGCGGGGCAAGGGGCAGAGTGCCCCCCCCCCCCCTCCCCCCCACTGAAAAAAGGGATTGACCGGGGAAATCGGGAAGGCAAAGGAAGGGAATGAAAGGGAGAAGAGGAGACAAAAAGGGAAGGAAAGGGAAAAAGGAAAGAAAACGGACAGAAAGGAAGACTTTGGCCCACATGTGAAAAACTATCAACCCTTCATGGATTGGATGATGAGATATTTTTGTTGAGTAGGGTCTGGAGAGACGGTATGTTTGTTAGGCCAAATAAAAAAGGGTTTTGTTTGCCCAAACAAGGGGTGGGGGGGGGGGGGGGATGGGTGTCGCTCTGTAACTTAAAAGATTTTTACAGTTTACGATTTATGATCAAAAATGAAAATCTGCTTCCAGAGTAAAATCAAGGATAGCGGGCGTTCTCTCGGAAAAGATCTTTCCCCCCTTATACTACATATTTCAATCTACACAGGAATTAAAGTTATTGTCTTAGGTATCATAGTTATGCAATAACAAAATCGGAATTCACCTGTTGTTATGTTATGCAATCCTCTTTAGCACGTGTACTGACTCTAATGTGTCATAGTTATAATGTAGAGTTATGGTTTGGGTTAGGCTCTCTATATACCGAGTTTAGCTCATTATATACCGAGTTTAGCTCACTATGTATCGAGTTTTGCTCACTATATATCGAGAAAACCTCACTATACAGGGTGAGTCAAAAAACATTGTGCACGATTTGAAACGGCCATTTGACCTTGATGCGTGCATTGAACCATGAATCTGTTGTTGTCAATATAAAGCGTTGTTAATCTAGTTTATCCTCCCAAAAAATACAAGATGGCTTCTTTCCACTATTGCAGTTTTCTTGACTCACCCTGTATGCGTTATAACCATTTACAAGGACCATTTTTCGCCCGGGTTGTGGAGAAAACATGCCCTAACCCCCCCGCCCGACCGACCAAACCTAAACCTGAGAGGTCCGTTTGCCCGTAGAAAAGGTGGCCTAACATTAACAACAAATGTAGTAGAAACAGCCACCCATTAAATCTTAACGTTGAGTTCTGTGACCCGGACGTATACACATACACTCTGGATTCTACGCATTGTGAGGGAGTCTTTTTCAGGTGGGTGGCATTGTTTGGTATAACAAAAGGTCACTTTTCGTGGCCCATCGATTAAGATCGGTAAACTTAGCGGTAACTTTTCCCGAGTAGAAACAGGGGTGATTAAAAACTGAGCGTTAAAACTTAGCGTTAAAACTTAAGGTAAAAACTTAGCGTTAAAACTTAGCGTTAACTTTTCGCGAGTAGAAACAGGGGGATATATATATATCGTAGATTAAAAATATCTTCCTTCGTCACATAGAGAGCTCGATCTTTACAGAGAGCAATAATATACGGGGAAAGAAGAATACGAGTAACTTTACTCCATATTTTATTTTACTATCTCCTATCACACTACGGCCCGTTTCGCCCGAAGGCTCATCAGGTGTGGTACAAAGTTTGTTTACATTCTGTCAATTCAAATTGGGTGCGTATTCCTAAATTTGCGTGTCATAACAGCGCGTGAAACCAAAAACGCGCGCGGTGCGTAAAAGCGCGGAAAGCCGTACGGGCAACAGACGTGCAGAGCGGGTAAACTAAGATGAATTGACACAAAGTAAACAAAAAGGTTGTCGGGCAAGAAAATGTGCAGCCCGCACAAGTGTACATAACACGGATACAATGAATACATTTAAAGGTTAAAAATAGGCTAAAGCCTACATGAACATGATAAGCATTAATTGTTAATGAGTAGGAATTTGTTGGAATGACGGCATTTGCTCACGAATTCCGTTCTACTGTTTAGCGTTGATGATTTATCAGCTCTTAAAATAAAGAACTTTTCCCACAAAAATAGTTGACATTTCTCTGTCATATTAGAGTAAGACTTAGTCCGTTTAATTATCTTCCACGTGATGTCATAGTTGATATTATTGTCTTTCAGGTGCCAGATGTGCTTACTAAGCTCGGTGTCTTTCCTCTTGTGTTGCAGCTTAAAAGATGACAAATGGTTGTACCATCTCATCTTGAATTCGGGGTCACTAACCCCGATGTAAGATTTAGTGCTATTATTGCTGGTTACTGTTACTTTTTGTCAGACATTTGCCGCTTAGGGGACACTCGTTTGGTTTTCTGCAGTTACAGTTTCTGGTAGGTATATCGACGGCTCTTTGAAGTACAGACTTGTTGTGTGCGTTGATCATTTGGCCTATGTTGTCCATAACTATAGCTCACCTTCACATTGTTGCGGTTGAATATTTTGTGAAGGGAGCAGTCTCTTGGGAAATGTTTATCTACTAGCAGTAAGTACTGTTTGCCGATATTTGTAGTCACGTGCTTGCGGTGGATTAAACCAAATAATATTGCGACTTATATATATATATATATATATAATATAAAGCAGTTTACCAACACACGTTTGTCCGAAATGAAACAAAATAAGCAAGGGCATCCCCAGTTAATATTTGTTGTCATATTGTCTATTGTAAACACCGTGGGTTGATAAACTTCTTGATATTGTATATAATAAAATACGGTCCCATTAAAAGTAAACCATCAGTGTAGTGGCAAATATTCATAGGGATTTAAGTTGATAGCCACGTGGAATGACACCTACCGTTCGTTAGTTTGGAAGTGCACAGCGATTGCAAGAATCATCACAACTACTCAACTGTATATGTCACCCATCACATCCAAATGGACATGTTGGAGGCCCGATTCAAATCTTAGTTATTGGTATGACCTGAAAGAGCGCATTTTAAGCTTTGAAATGACACCATGTTGAAGGTAATCGGACTTTGTAATCACAAGATATGATTTGAAGAGGCATATTTTTTTCTATGATTTTGTTTATATTTCACCAAACATATTGGCCTCTATCTCAAAGCTGTGTTTGCCGACAATGTGTCGTTGACGCGACTGGTCACATAATGCAAAATTGAAAATGTATTTGACAGCTATGAAAATGACGCTCTAACACAAGAAGAAAATTCTTAGCAGCCGTCATCGTGAAAGGCAATTCTAATTTCTAAATATTACGTGATAGGTTGTCACGCGGTGACAGCCGTGTGGTAAAAGAATTTGCATTATGTAGTTGCAAAGACATTCAATGGCATTTCTTCAATCGAATATGTCTCAAAAGATGATCGTCAAAAAGCATCCATTTCAGAATTGTTTCGACATAGAATTTTGAGTGATCAAGCACCGAATCTCACGAGTCTTCTTCACAAAATTGTATTGCATCAAGTACGGTATTAGTAAAAGGTCAGCCAAAATGGGGATTCAAGTTTATTTTATTCGATGGATGATATTGTAAAAAATAAAATTAACAAAAAGAATTACCCTTTAACATTGCACCGGAAACAAAATATAGAGTTTCTAAGCATGCATAATTTGTATCATTTACATTGATGATGGCAGGTTATTACCTTGTATACGTCATAGGTATGTGGGCATGTGTGGCGCAGTGGGTAGAGCACTATGATCTAAATGTTGTGGGTTCGAGTCCCGCTGTGGTCAACATGTTGTGCTCTTGAGTAAGGCACTTTACCGCAATTACTCCTCCCTACCCAGGTGTATTTAAATGGGTACCGGCATTCTTTAGTGCTGGGAAAGTAACAGACTCGCTGTGGAGGAGGTGTAGCGAGCCCCACACAGCAACATTATAAAAAAAAGGAGTGAGTCTGGCCCTATCGCTTTGAAAGGGCCTGGTTTACAGGATCGACCGCCTATTTACGTTACTCAGGCTCGCACACAGAACCTCAATAGGTCGGTAGCCGCCGCGTCACTCATGACTTTACTTTAAACCTATCGACCGAGACCTGTACCGATACCGAATTGGGAGTAATATATGTTACGTAGTAACGCGTCATCCGTATACAGTTCATCCCACGCTAAAAAATTAAAAAAAACCACTGGCAATTATGAGTTATTTTATATCTTTTACCCTGGACTATAATTTAAGAAAAAGCATTATATTCTTCTAAACATACCCCATCGAATAAAATATACATGAGTCACCATTTTGGATACAAAGTAAGACCACTGGAAGTTCTTAAAGAAGGTATATAAACTGCTCAAAAAAAGTTCGGAAATTGAATTTCAATCGCTATATTTTCACATATTTCGGGATATAGTCATATTATGTTTCATATGTTAAGCTGATGTGATCTTCTTTCCAACGACAACTCATTCATATCAATTGCTTGTTTTAATGATTAGCTATCTGTATGTGAATGGGGAGGTCTCATTCAAAATGTGCCAAGTTCACCACTATTTCGTGCGCAAAAGAACAACTGTTCAATAAAGTGTTAGACTGACAGCTACATTGTAAAACATTGTTTAAAACCTTTAAACAACGCCAGTTGTTTAAATGCCCGCTTATAGGAATGTTAATACGCAAAACTTGATTATACAGAATACTTAAAGAAGCATTGTTGTTTAAAACTGTTAAACAACATTTTTGCTATGTTGTAAAGTGATGCTCTATTGATGTTTGAGGACAAAATAGTGATGATATTGGCATTTAGATAGAGACCTCTCCATATTCCCAAGCACGTGGCTAAGCTCTAAAACAAGTAATTGCTATCACATCAGTTTCAATTGGTAGGCAACACAATATGAACAAGTCTCAGAGCTCAGCCACGTAATTGAGAATATGGGGAGATATCAATCTGAATGTTCCAAATTCATCACTACTTTGTCCTCAAAAGTCATAAGAGCATCTCTCTACAACACAGCAAAGATGTTGTTCAACAGTTTTAAACAACGAGAGTACTTGAAATACCCAGCTTAACTCTTTCCCTGAAAAATTAATTTTTGAAGAAATTGTGAATTTGCACATGCATGTAAATATCAACTTATAATTTGAATATGAGACTCTGTAAGGGTAGTAAAACTATATTCTGAAAGCTTATGAATGGCCGGATACTTCTGTGAAAATTTCAACGATACCGGACGATCGTGGCGGTTGCCATGGTAACCGTTACCCAGCATGCAATTTTGTAACATCTTTTTTACAAATATTTAGTAGTCCTGTATGAAAACTATACTACTTGAGCCCTTCAAAATGCTTTCAAGAGATGGGCATTATAATTCTGAACATTTTGATACCAAATTTGCTGTAGTGGGTTATTCGGTTATGGCGCAACGACCAGAATCGTGTACGATCAGCACGACAAATATACCGTAAGCCCAAAATCCAAAATGGCCGCCATACAGGGGCACAAAAATTCAAATGCCTTCAATTACACTAAAAGGCATACCAGATTGTTTGGCTGAGCACAAGGATTCCAAAAAGGTATAGTTTGCTATACTTCCGATGTTTGGTTAACGAGTTATAGGGTAAAACGTAAAAAGGTCGTTTTGACGCATTAATGCGTCTATGTCAGGTACAAGTTTTACGTATTTAAACATTCGTTTGAGTAGGGTACTTGAACAACAGCAGTTGTTTAAAAGTGTTAACACCGTTTTACACTGTATGTAACACTTTATTGATCAGATGACAGAGTTGTTGTTTTGAGCACAAAATAGTGGTGAATTGGCACATTTTGATTGAGACCGTCCCACATTCACAGGCAGGTGGCTTAAGCACTGACACAGTTGATGGCTACAAATGACTAAATGAGGTATCGCTGGAAAGATGAACACATCAGCTTTACATTGATATGAAAAACAATATGAATATATTACGAAATATTTGAAAAATTGGCGATTGAAAACAAATTTCCGAAATTCTTTTGAGCAGTTTATATGAGAGATCCGCCTAGAAGCTCTTCGATCCCTCCATCGTCAACCAGGATGACAATAAATTATACGGAAGTCCCGTGTGAAGTCCATTTGTAGACTTTTAATTAAATAATTGAAATAACCCGGACCGCCATCGCATGGTTGTGTACTTGCATTTTCTTTCAGAGGGCGCCAGACGGTGGCAATAACATGGTTCGCAGTAGACGACTAAAGCGACGACCGTCACGATGGGCACGAATTCACCACAATTCGTATTTAAAATTGTTTGATCAACCTCAGTGTAAGTCGTATTTATCGACTGTTGTCTAAATCATGCACGTTTCAGAGGTGTTTAAACTGTGATGAATCAACGCGCATATTTTGGGTTACAACACCGCGCCAAGTGTGTCCTACCTGATATACGCTACTTGCACGCAATCGCCATTTTTGAATGAAAACGAGGCTCTCCCCTCAGCGCGCGCTCGCCCAACCGCGTCACGCGATGCACAAACCTGCGTGAAACCACGACGCAGTGTGGCGTGATAGTGCGTGGTGAGGGAGAGCCTCGCTTTCAGTGGTTCAATCTGTACCGTGCAAGTAGCGTATATACAAACTTTTCATATTGCAATGAGCGCATTACAGCTCATATATATTATGAAACTGGTGAAAAAAACCAAAATCATTCCCACCGAATTCAAAAACCCAATTCACACTGGCGAAAAACAACAATACACACAGGCGAAAAGAGATAGAGAAGAAAAAATCTCCTTGAAAAGGGAGGGTAAAAGACTAAAAGCATTATGTATAAATTGACACTGGTGAAAAGAATAATTGAAGTTAAAAATAAATCCTTTCAAAAGGAAGGATGCAGAACAGCTATCATTATCATGATTATAGCATTTAAGCTTAAACACACTGGTTGAAACTAAAGTAGCTTACACACTTTTGAAACCAAAATAGCTTATACACTGGTTGAAACTAAAGTAGCTTACACGCTGGTTGAAACTAAAGATTTATACTATTTTATAGTTGGAACATTATTAATGTTAAATCATTCAATTAGAAACATCCTTTGAATTGCAGTCATTCAGATCATAAAAGCATTATTGAATCACTGCATTGATTTATAAAAAACAACTTTAAAAGAAGGGAGAGATGTAGTATCCCTAAATCTAGTATCACTTATAGAATGGAAACACTGCCTTATCATTGGAGCAATAAAGCGAGACACTATTCATCATGTAAAACTCTCTAATTCACAACCGTTGTCTACTGTCTCAATCATCCAAAAACTACACAATATTACAATAACCTTAAGTTGGGCATGTTTGGGACTGAAGTTTCGTTGTGAGATAAATATTTGGGCAACTTAGTATTCAAAAATCTGAGTTCCTTTGTGTTAATTGGGCCATTTTCAGTATCAAAATGTGTCATTAGTCGCTACGCCAAACGTTAATTTGAATAAAACGAATAATGCAACAAGTCACACCACGTCCAGTTGAGCAATGACTGTCCTTGAAAATGACGCCATTTTTTGTTTTCGAAAATGTCAACTTTTTTACTGTTCTTTCAAAAATTAGGACTATAATTACATTACAAACACATTTTGTGCGAGATAAATATGGTATAAAATGGCAAAAATGTCACGATAAAAATCCGTTCGTTGTAAATAATTGGATACATGGTTAAATAATAAAACTCACACTCACACTCGTTGATCTCTGTGGCGTACATGCGTTGCCCATGTCGTTTGCAATCGACAAACACTGGTTCGATCCCCGTGTATTCATTATTATTCTTTTATTTTAACATTTTTTTAAAACTTGATGGTGGTTAATGTAACATCATTTTTATGGAATCCCAAAAGCTTTAGTCGACGCCATCACTGCAACTCAAGAAGTGCTGAGTTGGTCGATGGCAGTATCTCTGATCCTTTTGCTGTCTCCACTGGAGTGCTACAGGGTGACGTTCTGGCTCCATTCCTAAATGTAATTTTGGTAGACTACCTGTGAGAGGCTAATGTGAAAAGCAACAGTGTCCCTTTAATGCCATTTTATATCATAAACTATTACGTAACATGTTTACGTGGTAGAATCCAATCTCACAGGTGTTTTGCACCTGAGTATGTTTCGTGCATATTATTTGAATACGTTTAGTTATTGGCCAATCACGTAAGAAACGAGGGTATCGCAATTGGGCAAATATCAACACCCCCTCCCGAGCTACGAGAGATAAAAGACCATGCTGGATTTTATCTCTCTCTCTCCGACTTTTGCTTTTGACCACACGACACCTTCAACACTAAGTTCTTCAGTATTATTTATTTATCATGACCAAGAACAATTACAAGTATGGTTTCATCTGAATAAATATATTAGTTCGACACTACACCTTCTGCATCCTGAGTTTATTATATTAATCTTAAGTTAACTCGGCTCGGCTCAACGTTTACTGGTAGGAGGTATTGTAAATAAACCCTCTTACAAAATGGTAGCAGCGGTAGGATCGACCCACACGCATAATTCCAGCTTTCTTTCATACAACCCGCCGTACACAAAATGGTGGCAACGGTGCTTCGGACTTCATCGACGAGCAGTTTACGGTAAAATGCCGTGAAGAATAAAAACTGTATATTTGGCCGTTGTAGTCGTTTACAATGTGTGCTGAAAAACCGATATTTCATTTATACACGAAGTCGTTTTACGATATTAAAAACGATATTAAAAACATTTGCTGATAAACTGAGGTTTCAACGCACTCAATTCATCGTGACCATAAAGAGTTTGATGTTTTATGACGGACGGACGGGATCCAATTTGTGAGGCGCCGCCGATATGGTACAGAACTTTGATGCTGTTTTTGATTTCACCGGGCGACTGTTTCCGATTCTTCGAGTACAGAACTGAAATTCAGAACTGATTTGTTCAACGGGACCGGAGCTGTATGTAGCCACCGCGGATACGTCGACTGGTACACGCTTTTGCCCTGGGACAACGGACGTGAAACATCCGAGGAACAACCTGAAGATTTCCGTTGAAGAAGAAGCAGACCGTAAGTTGAAATTGATCTATAGGCATTTAAAAAAAAAATCACGCTGTTTATAGAAACATTGACTCTCGGTTTCGCACGATATACACCACGAAGATTTGTATCCTGAACTCTCAGACTATCGCAGTTCGTGGTTATATCTTAAAATAGTACACTACAAGAAGAATCTTCGCAGACATGCCGATTGTGTCACATGAACTTTTGAGCAAAAGGCACTATTTGAACTGAAAACTATTATTTTGTGCCACTTTATAATACGCAATGCTATGAATATATGATATTATGTCTGCATCATAAAATTGCCATAATTAATTTGAAGTTGTGTGTACATGTACCTTGAAATTACATATTGTATGAATGGTGTTGTTTATAGTGTAGGCACTAACGTTGTCTACATCCATCTTCAAGCAAAATGTTCACAAGGTCAACAAATTGGTTAAATTTACTTGGTGTGTTCAAACAATCTTTGATGTGTTCTTGCTCACAAATAATTTTTGTACAGACTTTTAGTCACAACTTTGGAAAAGTAAAATACCTCAGCGCATGATAAATAATTGACAGTAAAGCCACATTTACGTGGAACATTATATCATCACTTTGATGAGAGTTTTGCGAGAATATGCCTTCAAAATTGATGAGAGTTTTCGTATTAATATACCTTCAGACTTGATGAGTTTTACGCTAAAGTGAGATGGGGTATACACTGCATTTAATACGTGTAGTCTGATAATACTTTTCCACTTATATTTGAAATCAAATTGAATTGTTCAAGATCCCTTAGTCTCGAAGACAAAGTTGGCTTGCTGAATTTGATATGCAATAAATTTGTTTTGGCACAAATTTTTGAACTTCTAAGTTTGAAACGATGACAATAACTTGTTGTTGAATACGTCTGGTGAATGCAAATATAAAATGTAATATTCCAATATTTATATGTACAGCTGTGATAACTGGTGTATTTTTGTTGTTGTAGCGTGAACATTAAACTGTTTAAAACTACGACGGGCGAACCTGTTTATGATAATATTGTTGATTGTTAACTGTTAGTCACATTATATTGCACATGAAATTCAATACGGTAATCGTAAAGGTATCACGATAATGATATATTATATGCAAAAATATGACTTGATATGCAAACAATATTAATTTCTGGCACAAAAGATTTTGATATTTGGATAACGAATTTGAAACAATTCTGTAAATAAGGTAAATTCACAAGCTCAAGATACACCTGATCAATTATCTGAACTAGTTTCACAGTTGTCTATTTTGAATCAGAAAATTTTCCCCGGGATACATGTTTATTACAAAGATATTTTGGATTTTTCACAATGATAATAAGGTTTAATTTGTTGAAGAAAAAGTTGTGTCAACAAATGACTTTGGATAAATTGAATATCGAGTATTGATTGAATTTTGGTAATTCAAATTAAAGGGATATCTGCATTTTAAGGGATATCTGATTAAATCCTATGAAGGAAGCATGATGTAATTCATGAGAATTTAGGTACCACAAGGAAAGTTAATTATTCTATATTAAAGGATTTTTAATGGTTATTCCAGTCACCTAGTGACGAATATGTGTGATGTGAGTTTTAAAATACGAAGGGATATTATTGAATATTCCGTATAGACCATCATAAGTATGAGAGTTTGATAGGTGAACTAAGCCCTATCTAAGCCCTATCTAAAATGTGGTGTATGTAGAGCATGATAATTGCGCGACACGCCACTACATATTTGATTCAAGATTAGATTATACTCTTGAATCAAGTGAAAATCATGATTGTAGTAGTTTAAGTAAGGTGTACCCATGAGTAGCAAAACAAAAAAAGTTAACCATAACAAAGCATAGCATTAACCATAACAAAGCATAGCATTAACCATAACAAAGCATAGCAGTAACCATAACAAAGCATAGTATAAAAACATAGAATATATATAAAAATGTATTGTTCAATTTAGGCTGTGAATCAGTGTTTTTCATGAAATTTGGTGGAGATTCAAAACAAAACTAAATGTCAATGAATTTAAGACAAGAGTTTTGGTATACAACTTGGTTTATAGAGTAGCTTTACAGTATTCTTCTGATAAGTGGCAAATTGTACATGAATGTAGTACATGTGTATTAGTATGGGTGTGTTCAATCGGTCTTAAATTAAAGTTCAGGATCGTAAAAAGATTGGCTTGGCTATATAATATTCTTCACATTGATTATTCATACAAGATTTCTTTTGAATTTAAATCACGATTGATGTATTTACGAGAATTCCATTCAAAGTTATCTAAATTGATTAAATCTCCGTGATGACATGACATGCACCCATTTAAAAAAAAAAAAAACATTCACTGTTTTGTCATGCAATGTTCGGGAACTTCAAATTTTAATACATAAAATCTTTCATTGGCCTAATCAGCAGGTCTTCAAACCATTATTGCATAATGATATGATTGTTTGTGTATTGAATATTTGTATTCAGATAATGTAATGGACCATACTCGCAATATTCGTGTTTTTTTTTCAACAACAAAAATTTGATGTTTGCCATTTTGATATCCAAGTATGCAGATCAGTCTATAAAAGAGATAATTGTAGAAGAACATTTCTGTACATATCCGAAACTAGACCATATCAAAACGAGTTACACAATAAATTAAATGACTCATTCCCACTTCAGACGACGACGTTCAATTTTATCAATTCTGTGATATTTCTTTTTAAATAAGACTTATTAAGACTGACATAAAGACAATAAACATTTTTGCCGTTACCAACATGCACATTGTATATTAATTAGCACTGACATTTCTATGACTGAGAGCAAAGACCTTATTATTTTATACACTGTTTTAATAACTAAAACATTTTTTTTATCAGATTGACAAAATAATGATTGCTGTGTCACTACATGGACGAATCTTGTATTGTGTTATTCATATGTAGTAATAAAAGAATGCATAACTGATAAGTTTACAAGAAACAAATGTAGTAGAAGTAATGAAACCCATGAGAACAAAAGCAAAGAACAACAATGAAAGCAACGTAGACATTTCTCATTCTTTTCACATGCAATAAGTTCTGATGTCAATAACCATCTAATTTTGATTTGATATATGAAATAGTGTCATTTAAAATGGAAATAATTATTTGTATGCTTCATGATTGTATTCAGGATACTTTGAAGTTGAACTTGATACACAAAGACTTTGTAATATTTATACTTACATGTATTTGAATTTGATAAATAATACTTTGTAATATTATGTTATACTTGTTTGAAATTGATACATGAGAACTTTGTAATAATATTATAGTTTAATCTTAATGATGAGGACATCAATTTTCAGAGGGATATATTAATGTGAGAGGCTAATGTGAAAAGCAACAGTGTCCCTTTAATGCCATTTTATATCATAAACTATTACGTAACATGTTTACGTGGTAGAATCCAATCTCACAGGTGTTTTGCACCTGAGTATGTTTCGTGCATATTATTTGAATACGTTTAGTTATTGGCCAATCACGTAAGAAACGAGGGTATCGCAATTGGGCAAATATCAACACCCCCTCCCGAGCTACGAGAGATAAAAGACCATGCTGGATTTTATCTCTCTCTCTCCGACTTTTGCTTTTGACCACACGACACCTTCAACACTAAGTTCTTCAGTATTATTTATTTATCATGACCAAGAACAATTACAAGTATGGTTTCATCTGAATAAATATATTAGTTCGACACTACACCTTCTGCATCCTGAGTTTATTATATTAATCTTAAGTTAACTCGGCTCGGCTCAACGTTTACTGGTAGGAGGTATTGTAAATAAACCCTCTTACATACCTATTCAAGAAGGCCACATCTGATCTTGACTCAGGAGTTGTGACACATCCACGTCGCTCGAGGCGTCATCCTGCCGTTGTTTTCAACGACCTAGACTTTGCTGATGACATTGCCTTACTCGAGACAATTCCACGAGCCCAGATGCAGCTGACGGAAACTACTGCGGCAACAAAAGACCTGGGCCTCATCATTAGTGTATCTAACCAAGACGTTCTACGAGAACTTATACAGTGATAAGGAAAAGCAAATCGACACGTCGTTGCTCGATACGATTCCAAACATACCCACATTGTCGGAAGACGAATCCAGCCAAATTGATGGTGTCCTTGAATATGATGAAGTTCTCAATGCTCTTAAGTCGATGCAAAATAACAAAACACCAGGTCCGGATGGTTTCACAGTTGAATTCATCAGGTTTTTCTGGAAAGATCTTTCGTCATTCATCATTCGTGCGCTGAACAGTGCATTTGATAGGGGATCTTTTTCACATTTTCAAAACTTGGGTGTTATTACGCTTCTTCCGAAAGGCAATAAGCCGCGACAACACCTAAAAAATTGGAGACCAATCTCTTTACCTAACTCAATTTACAAACTCGCTTCAATGTGCATTGCTAATAGAGTTAAGGGTGTTCTCCCAAAGCTTATTGAGGACGATCAAAATGGTTTTATGGCGGGTCGTTTTATCGGTGAAAACATTAGAATTGTTTATGATATCATTTTTCACGCTGAAGAGAAATCAATACCTGGGATGCTGCCTCTTATAGACTTTGAAAAGGCTTTCGATACTGTCTCTCATAGTTTCATTTTCAAAATTCTTAAGCGTCATGGCTTTGGTACTTCAATTCAGAAATGGATTAGACTTTTCTATAACAATGCTGAATCTAGCCTGCTTATTAACGGCAATATGTCTGATAGATTCTTTGTCAACCGGGGTTGCCGTCAAGGCGATCCCCTCTCGCCTTACCTTTTTCTACTGTGTGCTGAAGTACGATGGCAAGAAACAACCATGATATGAAGGGCATTGTTATTGATAACAAGGAGTTTAAAATCACACAATACGCCGATGATACCACATTTATTCTTGACGGTAGTGAGAGGTCGCTTGTAGAAACCTTAAATGTTCTTGATCAATTTGCGGATATGTCTGGGTTACGTATAAATAGCAATAAAACAAATGTTGTTTGGATAGGCTCTAAGCGGAAGGAGCTGCCATTAAGTACTTGTAGCCATCTCAACTGGGTTAGAAATAGATTCTCCATGCTCGGTTTTTTAATTTCAGTCTTGATCTGCATGAGATGCCAGCATTAAACTACTCTAGTATTGTTGAAGATATTCGCAAATCGATGAAACAATGGTCGAAGAGATACTTGACAGTTCTGGGTAGAATAGCAGTGGTTAAGTCCCTCTTTATCTCGAGATTCAGTCATCTGGTTCTGGCCATTCCCAATCCAGATTGCAACTTGATACATGAGCTTATCAATATGTTTTTCAATTTTATATGGAAAGGCAAGACGGATAGGATTGGCAGGGACCAGATGTGTGGCGATTATGACGAAGGGGGTACAAAAATGATCCAAGTTGGTATATTTTTCAACGCTCTGAAAATATCATGGATTAGACGTCTTTTAAGGGCTGGTAATTCCAATAAAGCTGTTATCATGTTTCTGCATTTCTCACAGCTGAAGGACATGGGTAACTTTATCTGCGGCACCAGTAGGTGGACCAATTCTATTAATAAGATGAGCAATACCTTCTGGAAGGAAGTTCTTCTTGCCTGGAATTCGTTTCAGCAACACAAAAAGCTAAACGATTGAAGCGAAGTTCTACGGTCAAGTATCTGGAACAATCCTCAGATTAATATTGGTGGAAATATTGTTTTCTATTCCAGTTGGGTTCAAAATGGCATTCTCTATATTAACGATCTCATGGACCCAGAGGGAGGATTTTACTCTTTGAAGACACTTAGGAGAAAATATGTTAATCTTAGAACTAACTTTCTTGAGTACCATGGGCTCAGACGTACTATTATTGAGAGTTTTAGAAATGTGTCATTGTTTACTAATGCTAAGCCGGTTGCTAAACTATTTATTCCAATAAACATTGATATTCTATTGAAAGACAAAAAGGGCTGTAGGCGTATCTACAAAATCCTTTTACCCAATTCCAATAATAAAGCCAAGCTAAAATGGTCACAAAAACTTCAGTACATCGACGATAACAAATGGAAAACTATCTGCAACGCGCCATTTAAATGTACTGGGGATATCAAGCTAAGATGGTTTCAGTTTCGAATAACTCAGCATATCCTGAGCACAAACTGCTTCCTTAAGATGATAAAGGTTTCCAGCGACGATCGATGTTCTTTTTGCTATCAGGTCTAGGAAACAATTTATCATATATTCTGTATGTGCCCTATTACTAATACCATCTGGAGAAAGCTCGAGGAATGGATACTATGTAAATGTAAAATTAAGGTTTCGCTGTGCGATAATGACATTCTCTTTGGCAAATTCCCCATTAGTAAACATACTGGTCTCAATAACATCTTGTTGATTGCGAAATTTGCTGTATACAGAAATAGGTGCAATGGTTCAAAACCGTCATTTCAAAATATCCAACATGATATCATTAAGTACCATAACACTGAAAGACACATGTGGAAAAAATCTCTTAAGAATACTCTCTACCTAAAAAAATGGGACGTTTTCCACATGCTTTTTGTATAATGTAAATATATTATATTTTGTAATTTATTGTATGTTTTAGTACGTCATCCTGTATTTATGCATAATAACCATATTCATGCGATATATAGTCTACTTATCGATGTTACTCTAACAGTTATCCACACACATTGTGTATTCTAACTGATTTGTAATCATATATTTTTTGTATATTTGATTTGTCATAGCAGATGAAAAAAAAAAAAATCATTAGTGTATCTAAAACAAAGTACATGACTGCCAACTGCAATCCTCACCCAACACTTCAAGTCTATAGGGATACCATCAGCCATGTAACATATTTCAGGTATCTTGGCTCTATGATGGCATCGGGTGCAAGTGATCTTAAAAGACGCAAGGCATTAGCATGGTGAGCATTCTGGAAGTTAGAACGCCTCTGGAGGAGCCCTCAAATAGGTATCACAACAACAAAAGTGAAATTATTCAACAATACTTGTGTGACTATCTTGCTGTATGGATGTGAATCCTGGGTGATGTCTCAAAATATAGAATGCAAAATTAAAGCCTTCGCTACCTCTTGCTACAGGATAATGCTGAACATCAAACGCATGGATCATGTCCCAAACACCACAATTTATGACATGACCAAGACAGAGCCTCTTATCTACCATGTAAAGCGGCGTCATCTGAGATTCCTTGGCCATATTCTACGGTTCCCTGATAAGATCCTGCTAAAAAGTATGCCACATAGTATGTGGTATACTTATGGCATATTACGTATGAAGTATTACGTACCAACACGTGGCCGAAGAAGACCTGGTCGTCCTTGCACATCACATTTGACCTATATACATCGCTTACTAGGGGACAATGATGGCATGATCCAAGAACGACAGATAATCACTCTTGCTCAAGACCGTCGTGCATGGAAGAAACCTGTGGTCGCCTGCTCTGCAGCCGAAGGATGATGATGATGATTATATTATATTATTACTATAATAACTCCTTGGTATATAAGGCACCAAGCAATAAACGACGAGAGTAACAGCACGTGCATACGTTTACAAACCTCGCCTAAGAATTCATCTGTGGAGTATTGCGATGGTCGACAACGCAGCCATGCGTTTCATCTATGGTTGTTACGAGTATTAAATTGAGACTTGAACTTCTGCAATTATCGGAATCGATGGTGGGTTTGTTTTTGTTGAGCTCAATACTTCACCATCTACTTCATCTTGGAACACACTCTATTCTTGATGTCGGTAAAAACAATTATATTTTCGTTTCGAATATACAATGTAATTTCAAAACATCCCATATTCTACATGTAGGCGTAGCTCTGAAATATGCTGACACAGCGATGTACCAATGATACGTTATCGGTAACTTCTATATGCGTCATTACGATAATAGTTTGCATGATATAGTTATCTTTTTGCAACACATGTTGATTTTCTCTGGTGCGGTAAATAACCTCTTGTTTCTCTATGACTAACCGGCCGCGGCGACGGCGCGAAAGCGGACCTTTGCAGAAAATGAGCTGCTTCACTTATGAAAGGTTGATTATTTTGTGTGGCTTCACCGGACGGCGCGAAGGCGGATCTTTGCAGAAAAGGATCTGCTTCCCTAGATGAAAGGTTGGTTATTTTTGTAGCTTCGGCGACGGCGGAAGGCTCCATCCTTGAAAAAACATCGGCTGCGGCGACGGCGCGAAGCCTGATGTATGAAGCGAATATTTCTAGATCGAAGGTTTTTTTTGTGTGTGGCTTCGCTCGCGGCGGCGACGGCGCAAAGCACCACCCTTGAAAATAAATGCAGAGAATGTTTCTAGAATAAAGGTTGGCTAGTTTGTGTGGCTTCATCGGCGGCGGCGACGGCGCGAAGCTCTACCCTTGAACAAATATCGGCGACGGCACAAGGCCGGATGTATGAATAGAATGTATGTAGATTGAAGGTTGGTTATTTCACCCCATCCTCTATCTTAAAATGCATATATCACGCATTTCATTTATTGCTGTATTTTGCATATTTGACGCATTTTAAGGCAACGGAATAAATCGCAATAACACTGACAAAGTAGTTTAAGAATGTAGGATATCCAATATTTATAGTTTAAGATTGTAGGATATTCAATTTATAGTTTTAGATTGAGCCATCCTTGTTTTTACCTTGATTTTACCTCCCCGACCACCAACCCCCTGAGTGTTTTGGCATATAATTATGTATCAATATGATTTTCAAGGTGTCAAATCTAGCATGTCGCAACATATTTTCGCGTTAAAATGCATATATCACGCATTTCAGTGTCAAATCTAGCATGTCGGTTGGTAGGCCAACTTAAATCGGTTCGCAACAAGCCGGCCTCGTCGCCTCGGCCGCAGACGGCCTGCGGCGGGCTATCCGCGTCTCGGCCTCCGGCCTCGCATGGGTACTGTGAGCACGGAACGGCCTTAAAATGCGTCAAATATGCAAAATACAGCAATAAATGAAATGCGTGATATATGCATTTTAACGCGAGAATATGTTGGTTATTTGTGTGTCTTCGACGGTGGCGGCGACGGAGCAAAGCTTCACCCTTTAAATAACACCGGCTACGGCGGCGACGGCGTGAAGCCACAATTCTGCAGAAAAAGGAACCTGGTTCTAAGCTCGAAGCTAGGTTATTTATGTGGCTTTGCCGGCGACGGCGCAAAGCTTCACCCTTTAAAACAATTGGCGTGAGGCCAGTCTGCAGAAAAATGGAGCTGCTTCATTAGCTGAGCTCAGTTATTTTGTGGCATCGGCGATGGTGGCGCGATAGATGTATGACTAGAGGACACGTTGGTAGAAGTTCTGTTGCCTTGTTGATCGATTAATCTTTCATTTCGAAAACATTACATACACGTGATTGACGCATATTCGACTTTGATTTACGGTTTACTATTTTCCCAAAACTATATATGAAATTGAGTCACAAGATGTTGTTGTTGCTTATTATATAAAACTACTGAGTGCCTATCCGTGTCAGAGGTATTTTTTATCTCTGGTTTCTGTATCCTGCGCAATTGAAAGAAGAATGAACAATAGCAAGCACCGGTGATGGTGGGTCATAAATGCATTTTGCCAATATTCTCCGCCGAGGTGTGACTGCTGGTCCGCATCTCTTAAAGTAAATCTCTTTATTCGGATAAATCAATGATCATGCCTGTCTACTACCAGGGATAGCACTGGATCAAAACTGTGAGAGGTCCCATGAAATTTTTCAGGACCCCGTAGGACTTAAAAAAACAAATTTAAGGGGGTCCCCCAAGAAATTGAGGGTCTTGCAGTTTGGGTGTTTGAAAATGTCGAAACTCATACAGTCGCTAAGACAGATACGCAGACTGCGCACGGCCAAGTTAGCACGTGTATATTATATACCTATGTCGTGACCATGTCATATTACTAAATCAGTAGAATATACTGATAGTGCCAGCGATTTAGAAATGATTTTTAATTTTATTTTTATTTTTTTACGACAGTTTTAATGAATTTATATTGTGAGCTAAAGGATGGATATGTAATTTACAGAATCTCTTAAGGTTTCAATTTCCATACATCGTCAAATTTAAGGGGTCCCTTCAATTTTGATTGGGACCCGCAAGTGAGCCTTTCCAATTTGAAACCTGACGCGTCAAACTAAAGAAGAAAGATGTTACCAGATATGTTTCAATGGAAATAACGAGTAGTGTGTAGTTGACAAGGAGCAGTCTCTACGTTATTTCCATTGGTCATAGGTTCTATTAGAGCCAAAGTTATAGGTAGGTTAGTGGTAACCTACGTTTAGAGCTCTTTTCAGAGCCACCATCTCTGTTCAGTGGAAAAGCGGCAATCCATCTGAACGGCTCTTCTCAGACCAACCAAAATTTCATAAGTAGGACAGGGCACCCACTCAAATCATCGGGCAGTCCAAATGATGATAATAATAGAGAAGTGGCAATCTTTTTGTTTTGTTTAATATTATAATAATCTGGTCCTGAAGAAGTCAAAGATACTCCTGACGACAGCTTGACAGTTTTAAACTTGTCCGACGGCGAACCCATTAAACTCTTAACTTGTATTACCGTAACATAACAATTTGGATGGGCTTTTTAAAGAACGACCCGTAATCTATTTTGGCCAACCTGGCACATATGATACTGAAATTCAGTCCCACAATATTAAGGGCAGCCTAATACCTCAACAATTTGAATGGGGGCTTTTTCAGTTCACATGGGGCTTTTAAAGAACGACCTATCATTTATTAAGGGCAGAAAAAAACCTCCTTCGCGCCGAAGACATATTTTAAAAGGTGAAGCTTCGCGCCGTCGCCGAAGCCGCTTCAAAAGGTGAAGCTTCGCGCCGTCGCCGGCGTAGCCAGAAAAACAACAACCCAACCTTCGCGCTGAACCATTTTAAAAGGTGAAGATTTACGCAGTCGCCGCCGTAGCCAGAAAAAAAGCCAACGTTCGCGCCGAAGTCATTTTTTAATAGGTGAAGCGGTGACGGCGCAAAGCTTCACCCTTTAAATAACATCGGCTACGGCGACAGCGCAAAGCCACAATTCTGCAGAAAAAGGAACCTGGTTCTGAGATCGAAGCGAGGTTATTTATGCTGCTTCGCCGGCGACGGCGCAAAACTTCACTCTTTAAAAAATCGGCGAGAGGCCAGACTTCAGAAAAATGGAGCTGCTTCATTAGCTGAGCTCAGTTGTTTTGTATGTCATCGGCGGCGGTGGCGCGATAGATGTTGATCGATTCATCTTTCATTTTGCAAGATCTCTACTTTCTCCTCGAAAACATTACATAAACGTAATTGACAAATATTCGACTTTGATTTACGGTTTACTATTTCCCCAAAACTATAGATGAAATTGAGTCACACGAATTTTGAAAAAAAACACCAGAAAAACAACAACCCACCTTCGCGCTGAACCATTTTAAAAGGTGAAGCTTTACGCAGTCACCGCCGTAGCCAGAAAAAAGCCAACGTTCGCGCCGAAGTCATTTTTTAATAGGTGAAGCGTTCGCCGTCGCCGAAGCCCATTTTAAGAAGGTGAAAGTTCGCGCCGTCGCCGTTTGCCTCCGTAGCCATAAAAAACAACCCACCTTCGCGCCGAAGCCGAACCATTTGCGGTTTCATGTTGGTTTCAGTATAAAATTATTAAAAATAGTCCTGATAGTTTTGCTTTGTACTTCTGTTATTAAAAAGAATATTCAAAAAGAATCCAACCCCAAGACTTTGCAAACAAACCCAACATTTGTTTGCCTTATATGGAAAGTTGTATGATGAACGTCTTGTTTGCCAGGCTTGTTTGATCAGTGACCTAAACAAATAGTTGGCGTGTCGTATAGCCAATGACGCGTATCTCATAGAAATAACGTATTTTAAAATAAGAATTATATGAATTCTCAAGACAAAGATAATTTAATCTCAAAATAACCCCAATTTCGAACTCGTTCAATATTTCTACGATTTATATACGCCGACGAAATTTGACCTTCAGAAAAGCTATATTTTCTTTTTATTGTACACACAATTTTAGACCAACCCAATCTCTAAAGGGTTTAGAATTAGCCTACTATACGTCTATGCCAACAGTTCCCTCAACGACACCTGTATCTTTGTGTGGCATCGCGTAAATAGCTGAACAGTGGGACTCTCATGGACTTTAAATCAATTACGGGTTCTGGGAAACTAGAATCATGGTTATTTTATAATTTAACAATTGTATAGGGAAAAATAAAATCCCTATCGCGGAATCAATAATTTTCGAAACGACCCCTCAATTAAACTCAGCCACGGTTATTACAGTGTCTATACCAGTGGTTCTCAATCTTTTTGCTCCACGACCCCTTTTGACATTCCTGGTCAGTACCGTGACCCCCAAAACAAAAATTGAATAAAAACACCAGCCGGATATCATAAATGAAACTGCTTTAGTTTGGATGCGAGCGTATAGCGAGCAGGAAATTTTGCATATTTGAACCGTTTCTTTTGGGTGTTTCTAAGCTTTTTTAAAGCGATATGTAACACGGTTCCCCCAAAACCTATATTTATGAGCCCTTCATGACCACCAGGAAAACCCAAAACGACCCCCATGGGGGTCACGACCCCAGGTTGAGAACCCCTGGTCTATACCATGCCCAAAAATTACACTCGGAGAACAAGTATTTCTTAAAGTTATATCATACACAAACTTTGATATCAATATTATCTTAGGATGCCGGACCCCGTCCTCCAAGGAGTGGATACTTTTAAAGGTATGCACCACACCTAATGGGGGAGCGTGTTGGCAGCGGTAGTCTTGCACCAATGAATTCCTGGTTCGATTCCGTGCACGGCCGGGCTTTTTGTGCATTTGATTTATCACGATCCATGCGCGCTCTCGCAGGTTTTCTCCGGGATCTCCGGTTTCCTCCTGCTTTCAAAATCGGTGATCAGTTGTTTTGGTTATCACCTAATGGAGGAGCTGCACTGAAAAATGGTGGATGTTACAATCTAAGTGCGGATAGGTTTGCGCCTGCATTGGCAGCAACCTAGTTGATGCGATCTGATTCTGATGATTCACCAGTGGCAGCGAAATTACAGCGCTTTGATCAATCTTGGAAAGGCGCTATATAAATCCAGATTATTATTATTATGATTATATTAATCATGCTAATGAAAAGAAGTTGAAGCAAGTTGAGTTTATCAGTGCGTAGTGTGTGCCTTGCGGTGACAATATGCGAGTGATATACCCGCATTTTATGCAAGGTATACCACCCAATGATACAAGTCATAGAAAAGGGAATATTTGGACAACTTATTTTCAAAAGTTGTGGTGACTTAAAAAACTTTAAAAGTGTCCACTCAATTTTTTATGAATGAGGTGTCAAACTACGGGAAACAAAATTCATCGAATAATGTATATCTCAGAATTTTGATACTAATTATCAATTTTGAGTTAGCTAACATACAAATACAAGCAACTAGGAACTTTTTAATGTATTTGTACAAAACCCGTTCAAAACGAAACAGGAGGGCCTAATAGTATAGGTAATGTTAAATCACATTTAGTATTTACATAAAATAATGATTTCGGATCGTATACGATAGATTTGGGAATTTGATTATCATTTCTTCGAAGAGGTGGTCCCTGCTTCTGCACTAGCTCCTGCTCATTTCTAATTCTGATTTTGGAATCGCTATATTTTTTTCTGTATTTTTTTCCTTATTCTAATTTGGATCAATGCATTTAATTAAGGTGTTTCTTTTTCTTTTTCAGGATGGCTATGCTGAAGAAAAAGATATTTCTTGGAAGCTTGCTTTTGATATTTGCTGTTTACACCCTGTACATTATACATGCATCTGATTCAATTGATGACACTGGTCTCGTGCAAGGGAAACATCAACAGATAGTAAGGTTACCACTCCACCATAACGTGATCAGTTGTAAATAGACAGACCTTCGGTGACTATAAGGTGGCTCTTGGCTAAGCCAAAAGTGTTGTTTTAGCCCATTGTCTGAAGATTCTGGAACTGAAAGTTTTATTTTAATCGGACATTTGGTTGCCGAGATAAGTTAGGAACACAACTGACTTTTTATTGTTTATGTTTTTTTCTTCAATTCCAGTTGAAATTATGTCTAATTATATGTATGTAATTTCCATTTGCATAATTAATTAGGTCCACTAATTAAATTGTTTAAACATTTTAATTAGTAGGTCTAATTATTTTAAAGGAAATCTACAGTTTTGACTCAGTCAATAGAGCCACCTTAACTACTTGTTCCGTTATAGGGCACTTTTATTATCTCTATCTTTATCAGTCTCTTTCATTCATCTGCTCATGTACGAGGGGGTATAACAGTTTTTGAAATCACCAAGAAGTAAAGGAGCCAGAAACTCTCAGACATCTTTAAAAAGTCCCTGTGCAAAGTCACACATTTCTCCCACTATTTATTACCTGTCCACAGACCGCCATTGTAGAGATCCTCAGATTGACCGCCATTGATTGATCCTCAGATTGCCTCAGATTGCGTTATTCCCAAAACAGCAATAAATAGTTTAAAGTTTTGACAGAAAGGGGTCAAAGGTCATTACAAACAAGCTTGGTGACAATAATCTTATGGGTAACATGGGGTGTACACAGATTGACCTCTAATGACCCTACATGCCATTTGACCCCTTTCTGTCAACACTTTAATAAACTATTTATTGCTGTTTTGCGAATAACGCAATCTGAGGCAATCTGAGGATCAATCAATGGCGGTCAATCTGAGGAGCTCAACAATGGCGGTCTGTGGACAGGTAATAAATAGTGGGAGAGATGTGTGACTTTGCACAGTGACTTTTTAAAGATGTTTGAAGGGTCACATATAAAAAAAGGTTTCTGGCTCCTTCACTTCTGGGTGATTTCGAAAACTTGTTGATACCCCTCGTATATAGCCAAATGGACCAAAAAACACAAACACAAAACAAAACAAAACAAAAAAGCAGCACCTCAACAAACAAGCATATAAACACACACCTCAAGAAAACCAACATACAAACAAACAAACAAACAAACAAAAAACGTATCAAGAAAAAACCAAAACCCGCGAAACCAAGATGCGTTCTGATCAACGATGATCGTCCACCAAGGAAAATAACTTCTCAGTGCTAAGTGGACTTTCTCATTAGTTTTAATTCCCATGTTTATTTAAAAACAAATTCAATTCATTCTACGCGTTTGCTTCTGCTTCACGTTAGGTAATATCAGTAAAGTTTCTGAATTTAATTTAACTTTATTTTCACAGCTGACGTCACAAAAGGCTCTGAACTACGAAATAGGAGATCTACGCCAAACCAACTGGTCGTTTATGAATCTAACAGGAAATTTTATAAGAAACGTACGTAGAGGAAATAGAAGCGGAATAACGAGTCATTTGACTTCAACTTACGAACTTATCGACAGCGATGATGCATCGTTCATCCATTATATACGTATTACAGCAAGAGATGACGCACGTCAGCAGTGTAAAAGCGGAGGCGATTTTTGGACAGCCACTTTGTCGGAGGTATCTGGAAATTTCAGCACCGCAGGACATATTGTCGATCATGAAAACGGTACCTATAGCTTGTATTTCATTGCAGCGTGGCAGGGGATTTCTGAGGTGAATATCACCCTGGTTCATCCGGGTGCTGCTGTAGAATATCTTCGGGAACATGTATGGACACAATTTCGCATATGTTATAATGGCAATTTTCGTCGTGGAGAGGACAAGTCGGATTCAAAGTGTTCAATTGTTTCTTCCACATCAGCACAGTGGACAGATAAGTGTGTATTTTCCCATCCGTTGGCTCTTGGAAACCATGTATTTGTTTGCGACTTACCAGAGAAAAATTTGTCGTGCGATAGCTTGATCTCTTACGGAAACGATAACATGTCGCATATTCGTCAAGCACAAATAGCCAAGGGCTTAATCACAGGGCATGAACACCTTTTCAAAAAGTGAGTTCCAATTTAGTTTATCTTTCAAACCAAGCCTTTGCAATTACTTTGAACGTTCAGTTTATAAATATAGACGCATCTGTCAGCTAGAAATATTGTAAGACAATCTCATACATGAATATTCTCCAGGGTGTCCCGGAAAACCTGCAAATTTATTTTGACTTTTAAGCCATGATTTTAATTATTGTTTGTTTTTATTTCCAGCCGGATGTACTGTAGAGTACGGAATGGGCCAACACTAATAAGCACACGAAGTGGAGGTTGGTATCATATCATAGCAGATCTCATAACTTAAAATTGTAGGCACCCACTCCATCGAAATCGTTATCTGTATTTGCTGCATATTTGTATCGTGGATGTTTATTCCGATATTGTCTAAATCCGATGATACGATACGGTTACTCTCACTTCGTTCATAGAATCTTATACAAGTGACCGTGTCGTAGTTATGAGCGAGTTTGGTTTTATGACGTTATTTTTCATACTACGAACGTGCATTGAAGCCACGGGATTCGGGTCAAACACGCTAGTCATAAGAGTCGTTAGTCATAAGGGTCACTAGTCATAATGGTCGCTAGTCATAAACCCTAACCCTAACCCTAACCCTAACCCTAACCCTAACCCTAACCCTACCCTAACCCTAACCATACTCTACCCTAACCCTAACCCTAACCCTAACCCTAAACCTAACCCTAAACCTACCTTAAACATAACCCTAACCATAAGATACTTGTATGACTAGCGCACTCGTGGTATAGGAAAATACACATTATGACTAGCGACCCATGACCAGCGGGTAGACCCCCGGGATTCATGTCCCACCAGAAATCACACCATTTCTATGGGTGGTGCCCACCGACCGAATATTATGTATGCAACGGTGTCCATGATTGGCTGTTTGGTTAGCTTTACATAAAGCATACAGCTGAATATTTGAATTATAATCATGCACTACCAAGCAAATACTGGCAAATAACTTTAAATAACATATTTATTTGTATATCAATTGCAATCAACGTGAATATACTAAATATATTTCATTATTATATGTGGGACTCCTTTTAGCCCATGTATTTACAAAAAGAAGTTGAAGCAAGTTGAGTTTATCAGTGCGTAGTGTGTGCCTTGCGGTGACAATATGCGAGTGATATACCCGCATTTTATGCAAGGTATACCACCCAATGATACAAGTCATAGAAAAGGGAATATTTGGACAACTTATTTTCAAAAGTTGTGGTGACTTAAAAAACTTTAAAAGTGTCCACTCAATTTTTTATGAATGAGGTGTCAAACTACGGGAAACAAAATTCATCGAATAATGTATATCTCAGAATTTTGATACTAATTATCAATTTTGAGTTAGCTAACATACAAATACAAGCAACTAGGAACTTTTTTAATGTATTTGTACAAAACCCGTTCAAAACGAAACAGGAGGGCCTAATAGTATAGGTAATGTTAAATCACATTTAGTATTTACATAAAATAATGATTTCGGATCGTATACGATAGATTTGGGAATTTGATTATCATTTCTTCGAAGAGGTGGTCCCTGCTTCTGCACTAGCTCCTGCTCATTTCTAATTCTGATTTTGGAATCGCTATATTTTTTTCTGTATTTTTTTCCTTATTCTAATTTGGATCAATGCATTTAATTAAGGTATTTCTTTTTCTTTTTCAGGATGGCTATGCTGAAGAAAAAGATATTTCTTGGAAGCTTGCTTTTGATATTTGCTGTTTACACCCTGTACATTATACATGCATCTGATTCAATTGATGACACTGGTCTCGTGCAAGGGAAACATCAACAGATAGTAAGGTTACCACTCCACCATAACGTGATCAGTTGTAAATAGACAGACCTTCGGTGACTATAAGGTGGCTCTTGGCTAAGCCAAAAGTGTTGTTTTAGCCCATTGTCTGAAGATTCTGGAACTGAAAGTTTTATTTTAATCGGACATTTGGTTGCCGAGATAAGTTAGGAACACAACTGACTTTTTATTGTTTATGTTTTTTTCTTCAATTCCAGTTGAAATTATGTCTAATTATATGTATGTAATTTCCATTTGCATAATTAATTAGGTCCACTAATTAAATTGTTTAAACATTTTAATTAGTAGGTCTAATTATTTTAAAGGAAATCTACAGTTTTGACTCAGTCAATAGAGCCACATTAACTACTTGTTCCGTTATAGGGCACTTTTATTATCTCTATCTTTATCAGTCTCTTTCATTCATCTGCTCATGTACGAGGGGGTATAACAGTTTTTGAAATCACCAAGAAGTAAAGGAGCCAGAAACTCTCAGACATCTTTAAAAAGTCCCTGTGCAAAGTCACACATTTCTCCCACTATTTATTACCTGTCCACAGACCGCCATTGTAGAGATCCTCAGATTGACCGCCATTGATTGATCCTCAGATTGCCTCAGATTGCGTTATTCCCAAAACAGCAATAAATAGTTTAAAGTTTTGACAGAAAGGGGTCAAAGGTCATTACAAACAAGCTTGGTGACAATAATCTTATGGGTAACATGGGGTGTACACAGATTGACCTCTAATGACCCTACATGCCATTTGACCCCTTTCTGTCAACACTTTAATAAACTATTTATTGCTGTTTTGCGAATAACGCAATCTGAGGCAATCTGAGGATCAATCAATGGCGGTCAATCTGAGGAGCTCAACAATGGCGGTCTGTGGACAGGTAATAAATAGTGGGAGAGATGTGTGACTTTGCACAGTGACTTTTTAAAGATGTTTGAAGGGTCACATATAAAAAAAGGTTTCTGGCTCCTTCACTTCTGGGTGATTTCGAAAACTTGTTGATACCCCTCGTATATAGCCAAATGGACCAAAAAACACAAACACAAAACAAAACAAAACAAAAAAGCAGCACCTCAACAAACAAGCATATAAACACACACCTCAAGAAAACCAACATACAAACAAACAAACAAACAAACAAAAAACGTATCAAGAAAAAACCAAAACCCGCGAAACCAAGATGCGTTCTGATCAACGATGATCGTCCACCAAGGAAAATAACTTCTCAGTGCTAAGTGGACTTTCTCATTAGTTTTAATTCCCATGTTTATTTAAAAACAAATTCAATTCATTCTACGCGTTTGCTTCTGCTTCACGTTAGGTAATATCAGTAAAGTTTCTGAATTTAATTTAACTTTATTTTCACAGCTGACGTCACAAAAGGCTCTGAACTACGAAATAGGAGATCTACGCCAAACCAACTGGTCGTTTATGAATCTAACAGGAAATTTTATAAGAAACGTACGTAGAGGAAATAGAAGCGGAATAACGAGTCATTTGACTTCAACTTACGAACTTATCGACAGCGATGATGCATCGTTCATCCATATACGTATTACAGCAAGAGATGACGCACGTCAGCAGTGTAAAAGCGGAGGCGATTTTTGGACAGCCACTTTGTCGGAGGTATCTGGAAATTTCAGCACCGCAGGACATATTGTCGATCATGAAAACGGTACCTATAGCTTGTATTTCATTGCAGCGTGGCAGGGGATTTCTGAGGTGAATATCACCCTGGTTCATCCGGGTGCTGCTGTAGAATATCTTCGAGTTTGGTTTTATGACGTTATTTTTCATACTACGAACGTGCATTGAAGCCACGGGATTCGGGTCAAACACGCTAGTCATAAGAGTCGTTAGTCATAAGGGTCACTAGTCATAATGGTCGCTAGTCATAAACCCTAACCCTAACCCTAACCCTAACCCTAACCCTAACCCTAACCCTAACCCTACCCTAACCCTAACCATACTCTACCCTAACCCTAACCCTAACCCTAACCCTAAACCTAACCCTAAACCTACCTTAAACATAACCCTAACCATAAGATACTTTTATGACTAGCGCACTCGTGGTATAGGAAAATACACATTATGACTAGCGACCCATGACCAGCGGGTAGACCCCCGGGATTCATGTCCCACCAGAAATCACACCATTTCTATGGGTGGTGCCCACCGACCGAATATTATGTATGCAACGGTGTCCATGATTGGCTGTTTGGTTAGCTTTACATAAAGCATACAGCTGAATATTTGAATTATAATCATGCACTACCAAGCAAATACTGGCAAATAACTTTAAATAACATATTTATTTGTATATCAATTGCAATCAACGTGAATATACTAAATATATTTCATTATTATATGTGGGACTCCTTTTAGCCCATGTATTTACAAATTACGAGGTTTACTTCCGGCGAACCTTTGTGCGCATGATCAAACAAAAATAAATATTACTTACTTATGACTAAATACATAATTAGTGCAATGTGCAACACATGTTACAGATGGTATTTGTAGGTCTGTATCGTTTGGTAAATATTAATAATTCTTGCCCACAATTGCCGAATATAGTATTTTTATGGACATCGTAGCTCTATATTGTCATTAATTTAAATAACAATATTGGCCCATCTAAACCACTTTGACGATCCACGTGTATCAATATTTCACGCGCATCTTACGCACTCTGAAATGGACGTTATCACATCTGATTACGTCATCAAATTGATGAATTGTGCATTCGATGCACATAGCAGAGGCCTAACATAGGCCTAACATAGCGTACTGATTTTTTTCTCTCGAAATTTGGCAAAGTCCAGATACGGTCATCAAATTCTCGGCAAAAATATGTTTCTTATGGGGCTGTCACATAGTGCCGGGTGAGTTGGGTGGCCCCCGGGGGTGGCCCCTTACCGTGTAATAAAAAAACAGAGTCCAACACGGTAACACATCAGCACAAAATAACAACGGCCGCATTGATTTTTTTTTGTCACCGGGTCCATACCGACTATACCGGGTCTATACCGGGTCCTCACCGGCCTGGTACCGGGCTCACAGTCCTCGTACAGTTCTAGCTTACCGTTCTCATCGGGTGCATACCACCTCCTCACCGGGTCCTCACCGGGCGGAACGCCTGGGTACCGACCGAACCGCCTTGATGACGTCATCAAACCGCCCTTTATAAGGTGAGCGCTCAAGCTCGCCGCTTCACTCGCATTCCGGACTTCGTACGAGCAACATCTACGTCTCTGTATTTGTTATTATTTAGGCGGCATGCGCCCGTTCGCAACTCATTGCTAAGATGGTCGATGTCCATCACCGCCCTGCGAACGGGCACGAAATGGGTGCTCCGTCTTTATACCGTCCTCATATTGGGCTCCCACCGTTCGCCGCCGCTTTTACTCACCCGGCAGGAATTTTGTGCATGCTCAAAACTCCTGCCGGGCGCGGATGGCCGACAAAGTCCCCTGAGCGTGTTCAACAGACGGGAAACGGCCCACCGTGTGTCCGTACTGTGTGCCTAGACAAGTTCCACCAGTCCCCGAAGTGTCGTCCCGCACCCGCTGAACTAATATACCCAGAATGCATAGCGCGGTCCTCCACTTGGGGACTGGTCACAAAGCGTGAAAATAGAAGGAGCAAATAAAATCGGAATTGTGATTTTATTTACATACATAAATATGCATGTCACGCAGATCTGCCGGCACGACGCGGCGCGGCTCGCGGCGCCGGCGGGTGATGGTTCAGCCATGGACTTGGTTCAGCAGATGTTGACGATTAGTAAAAGAGTAAAACTATTGATTTTGGGGAAGTTATTCACCTAAAGAAGCCTCTTCTGTAAAGAAAGAGTACAATAAAACACATTCGAACCATTCCCGTGCCTCCTCAACCATGTCAACTCATCTCGCGAAGTAGTCAGCAGATCCCAGATGGCCAGATTTTAGCGTCAGCGTCAAATCAACAGAATTGTGCCGGATTATTATGCTGTTCCTCGGTAATTAAAAAAAACACCATAATTCTAGGCATACATAGCCTAGTTCGACTGTTCTGTGTTGTGAGTTGAGCGGCTGCTGCTCTCGTTCATTGACATTGATGATAACAAGCCTTTTTTAAAGCTTGTTGTACCGGCCGGCCAGATGATTCTCCTACTTAGTCTTAGACATAAATAAGTGTTGTTCATGCCCAGCCTAGGCTTTACGACTACGTCTTACGAGGTTAGTACTTTTTGTGTATTATTACTAGGCCTAGTACTATAGCCTAGTAGGCTATATAATAGTTCATACATTTACATGACGTATAGCTTAGGCGGGAGCTTAGGCTGGCCTTATTAGGCCTAGGTCGGGTGGGGACTAGGGAGACCCTTTTTTAAGCCTAGAGCTAGAGAGGGGGACACTTTTTAGGCCTACTTTTCCACAGATATCATGATAGTATTACTAATTAGTTAGTCAATTTATGCCATTCATAACCTCCACAGATTTGTGTAGCGGCTTCATGCTCTTCATGCAGGCTTCCTCCTGTGCCATTTGTACGCTTTCTTGCACTCCTTCGTACGCTTTCTTGCACTCCTTCGTACGCCTTCCTGCATTCCTTCGTACGCCTTTGGCGCTACCTTCGAACGCCTTCCAGCGCTACCTTTGTACGATTTCCTGCGATACATTTGCGCTTTCCTGCGATACCTTTGCGCTTTTCTCCGATACATTTACGCTTTCCTGCGATACCTTTACGCTTTCCTGCGAAATGTTAACGCTTTCCTGCGCTACCTTAGTATTGCATGCTTTCCTGCGCCAGCTCTATACGGGCCTCCTGTGCCAGCTTTGTAGGCCTAGTAAGTGCATCAGCTCTGTATGAAGCCTCCTGCACCAGCTTAGTACGCCAGCTTCGTACGCCTTTATGCAAAAATTCATGTTCAATTGACATCTATTCTTTTCTCATGTCTAAAGGCTCACAGCAAAATTGTTCACTTTATTTGTTGGGAGTGGCTCTTTTAACTTCGTTCTTTTCTTCCATCTTTTCTTACTTTCATTTCATTTAGCCAGCATGCTTTTGTATGTGGGCGATTACATGAAAATGTGACGGAGCAAAAAAACTGAAAATTGCCCCAAAAGATTTATTTTTACCTCTATGTTGTTCAAAGCTCATGCAAAGGTTCAGGAAAAAAATTGTTACAACATTTGGCTAATGTTTACTATGAAAAAATTCTACTTTTCTTACCCCAAAAATGGTAACACGTGTTACCGGAGCAACACTTTTTTGAAAATATTTACTTTATTGATTTGATTATAAATATTTTAAACAGGTTCGCCGTCGGTGTAGAAAAGAGACAATAATGGGAAAACGATCTCGCCCGGGAATCGAACCCAGGATCTGTTGATTGCTTGTCAACTGCCTTGTCCATTGGGCCACAAGACCTCGCATGGTAAAGCATCTGAAATTCAAACCTAACCGATTTCGTTTCCCAGTCTCCTGCCACAAGTATTACCCGGAGTAGCTCGGGCCTATACAAGTGTAAATCAAGTGCCGTCCTCCCTGTAGAGGGAAAATACATAGAAATAATAGGCATATACGACGGGTATTAAACAAATTATAAATATTTTAAACAGGTTCGCCGTCAGGGTAGAAAAGAGACAATAATGGGAAAACGATCTCGCCCGGGAATCGAACCCAGGATCTGTTGATTGCTTGTCGACTGCCTTGTCCATTGGGCCACAAGACCTCGCATGGTAAAGCCCTCGCATGGTAAAGCATCTGAAATTCAAACCTAAGCGATCTCGTTTCCCAGTCTCCTGCCACAAGTATTCTTCTTCTTCTACTTCTTCTTCCGATAAAGTTAATCAATTATATGAATATAGTCGCACTGCGTATCCCTGGAACCTAGGAATACATATTGAATTTTACGATGAGGTCTGCAACTATTTAACGTGTTCAGGGTGAGCGTCTGAATACTCGGGACCAACGGCTTAACGTGAATCTCCAAATCACGGAGACACTGACACTCACTGTATAGACCTGCACGTTGAACACAGTGAATGGGGTAGAGGAGAAATTCTACAATTAAATAGATTATCAGCTAACCACGGAAAGAAGATCCGATAACTATACCTAACTGAATTCAGACTTCATTGTAAAATTTCCGACCTAGATAGGAACTTTTTGGGATGTACAAAGAATCCTGGTTTCAAGGCGACTTGAACCCACGATTCTGTGATTGAAAGAATATTCCCGACCGACGATCAGCGCGCTAGACCGCTCGGCCACCTCTATTACCCGGAGTAGCTCGGGCCTATACAAGTGTAAATCAAGTGCCGTCCTCCCTGTAGAGGGAAAATACATAGAAATAATAGGCATATACGACGGGTATTAAACAAATTATAAATATTTTAAACCGGTTCGCCGTCGGGGTAGAAATGAGACAATAATGGGAAAACGATCTCGCCCGGGAATCGAACCCAGGATCTATTATTTCTATTTATTGATTTGGTTTTAATTTACGCTACTTATAATTTTAATTCTACTAGTTATGCCCTATTTAAAAATAGTAAACAATTAGATAAATACATAACCACCACTCTACAATAGGCCATCAAAATGTCGTAACGCGTGTTACTCAAACTCATAAAACGTGCTAAAACCTCAATTTTTCAAGTGTTATTTATCACTATTTATGGTTAATATGTTAGTTCAATTGCCAAAGTCAAAATTAATTTTAATTTATAAATATAATAAAGAATCTAAGGCTAGTAAATTATGGCTGGACAAAGTGTAACGCGTGTTACCGTAACACGTGTTACCGACTATTTTGCATTTTACAAAAAAGTGAGAACTTTAATTCTTGTTATTATTCTAGTTTTATAAACCTTATAAAGGTACTTGCTTACAGTAGTGACCAATTGATTGTAGGTTGGTTAGTTGAAATACACAAGCAAAACAAAGTTGGGATTTTTTTAGTGCGTCTTTTTTCGTAACGCGTGTTACCGATATTCGGAGCGGTCTTACATTAACATGAGCTAATATTTCATATTGGTGTTAGCATGAGGATCTAGCCTTAAGTCTTGGGTATTACAATACAAAAGATGAAAACTTCATTCAAATTACTTTTACAATTATAGAGTGGAGAATAAAGAATGGCGCGCTTAAATGTAACGCGTGTTACCGTGGAATCGCCCATATATGCTTTTTAAGCCTGTCTCGAGCATTTTGCTTGAGCCTGGTCCCTTCAGGACCCAAGCGCGTATACAAACAAATATGGGCCTATACCAATTTTGTCTTGACATCATTCATATAAACCATATATTTTTTGAAAAATTTGAAAAAATATATATATATTTTTTAAATGTCCGACCGACCGACCCGATTTTAAATTTTTGGCACTTGAGGGCAACACAACATTTCTTTTTGTTGGCCTTATCACTTATCAGACTTTTGCATGCCCGCTGCAGCTCACGGCCTACTGCCACATCGGCGGTACGAATATATCTTTTTACCGGCCGATATTGGAAATCATTTGGTTTAATCTTTTCGAAAAAAGAAGGAAAAACATGGGACAGCGCAGCAGCAGGCCTTTTAAAACTTAGGTTTGGAAGTTTCTTCCATCTATTTTAGGTATGTGAAAATATGTACATCGCAAAATATTGACCAACAACCCGGTATGTAAACAGCTGCAATGCAGGCTTGCTTCTGTCGAAAAAAGCGGCGGTTTTGCTAGTAAACAAAAATGAATTTAAATGCATGATAAATCAACTTTCTCATGATTCAGCCGTGTCGTGGCCGTGGCCGTGGCCGTGTTTTAAATGGATGTCATGAATGTGCGCGCCCGCGTGTGCGTAAGTGCCCTACCAATGCGCGTGTTTGTGCAAGGCGCAGCTCGCGCGGTAAGCAAATTGCTGTCAAAAAGTGCTCCGTCATTTGGGCTGGAACATTTCCAGTCGTCACAACAGCAAACGCAGTGGAGCGTATTGTACGACTGGAGGATAAAGTCTAACTGTGTGCCGCCGTCAACACCAAATTGTTCACACGGTGGCGAACAGCGACTTTAGCGAACTCCTGACGTTCCTCATTTTTGAGGAACGAATGCTGAGCGTATAACTAGCGTCCAAGTAGCCAATGACAGCGCATGCGTGTCGTCCATCCAACGAATGCTGAACGTTCGCAACAAATGGTCAACGAATGACAAACGTATGCCCAGCGTGTCACGAACGAACGAATGACAGCTTACACGAACGCACCCCTACACCTACAATTCCAAAAACGACTGGCACACTTCTGCCTGGGATTTGTTAAAGCTGTCACATTGTTGCGTATAGAGCTAACGTGTGCCCAACGATTTTGAAAATTTGAGTGTACGTTTGTGTAATGCCCCAGGCACATGCACTGGCACTCAAAATTATTACCGCACTGCATACCTGATATAAACATGCATTGTATCTAATAAAATATGCCATATATCAACCATAATACATTTTGGGTGTGTTCTTTATTCATTTGTAATCCATAAATTCATGTTTGTATCTTGTTTCATTCATTAAAACTGTCAGAATTGATCATTGATTACAAGAACTTGATCAACACACGTAAAAAACACATAGACATTTGCCTAATTCATTATTCATGTGCTCATTATCGCCGTGTTTTAGGTATGGGACAAAAAAGGGGAGATTTTGAAACGGTAATTAAAAGGCTATCAGAATCTTTATGGATGTGCAGGTTTTTCAAATACCTTTAGGGGGTCTACAAACTCCTAGTAAATATCCCCTTGAACGTGAAAGCTACTCTCCAATTAGCTAGGTACCTTTTTAAAAACATGTTTTGATCAATGTGAGAAGTCCGGCGCTGTAAAAGAGAACCAGCCAAAATGGCCTGGGATTTGCACCCGGGGTTGCATTGCGCAAATAACAAAACTACGAAAACAAGAGAGCTATCTAGCTTCGTAAAGGGGCACATTTTTGCTCTATCATCGGAAAATATCTCAAACCGAGAGATAGCACGGCGTTTTTTAGGAATAAATGAGTCCTCTGTTCGCTACAATTTAAAGAAACAACAATAATCTGGAAGTATGGAAAATCGGTGTAGAAGCGGACGGCCAAAGGTGATGACAGAGGCAGCGGAGCGAAACCTAGTAACACGATGCAAGCGATCACCGTTCATCAAATCCGCTACACATTTCCGCTGTGATATCCGTGAAGCTACCGGCACTGCCCCTACACTGCAAAAAGGTTGCTTAAAATACGTTGCTAAAAGTACTTTTATCATTCGTTGGTTGACGTGTTGATTAAAATTCATTCAATATATGTAGAAAGTTAGGCGTTGTATAAAAGTAAAAAATCCCCAACGTTGAGCAATTCGTCGAAAACAATGTCCTTACAATGTTGGTGGAAACTGTTTCTGTTGCTAAAATATGTTGCGTAAAAATATTCCACTTTGGCAACTGTTGCATGAGCATTGAGGACAATCACGCAACAGTTGATGCAAGTTACGCACATGTGAATTTTAGGCAACTGTTGTCCAAAAAAGCCAATTTCGTGAGCTGTTGCATACTTGAACAACTGTTGAGTGAATATAATTGCCTAACTTTTGAGTAACTAGAAATAGAATTGTTCAACTGTTGATGAAAACATGTTATCCAACGGTGTTGGGCAAATTTTACTTAACAGTTGAGCGGTTGCATACTTGAACAACGTTGTGTAAAATGTTGAGTAAATATTTAAGCAACCTTTTTGCAGCGCAGGACCACAATTATATTTATTCTGTCTTGGCATCCAAAAAGGAATACACTGACAAATAGTTTAAAATCGCCATCCTTGTTTGACATTATTTGTTTATGAATATCATTTCAACGGTGTTATAGCGATGAATATTGAATAGTCGATTTTTATAGCCAAAAAATACACGACATGGACATATACTGAATAGTTCATGTCATGTGATCTATTTTGCACCAAAAGAATCACATAAATATGTTTATGTATTATATAATATGGACTATTTATACCTTCATACCCAGATAGCAAGACTACGTTTGGCAAACGCATAAATGAGATTGGATCAAGACTATTCTTTTCTCATGTCTGAAGGCTGACAGCAAAATTGTTAACTTTATTTGTTGGGAGTGGCTGTTTTTAATAATAATTCAACCAGCATGCTTATATAGGCTTTTTAAGCCTGGCCCGAGCAATTTGCTTGAGTCTGGTCCCTTCAGGACCCAAGCGTGTCTGTACGGACCGACCGTGTAAACAAACAAACAAACAAACAAACGTTCACAGTAATAACACCATTGATAAGAGATGTCAGATATCATGTATAAGCCTATAGTTTAATAACATGTAAAATAAATTACAGATTCACTACTGAACGGGAATAGTGTATGTAGCTCTGCTGCATCGCCTAGAATTCCCATTACAAGTTACCGGTTCACTACCGCGCACCGGGAGGAAGTGATGTATGTAGCTCTGCTGCATTGCCCAGAATTCACATTATTTTTGCCTACCGCGTGTTGCTATACAAAAATGCTCAATATATAATAAAAACTTGACTCAAATAAAAAAACCAACATATGGCTATATTTGATCAATTAAGCAACAGTTGCTATACAAAAATGCTCAATATATAATGAAAACAATTCACAAATTAAGCAACAGTCACAAAATGCCCAACAAATGGTTAATTAATAATACTCAACTGTTGTGTAATTAAAATTGTGCAACTGCTGAGTAACTGGAATTGTTCAACTGTTGGTGAAAACATGTTATCCAACGGTGTTGGGTAAATTTTACGCAACTGTTAAGCGGTTGCATACTTCAACAACGTTGTGTAAAATGTTGAGTAAATATTTAAGCAACCTTTTTGCAGTGTAGCATTTATACCGTCAAACGGCGACTCGCGGATAATGATCTCTCGGCATATTGTCCTAGATCAGTGCCACTGCTTCAGCCAAGTCATATCAGAGCCAGGAAAGAGTTTGCAAAAGATTACAAGTCTTGGGATGAAGATGACTGGAGTTCTCTGGTCAGATGAATCTAGATTTTGTCTTTTCCGCAGTGATGGCAAGGGGTACGGTACGTGAGGAGACCAACTAGCAAATCACTTGTCCCGCGCTACACCAAGCCTACAGTGAAACATCGCGGAGGGGGCATCATGGTTCGGGGATGTTTTCTCGGGCTGGTGTTGGTGATCTGGTACTAGTTGATGGCATGAATAAAGAAAAATATCTGAGCATCCTTGAGGATGACATGCTACCATCTGCACATCGTTTGATTGGCCCAGATTTTACTTATCAGTAAGATAACGCCTCGTGTCATACAACAGGTTTGATTCAAGATTGTTTTCGGGACCTAACACCAGCGGCATTACAAGAAACGGGTGTGGTTTGGAACTTCGATGTGTTGGAATGGCCTGCTCAGTCGCGCGACCTTAACCCCATAGAAAATCTTTGGAATGCCTTAGAGGAAGATTTGAAGAAGAGAGCAGTTAAGCCAAGATCCAAGAGTCAGCTCTTTGAAGAGGTTAAGATTTCATGGGAAAACTTGTCCCCAGTTTACCTCATGCATCTCACCGACAGTATGATTCATCGATGTCGCGATATCGTCAAAGCAAGAGGATTTCACATCGACTACTACCTTTAGTCCCCAAGGCGGCCCTTGGCTAATCCCAAACACAACAGCTCTTTAGGGCTACCCAATCTTCCAAAAAGAGATGACCTAGTGTTGTTTTCCCTTAATAAAAAGAGAATAAATGCAAAACGACAGTTCCAACTGTCCAGCAGGGCACACGATATGGATCCCGTAGAATTCAATAGAGACAAACAAACAAAGTAAATAAATAAAGGCAAAACTGCAAGTCTCAACATATGGTGAGTGGGAGAGGTGATGATGGTGAGGGGGTAGAAGAAGGGGGAGAAAGATGTGGTCGACGTTTCGACTGGATATACCAGTCTTTATCAAGTTTAGGTAGAGCAAGACAGTATTTGCTAATAAGCAAAATACAAGGCAAGCTCATAAAAGTTAATAAAAAGAAAGAAAGAAAAACATATCCCTACATTTCCCCAAATAAAGAAACCTCACAAATTAAACACCGAAACAAAACTCCACACTTTAATATTACACATGTTCGAGAGGTTACAGTTTCTGAATCTGATCATCGTATGATCACATAATTGATATAACCCTTTTACAAGATTTCTTAGCTACATTTTGATACCTCATATGCCACCAATAGGAAAAGGCCCATCGTGTGTCATCCTGAGACTAATATACCTACATTTCCTACTTTAGGTATATTAGTCTCAGGTGTCATCATCGTGTGCCACCGTCCGCACCAATTTTTCCACACGAACGAACACGCGGATAAAGGGTGTGCTTTTTCGACAACAACGCGGGTCCGCGCTAATGGACCCTTCACATGTATCCGGGTGAGCTGGGCGACCCCTTACCGTCTTATAGAAAGGCAACAGAGTCCAACACGGTAAACAATCAGCAAAAAATGTCAACGGCCGCATTGATTTTTTTTGTCACCGGGTTCATACCGTTATATACCGGGTCCTCATCGGTCTGGAACCGGGCTCATACCCACCTCCTCACCATTTCTTCACTGACCGAAACGCGGTACCGGCCGAACCGCCTTGATAACGTCATCAAACCGGCCTTTATAAGTTGAGTGCTCAAGCTCGCCGCTTCACTCACATTCCAGGAATCTCTCACATGTATCCGTGTGAGCTGGCCGGCCCCTTACCGTGTGACAAATTGATGCAGACGGCAGTACACGGTGATGACACACGGTGGGCCGTTTTCCGTCCGTTGAACACGTTGCCGGGTAAATTGCCGGCCATACGCGCCCGGCAGGACTTTTGAGCACGCTCAAAACTCCTGCCGTTTCCTGCCGGGTGAGTAGAAGCGGCGGCGAACGGTGAGAGCCCGGTTTGAGGACGGTATAAAGACGGCGCACCCGTTTCGCGCCCGTTCGCAGTAGTGGTAGGCGGCCAGCTTACCGTCTAATAGAAAAACAACAAAGTCCAAACAATCAATAAAAAATGTCAACGGTCGAATTGATTTTCTGTTGTCGTCACCGTTATATACCGGGTCTATACCGGGTCCTCACCTGCCGGATACCGGGCTCACCGTCTTCAAACATGTCTAGCTTACCGTCCTCACCGGGTGCATAACACCTCCTCACCGGGTCCTCGGTCCATACCGTTTTACACCGGGTCTGTACCGGGTTCTCACCGGCCTGGTTCCGGGCTCACCGGCCTCATACAGTTCTAGCTTACCGTTCTCCCAGTGTCCTCACCGTGTGCATACCACCTCCATACCGAGTCCTCACCGGTCGGAACGCCTGGGTACCGGCCTAACCGTCTTGATTACGTCATCAAACCGCCTTTTTTAAGCTGAGCGCTCAAGCTCGCCGCTTCATTTGCATGCCGGAATTCGTACGACTAACATGTTTTTTGTTGTTGTTGTTTGATTTGTGTATTTGTTTAATTATTTTGCTGTTGATTTGTTTGTCTATTTGTTTGTGTGTTTATGTTTTGTTTAATTGTTTGTCTTGTTGTTTATTTATTTGTGTTTATTTATTTATTTTATTTATTTGTCTATTTGTTTTGTTCATTTATTCATTTGTTTGTTTGTTTATTTATTTGTTTGTTTATCCTATGTTTGTTTGTCTGTTTGTTTGTTTAAATATTTGTTTGGTTATTTATTTGACTATTTGTTTGTCGACGGTTAACCAACAATCATGATCCCGTTCTCAGCCCGTCGCTAAGATGGTCGACGTCCACCACCGTCCACCACCGCCCTGCGAACGGGCGCAAAACGGGTGCGCCGTTCTTATACCGTACTCATACCGGGCTCTCATCGTTCGGCGCCGCTTTTACTCACCCGCCAGGAGTTTTGAGCATGCTCAAAACTCAGGTGGCCGACAAAGTCCCCTGAACGTGTTCAACGGACGGGAAACGGCCCACCGTGTGTGCCGCCATCCGCACCCATTTTTTTACACGGTAAGGGGCCGCCCAGCTCACACGGATACATGTGAAGGGCCCATAAGGGTATCGCAAATGTCAGAGATTGTTTTTCACCTGAATCCGCGCTTAGGGTACCTTGGGCCGATAGTCACAAACATTGTAAAAATAGCCCAAAATGGTAGGCCTATATTACAAAATTACTAATAAAACTGAATTACATAATTACGTCACGCATTAATCTTTTGCTAAGAAGTAGGGTTTGTCGAGTCACTGTTTCATTCTTTGAGAACATAGTGCAAGCGTAGTTGTTGATTATTACAATTGTTGTACATGAGTTGCCCCGGGTTCTAAGTAATGTTACCCTAAATCCTCTGTTACACAGGAATATTCTGTAGAAATCATACTTATAGAATGGTTAACAATTCACAATTAATGCCCATTTTGTAATTCAATTACTATTTAGATGGACGGAAGCTCATCTCCACCTCGACGTTAACACCAATTGCAAAGAGAAAGCCTGCCCTTAGTTCTGGATATTGGGAAGGAACTAAATGGATATCGCTTCTACATGACCAAGACCAGTTCGACAATAACCATCGCATTGGTGAATGTCTTCGAGACAAGCAAATGTTTGTCCTCGGAGATTCCACCCTTCTTCTAATATACAAAGAACTTTGTTTACAATTTGGAGTTCCCCATTTCCCACGTGTCAAGCATGACAAACATTCACCATTAGAGGCACTACCTAGCTTTGTGCACATTGAGGATTATAATCTTACTATAAATAAGGCATTTCACCATATTAGAAGTGGTGATCCTAGATATTTCAGTTTTGCTGTTTTCGAAGTAGACGTTCTTGATTCATTAGGTACAGATTCTTCATCATGTGATTATATTATATTGTTAGGTTTTGGAATACACTTTAGGCAATGGAGTCGCAGTGCCTTTGTGGACAGGGTCACTCACATCAAGTCCGCTATTTTACGGTTCCGCAAACGATGCCCGAAAGCGCCAATAATTATATAAGGGCCCACACATGTCTAGCAATGTTGAGACCGCGAAGGATTTTCAGTATCTAGCAATGGGTCTCTCAGATTTATTTGTAAAGGAGATACTGACAACTATGAAGCTACACTTTCACCACACAGGGGTTTTATTTTTTGATACTTGGGATATGAATCTGTCATTTCCTGCACCAGATGAAATACATATGCCTGTAACTGCCGTGAAGCAAGAAATGTATATGATTCTGTCAATGATATGCTTGTAATAGGATCAAGCTCGATCCTCGATTAAATGACGTAGATTTAACTTTATGGAGAATATTGTTGCAGCCTTTTCCAAACTCTGTGCAGTCATTACGCTCAAAAAGCCAGTAACACGCCAGAGTTCAGATTACCCATTCCGCGTACAAACAAGGCCATTGACTGACTCTTTAGGGGCTCTCATTTATTTCATGATTTATATATGAGTTATCGGTAAATGTCATCATTATCGGATAATTAGATATTAGTAGGATTTTTATATTTTTTCTCCAATCAAGAGTTTTATTAACAATCACCACTTCTCTATACAGCATCATGTACATTCACACAATTTCATATATATGTTATACAGCAGAGGTTGCTTCAATGTAATCCCAGCATGCAGTAGAAAAGCACTGTGCCCTAAGATAATTCAGCACCTGATTTCCATTGAAATGTACAGAAATATCATGGTCCATTAGAGGAACTAATAATTGAGACTTTTCATATCTGTATCTATATATGAATTGGGATTCTATTTTTCAATACAATGATCAAATGGAGTAGTCAATGTGACCTCGTCACCCATTTAAAGAATATCCCCCGTCATAAGCAGCCATGTATAAATAATTGAGTGACATGATAGGTTACATCGCGTACCGAGCTCTTACAATGTACTTTCTATTGGAAGTATGTTCGTAATACTATGTTTCATCAATATTATTGTCAACAAATTGTGAAACTCGGGTTCTGAGGTCATAATGTTTAGCCTCAAAATACAGTTGGCCCTGGAAAATGGTGACCTTTTGGTATTATAAAGTGCTGTCAAGTATGTAAATTTATATATAAAGCTGCGGAGTAATAAATATCAGCTGACGCCAAGTGAGTAACTGTGTTCGAGTTTTAATATTACTTCAAACAAACCTCTCTCTAACACAACTTGCAAGTCGAATATATTTGATTATCGATGGTAAATCCAAGATTGTTGATCTATTGTACATTGCAATAGCGATCCATAAAAACATGAAAAAGATACTATACTTTTGACCACATTGCTGAAAATTGACTGACTTTTTTCATAGTTGTAAGATAGATGAAGCGGAATGGATATTCCAACATCATGACCATAGACAATTGTATGACCAAATTATATATTAATCCAATATTGATAACATCCATTTTGTTCTCATTTTATTTCCCCCCTAAAATTCTTAAATCTTGCCAATTTAATTGCTATTCGCCTTAGCAACCGCGAAGGGCGCTAACCGCAAAATTCAATTTAGATCAACATGTAGGGGGGGCTGGGGTACCGCGCCATTTTGCAATATTTTGCGAAATCGATCGTGGTTATCACGTGATACGTATCGTGGAAAAATAATGTACACTGTTTTAACGAAATGCACTGTGGGATTGTGTTACCAGCCTAAAATTATAGAGGTCGCAAACCCGGTCGCAAACTTGCTTATATTGAGCCTAGCTATAACAAGCTATAAGTGACATCTCTGAATGTATTACCAAAGTGTGAAATTGTTGGACACACTGGTAAAATGGTTTTACAACAAGTTTTGCTATCATATTATCAAACTGAACTCAAGTTAAATCACTCTATATCGAGCAATAATATAATTGTTTACGCATTTTAATTGTTTAGACAAAGTTAAATAAATCAAGGATACATTTATGATAGATAAATAAATAAAAAGAAAACTATAAACGCATGGGCGGCATTTATAATTGATAAAAATTGACATAACAATGATGTTACATTAATATACCATCAAGTTTAAAAAATAGAAAAATAATGGGAATATTCGAACCCGTGATTTCCGATTGCCAACGTCATGGCCAACCTACGCACGCCACAGAGATTTACGACTGTAATTGTGATAGTTTTATTATTTAACCATGTCCATTTATTTATAACGAACGGATTTTTATTGTGCCATTTTTGCCAAATGTGTGTGTTGCTCTCGCACAAAATGTGTTTGTAATTTGATTATAATTCTTATTTTTAAAAGAACGGTAATTTTTTTTGACATTTTCGAGAAAAAAATGGCGTAACCCTGATACGGTAAACGCCAGCAGTGTGGTGTCCGCGTGGGCAAGCATACAGATGATGCTAAGCAAATCCAGCATATAAAACAAAAAGTGCTCCTAATGGGACTCGAACCCACAACCTCTCGCTCCTCAAGCGACTTTCTTTCCATTACACTAACCGTGCTAATTGAAAAAATTTAACGCAAATAATTTATTGATATCATGGGTCATGGGTTAATGCACTGTGTTAAATCTACAATCCCGGCCGCCACTCTGTTCAAAGGCACAAAAAAGTGGACTTATTTTATGCTTTTTTTGCAATTCTGGGGTGTGTGGATCGTGTTTTTTTATCAAATTGGTTAGATATCCGTCCATTTTAGAACATCTGAAATTTAAAGTGCACCCACACACCCGGGAAAGTATGCTGCCAAGGGCATATATTTTGCACGTAAATCCAATACAAAAGTTCAGAAAATCGACCAAAATATGACGTCATGACCATTGCTTCGGGACAAAATGGCGCGGTACCCCACCCCCCCCCCCCTAATCAACATGATTCCACGTTTGTTTCAAACGAAGAACTATACATACATATCAGATATAAGTATGGGAAATAAAAATATCGATTGAAGGACGATTGACTTATTTCAAATTGGCCTTTACAGATTATGTAACGATGATCGACATACATGTACATGTAGTACTACATTCAAATTAAAAGCTCATCGAATCTGAAAGAAAATCATTCCAAATAAGGTCTAAGGTGTTGCTCGTATTAGCTATGAAAACTTTTACGCGTGAGTTCGAATCTCACTGGGGTCACCTTTTCTTTTGTCTTTATTTGTGTAACAAATGACGTTGTTTTATCAGTTTAAACATTGGACATTTAATTTATACTATACAAATGCTTTTTTCCTTCTGAAATATGACATTTGAATTAATTGCAATTTAATATTAGAGAAGTGTACGGCTTTTCAAGAAGCACGGCGTGGCTACGGCGGACGCCGACGGTTTTTTTCTCTTCGTGTTGCCGGTGTGTTCTTACGATACCAGCACGTGACCAGGGGTCTTGCCACAATGATTTTTTCGTGACCGCCATCGTCTGATTTCAATAAATAGCGATGATATTTCAACATATTTAAACATTGTTTTAATCAAGTTTTGCTTCTTTTTTGTGAATAGAAACAACAATAATGGCCAATTATAATGATTATCTTTAATATTAAGTAAATGTTGTAAAAAATAGATCTTTAAAACATCTCTTAGTACACCTTTTAAAAAGCACCAAGCTTAACTTGGTCAACTAGGGTATTCATATTTCTTGCTCGGTTGTTTTATTTGTTCACAGCTCAATAATAAAAACATGCAAAAGGAAGAATATGATGATTACTTCCTTATAGCATGTTTAATCACTTGAATATTCGTCATTCGTCTTGCGACACGAGCGGCATGTGTATTGATATTGCGCGCGCAAGCGGCACCTGCGCCCCTTATCTTCTCGGCATCATAATATCTACGTGGTAAGATCATAGACCAAATTATGCGAGATGGAAATAGGTTGCGAACAGCGGATAGCGTGATCATGACGCGCTGACGAATTTCATGAATTTGTGATGCAAATATGTCATTTGTACCCAAATGTAGGATTAAGGTTGTAGGGAATGGTGTTTGATTAAAGAGACCTACGAAGTCGGCCTGCGGTTCCCGCAATCCGAGCACCTGGGACGCCACTCCAAAAAAAACCGTCCTCCGCCTTTCAGTTGCGTTTGGTATTGTCCGGCCCAGTTTATAATGGAATCGCCGATAATCCAAGTTCTGACAGGTCCTGTAGCAAATGCAAAAATAAACAAAAGCAGAAGTAAAGCAAAACAAAAGGGGGATAAAAACAAAAAGAACAATACATAAATAAGAGCAAAAAGAGAGAACAATGGGGAAAGCTTAGTATGTGAAATGTACGGGTAGGACACGGTGGGTCCTTATGTAAAGATTTACTGCTGAAGACTGCCAGCAACCCATGTTTTTTATCATGTCCATTGGAATGCCGCTAATGGCTGCTGATGTAGCTGCACCAATCCTGAAGCTGTGGGAACTGAAATTGTCCGGTGAAATACCCATAGTTGACAGCCCTTTCTTCAGAATGCAGCCAAATTGGTACCTAGTTAGGGGGGCACCACTGAAATGAATAAATAAGGACCCCCCCTTAGCGGGTCTGACATCCAAGTATTTTCTCATAGCCAAAACAGGGCACAGGTTTGCCTCTGTGCCTTTTTTGAAGTGTAATGTGTAAAGAATCTAATTACAATGCTCATGTGATCAGGATTGCCATATTCAATAGAAACATCCTCAAGTGACAAAATACGACTTACATCCCCGTTTTTTGATGCTGCTGTAAACCCTCCCACCATTAGGAAACCGAAAAAAGCGAGTAAGAATGCTGCTCTGAATAAGCACACTTCAAAGGTAGAACTGCAAATCCAACTAATATTAGTGACAGCTGTCGAAGCATGGGTAGAGATATTGGGCGTCTGCTGTCCACCTGTTTACCTGTACGCCGAACCCTCTTTAAGTTTCTGGATTACGAAGTTATTGGATGGATGTAACCATCCGTTTAGCTTATGAATATTATAAATTTTAAAACCTCTCGTGAAGAGAGCCAACGAGATAATGGATGAGATAAATGCGAGAGGATGTTGGGCCACTGCCTCAGTATACAAACAAAGGCCAAATTCGCGGGCCTAGCAGCGCGACAGCTGATTGGCTCATGATCTGGTAACCATAGACAAGGGACGCCTTAGTCCTAGTAACATAGGACCTGCGAATCTCATCTATCATTAACACCTGGACATTATCAACTACTGATTCTTAAGTCCTAGAACGTTACCAATAAGTGATACACGGAAATAAGCAATGAGATTTTTGCAACGGTGTAAAAACCAAAGTATTTATTTCCCAAATGGTGTTCAAGGTGATATCAATGCTTTAGACTCATAGCTTGATGTACATACCATTTAAAACGAAGATAATTGTTCAAAAATGTTGTATTTCGGAGAATTTTCCACACGCCGATTTCGTACGAATTAAATCTAAGTCCATAGCCAAACCGGAAATATGAAATTACAAGGTCAGGGGTCGTCCACGTGAGGGCGTATTTACAAACAAACACCTACAGGCGGTATTGGGCTGAATGTGGGTGTTTAATGCATCGATTGAGGCAGTCCGCATTTTACATGTAGTAAATATTCATAATTCAATACAATGGTTAAAATCATAATATTCAACGGGAGAGAGTCTACTATTTGCAATGAATAAAGATAAGATTATCTTACAATCTCATCAATATTGATTAACTTGGGTGCAAAATCAATTTCTCGACGTGCAACCAAATCACTGGTCATCTTTCCGAATTTCGCACACCCCATACGTCATGCTTGTTTACATTGAGGGACGCATGCGCAAGATTTCAGCATTTGGGATTGTATTATTTAGCATTATTTCAATTTTGGCCAGCTAAAATGTTAAGGAAAACCGTTGAATATTGCATTTGATTGCAGCCAATTGGCAGCTTTTAACGATTGTTAGTATTTTGACCAGGAAAAATCAAAGTATTGCCGAATCATTGTATTTATGAACACATTTTGGCAGGACAAAATAACAACAATTGTCAAAAGCTACCAATTGGCAGCTTTGTGGCAGAAGCTGCCAATTGGCAACAATGAAATATAGATTTTAACGGTTTTTTGTTATTTTGGCCAGTGAAAATCGATAAATCACCAAATAATACAATCCCAAAGTATTTCAGAACCTGTTGAAAAGTGGATTTAATTACTATTTTTATCAGATGTAAGTGTAATAGTGTTGTAATCAATAAGTTCAAACAAATTCTATGATTCTTAGCTATACAGCCATGTAATTGTGGGTGAGTAAGAATGATTTTGGAAGATGCTAGGAGTTGCAGAAATTGTACTTTGTAGATTTTGGGCTCGTCAAAGCTTAAATACCGAAGTCACATCATAGTAACGTTCTGTGACTCAGTTCTATAAGTCCTGAGACACATGTTACTGCGACTAGGGACACCTATGGTAAGTATATTGCACAATAGAACAGAAAAACCTGGAAAACGCTAAAAGTGGGTCGGCCGGGCCCGTAAAACAGAATTTTTCCCTCACCTTATATGGGACACTTTTTCTGATCCACCCTGTACATTATTATCATTGTTACGCACTCATTACAGTTCTGTCTATCAAAGTGCGGCCCAAGAGCTTTTTCTTGCGCACCGATAATCAATCGATTTAATAATTTTCCCGGATGTAGTAAATGGTTTAGGGTATACACCACCAATGCACTATGGGATATCACGTCCGGTAAAAGTTTATCACAGCAAGAGTTCCTTTATTCGGTACAAATTGCGATATTCTGATATACTTATTTTCAATTAGGCCTATATCGACTACTTTTGGGTATTACACATTTTTATGAGAGTGTACAGTAAAAATTTAAAAACACTCGCACTAGTTTGAACATTTTAAAGTTTTTAACGACTGAAATCGGCGTAAGGTCCGTCCTGAGTTTTGGGGCGTAAATAAAGGGCCGAAATCGCTACATCAAATTAATCGCGAAATATTGAAAAATTTAGTCAAACACTTTGGGGTAAACTTTGGATATATTTTGTGGACATCCCTTAGGATAATCTATGTAAATGTCATAAGAACGTATGGGATAACTCAAGTTACAGCCGTTTGTTTGACCCCCAATTTGCATGTAGCGTCTATGGGGAGCGCATTGGTGGTGTATACCCTTTATGGGACCAACTGAAAATCTTTTCTTTTACAGCAGTAAATATTTGTCTGACCCTCTATTTGGTACTGCTCAAACAATGTCAATCTAAATATAAGATGGCAGTTACTCACTGATTCGTCGTAAACACGTGGATGAACTGCGGATACAGTTGTAGATTAAAATTCTCTTGAGAGGGTTTTAATTTCCTAGATTAACTTTATTCTAATATTGAAAAAGTAAACATCTGGACGTGGACTCCACAGGGATGTTAATTTCATTATATCATTCTGACCTTTCCTATATGGAAATGTCAAATTAACGTTAGGGTGATGAAAGTCGATTGTTTTCAGGAAGGAAAAAGGGTTTAGAAAGCACTATGGCACCCGTTTTCAGCGGGTTTACTGTATAGTCAAAGTCATGAAAAGGTGGGACGATAAGTTATCTCAGTAAAGGCTGATTTGGTTAACGATGTTCATGACGGCTGACCCATACTTGTACAAATCTTCAAAGAGTACTACCCCCGGTTGTGCCCCCTCGATCAAGATGATATCGTAACTACATTAACTATTGACATCACTAATTAAAACCATATACTGGTAGACAAAATTAGATTATTGTATACAACATATGCTTCATAACGAGCGAGCATTGGGTTTCGTTATGATTAATGAGGATTGGAGATAACCATAATGGGGAAATTAAGAAGTTCGTATACAATATTTCCCTTCAATTACTTCAAAATCATGGTTTAAAGAGTGAAAATAAACTGTCCTGCTAGCAGGACAGTTTATTTTTCACTCTAAATTCACCCTAAAACCATGATTTTTAAGTAATTAGGAAATCGTATCTGTAACTCAGAATATAGAGTTATGATCAGAAATGTAAATAAGCAAGAAAATCTGCTTTCTAAAAAAAAATCATGAATAGAGGGCGCCCCCTGGAAAATATCACATAATATGATACTTTTTGAGGTTGTACACTTTTGCGAAGTTTTAAAATCGGTATGTTATACTGAAACAATAAAATAAATGGATTTATTTGAAGAGAACACTCTTTTATAGTTTGGGATATGTGTGTAAATTTGTATTCTGGAATCATATACATTTTCTAATGGATTTTCATACTGAAAATGTGACGGAGATGACTCTCACAGCTTTTCATGGAACCCCTTTTACGTATTTTAGGGTTCTATAAGGAACCATTGACTCAGGAAGAACCTTTCATTCTGGGTTTGGAACCATTTGTATCCTTCTTAGAACCATTACAGGTTCCTTGAGTGCAGAAGGTTCTACATCGAACCCCGAGCTTACTCAAAGAACCCTTTCCGAACCATTTTTGCTGAGAGTGCAAGCACTGAATCTCACGAGTCTTCTCTACACAATTGTATTGCATCTAGTATTAAAGGTAACCCAAAATGGTGATTCAAGTTTCTTTTATTCGATGGAGGATATTGTAAAAAAACACGAAAATACAAAACGATTTAAATTTAATAAACAAAATATTGAGTTTCTAAGCATTCATAATTTGTATCATCGAGGGCTTAGAGGTAGAACTGACTATGTCCATTTTGACTTTGTCCAGATTATTGTACAAGTAACATGGATATGAACTTTCTTTCTGTGGAAAAAAGTGTCTATGTCTATGTACCCCTCCTTTTGATTATGTCCGTGAAGGTGTTTTTAGTTTTGTTGCAAAACAGGCCATGTCCAGCAGGTGTATGTCCAAAAAGTCAAATGGACATAGTCAGTTCTACCTCTAAGCCCTCGAATATACCCTGTATACGTCATGGGTGTTACCAGGATCGCACACAGAACCTCAATAGGTCGGTAGCGTAAGCATTCACTATGACTTTTGTTTGTGTAGACCCACAGCAGCCTAAGCGTTCATCCCATAATACTACATAATTGATAAGGGCTATTTTGTTCACATCCCGGGTTCACATCCGGCGAGGTGAACTATAAACTCTGCCAGAATGAGCATGTTACAAATACCAACAGCAATATATAATGATATTATACATGTAGGTTGGTTGAGGAATCGAACCCTGGATTCCTGTAGGCGTGTCCAAATCGGCCAATTTTTTTTTATTGGGGGAGACATAGAGCTTGGCCACTACGCTACACTAGATTAACTCTTTTGGCAAAGTCGTATGGCGTACATGGCAAATGAGTATGGAGTTATTCAAGCATCACATTTCTAACGCGTCGCTGATCCCCATACTTCTTTTAAAATTGAAATAATGAAGCGAATAGCATTTTAAACAATGGGAATTGTTCATTAGGACATAGCTTTTTGTGAGTGCTGTTCAATCGCTAATCGCTTACGCTAGGGCTTTGAGAATTGAACGTGAAACGTTGCAAGTTGTACGGTGGTTTCATGTTTAAAAATGGTTACAGACTGAAATACTATGCGATGCGGGAAGATCACACCGAGGCTGCTGTGGTACGGTGTAAACCTGTCGACCGAGATCCGGACCGATACCGAGTTGGTAGCAACACCTGCTACGTAGTAACGCGACATCCGTATATAGTTCATCCCACACCAAAAAAAAGAAGAGAAACACTGGCAATTATGATTGATTTCATATCTTTTTCTCTGGACAATATTTAAAGAATTTCTTTTTGCATATAGGGGAGGATGGGGCAACTGGACCGGTTAAGCATATTTCATGATATAAAAGCTTAAAGCTCGTGTAAATATTTATGGAATTGCTATGAAAATATCACCCATGTAACTGTTTACATATAACATTTTAATCAATGTTAAAAAATATCCAAACAAAAGGCCAATTACCACTAACTAAAAACTTTACTTGGCACGGTCCAGTTACCCCATCGTTGGGGCAACTGGTCCTATATGTTCCAACGGTTAGAATACACAGAAATCATTGATTGACAACACGGTAACTAAGCAGTATTTTCTTTACAAACTCATTTCCATATTATTTAACGTGTAAAAATGATACAGGTCTCATGAAACCCATTTTTATACAGTTTTCGTGGTTAACGTTTAAAAAGCAGTAATACTAATGATGTACAAAGCAAATGCACGTTTATTATAGATAAAACGGTATGAACCTAGTTAAATGGTTACATGGTTGTGATATTCCGACGCCCCATACATTTGTCTATATATACCCCTTTCTTTAATGATTTTATTTACTTCATATAATCATCATTTAGTACTTATAATAAACCATCTTGATATTTAGCCAGCTTTTCATGTTGCAGGGGAAGTTAGTCAATGTGGCAATGATGACCCAACGGTTGATATACACAAAAAGCAGTGGATAAAATACATAAATCATGATATTTCGTCATAGCAAATACCTTTACAGACACCATTCAAAATATAATAAAGATGTAATTCATAATACCGAGGTTTAAACCATTCTAAAGCAATTTCATGTCATATTGTAATCCTTCAATATCAGAAATAGTGGTATTAGACCCGAAATGCCCCAAAATTTCTAAGAACTTGAAAGAATGTGAATTATTTCATATTCTATTCACATTTCAATACCGGGTCATGTTTTATTGACACTAACAACTCATTTTCAAAATGAATTTTACAATTTTGATTAAGTTTTTGCAGGCGGTCCAGTTGCCCCACACCCCCTTCGGACCACTTACCCCAACAAATGACTTAGCACTTTGTCGAGATGAAACGTTATTAAAACACGCCTGTGACATAATACATTTTACGCCAAAATGTTTTAAAACATACCACCATTTGTCATAATAATCAATAACTCCAATACATTTCAGAAAAAAGGCAAAACTGCATTTTTGTTTTTAGCCATTACACAGATTTCTGTAGCCAGTGAGTATCTTTGAATTCGCAAATATTACGGCGTTCGGGTCCTACAAGTAGACGAGTGTCTTTAGATAAGTAAGAAATGGTGTACTTTGTTATTTGCTAATTCATGAACTAATAACTCTACCAAATGAATACCCGTGATAATGATTTAAGTTGAAGCATTCTTTAAATGATAATATTGATCGGAAATCCAAACCACCGATGTCCCAAATTAGCAATATGCGCCATTTTACGGTCATTTCAACCACAACGTTATGGTTTTAATCATATTTCGGAAAGTCCCTAGCACACTACAATATAGCACCCATCAAATGCAATATGCACCTAGTATCTTAAGACGACTGTACTGCATGTATATATTTACTGTTGCATATCTGTCAATCATATAAAGTACATTAAACCTGATCTAAACCCATCTTCATATATCGCCCACACTATCTGTGAATTTTCAATCAGTCACTCAAGATCGGAGTTAGCTTCAAAGATATGGAGAAAAATCACATGTGTAAATACCCTAAAGTTCCAAATGTTTTGGATTGTAGAAGCCTAGGTAAAGATATATGTCAAGTATCAACAAAAGTCGTATTGTTCAAAAGAAAGCAGTATGCCCATACAATTACAAAATCCTTCATTTCGGACCACTTGCCCCACGGTTCAGTTACCCCATATTCCCCTATATTCTTCTAAACATACCCATCGAGAAAAATCTACTTGAGTCACAAATTTGGTTACATCGCACGGTTCTAGCCTTCGCTCGGTTGGTCGCCCCCTGTAGTCCACAAGCTTGTGTACTACATTTTTTCAGAGGGCGCCAGACGATGGCAATAACATGGTTCACAGTAGACGACTAAGCGACGAATTCACCACACTAATGTTTGAGAGATAACGATTTTTTAAGACTTCGTATTAAAATTGTTTGATCAACCCAGTGACATTTAAGTTAAAGGGACGGCTAAGCCGATATTTTCAATTAAAGTTATGTGTGTCTCGGATTAAAATCGATCAAAAGGCCGCGTAGTCTCAAGCGCTGTCATGAAATAACTCCTTAACAGTAAGGGAGTGTTCATAAATACTTTGGGTGGGGGGGGGGGGGGGGGGGGGGGGGGGGGGGGCGGGGGGGGGGGGGGGGGTTGGAAAATATGAGGGGGGGGGGCAACCAAAAAAAGGTTCTTAAAAGGGGGGTCAGGGAAAAAAGTGCTTGTATAGGGGGGGGGGGGGGGGTCAACAAAAAAAAAGGTTGGTATTTTTGACAAAGCAGCATTTTGAAAAAGTTGATAAATTGAGAGGAAACCGAGGACTACTATTACATTTTAATACCAACCAATATTTATGGAACAATACAAATTGAAAAAATACACTTGGATCAATGAATGCAAAACTAAAATCAGCTTTACAAATTGTTGAATATTCAGATGAAACTTGATAGCCATAGTTCTTTACACAATGGCGAAGGGAGCAAGGTAGCAATGAGGGGGTTCCATATGGAGGACCAGATGGATGTAGTTGATGATTCGGAAGAAGAGGAAGAAGAGGAAGAGGAGATAGTACTAGGGGAAATTGGAGATGGTGAAACAGAGAGTGAGGATGAAGAAGAAGATGGAGAGGATGATGAAGAGGATGATGAAGAGGTGGATGAAGGGGAAGATGAAGAGGATGCAGATAAAGAAGAAGAGGAGGACATACATGTACCACAGCGATCACGAGTGTCGGGCAGGATAATAAAGAAGAAGACCTACACTGATTTTGTTTGACTTTTCAATTGTGTTATATTATATATCTTTAATAAATAGTTTGATATAACCCACCTACCATAATAAAAGTGATTGTGACTATGTCTATAGGTTTATATAGAATGTTGTTATTGTTTCTGTTATATAACGTGAACAGACGGGGGGGGGGGGGGGGGGGGGGGGGGGGGGGTCAAAATAAAAAAAGATGTCCATGGCTCAATTGTTTCCAACCCCCCCCCCCCCCCCCCCCCCACCAAAGTATTTATGAACACTCCCTAATACATATATATTTATCCCAGGCGACCCTGGGTTAATCCACAATCTCAATCACTCCAGGCGTTATCTCCCTATTGATACGTAATACGCTCATTGCAATACCAGGGATTCTATTAATTTTGGGATAGGAAAGTGCTATACTAATGTACGTAGCGAAAACGGTCCCTTTTGCATATTTAAATTAGGGTAATCGTCCGGAATGCGTCCGTGACCGGCGTTTAACGCTTTTAACAAAGTTTAACCAGGTTTGCTAGAAATAGCTTCGGAAAATGGTCTATTTGGGCATCTCAAAAACTGAGAAACGTGTTAAAAATCATGTAGAATTTTAGAGGAGGGTCATTAGCATCTGCAGAACGGTAAAATGTATAGTATTAAACACGTTTTGTGACCAAATTTATGTCGTAAAATGTTGGAAAATTCACGTTTTGAAAATCTGTGGCCTTCGAAATTACAGGAATCCTAACTCATTCTAAATCTCACCAAATCATGAAATGAACCCTCGTCTACAAAAAAATCCATGTACGTATTGCTCTATCTGCTTGGCGAAGCCCACGCAAACATCATAGCTTCATACAACGGAATGAAATCCGCCATAGAGATTACATAGCGAAAATCGTAGAGATTTGCACTGCAGTCCTCTGTGTAGGGAGTGTTGACAAAAGCAAGGTCGTGTGGCTATTGCGTTTGTGCATGTTTGTGACGACTGACCCCGTTTAACAATCTTCATAGCTTTCATATAGGACTTGGGTGACCTAACTATTGACTGGCTCTGACCGCTGGTTTAAAACACCATTGAATGTGTATATTCATGTTCAATGGGTCAAATACCTGCGATCAGAGAGACATCTATTTGCCTGATGATTGGACAAAATGACCGTATGGGATTGTCCATGAAACTCCAGAGTAGCGATATATTCCGGAAGGTCTATACCTCTGAATTTTTATAAGCTCTGCCGTTTACGGTATTGGGCACTTTGTTCAATGGCTAGTCTAACCGGAAACGGTTGTCAATAATGATATACTGACGTATTTAAAGTAAATAGAAGATCTATTATCAATTATAGGCCTATATCGAGGGTTGAGTGCCAGAAAGCCGAATCTCAATATCAAATTGATTTTTTTTGTACCAAAATAATCCATAGAGTCTACAGATGTTCAGAACCATATATAGGTAACTCATAAACAGTCTTAATTTGAATGACATCAGAGGTAAAGTCGGGTGATACAGTGTATTTAATGAGTCCCATAAAGTTGATTATCTCAAAGTAGCATTTTCCTAGTTAAGGTCTTCTAGTGCTCGACATGCTCAACCCTCGATATGAAGTTTAAACAGTTCAATAAATATTGATTTAACATTTCCTATTTTAAATGTGCAAATACTACACTGCAAAATCAAGTGTTAAAGATGAACGTGTTCTGAACGTGTTCAGATGTTAAAATCTTTATGTTAGTGTTATTAAAATAACGCAAATGTTTACTTATTAACATTTAAATGTTACATTATCAACACAACTGTTAAGACATTGTTATAGAAGTGTTTATGCAGCATTACTGGTGTTAACCATAACGCTCTAGTGTTAATATTTAAACGTTAGTGTTCGACCACTCTGTTGAACATGATGATGAATAAGCACATGGCGTTCTAAACGTGTTATTAGTTAACATGTTCAAACGTTAATATTACTATGGTAGTGTTAAAACAAGAACACCAATGTCGATTTATAACGTTTAGTGTTAAAGATGAACGTGTTCTGAACGTGTTCAGATGTTAAAATCTTTATGTTAGTGTTATTAAAATAACGCAAATGTTTACTTATTAACATTCAAATGTTACATTATCAACACAACTGTTAAGACATTGTTATAGAAGTGTTTATGCAGCATTACTGGTGTTAACCATAACGCTCTAGTGTTAATATTTAAACGTTAGTGTTCGACCACTCTGTTGAACATGATGATGAATAAGCACATGGCGTTCTAAACGTGTTATTAGTTAACATGTTCAAACGTTAATATTACTATGGTAGTGTTAAAACAAGAACACCAATGTCGATTTATAACGTTTAGTGTTAAAGATGAACGTGTTCTGAACGTGTTCAGATGTTAAAATCTTTATGTTAGTGTTATTAAAATAACGCAAATGTTTACTTATTAACATTCAAATGTTACATTATCAACACAACTGTTAAGACATTGTTATAGAAGTGTTTATGCAGCATTACTGGTGTTAACCATAACGCTCTAGTGTTAATATTTAAATGTTAGTGTTCGACCACTCTGTTGAACATGATGATGAATAAGCACATTGCGTTCTAAACGTGTTATTAGTTAACATGTTCAAACGTTAATATTACTATGGTAGTGTTAAAACAAGAACACCAATGTCGATTTATAACGTTTGGACGCAACACTATGAATGCCGGTGTTCAGAAATTATTGTAGTAGTATACAAATAATGATGCTAGTGTTAATTTTATTTTAACTTTTGTTGTTTTTAACTTAGGCCTAGATGTTAAAAAAGCACTTGTGTTACCCAGCAAACACAGAACGTTTCCGCAACGTTGCACCTAGGTTGCAGTTAGGTACATCATTTTTTTAATCACCCACATCTGGCTTCATCACGACGTTCATATAACGTTTACACAACCAAATTATGTTACCTGGGCTGTAATCGCTAATTTGCATATTTTACCTGGCCTTACATGAGTCGAGTAAATTGTGGAAATAGCTCATTAGCATAATTTCAATGGTACAAAAATTAGCACCGGTGCTCGTTTGTAACCTTTAAATTATGGTAATGAGCTAATTTGCACCTTTTATTTATTTAAACCTATTTTTTTAAAAATTTAAGTCGATACATACATTTAACAGCTTTTAACACCATAGAAAGTATTTTGATCTGTATACGTAAGTTCTCATATGTATAGCTAAAGGCAAGTCAGTGTTCACTAATGCCATATACATCGTACATTGAGCAAGAACATAGTACACATCAGGTACTGATACTCCATTGTTTTCTTGCGTATAACAAAATCTGACACGCCGCGTGACCTCCCTGCTGGCTGGAGCAACATCATATTCCAAAAGAGGTCAATACGCATTATCAAAAGGTAATCAAAAAGTGCTCAACCGATAAATCAGGAGCGTAATAATTATTGACAACCGTTTCTGGTTAGACTAGCCATTGAACAAAGTGCTCAATACCGTAAACGGCAGAGCTTATAAAAATTCAGAGGTACAGATAGACCTTCCGGAATATATCGCTACTCTGGAGTTTCATGGACAATTCGATACGGTCATTTTGTCCAATCATCAGGCGAATAGACCATAGATGTCTCTATGATCGCAGGCTTTTGACCCATTGAAAATGAATATACACATTCAATGGTGTTTTAAACCAGCGGCCAAAGCAACATCATATTCCAAAAGAGGTCAAAACACATTATCAAAAGATAATCAAAAAGTGATTAACTGATAAATCAGGAGCGTAATAATTATTGACAACCGTTTCTGGTTAGACTAGCCATTGAACGAAGTGCTCAATACCGTAAACGGCAGCGCTTATAAAAATTCAGAGGTATAGATAGACCTTCCGGAATATATCGCTACTCTGGAGTTTCATGGACAATCCGATACGGTCATTTTGTCCAATCATCAGGCGAATAGATGTCTCTCTAATCGCAGGCTTTTGACCCATAGTATATAGCACAATTTAATCAAACATGATCGTTATCATCGTCAAGTATCAGTCATGAACTGGTCAAC
>CM069456.1:56940754-56962016 GCA_035610835.1 Ophiura sarsii
CTTTAATATTTCCCCTTTAATATTTCGGAGCCACATTAACTTCAAAAAAGTGTTTGATTGTATTCCAGCATTGCCCTACTTGACACATGCACCTTTTGGTCCGTCTTCATTCGATACAACTTAACACTTCAAAATGTTTAAGAAATTACATATTGCATTGCATTTCAATACACCTTTCGGGAACTCAAACTTTTTTAAAGACTTTTGTTTGTTTTTCTGGGTTTTTTGGGGGGGAGGGCGCTCTTACCGTAAATCTAACGGTCTCTGTCTAAATACATGAAATTCTCAACAGTACACGGTCTTGAAACGGCATATTTCAATCACCTATCTTTATATTATTTTTTTTTTGGGGGGGGGGGTGCGCTCTTACCGTAAATCTAACGGTCTCTGTCTAAATACATGAAATTCTCAACAGTACACGGTCTTGAAACGGCATATTTCAATCATGCGAGGCTACCTATCTTTATAATTTTATATTTTAACATTGAAACCGCACGTGTATTACTATAATAACTAGCTGATTTAATAATACATTGTCAGATTCTCTTTTTGGAATATGTGGTGGCTCTGAAAAGAGCCGTTGTGTTTTTGATGGAGTTTACTTCGCAGTCTTGGCCGTCTTCTTTGGGAGTAAAACCGCTTGAATGTTGGGTAAGACACCGCCCTGAGCTATTGTGACGCCACCTAAAAGCCTATTCAACTCTTCGTCGTTCCGGATTGCCAACTGCAAATGTCGAGGAGTAATTCTGCTTTTCTTGTTGTCTCTTGCTGCGTTTCCGGCCAATTCAAGGATTTCGGCCGCCAGGTACTCCATTACGGCTGCGAGGTAAACCGGGGCGCCTGCGCCGACTCGGGCAGCGTAATTGCCTTTGCGAAGAAAACGGTGCACGCGACCGACGGGAAATTGGAGTCCGGCTCGTGCTGATCGAGTCTTAGACTTGGAGCCTGACTTTGCACCTTTACCACGACCTGACATGATGTTTATAATGATAAGAACGAAGAGCGAACGGAAATCACAATTGTCTGCTTTGAACAAGAGAGTGAGAGTGACGGTGAGTGCACGCATACATTTATATACCGTAGCGCGGGATCCTGGCACGGCACCGCGATGGTCCAATGGTCCAATGAGCGCGCACCGTCACGCCTGGTGTATTATCGCGCAGGATCCCTAATTTGCATGTGCCTGCCTTATAAATAGAGAGGACTGCACGGTGTGGTCAATCAATCGTTCATTCTCATCACCGCTTGTCAAAGTTTAGAAACGCACGAAGCATTGATACAATATCTCACCATGGCTCCTAAAGGAAGTGGAAAAGGTTCAAAGAAAGCAGGTATGGCAAAGTCAGCGAGACCTTCTGGCGCGGGCAAGAGACGAAGACGCCGAAAGGAGAGCTACGGGATCTACATTTACAAAGTTCTGAAACAGGTCCATCCCGACACTGGTATCTCGAGTCGTGCAATGAGCATCATGAACAGTTTCGTCAACGACATATTTGAGCGTATCGCCGGTGAATCGTCACGTTGGCCAAATACAACAAGAGATCAACAATCAGCAGTCGGGAAATCCAGACGGCCGTTCGTCTTCTCCTACCTGGTGAATTAGCCAAACACGCAGTAAGCGAGGGCACCAAGGCAGTCACCAAGTATACAACTTCTAAGTAGAAGTAATGAACCGTCTGCAGTTAATCCAAAGGCTCTTTTCAGAGCCACCACATGTTCAAAAAAGAGAATTTACACACAGTGTCTGTTATTGTATTGTGCAGTATTTGAATAAGGAAAACACTGCAACATATCAACAACAAAAAACCAACAATGAGCCCTTTAAAATACCAATATGCTATTTTATGTCCCGATTGTATGCTTGTTAGTTGTTGTTGTTTTCTGTGATAAAGATGCCACTTTGATATTGAGAAAACAGGCAATCCAAGACCACCACCCACCAGCATTTAACAGGTTTATAAGTATCATGTTAATGTGCATACATGAAGTCATTCCAGTAATTAGAAAAGATACCGCTTTGAATCGAACCAGTGCAGCGTTAGCAACAAGCGTGACCGTTGTTTGAATGTTATGACCCATGTTACAAAGGATGGGCTCGACAATTAGTCATTGTAAGTGTGAGTATAAGTATAATACTTCAGAATAAATTGGAATTATGGGGAATATAAAACGTGAATAACAGGACGATATCTAGGCAACATGAATGCATTTTTTTTCTCTCTTTGGGAAATATGGTGGCTCTGAAAAGAGCCGTTTGATATAGGCGTTGCTTGACTTTAGCCGCCAAAACCGTACAGCGTGCGTCCCTGTCGTTTTAAGGCGTAGACGACGTCCATTGCTGTGACAGTTTTTCTCTTTGCGTGTTCGCAATAAGTGACGGCATCACGGATGACATTCTCAAGGAATACTTTCAGGACTCCCCGCGTCTCCTCATATATCAGACCCGATATACGCTTAACACCACCCCGCGCGCCAGGCGACGGATGGCTGGTTTGGTAATGCCTTGGATGTTATCACGAAGCACCTTACGATGTCGTTTGGCACCGCCTTTTCCTAGTCCTTTGCCTCCTTTACCACGACCAGACATGATGAACAGACTTGTATAGTGTGCTTACTGTAGTTAATATATAACTCGACGAGCGAATGAATGTATGGATACACAGCGATGACCGCAGCTTATATATCAGAGAATGGCATGCGGACGTCGGTGAAAAATACTAGCTGACGGAGAGGGCTTCCTTCCAGTGATTTCGTCCAGTGATGTGATTGGTGCGCGTGAATTCCGGCAGGATCCTCCGTGTGTCTATATAAGAAGGACAGCAGTCCTTGGCCGAAGCATTAAAGTTCATTCTGTTTAGTATATCGTCACGTTTGCTCTCTAAACAAATTGAAATGGCTCGAACCAAGCAAACTGCACGTAAAAGTACCGGTGGAAAGGCGCCAAGAAAGCAGTTGGCTACCAAAGCTGCGCGTAAATCTGCACCGGCTACTGGCGGTGTGAAGAAACCTCATCGTTACCGTCCAGGTACCGTTGCACTTAGAGAGATCAGACGCTACCAGAAGAGTACTGAACTTCTCATCCGCAAACTGCCGTTTCAACGCTTAGTTCGAGAGATTGCCCAAGATTTCAAGACAGAGCTACGTTTCCAGAGCTCGGCCATTCTAGCCCTTCAAGAAGCCAGCGAAGCATATCTAGTGGGACTCTTTGAAGACACCAACTTGTGTGCCATTCACGCCAAACGAGTGACCATTATGCCCAAGGACATCCAGTTGGCTCGCCGTATCCGTGGAGAACGAGCTTAGAGATATTTCTCAGCAATCATTTATAAGAAACGGCTCTTTTCAGAGCCACCATAACTTTAAAAAAGAGATTGTATGTCAGCATTGTCCGCCTTTACAAATGTAACAATAGAATACAACTATCATACGTTATACAGACATGTTACACCGCCGCGTGCATCACGGTTCAAGTCATTAAATGTAAATTGATTTTCAAACTGCAAGTACATACTTTAATATTTCCCCTTTTATTTCAGAGCCGCATTAACTTTAAAAAAAGTGTACATCACGATTCAAGTCATTAAATGTAAATTGATTTTCAAACTACAAGTACATACTTTAATATTTCCCCTTTAATATTTCGGAGCCACATTAACTTCAAAAAAGTGTTTGATTGTATTCCAGCATTGCCCTACTTGACACATGCACCTTTTGGTCCGTCTTCATTCGATACAACTTAACACTTCAAAATGTTTAAGAAATTACATATTGCATTGCATTTCAATACACCTTTCGGGAACTCAAACTTTTTAAAGACTTTTGTTTGTTTTTCTGGGTTTTTTGGGGGGGAGGGCGCTCTTACCGTAAATCTAACGGTCTCTGTCTAAATACATGAAATTCTCAACAGTACACGGTCTTGAAAACGGCATATTTCAATCACCTATCTTTATATTATTTTTTTTTTGGGGGGGGGGGGGTGCGCTCTTACCGTAAATCTAACGGTCTCTGTCTAAATACATGAAATTCTCAACAGTACACGGTCTTGAAAACGGCATATTTCAATCATGCGAGGCTACCTATCTTTATAATTTTATATTTTAACATTGAAACCGCACGTGTATTACTATAATAACTAGCTGATTTAATAATACATTGTCAGATTCTCTTTTTGGAATATGTGGTGGCTCTGAAAAGAGCCGTTGTGTTTTTGATGGAGTTTACTTCGCAGTCTTGGCCGTCTTCTTTGGGAGTAAAACCGCTTGAATGTTGGGTAAGACACCGCCCTGAGCTATTGTGACGCCACCTAAAAGCCTATTCAACTCTTCGTCGTTCCGGATTGCCAACTGCAAATGTCGAGGAGTAATTCTGCTTTTCTTGTTGTCTCTTGCTGCGTTTCCGGCCAATTCAAGGATTTCGGCCGCCAGGTACTCCATTACGGCTGCGAGGTAAACCGGGGCGCCTGCGCCGACTCGGGCAGCGTAATTGCCTTTGCGAAGAAAACGGTGCACGCGACCGACGGGAAATTGGAGTCCGGCTCGTGCTGATCGAGTCTTAGACTTGGAGCCTGACTTTGCACCTTTACCACGACCTGACATGATGTTTATAATGATAAGAACGAAGAGCGAACGGAAATCACAATTGTCTGCTTTGAACAAGAGAGTGAGAGTGACGGTGAGTGCACGCATACATTTATATACCGTAGCGCGGGATCCTGGCACGGCACCGCGATGGTCCAATGGTCCAATGAGCGCGCACCGTCACGCCTGGTGTATTATCGCGCAGGATCCCTAATTTGCATGTGCCTGCCTTATAAATAGAGAGGACTGCACGGTGTGGTCAATCAATCGTTCATTCTCATCACCGCTTGTCAAAGTTTAGAAACGCACGAAGCATTGATACAATATCTCACCATGGCTCCTAAAGGAAGTGGAAAAGGTTCAAAGAAAGCAGGTATGGCAAAGTCAGCGAGACCTTCTGGCGCGGGCAAGAGACGAAGACGCCGAAAGGAGAGCTACGGGATCTACATTTACAAAGTTCTGAAACAGGTCCATCCCGACACTGGTATCTCGAGTCGTGCAATGAGCATCATGAACAGTTTCGTCAACGACATATTTGAGCGTATCGCCGGTGAATCGTCACGTTTGGCCAAATACAACAAGAGATCAACAATCAGCAGTCGGGAAATCCAGACGGCCGTTCGTCTTCTCCTACCTGGTGAATTAGCCAAACACGCAGTAAGCGAGGGCACCAAGGCAGTCACCAAGTATACAACTTCTAAGTAGAAGTAATGAACCGTCTGCAGTTAATCCAAAGGCTCTTTTCAGAGCCACCACATGTTCAAAAAAGAGAATTTACACACAGTGTCTGTTATTGTATTGTGCAGTATTTGAATAAGGAAAACACTGCAACATATCAACAACAAAAAACCAACAAATGAGCCCTTTAAAATACCAATATGCTATTTTATGTCCCGATTGTATGCTTGTTAGTTGTTGTTGTTTTCTGTGATAAAGATGCCACTTTGATATTGAGAAAACAGGCAATCCAAGACCACCACCCACCAGCATTTAACAGGTTTATAAGTATCATGTTAATGTGCATACATGAAGTCATTCCAGTAATTAGAAAAGATACCGCTTTGAATCGAACCAGTGCAGCGTTAGCAACAAGCGTGACCGTTGTTTGAATGTTATGACCCATGTTACAAAGGATGGGCTCGACAATTAGTCATTGTAAGTGTGAGTATAAGTATAATACTTCAGAATAAATTGGAATTATGGGGAATATAAAACGTGAATAACAGGACGATATCTAGGCAACATGAATGCATTTTTTTTCTCTCTTTGGGAAATATGGTGGCTCTGAAAAGAGCCGTTTGATATAGGCGTTGCTTGACTTTAGCCGCCAAAACCGTACAGCGTGCGTCCCTGTCGTTTTAAGGCGTAGACGACGTCCATTGCTGTGACAGTTTTTCTCTTTGCGTGTTCGCAATAAGTGACGGCATCACGGATGACATTCTCAAGGAATACTTTCAGGACTCCCCGCGTCTCCTCATATATCAGACCCGATATACGCTTAACACCACCCCGGCGCGCCAGGCGACGGATGGCTGGTTTGGTAATGCCTTGGATGTTATCACGAAGCACCTTACGATGTCGTTTGGCACCGCCTTTTCCTAGTCCTTTGCCTCCTTTACCACGACCAGACATGATGAACAGACTTGTATAGTGTGCTTACTGTAGTTAATATATAACTCGACGAGCGAATGAATGTATGGATACACAGCGATGACCGCAGCTTATATATCAGAGAATGGCATGCGGACGTCGGTGAAAAATACTAGCTGACGGAGAGGGCTTCCTTCCAGTGATTTCGTCCAGTGATGTGATTGGTGCGCGTGAATTCCGGCAGGATCCTCCGTGTGTCTATATAAGAAGGACAGCAGTCCTTGGCCGAAGCATTAAAGTTCATTCTGTTTAGTATATCGTCACGTTTGCTCTCTAAACAAATTGAAATGGCTCGAACCAAGCAAACTGCACGTAAAAGTACCGGTGGAAAGGCGCCAAGAAAGCAGTTGGCTACCAAAGCTGCGCGTAAATCTGCACCGGCTACTGGCGGTGTGAAGAAACCTCATCGTTACCGTCCAGGTACCGTTGCACTTAGAGAGATCAGACGCTACCAGAAGAGTACTGAACTTCTCATCCGCAAACTGCCGTTTCAACGCTTAGTTCGAGAGATTGCCCAAGATTTCAAGACAGAGCTACGTTTCCAGAGCTCGGCCATTCTAGCCCTTCAAGAAGCCAGCGAAGCATATCTAGTGGGACTCTTTGAAGACACCAACTTGTGTGCCATTCACGCCAAACGAGTGACCATTATGCCCAAGGACATCCAGTTGGCTCGCCGTATCCGTGGAGAACGAGCTTAGAGATATTTCTCAGCAATCATTTATAAGAAACGGCTCTTTTCAGAGCCACCATAACTTTAAAAAAGAGATTGTATGTCAGCATTGTCCGCCTTTACAAATGTAACAATAGAATACAACTATCATACGTTATACAGACATGTTACACCGCCGCGTGCATCACGGTTCAAGTCATTAAATGTAAATTGATTTTCAAACTGCAAGTACATACTTTAATATTTCCCCTTTTATTTCAGAGCCGCATTAACTTTAAAAAAAGTGTACATCACGATTCAAGTCATTAAATGTAAATTGATTTTCAAACTACAAGTACATACTTTAATATTTCCCCTTTAATATTTCGGAGCCACATTAACTTCAAAAAAGTGTTTGATTGTATTCCAGCATTGCCCTACTTGACACATGCACCTTTTGGTCCGTCTTCATTCGATACAACTTAACACTTCAAAATGTTTAAGAAATTACATATTGCATTGCATTTCAATACACCTTTCGGGAACTCAAACTTTTTTAAAGACTTTTGTTTGTTTTTCTGGGTTTTTTGGGGGGGAGGGCGCTCTTACCGTAAATCTAACGGTCTCTGTCTAAATACATGAAATTCTCAACAGTACACGGTCTTGAAAACGGCATATTTCAATCACCTATCTTTATATTATTTTTTTTTTTGGGGGGGGGGGGTGCGCTCTTACCGTAAATCTAACGGTCTCTGTCTAAATACATGAAATTCTCAACAGTACACGGTCTTGAAAACGGCATATTTCAATCATGCGAGGCTACCTATCTTTATAATTTTATATTTTAACATTGAAACCGCACGTGTATTACTATAATAACTAGCTGATTTAATAATACATTGTCAGATTCTCTTTTTGGAATATGTGGTGGCTCTGAAAAGAGCCGTTGTGTTTTTGATGGAGTTTACTTCGCAGTCTTGGCCGTCTTCTTTGGGAGTAAAACCGCTTGAATGTTGGGTAAGACACCGCCCTGAGCTATTGTGACGCCACCTAAAAGCCTATTCAACTCTTCGTCGTTCCGGATTGCCAACTGCAAATGTCGAGGAGTAATTCTGCTTTTCTTGTTGTCTCTTGCTGCGTTTCCGGCCAATTCAAGGATTTCGGCCGCCAGGTACTCCATTACGGCTGCGAGGTAAACCGGGGCGCCTGCGCCGACTCGGGCAGCGTAATTGCCTTTGCGAAGAAAACGGTGCACGCGACCGACGGGAAATTGGAGTCCGGCTCGTGCTGATCGAGTCTTAGACTTGGAGCCTGACTTTGCACCTTTACCACGACCTGACATGATGTTTATAATGATAAGAACGAAGAGCGAACGGAAATCACAATTGTCTGCTTTGAACAAGAGAGTGAGAGTGACGGTGAGTGCACGCATACATTTATATACCGTAGCGCGGGATCCTGGCACGGCACCGCGATGGTCCAATGGTCCAATGAGCGCGCACCGTCACGCCTGGTGTATTATCGCGCAGGATCCCTAATTTGCATGTGCCTGCCTTATAAATAGAGAGGACTGCACGGTGTGGTCAATCAATCGTTCATTCTCATCACCGCTTGTCAAAGTTTAGAAACGCACGAAGCATTGATACAATATCTCACCATGGCTCCTAAAGGAAGTGGAAAAGGTTCAAAGAAAGCAGGTATGGCAAAGTCAGCGAGACCTTCTGGCGCGGGCAAGAGACGAAGACGCCGAAAGGAGAGCTACGGGATCTACATTTACAAAGTTCTGAAACAGGTCCATCCCGACACTGGTATCTCGAGTCGTGCAATGAGCATCATGAACAGTTTCGTCAACGACATATTTGAGCGTATCGCCGGTGAATCGTCACGTTTGGCCAAATACAACAAGAGATCAACAATCAGCAGTCGGGAAATCCAGACGGCCGTTCGTCTTCTCCTACCTGGTGAATTAGCCAAACACGCAGTAAGCGAGGGCACCAAGGCAGTCACCAAGTATACAACTTCTAAGTAGAAGTAATGAACCGTCTGCAGTTAATCCAAAGGCTCTTTTCAGAGCCACCACATGTTCAAAAAAGAGAATTTACACACAGTGTCTGTTATTGTATTGTGCAGTATTTGAATAAGGAAAACACTGCAACATATCAACAACAAAAAACCAACAAATGAGCCCTTTAAAATACCAATATGCTATTTTATGTCCCGATTGTATGCTTGTTAGTTGTTGTTGTTTTCTGTGATAAAGATGCCACTTTGATATTGAGAAAACAGGCAATCCAAGACCACCACCCACCAGCATTTAACAGGTTTATAAGTATCATGTTAATGTGCATACATGAAGTCATTCCAGTAATTAGAAAAGATACCGCTTTGAATCGAACCAGTGCAGCGTTAGCAACAAGCGTGACCGTTGTTTGAATGTTATGACCCATGTTACAAAGGATGGGCTCGACAATTAGTCATTGTAAGTGTGAGTATAAGTATAATACTTCAGAATAAATTGGAATTATGGGGAATATAAAACGTGAATAACAGGACGATATCTAGGCAACGTGAATGCATTTTTTTTCTCTCTTTGGGAAATATGGTGGCTCTGAAAAGAGCCGTTTGATATAGGCGTTGCTTGACTTTAGCCGCCAAAACCGTACAGCGTGCGTCCCTGTCGTTTTAAGGCGTAGACGACGTCCATTGCTGTGACAGTTTTTCTCTTTGCGTGTTCGCAATAAGTGACGGCATCACGGATGACATTCTCAAGGAATACTTTCAGGACTCCCCGCGTCTCCTCATATATCAGACCCGATATACGCTTAACACCACCCCGGCGCGCCAGGCGACGGATGGCTGGTTTGGTAATGCCTTGGATGTTATCACGAAGCACCTTACGATGTCGTTTGGCACCGCCTTTTCCTAGTCCTTTGCCTCCTTTACCACGACCAGACATGATGAACAGACTTGTATAGTGTGCTTACTGTAGTTAATATATAACTCGACGAGCGAATGAATGTATGGATACACAGCGATGACCGCAGCTTATATATCAGAGAATGGCATGCGGACGTCGGTGAAAAATACTAGCTGACGGAGAGGGCTTCCTTCCAGTGATTTCGTCCAGTGATGTGATTGGTGCGCGTGAATTCCGGCAGGATCCTCCGTGTGTCTATATAAGAAGGACAGCAGTCCTTGGCCGAAGCATTAAAGTTCATTCTGTTTAGTATATCGTCACGTTTGCTCTCTAAACAAATTGAAATGGCTCGAACCAAGCAAACTGCACGTAAAAGTACCGGTGGAAAGGCGCCAAGAAAGCAGTTGGCTACCAAAGCTGCGCGTAAATCTGCACCGGCTACTGGCGGTGTGAAGAAACCTCATCGTTACCGTCCAGGTACCGTTGCACTTAGAGAGATCAGACGCTACCAGAAGAGTACTGAACTTCTCATCCGCAAACTGCCGTTTCAACGCTTAGTTCGAGAGATTGCCCAAGATTTCAAGACAGAGCTACGTTTCCAGAGCTCGGCCATTCTAGCCCTTCAAGAAGCCAGCGAAGCATATCTAGTGGGACTCTTTGAAGACACCAACTTGTGTGCCATTCACGCCAAACGAGTGACCATTATGCCCAAGGACATCCAGTTGGCTCGCCGTATCCGTGGAGAACGAGCTTAGAGATATTTCTCAGCAATCATTTATAAGAAACGGCTCTTTTCAGAGCCACCATAACTTTAAAAAAGAGATTGTATGTCAGCATTGTCCGCCTTTACAAATGTAACAATAGAATACAACTATCATACGTTATACAGACATGTTACACCGCCGCGTGCATCACGGTTCAAGTCATTAAATGTAAATTGATTTTCAAACTGCAAGTACATACTTTAATATTTCCCCTTTTATTTCAGAGCCGCATTAACTTTAAAAAAAGTGTACATCACGATTCAAGTCATTAAATGTAAATTGATTTTCAAACTACAAGTACATACTTTAATATTTCCCCTTTAATATTTCGGAGCCACATTAACTTCAAAAAAGTGTTTGATTGTATTCCAGCATTGCCCTACTTGACACATGCACCTTTTGGTCCGTCTTCATTCGATACAACTTAACACTTCAAAATGTTTAAGAAATTACATATTGCATTGCATTTCAATACACCTTTCGGGAACTCAAACTTTTTTAAAGACTTTTGTTTGTTTTTCTGGGTTTTTTGGGGGGGAGGGCGCTCTTACCGTAAATCTAACGGTCTCTGTCTAAATACATGAAATTCTCAACAGTACACGGTCTTGAAAACGGCATATTTCAATCACCTATCTTTATATTATTTTTTTTTTTGGGGGGGGGGGGTGCGCTCTTACCGTAAATCTAACGGTCTCTGTCTAAATACATGAAATTCTCAACAGTACACGGTCTTGAAAACGGCATATTTCAATCATGCGAGGCTACCTATCTTTATAATTTTATATTTTAACATTGAAACCGCACGTGTATTACTATAATAACTAGCTGATTTAATAATACATTGTCAGATTCTCTTTTTGGAATATGTGGTGGCTCTGAAAAGAGCCGTTGTGTTTTTGATGGAGTTTACTTCGCAGTCTTGGCCGTCTTCTTTGGGAGTAAAACCGCTTGAATGTTGGGTAAGACACCGCCCTGAGCTATTGTGACGCCACCTAAAAGCCTATTCAACTCTTCGTCGTTCCGGATTGCCAACTGCAAATGTCGAGGAGTAATTCTGCTTTTCTTGTTGTCTCTTGCTGCGTTTCCGGCCAATTCAAGGATTTCGGCCGCCAGGTACTCCATTACGGCTGCGAGGTAAACCGGGGCGCCTGCGCCGACTCGGGCAGCGTAATTGCCTTTGCGAAGAAAACGGTGCACGCGACCGACGGGAAATTGGAGTCCGGCTCGTGCTGATCGAGTCTTAGACTTGGAGCCTGACTTTGCACCTTTACCACGACCTGACATGATGTTTATAATGATAAGAACGAAGAGCGAACGGAAATCACAATTGTCTGCTTTGAACAAGAGAGTGAGAGTGACGGTGAGTGCACGCATACATTTATATACCGTAGCGCGGGATCCTGGCACGGCACCGCGATGGTCCAATGGTCCAATGAGCGCGCACCGTCACGCCTGGTGTATTATCGCGCAGGATCCCTAATTTGCATGTGCCTGCCTTATAAATAGAGAGGACTGCACGGTGTGGTCAATCAATCGTTCATTCTCATCACCGCTTGTCAAAGTTTAGAAACGCACGAAGCATTGATACAATATCTCACCATGGCTCCTAAAGGAAGTGGAAAAGGTTCAAAGAAAGCAGGTATGGCAAAGTCAGCGAGACCTTCTGGCGCGGGCAAGAGACGAAGACGCCGAAAGGAGAGCTACGGGATCTACATTTACAAAGTTCTGAAACAGGTCCATCCCGACACTGGTATCTCGAGTCGTGCAATGAGCATCATGAACAGTTTCGTCAACGACATATTTGAGCGTATCGCCGGTGAATCGTCACGTTTGGCCAAATACAACAAGAGATCAACAATCAGCAGTCGGGAAATCCAGACGGCCGTTCGTCTTCTCCTACCTGGTGAATTAGCCAAACACGCAGTAAGCGAGGGCACCAAGGCAGTCACCAAGTATACAACTTCTAAGTAGAAGTAATGAACCGTCTGCAGTTAATCCAAAGGCTCTTTTCAGAGCCACCACATGTTCAAAAAAGAGAATTTACACACAGTGTCTGTTATTGTATTGTGCAGTATTTGAATAAGGAAAACACTGCAACATATCAACAACAAAAAACCAACAAATGAGCCCTTTAAAATACCAATATGCTATTTTATGTCCCGATTGTATGCTTGTTAGTTGTTGTTGTTTTCTGTGATAAAGATGCCACTTTGATATTGAGAAAACAGGCAATCCAAGACCACCACCCACCAGCATTTAACAGGTTTATAAGTATCATGTTAATGTGCATACATGAAGTCATTCCAGTAATTAGAAAAGATACCGCTTTGAATCGAACCAGTGCAGCGTTAGCAACAAGCGTGACCGTTGTTTGAATGTTATGACCCATGTTACAAAGGATGGGCTCGACAATTAGTCATTGTAAGTGTGAGTATAAGTATAATACTTCAGAATAAATTGGAATTATGGGGAATATAAAACGTGAATAACAGGACGATATCTAGGCAACATGAATGCATTTTTTTTCTCTCTTTGGGAAATATGGTGGCTCTGAAAAGAGCCGTTTGATATAGGCGTTGCTTGACTTTAGCCGCCAAAACCGTACAGCGTGCGTCCCTGTCGTTTTAAGGCGTAGACGACGTCCATTGCTGTGACAGTTTTTCTCTTTGCGTGTTCGCAATAAGTGACGGCATCACGGATGACATTCTCAAGGAATACTTTCAGGACTCCCCGCGTCTCCTCATATATCAGACCCGATATACGCTTAACACCACCCCGGCGCGCCAGGCGACGGATGGCTGGTTTGGTAATGCCTTGGATGTTATCACGAAGCACCTTACGATGTCGTTTGGCACCGCCTTTTCCTAGTCCTTTGCCTCCTTTACCACGACCAGACATGATGAACAGACTTGTATAGTGTGCTTACTGTAGTTAATATATAACTCGACGAGCGAATGAATGTATGGATACACAGCGATGACCGCAGCTTATATATCAGAGAATGGCATGCGGACGTCGGTGAAAAATACTAGCTGACGGAGAGGGCTTCCTTCCAGTGATTTCGTCCAGTGATGTGATTGGTGCGCGTGAATTCCGGCAGGATCCTCCGTGTGTCTATATAAGAAGGACAGCAGTCCTTGGCCGAAGCATTAAAGTTCATTCTGTTTAGTATATCGTCACGTTTGCTCTCTAAACAAATTGAAATGGCTCGAACCAAGCAAACTGCACGTAAAAGTACCGGTGGAAAGGCGCCAAGAAAGCAGTTGGCTACCAAAGCTGCGCGTAAATCTGCACCGGCTACTGGCGGTGTGAAGAAACCTCATCGTTACCGTCCAGGTACCGTTGCACTTAGAGAGATCAGACGCTACCAGAAGAGTACTGAACTTCTCATCCGCAAACTGCCGTTTCAACGCTTAGTTCGAGAGATTGCCCAAGATTTCAAGACAGAGCTACGTTTCCAGAGCTCGGCCATTCTAGCCCTTCAAGAAGCCAGCGAAGCATATCTAGTGGGACTCTTTGAAGACACCAACTTGTGTGCCATTCACGCCAAACGAGTGACCATTATGCCCAAGGACATCCAGTTGGCTCGCCGTATCCGTGGAGAACGAGCTTAGAGATATTTCTCAGCAATCATTTATAAGAAACGGCTCTTTTCAGAGCCACCATAACTTTAAAAAAGAGATTGTATGTCAGCATTGTCCGCCTTTACAAATGTAACAATAGAATACAACTATCATACGTTATACAGACATGTTACACCGCCGCGTGCATCACGGTTCAAGTCATTAAATGTAAATTGATTTTCAAACTGCAAGTACATACTTTAATATTTCCCCTTTTATTTCAGAGCCGCATTAACTTTAAAAAAAGTGTACATCACGATTCAAGTCATTAAATGTAAATTGATTTTCAAACTACAAGTACATACTTTAATATTTCCCCTTTAATATTTCGGAGCCACATTAACTTCAAAAAAGTGTTTGATTGTATTCCAGCATTGCCCTACTTGACACATGCACCTTTTGGTCCGTCTTCATTCGATACAACTTAACACTTCAAAATGTTTAAGAAATTACATATTGCATTGCATTTCAATACACCTTTCGGGAACTCAAACTTTTTTAAAGACTTTTGTTTTTCTGGGTTTTTTTGGGGGGAGGGCGCTCTTACCGTAAATCTAACGGTCTCTGTCTAAATACATGAAATTCTCAACAGTACACGGTCTTGAAAACGGCATATTTCAATCACCTATCTTTATATATATATTTTTTTTGGGGGGGGGCGCTCTTACCGTAAATCTAACGGTCTCTGTCTAAATACATGAAATTCTCAACAGTACACGGTCTTGAAAACGGCATATTTCAATCATGCGAGGCTACCTATCTTTATAATTTTATATTTTAACATTGAAACCGCACGTGTATTACTATAATAACTAGCTGATTTAATAATACATTGTCAGATTCTCTTTTTGGAATATGTGGTGGCTCTGAAAAGAGCCGTTGTGTTTTTGATGGAGTTTACTTCGCAGTCTTGGCCGTCTTCTTTGGGAGTAAAACCGCTTGAATGTTGGGTAAGACACCGCCCTGAGCTATTGTGACGCCACCTAAAAGCCTATTCAACTCTTCGTCGTTCCGGATTGCCAACTGCAAATGTCGAGGAGTAATTCTGCTTTTCTTGTTGTCTCTTGCTGCGTTTCCGGCCAATTCAAGGATTTCGGCCGCCAGGTACTCCATTACGGCTGCGAGGTAAACCGGGGCGCCTGCGCCGACTCGGGCAGCGTAATTGCCTTTGCGAAGAAAACGGTGCACGCGACCGACGGGAAATTGGAGTCCGGCTCGTGCTGATCGAGTCTTAGACTTGGAGCCTGACTTTGCACCTTTACCACGACCTGACATGATGTTTATAATGATAAGAACGAAGAGCGAACGGAAATCACAATTGTCTGCTTTGAACAAGAGAGTGAGAGTGACGGTGAGTGCACGCATACATTTATATACCGTAGCGCGGGATCCTGGCACGGCACCGCGATGGTCCAATGGTCCAATGAGCGCGCACCGTCACGCCTGGTGTATTATCGCGCAGGATCCCTAATTTGCATGTGCCTGCCTTATAAATAGAGAGGACTGCACGGTGTGGTCAATCAATCGTTCATTCTCATCACCGCTTGTCAAAGTTTAGAAACGCACGAAGCATTGATACAATATCTCACCATGGCTCCTAAAGGAAGTGGAAAAGGTTCAAAGAAAGCAGGTATGGCAAAGTCAGCGAGACCTTCTGGCGCGGGCAAGAGACGAAGACGCCGAAAGGAGAGCTACGGGATCTACATTTACAAAGTTCTGAAACAGGTCCATCCCGACACTGGTATCTCGAGTCGTGCAATGAGCATCATGAACAGTTTCGTCAACGACATATTTGAGCGTATCGCCGGTGAATCGTCACGTTTGGCCAAATACAACAAGAGATCAACAATCAGCAGTCGGGAAATCCAGACGGCCGTTCGTCTTCTCCTACCTGGTGAATTAGCCAAACACGCAGTAAGCGAGGGCACCAAGGCAGTCACCAAGTATACAACTTCTAAGTAGAAGTAATGAACCGTCTGCAGTTAATCCAAAGGCTCTTTTCAGAGCCACCACATGTTCAAAAAAGAGAATTTACACACAGTGTCTGTTATTGTATTGTGCAGTATTTGAATAAGGAAAACACTGCAACATATCAACAACAAAAAACCAACAAATGAGCCCTTTAAAATACCAATATGCTATTTTATGTCCCGATTGTATGCTTGTTAGTTGTTGTTGTTTTCTGTGATAAAGATGCCACTTTGATATTGAGAAAACAGGCAATCCAAGACCACCACCCACCAGCATTTAACAGGTTTATAAGTATCATGTTAATGTGCATACATGAAGTCATTCCAGTAATTAGAAAAGATACCGCTTTGAATCGAACCAGTGCAGCGTTAGCAACAAGCGTGACCGTTGTTTGAATGTTATGACCCATGTTACAAAGGATGGGCTCGACAATTAGTCATTGTAAGTGTGAGTATAAGTATAATACTTCAGAATAAATTGGAATTATGGGGAATATAAAACGTGAATAACAGGACGATATCTAGGCAACATGAATGCATTTTTTTTCTCTCTTTGGGAAATATGGTGGCTCTGAAAAGAGCCGTTTGATATAGGCGTTGCTTGACTTTAGCCGCCAAAACCGTACAGCGTGCGTCCCTGTCGTTTTAAGGCGTAGACGACGTCCATTGCTGTGACAGTTTTTCTCTTTGCGTGTTCGCAATAAGTGACGGCATCACGGATGACATTCTCAAGGAATACTTTCAGGACTCCCCGCGTCTCCTCATATATCAGACCCGATATACGCTTAACACCACCCCGGCGCGCCAGGCGACGGATGGCTGGTTTGGTAATGCCTTGGATGTTATCACGAAGCACCTTACGATGTCGTTTGGCACCGCCTTTTCCTAGTCCTTTGCCTCCTTTACCACGACCAGACATGATGAACAGACTTGTATAGTGTGCTTACTGTAGTTAATATATAACTCGACGAGCGAATGAATGTATGGATACACAGCGATGACCGCAGCTTATATATCAGAGAATGGCATGCGGACGTCGGTGAAAAATACTAGCTGACGGAGAGGGCTTCCTTCCAGTGATTTCGTCCAGTGATGTGATTGGTGCGCGTGAATTCCGGCAGGATCCTCCGTGTGTCTATATAAGAAGGACAGCAGTCCTTGGCCGAAGCATTAAAGTTCATTCTGTTTAGTATATCGTCACGTTTGCTCTCTAAACAAATTGAAATGGCTCGAACCAAGCAAACTGCACGTAAAAGTACCGGTGGAAAGGCGCCAAGAAAGCAGTTGGCTACCAAAGCTGCGCGTAAATCTGCACCGGCTACTGGCGGTGTGAAGAAACCTCATCGTTACCGTCCAGGTACCGTTGCACTTAGAGAGATCAGACGCTACCAGAAGAGTACTGAACTTCTCATCCGCAAACTGCCGTTTCAACGCTTAGTTCGAGAGATTGCCCAAGATTTCAAGACAGAGCTACGTTTCCAGAGCTCGGCCATTCTAGCCCTTCAAGAAGCCAGCGAAGCATATCTAGTGGGACTCTTTGAAGACACCAACTTGTGTGCCATTCACGCCAAACGAGTGACCATTATGCCCAAGGACATCCAGTTGGCTCGCCGTATCCGTGGAGAACGAGCTTAGAGATATTTCTCAGCAATCATTTATAAGAAACGGCTCTTTTCAGAGCCACCATAACTTTAAAAAAGAGATTGTATGTCAGCATTGTCCGCCTTTACAAATGTAACAATAGAATACAACTATCATACGTTATACAGACATGTTACACCGCCGCGTGCATCACGGTTCAAGTCATTAAATGTAAATTGATTTTCAAACTGCAAGTACATACTTTAATATTTCCCCTTTTATTTCAGAGCCGCATTAACTTTAAAAAAAGTGTACATCACGATTCAAGTCATTAAATGTAAATTGATTTTCAAACTACAAGTACATACTTTAATATTTCCCCTTTAATATTTCGGAGCCACATTAACTTCAAAAAAGTGTTTGATTGTATTCCAGCATTGCCCTACTTGACACATGCACCTTTTGGTCCGTCTTCATTCGATACAACTTAACACTTCAAAATGTTTAAGAAATTACATATTGCATTGCATTTCAATACACCTTTCGGGAACTCAAACTTTTTTAAAGACTTTTGTTTGTTTTTCTGGGTTTTTTGGGGGGGAGGGCGCTCTTACCGTAAATCTAACGGTCTCTGTCTAAATACATGAAATTCTCAACAGTACACGGTCTTGAAAACGGCATATTTCAATCACCTATCTTTATATTATTTTTTTTTTTGGGGGGGGGGGGTGCGCTCTTACCGTAAATCTAACGGTCTCTGTCTAAATACATGAAATTCTCAACAGTACACGGTCTTGAAAACGGCATATTTCAATCATGCGAGGCTACCTATCTTTATAATTTTATATTTTAACATTGAAACCGCACGTGTATTACTATAATAACTAGCTGATTTAATAATACATTGTCAGATTCTCTTTTTGGAATATGTGGTGGCTCTGAAAAGAGCCGTTGTGTTTTTGATGGAGTTTACTTCGCAGTCTTGGCCGTCTTCTTTGGGAGTAAAACCGCTTGAATGTTGGGTAAGACACCGCCCTGAGCTATTGTGACGCCACCTAAAAGCCTATTCAACTCTTCGTCGTTCCGGATTGCCAACTGCAAATGTCGAGGAGTAATTCTGCTTTTCTTGTTGTCTCTTGCTGCGTTTCCGGCCAATTCAAGGATTTCGGCCGCCAGGTACTCCATTACGGCTGCGAGGTAAACCGGGGCGCCTGCGCCGACTCGGGCAGCGTAATTGCCTTTGCGAAGAAAACGGTGCACGCGACCGACGGGAAATTGGAGTCCGGCTCGTGCTGATCGAGTCTTAGACTTGGAGCCTGACTTTGCACCTTTACCACGACCTGACATGATGTTTATAATGATAAGAACGAAGAGCGAACGGAAATCACAATTGTCTGCTTTGAACAAGAGAGTGAGAGTGACGGTGAGTGCACGCATACATTTATATACCGTAGCGCGGGATCCTGGCACGGCACCGCGATGGTCCAATGGTCCAATGAGCGCGCACCGTCACGCCTGGTGTATTATCGCGCAGGATCCCTAATTTGCATGTGCCTGCCTTATAAATAGAGAGGACTGCACGGTGTGGTCAATCAATCGTTCATTCTCATCACCGCTTGTCAAAGTTTAGAAACGCACGAAGCATTGATACAATATCTCACCATGGCTCCTAAAGGAAGTGGAAAAGGTTCAAAGAAAGCAGGTATGGCAAAGTCAGCGAGACCTTCTGGCGCGGGCAAGAGACGAAGACGCCGAAAGGAGAGCTACGGGATCTACATTTACAAAGTTCTGAAACAGGTCCATCCCGACACTGGTATCTCGAGTCGTGCAATGAGCATCATGAACAGTTTCGTCAACGACATATTTGAGCGTATCGCCGGTGAATCGTCACGTTTGGCCAAATACAACAAGAGATCAACAATCAGCAGTCGGGAAATCCAGACGGCCGTTCGTCTTCTCCTACCTGGTGAATTAGCCAAACACGCAGTAAGCGAGGGCACCAAGGCAGTCACCAAGTATACAACTTCTAAGTAGAAGTAATGAACCGTCTGCAGTTAATCCAAAGGCTCTTTTCAGAGCCACCACATGTTCAAAAAAGAGAATTTACACACAGTGTCTGTTATTGTATTGTGCAGTATTTGAATAAGGAAAACACTGCAACATATCAACAACAAAAAACCAACAAATGAGCCCTTTAAAATACCAATATGCTATTTTATGTCCCGATTGTATGCTTGTTAGTTGTTGTTGTTTTCTGTGATAAAGATGCCACTTTGATATTGAGAAAACAGGCAATCCAAGACCACCACCCACCAGCATTTAACAGGTTTATAAGTATCATGTTAATGTGCATACATGAAGTCATTCCAGTAATTAGAAAAGATACCGCTTTGAATCGAACCAGTGCAGCGTTAGCAACAAGCGTGACCGTTGTTTGAATGTTATGACCCATGTTACAAAGGATGGGCTCGACAATTAGTCATTGTAAGTGTGAGTATAAGTATAATACTTCAGAATAAATTGGAATTATGGGGAATATAAAACGTGAATAACAGGACGATATCTAGGCAACATGAATGCATTTTTTTTCTCTCTTTGGGAAATATGGTGGCTCTGAAAAGAGCCGTTTGATATAGGCGTTGCTTGACTTTAGCCGCCAAAACCGTACAGCGTGCGTCCCTGTCGTTTTAAGGCGTAGACGACGTCCATTGCTGTGACAGTTTTTCTCTTTGCGTGTTCGCAATAAGTGACGGCATCACGGATGACATTCTCAAGGAATACTTTCAGGACTCCCCGCGTCTCCTCATATATCAGACCCGATATACGCTTAACACCACCCCGGCGCGCCAGGCGACGGATGGCTGGTTTGGTAATGCCTTGGATGTTATCACGAAGCACCTTACGATGTCGTTTGGCACCGCCTTTTCCTAGTCCTTTGCCTCCTTTACCACGACCAGACATGATGAACAGACTTGTATAGTGTGCTTACTGTAGTTAATATATAACTCGACGAGCGAATGAATGTATGGATACACAGCGATGACCGCAGCTTATATATCAGAGAATGGCATGCGGACGTCGGTGAAAAATACTAGCTGACGGAGAGGGCTTCCTTCCAGTGATTTCGTCCAGTGATGTGATTGGTGCGCGTGAATTCCGGCAGGATCCTCCGTGTGTCTATATAAGAAGGACAGCAGTCCTTGGCCGAAGCATTAAAGTTCATTCTGTTTAGTATATCGTCACGTTTGCTCTCTAAACAAATTGAAATGGCTCGAACCAAGCAAACTGCACGTAAAAGTACCGGTGGAAAGGCGCCAAGAAAGCAGTTGGCTACCAAAGCTGCGCGTAAATCTGCACCGGCTACTGGCGGTGTGAAGAAACCTCATCGTTACCGTCCAGGTACCGTTGCACTTAGAGAGATCAGACGCTACCAGAAGAGTACTGAACTTCTCATCCGCAAACTGCCGTTTCAACGCTTAGTTCGAGAGATTGCCCAAGATTTCAAGACAGAGCTACGTTTCCAGAGCTCGG
>CM069456.1:56962116-57014784 GCA_035610835.1 Ophiura sarsii
AAAGAGCCTTTGGATTAACTGCAGACGGTTCATTACTTCTACTTAGAAGTTGTATACTTGGTGACTGCCTTGGTGCCCTCGCTTACTGCGTGTTTGGCTAATTCACCAGGTAGGAGAAGACGAACGGCCGTCTGGATTTCCCGACTGCTGATTGTTGATCTCTTGTTGTATTTGGCCAAACGTGACGATTCACCGGCGATACGCTCAAATATGTCGTTGACGAAACTGTTCATGATGCTCATTGCACGACTCGAGATACCAGTGTCGGGATGGACCTGTTTCAGAACTTTGTAAATGTAGATCCCGTAGCTCTCCTTTCGGCGTCTTCGTCTCTTGCCCGCGCCAGAAGGTCTCGCTGACTTTGCCATACCTGCTTTCTTTGAACCTTTTCCACTTCCTTTAGGAGCCATGGTGAGATATTGTATCAATGCTTCGTGCGTTTCTAAACTTTGACAAGCGGTGATGAGAATGAACGATTGATTGACCACACCGTGCAGTCCTCTCTATTTATAAGGCAGGCACATGCAAATTAGGGATCCTGCGCGATAATACACCAGGCGTGACGGTGCGCGCTCATTGGACCATTGGACCATCGCGGTGCCGTGCCAGGATCCCGCGCTACGGTATATAAATGTATGCGTGCACTCACCGTCACTCTCACTCTCTTGTTCAAAGCAGACAATTGTGATTTCCGTTCGCTCTTCGTTCTTATCATTATAAACATCATGTCAGGTCGTGGTAAAGGTGCAAAGTCAGGCTCCAAGTCTAAGACTCGATCAGCACGAGCCGGACTCCAATTTCCCGTCGGTCGCGTGCACCGTTTTCTTCGCAAAGGCAATTACGCTGCCCGAGTCGGCGCAGGCGCCCCGGTTTACCTCGCAGCCGTAATGGAGTACCTGGCGGCCGAAATCCTTGAATTGGCCGGAAACGCAGCAAGAGACAACAAGAAAAGCAGAATTACTCCTCGACATTTGCAGTTGGCAATCCGGAACGACGAAGAGTTGAATAGGCTTTTAGGTGGCGTCACAATAGCTCAGGGCGGTGTCTTACCCAACATTCAAGCGGTTTTACTCCCAAAGAAGACGGCCAAGACTGCGAAGTAAACTCCATCAAAAACACAACGGCTCTTTTCAGAGCCACCACATATTCCAAAAAGAGAATCTGACAATGTATTATTAAATCAGCTAGTTATTATAGTAATACACGTGCGGTTTCAATGTTAAAATATAAAATTATAAAGATAGGTAGCCTCGCATGATTGAAATATGCCGTTTTCAAGACCGTGTACTGTTGAGAATTTCATGTATTTAGACAGAGACCGTTAGATTTACGGTAAGAGCGCACCCCCCCCCCCCCAAAAAAAAAATAATATAAAGATAGGTGATTGAAATATGCCGTTTTCAAGACCGTGTACTGTTGAGAATTTCATGTATTTAGACAGAGACCGTTAGATTTACGGTAAGAGCGCCCTCCCCCCCAAAAAACCCAGAAAAACAAACAAAAGTCTTTAAAAAAGTTTGAGTTCCCGAAAGGTGTATTGAAATGCAATGCAATATGTAATTTCTTAAACATTTTGAAGTGTTAAGTTGTATCGAATGAAGACGGACCAAAAGGTGCATGTGTCAAGTAGGGCAATGCTGGAATACAATCAAACACTTTTTTGAAGTTAATGTGGCTCCGAAATATTAAAGGGGAAATATTAAAGTATGTACTTGTAGTTTGAAAATCAATTTACATTTAATGACTTGAATCGTGATGTACACTTTTTTTAAAGTTAATGCGGCTCTGAAATAAAAGGGGAAATATTAAAGTATGTACTTGCAGTTTGAAAATCAATTTACATTTAATGACTTGAACCGTGATGCACGCGGCGGTGTAACATGTCTGTATAACGTATGATAGTTGTATTCTATTGTTACATTTGTAAAGGCGGACAATGCTGACATACAATCTCTTTTTTAAAGTTATGGTGGCTCTGAAAAGAGCCGTTTCTTATAAATGATTGCTGAGAAATATCTCTAAGCTCGTTCTCCACGGATACGGCGAGCCAACTGGATGTCCTTGGGCATAATGGTCACTCGTTTGGCGTGAATGGCACACAAGTTGGTGTCTTCAAAGAGTCCCACTAGATATGCTTCGCTGGCTTCTTGAAGGGCTAGAATGGCCGAGCTCTGGAAACGTAGCTCTGTCTTGAAATCTTGGGCAATCTCTCGAACTAAGCGTTGAAACGGCAGTTTGCGGATGAGAAGTTCAGTACTCTTCTGGTAGCGTCTGATCTCTCTAAGTGCAACGGTACCTGGACGGTAACGATGAGGTTTCTTCACACCGCCAGTAGCCGGTGCAGATTTACGCGCAGCTTTGGTAGCCAACTGCTTTCTTGGCGCCTTTCCACCGGTACTTTTACGTGCAGTTTGCTTGGTTCGAGCCATTTCAATTTGTTTAGAGAGCAAACGTGACGATATACTAAACAGAATGAACTTTAATGCTTCGGCCAAGGACTGCTGTCCTTCTTATATAGACACACGGAGGATCCTGCCGGAATTCACGCGCACCAATCACATCACTGGACGAAATCACTGGAAGGAAGCCCTCTCCGTCAGCTAGTATTTTTCACCGACGTCCGCATGCCATTCTCTGATATATAAGCTGCGGTCATCGCTGTGTATCCATACATTCATTCGCTCGTCGAGTTATATATTAACTACAGTAAGCACACTATACAAGTCTGTTCATCATGTCTGGTCGTGGTAAAGGAGGCAAAGGACTAGGAAAAGGCGGTGCCAAACGACATCGTAAGGTGCTTCGTGATAACATCCAAGGCATTACCAAACCAGCCATCCGTCGCCTGGCGCGCCGGGGTGGTGTTAAGCGTATATCGGGTCTGATATATGAGGAGACGCGGGGAGTCCTGAAAGTATTCCTTGAGAATGTCATCCGTGATGCCGTCACTTATTGCGAACACGCAAAGAGAAAAACTGTCACAGCAATGGACGTCGTCTACGCCTTAAAACGACAGGGACGCACGCTGTACGGTTTTGGCGGCTAAAGTCAAGCAACGCCTATATCAAACGGCTCTTTTCAGAGCCACCATATTTCCCAAAGAGAGAAAAAAAATGCATTCATGTTGCCTAGATATCGTCCTGTTATTCACGTTTTATATTCCCCATAATTCCAATTTATTCTGAAGTATTATACTTATACTCACACTTACAATGACTAATTGTCGAGCCCATCCTTTGTAACATGGGTCATAACATTCAAACAACGGTCACGCTTGTTGCTAACGCTGCACTGGTTCGATTCAAAGCGGTATCTTTTCTAATTACTGGAATGACTTCATGTATGCACATTAACATGATACTTATAAACCTGTTAAATGCTGGTGGGTGGTGGTCTTGGATTGCCTGTTTTCTCAATATCAAAGTGGCATCTTTATCACAGAAAACAACAACAACTAACAAGCATACAATCGGGACATAAAATAGCATATTGGTATTTTAAAGGGCTCATTTGTTGGTTTTTTGTTGTTGATATGTTGCAGTGTTTTCCTTATTCAAATACTGCACAATACAATAACAGACACTGTGTGTAAATTCTCTTTTTTGAACATGTGGTGGCTCTGAAAAGAGCCTTTGGATTAACTGCAGACGGTTCATTACTTCTACTTAGAAGTTGTATACTTGGTGACTGCCTTGGTGCCCTCGCTTACTGCGTGTTTGGCTAATTCACCAGGTAGGAGAAGACGAACGGCCGTCTGGATTTCCCGACTGCTGATTGTTGATCTCTTGTTGTATTTGGCCAAACGTGACGATTCACCGGCGATACGCTCAAATATGTCGTTGACGAAACTGTTCATGATGCTCATTGCACGACTCGAGATACCAGTGTCGGGATGGACCTGTTTCAGAACTTTGTAAATGTAGATCCCGTAGCTCTCCTTTCGGCGTCTTCGTCTCTTGCCCGCGCCAGAAGGTCTCGCTGACTTTGCCATACCTGCTTTCTTTGAACCTTTTCCACTTCCTTTAGGAGCCATGGTGAGATATTGTATCAATGCTTCGTGCGTTTCTAAACTTTGACAAGCGGTGATGAGAATGAACGATTGATTGACCACACCGTGCAGTCCTCTCTATTTATAAGGCAGGCACATGCAAATTAGGGATCCTGCGCGATAATACACCAGGCGTGACGGTGCGCGCTCATTGGACCATTGGACCATCGCGGTGCCGTGCCAGGATCCCGCGCTACGGTATATAAATGTATGCGTGCACTCACCGTCACTCTCACTCTCTTGTTCAAAGCAGACAATTGTGATTTCCGTTCGCTCTTCGTTCTTATCATTATAAACATCATGTCAGGTCGTGGTAAAGGTGCAAAGTCAGGCTCCAAGTCTAAGACTCGATCAGCACGAGCCGGACTCCAATTTCCCGTCGGTCGCGTGCACCGTTTTCTTCGCAAAGGCAATTACGCTGCCCGAGTCGGCGCAGGCGCCCCGGTTTACCTCGCAGCCGTAATGGAGTACCTGGCGGCCGAAATCCTTGAATTGGCCGGAAACGCAGCAAGAGACAACAAGAAAAGCAGAATTACTCCTCGACATTTGCAGTTGGCAATCCGGAACGACGAAGAGTTGAATAGGCTTTTAGGTGGCGTCACAATAGCTCAGGGCGGTGTCTTACCCAACATTCAAGCGGTTTTACTCCCAAAGAAGACGGCCAAGACTGCGAAGTAAACTCCATCAAAAACACAACGGCTCTTTTCAGAGCCACCACATATTCCAAAAAGAGAATCTGACAATGTATTATTAAATCAGCTAGTTATTATAGTAATACACGTGCGGTTTCAATGTTAAAATATAAAATTATAAAGATAGGTAGCCTCGCATGATTGAAATATGCCGTTTTCAAGACCGTGTACTGTTGAGAATTTCATGTATTTAGACAGAGACCGTTAGATTTACGGTAAGAGCGCACCCCCCCCCCCAAAAAAAATAATAATATAAAGATAGGTGATTGAAATATGCCGTTTTCAAGACCGTGTACTGTTGAGAATTTCATGTATTTAGACAGAGACCGTTAGATTTACGGTAAGAGCGCCCTCCCCCCCAAAAAACCCAGAAAAACAAACAAAAGTCTTTAAAAAAGTTTGAGTTCCCGAAAGGTGTATTGAAATGCAATGCAATATGTAATTTCTTAAACATTTTGAAGTGTTAAGTTGTATCGAATGAAGACGGACCAAAAGGTGCATGTGTCAAGTAGGGCAATGCTGGAATACAATCAAACACTTTTTTGAAGTTAATGTGGCTCCGAAATATTAAAGGGGAAATATTAAAGTATGTACTTGTAGTTTGAAAATCAATTTACATTTAATGACTTGAATCGTGATGTACACTTTTTTTAAAGTTAATGCGGCTCTGAAATAAAAGGGGAAATATTAAAGTATGTACTTGCAGTTTGAAAATCAATTTACATTTAATGACTTGAACCGTGATGCACGCGGCGGTGTAACATGTCTGTATAACGTATGATAGTTGTATTCTATTGTTACATTTGTAAAGGCGGACAATGCTGACATACAATCTCTTTTTTAAAGTTATGGTGGCTCTGAAAAGAGCCGTTTCTTATAAATGATTGCTGAGAAATATCTCTAAGCTCGTTCTCCACGGATACGGCGAGCCAACTGGATGTCCTTGGGCATAATGGTCACTCGTTTGGCGTGAATGGCACACAAGTTGGTGTCTTCAAAGAGTCCCACTAGATATGCTTCGCTGGCTTCTTGAAGGGCTAGAATGGCCGAGCTCTGGAAACGTAGCTCTGTCTTGAAATCTTGGGCAATCTCTCGAACTAAGCGTTGAAACGGCAGTTTGCGGATGAGAAGTTCAGTACTCTTCTGGTAGCGTCTGATCTCTCTAAGTGCAACGGTACCTGGACGGTAACGATGAGGTTTCTTCACACCGCCAGTAGCCGGTGCAGATTTACGCGCAGCTTTGGTAGCCAACTGCTTTCTTGGCGCCTTTCCACCGGTACTTTTACGTGCAGTTTGCTTGGTTCGAGCCATTTCAATTTGTTTAGAGAGCAAACGTGACGATATACTAAACAGAATGAACTTTAATGCTTCGGCCAAGGACTGCTGTCCTTCTTATATAGACACACGGAGGATCCTGCCGGAATTCACGCGCACCAATCACATCACTGGACGAAATCACTGGAAGGAAGCCCTCTCCGTCAGCTAGTATTTTTCACCGACGTCCGCATGCCATTCTCTGATATATAAGCTGCGGTCATCGCTGTGTATCCATACATTCATTCGCTCGTCGAGTTATATATTAACTACAGTAAGCACACTATACAAGTCTGTTCATCATGTCTGGTCGTGGTAAAGGAGGCAAAGGACTAGGAAAAGGCGGTGCCAAACGACATCGTAAGGTGCTTCGTGATAACATCCAAGGCATTACCAAACCAGCCATCCGTCGCCTGGCGCGCCGGGGTGGTGTTAAGCGTATATCGGGTCTGATATATGAGGAGACGCGGGGAGTCCTGAAAGTATTCCTTGAGAATGTCATCCGTGATGCCGTCACTTATTGCGAACACGCAAAGAGAAAAACTGTCACAGCAATGGACGTCGTCTACGCCTTAAAACGACAGGGACGCACGCTGTACGGTTTTGGCGGCTAAAGTCAAGCAACGCCTATATCAAACGGCTCTTTTCAGAGCCACCATATTTCCCAAAGAGAGAAAAAAAATGCATTCATGTTGCCTAGATATCGTCCTGTTATTCACGTTTTATATTCCCCATAATTCCAATTTATTCTGAAGTATTATACTTATACTCACACTTACAATGACTAATTGTCGAGCCCATCCTTTGTAACATGGGTCATAACATTCAAACAACGGTCACGCTTGTTGCTAACGCTGCACTGGTTCGATTCAAAGCGGTATCTTTTCTAATTACTGGAATGACTTCATGTATGCACATTAACATGATACTTATAAACCTGTTAAATGCTGGTGGGTGGTGGTCTTGGATTGCCTGTTTTCTCAATATCAAAGTGGCATCTTTATCACAGAAAACAACAACAACTAACAAGCATACAATCGGGACATAAAATAGCATATTGGTATTTTAAAGGGCTCATTTGTTGGTTTTTTGTTGTTGATATGTTGCAGTGTTTTCCTTATTCAAATACTGCACAATACAATAACAGACACTGTGTGTAAATTCTCTTTTTTGAACATGTGGTGGCTCTGAAAAGAGCCTTTGGATTAACTGCAGACGGTTCATTACTTCTACTTAGAAGTTGTATACTTGGTGACTGCCTTGGTGCCCTCGCTTACTGCGTGTTTGGCTAATTCACCAGGTAGGAGAAGACGAACGGCCGTCTGGATTTCCCGACTGCTGATTGTTGATCTCTTGTTGTATTTGGCCAAACGTGACGATTCACCGGCGATACGCTCAAATATGTCGTTGACGAAACTGTTCATGATGCTCATTGCACGACTCGAGATACCAGTGTCGGGATGGACCTGTTTCAGAACTTTGTAAATGTAGATCCCGTAGCTCTCCTTTCGGCGTCTTCGTCTCTTGCCCGCGCCAGAAGGTCTCGCTGACTTTGCCATACCTGCTTTCTTTGAACCTTTTCCACTTCCTTTAGGAGCCATGGTGAGATATTGTATCAATGCTTCGTGCGTTTCTAAACTTTGACAAGCGGTGATGAGAATGAACGATTGATTGACCACACCGTGCAGTCCTCTCTATTTATAAGGCAGGCACATGCAAATTAGGGATCCTGCGCGATAATACACCAGGCGTGACGGTGCGCGCTCATTGGACCATTGGACCATCGCGGTGCCGTGCCAGGATCCCGCGCTACGGTATATAAATGTATGCGTGCACTCACCGTCACTCTCACTCTCTTGTTCAAAGCAGACAATTGTGATTTCCGTTCGCTCTTCGTTCTTATCATTATAAACATCATGTCAGGTCGTGGTAAAGGTGCAAAGTCAGGCTCCAAGTCTAAGACTCGATCAGCACGAGCCGGACTCCAATTTCCCGTCGGTCGCGTGCACCGTTTTCTTCGCAAAGGCAATTACGCTGCCCGAGTCGGCGCAGGCGCCCCGGTTTACCTCGCAGCCGTAATGGAGTACCTGGCGGCCGAAATCCTTGAATTGGCCGGAAACGCAGCAAGAGACAACAAGAAAAGCAGAATTACTCCTCGACATTTGCAGTTGGCAATCCGGAACGACGAAGAGTTGAATAGGCTTTTAGGTGGCGTCACAATAGCTCAGGGCGGTGTCTTACCCAACATTCAAGCGGTTTTACTCCCAAAGAAGACGGCCAAGACTGCGAAGTAAACTCCATCAAAAACACAACGGCTCTTTTCAGAGCCACCACATATTCCAAAAAGAGAATCTGACAATGTATTATTAAATCAGCTAGTTATTATAGTAATACACGTGCGGTTTCAATGTTAAAATATAAAATTATAAAGATAGGTAGCCTCGCATGATTGAAATATGCCGTTTTCAAGACCGTGTACTGTTGAGAATTTCATGTATTTAGACAGAGACCGTTAGATTTACGGTAAGAGCGCACCCCCCCCCCCCCAAAAAAAAAAATAATATAAAGATAGGTGATTGAAATATGCCGTTTTCAAGACCGTGTACTGTTGAGAATTTCATGTATTTAGACAGAGACCGTTAGATTTACGGTAAGAGCGCCCTCCCCCCCAAAAAACCCAGAAAAACAAACAAAAGTCTTTAAAAAAGTTTGAGTTCCCGAAAGGTGTATTGAAATGCAATGCAATATGTAATTTCTTAAACATTTTGAAGTGTTAAGTTGTATCGAATGAAGACGGACCAAAAGGTGCATGTGTCAAGTAGGGCAATGCTGGAATACAATCAAACACTTTTTTGAAGTTAATGTGGCTCCGAAATATTAAAGGGGAAATATTAAAGTATGTACTTGTAGTTTGAAAATCAATTTACATTTAATGACTTGAATCGTGATGTACACTTTTTTTAAAGTTAATGCGGCTCTGAAATAAAAGGGGAAATATTAAAGTATGTACTTGCAGTTTGAAAATCAATTTACATTTAATGACTTGAACCGTGATGCACGCGGCGGTGTAACATGTCTGTATAACGTATGATAGTTGTATTCTATTGTTACATTTGTAAAGGCGGACAATGCTGACATACAATCTCTTTTTTAAAGTTATGGTGGCTCTGAAAAGAGCCGTTTCTTATAAATGATTGCTGAGAAATATCTCTAAGCTCGTTCTCCACGGATACGGCGAGCCAACTGGATGTCCTTGGGCATAATGGTCACTCGTTTGGCGTGAATGGCACACAAGTTGGTGTCTTCAAAGAGTCCCACTAGATATGCTTCGCTGGCTTCTTGAAGGGCTAGAATGGCCGAGCTCTGGAAACGTAGCTCTGTCTTGAAATCTTGGGCAATCTCTCGAACTAAGCGTTGAAACGGCAGTTTGCGGATGAGAAGTTCAGTACTCTTCTGGTAGCGTCTGATCTCTCTAAGTGCAACGGTACCTGGACGGTAACGATGAGGTTTCTTCACACCGCCAGTAGCCGGTGCAGATTTACGCGCAGCTTTGGTAGCCAACTGCTTTCTTGGCGCCTTTCCACCGGTACTTTTACGTGCAGTTTGCTTGGTTCGAGCCATTTCAATTTGTTTAGAGAGCAAACGTGACGATATACTAAACAGAATGAACTTTAATGCTTCGGCCAAGGACTGCTGTCCTTCTTATATAGACACACGGAGGATCCTGCCGGAATTCACGCGCACCAATCACATCACTGGACGAAATCACTGGAAGGAAGCCCTCTCCGTCAGCTAGTATTTTTCACCGACGTCCGCATGCCATTCTCTGATATATAAGCTGCGGTCATCGCTGTGTATCCATACATTCATTCGCTCGTCGAGTTATATATTAACTACAGTAAGCACACTATACAAGTCTGTTCATCATGTCTGGTCGTGGTAAAGGAGGCAAAGGACTAGGAAAAGGCGGTGCCAAACGACATCGTAAGGTGCTTCGTGATAACATCCAAGGCATTACCAAACCAGCCATCCGTCGCCTGGCGCGCCGGGGTGGTGTTAAGCGTATATCGGGTCTGATATATGAGGAGACGCGGGGAGTCCTGAAAGTATTCCTTGAGAATGTCATCCGTGATGCCGTCACTTATTGCGAACACGCAAAGAGAAAAACTGTCACAGCAATGGACGTCGTCTACGCCTTAAAACGACAGGGACGCACGCTGTACGGTTTTGGCGGCTAAAGTCAAGCAACGCCTATATCAAACGGCTCTTTTCAGAGCCACCATATTTCCCAAAGAGAGAAAAAAAATGCATTCATGTTGCCTAGATATCGTCCTGTTATTCACGTTTTATATTCCCCATAATTCCAATTTATTCTGAAGTATTATACTTATACTCACACTTACAATGACTAATTGTCGAGCCCATCCTTTGTAACATGGGTCATAACATTCAAACAACGGTCACGCTTGTTGCTAACGCTGCACTGGTTCGATTCAAAGCGGTATCTTTTCTAATTACTGGAATGACTTCATGTATGCACATTAACATGATACTTATAAACCTGTTAAATGCTGGTGGGTGGTGGTCTTGGATTGCCTGTTTTCTCAATATCAAAGTGGCATCTTTATCACAGAAAACAACAACAACTAACAAGCATACAATCGGGACATAAAATAGCATATTGGTATTTTAAAGGGCTCATTTGTTGGTTTTTTGTTGTTGATATGTTGCAGTGTTTTCCTTATTCAAATACTGCACAATACAATAACAGACACTGTGTGTAAATTCTCTTTTTTGAACATGTGGTGGCTCTGAAAAGAGCCTTTGGATTAACTGCAGACGGTTCATTACTTCTACTTAGAAGTTGTATACTTGGTGACTGCCTTGGTGCCCTCGCTTACTGCGTGTTTGGCTAATTCACCAGGTAGGAGAAGACGAACGGCCGTCTGGATTTCCCGACTGCTGATTGTTGATCTCTTGTTGTATTTGGCCAAACGTGACGATTCACCGGCGATACGCTCAAATATGTCGTTGACGAAACTGTTCATGATGCTCATTGCACGACTCGAGATACCAGTGTCGGGATGGACCTGTTTCAGAACTTTGTAAATGTAGATCCCGTAGCTCTCCTTTCGGCGTCTTCGTCTCTTGCCCGCGCCAGAAGGTCTCGCTGACTTTGCCATACCTGCTTTCTTTGAACCTTTTCCACTTCCTTTAGGAGCCATGGTGAGATATTGTATCAATGCTTCGTGCGTTTCTAAACTTTGACAAGCGGTGATGAGAATGAACGATTGATTGACCACACCGTGCAGTCCTCTCTATTTATAAGGCAGGCACATGCAAATTAGGGATCCTGCGCGATAATACACCAGGCGTGACGGTGCGCGCTCATTGGACCATTGGACCATCGCGGTGCCGTGCCAGGATCCCGCGCTACGGTATATAAATGTATGCGTGCACTCACCGTCACTCTCACTCTCTTGTTCAAAGCAGACAATTGTGATTTCCGTTCGCTCTTCGTTCTTATCATTATAAACATCATGTCAGGTCGTGGTAAAGGTGCAAAGTCAGGCTCCAAGTCTAAGACTCGATCAGCACGAGCCGGACTCCAATTTCCCGTCGGTCGCGTGCACCGTTTTCTTCGCAAAGGCAATTACGCTGCCCGAGTCGGCGCAGGCGCCCCGGTTTACCTCGCAGCCGTAATGGAGTACCTGGCGGCCGAAATCCTTGAATTGGCCGGAAACGCAGCAAGAGACAACAAGAAAAGCAGAATTACTCCTCGACATTTGCAGTTGGCAATCCGGAACGACGAAGAGTTGAATAGGCTTTTAGGTGGCGTCACAATAGCTCAGGGCGGTGTCTTACCCAACATTCAAGCGGTTTTACTCCCAAAGAAGACGGCCAAGACTGCGAAGTAAACTCCATCAAAAACACAACGGCTCTTTTCAGAGCCACCACATATTCCAAAAAGAGAATCTGACAATGTATTATTAAATCAGCTAGTTATTATAGTAATACACGTGCGGTTTCAATGTTAAAATATAAAATTATAAAGATAGGTAGCCTCGCATGATTGAAATATGCCGTTTTCAAGACCGTGTACTGTTGAGAATTTCATGTATTTAGACAGAGACCGTTAGATTTACGGTAAGAGCGCACCCCCCCCCCCAAAAAAAAAAATAATATAAAGATAGGTGATTGAAATATGCCGTTTTCAAGACCGTGTACTGTTGAGAATTTCATGTATTTAGACAGAGACCGTTAGATTTACGGTAAGAGCGCCCTCCCCCCCAAAAAACCCAGAAAAACAAACAAAAGTCTTTAAAAAAGTTTGAGTTCCCGAAAGGTGTATTGAAATGCAATGCAATATGTAATTTCTTAAACATTTTGAAGTGTTAAGTTGTATCGAATGAAGACGGACCAAAAGGTGCATGTGTCAAGTAGGGCAATGCTGGAATACAATCAAACACTTTTTTGAAGTTAATGTGGCTCCGAAATATTAAAGGGGAAATATTAAAGTATGTACTTGTAGTTTGAAAATCAATTTACATTTAATGACTTGAATCGTGATGTACACTTTTTTTAAAGTTAATGCGGCTCTGAAATAAAAGGGGAAATATTAAAGTATGTACTTGCAGTTTGAAAATCAATTTACATTTAATGACTTGAACCGTGATGCACGCGGCGGTGTAACATGTCTGTATAACGTATGATAGTTGTATTCTATTGTTACATTTGTAAAGGCGGACAATGCTGACATACAATCTCTTTTTTAAAGTTATGGTGGCTCTGAAAAGAGCCGTTTCTTATAAATGATTGCTGAGAAATATCTCTAAGCTCGTTCTCCACGGATACGGCGAGCCAACTGGATGTCCTTGGGCATAATGGTCACTCGTTTGGCGTGAATGGCACACAAGTTGGTGTCTTCAAAGAGTCCCACTAGATATGCTTCGCTGGCTTCTTGAAGGGCTAGAAGAAACGTAGCTCTGTCTTGAAATCTTGGGCAATCTCTCGAACTAAGCGTTGAAACGGCAGTTTGCGGATGAGAAGTTCAGTACTCTTCTGGTAGCGTCTGATCTCTCTAAGTGCAACGGTACCTGGACGGTAACGATGAGGTTTCTTCACACCGCCAGTAGCCGGTGCAGATTTACGCGCAGCTTTGGTAGCCAACTGCTTTCTTGGCGCCTTTCCACCGGTACTTTTACGTGCAGTTTGCTTGGTTCGAGCCATTTCAATTTGTTTAGAGAGCAAACGTGACGATATACTAAACAGAATGAACTTTAATGCTTCGGCCAAGGACTGCTGTCCTTCTTATATAGACACACGGAGGATCCTGCCGGAATTCACGCGCACCAATCACATCACTGGACGAAATCACTGGAAGGAAGCCCTCTCCGTCAGCTAGTATTTTTCACCGACGTCCGCATGCCATTCTCTGATATATAAGCTGCGGTCATCGCTGTGTATCCATACATTCATTCGCTCGTCGAGTTATATATTAACTACAGTAAGCACACTATACAAGTCTGTTCATCATGTCTGGTCGTGGTAAAGGAGGCAAAGGACTAGGAAAAGGCGGTGCCAAACGACATCGTAAGGTGCTTCGTGATAACATCCAAGGCATTACCAAACCAGCCATCCGTCGCCTGGCGCGCCGGGGTGGTGTTAAGCGTATATCGGGTCTGATATATGAGGAGACGCGGGGAGTCCTGAAAGTATTCCTTGAGAATGTCATCCGTGATGCCGTCACTTATTGCGAACACGCAAAGAGAAAAACTGTCACAGCAATGGACGTCGTCTACGCCTTAAAACGACAGGGACGCACGCTGTACGGTTTTGGCGGCTAAAGTCAAGCAACGCCTATATCAAACGGCTCTTTTCAGAGCCACCATATTTCCCAAAGAGAGAAAAAAAATGCATTCATGTTGCCTAGATATCGTCCTGTTATTCACGTTTTATATTCCCCATAATTCCAATTTATTCTGAAGTATTATACTTATACTCACACTTACAATGACTAATTGTCGAGCCCATCCTTTGTAACATGGGTCATAACATTCAAACAACGGTCACGCTTGTTGCTAACGCTGCACTGGTTCGATTCAAAGCGGTATCTTTTCTAATTACTGGAATGACTTCATGTATGCACATTAACATGATACTTATAAACCTGTTAAATGCTGGTGGGTGGTGGTCTTGGATTGCCTGTTTTCTCAATATCAAAGTGGCATCTTTATCACAGAAAACAACAACAACTAACAAGCATACAATCGGGACATAAAATAGCATATTGGTATTTTAAAGGGCTCATTTGTTGGTTTTTTGTTGTTGATATGTTGCAGTGTTTTCCTTATTCAAATACTGCACAATACAATAACAGACACTGTGTGTAAATTCTCTTTTTTGAACATGTGGTGGCTCTGAAAAGAGCCTTTGGATTAACTGCAGACGGTTCATTACTTCTACTTAGAAGTTGTATACTTGGTGACTGCCTTGGTGCCCTCGCTTACTGCGTGTTTGGCTAATTCACCAGGTAGGAGAAGACGAACGGCCGTCTGGATTTCCCGACTGCTGATTGTTGATCTCTTGTTGTATTTGGCCAAACGTGACGATTCACCGGCGATACGCTCAAATATGTCGTTGACGAAACTGTTCATGATGCTCATTGCACGACTCGAGATACCAGTGTCGGGATGGACCTGTTTCAGAACTTTGTAAATGTAGATCCCGTAGCTCTCCTTTCGGCGTCTTCGTCTCTTGCCCGCGCCAGAAGGTCTCGCTGACTTTGCCATACCTGCTTTCTTTGAACCTTTTCCACTTCCTTTAGGAGCCATGGTGAGATATTGTATCAATGCTTCGTGCGTTTCTAAACTTTGACAAGCGGTGATGAGAATGAACGATTGATTGACCACACCGTGCAGTCCTCTCTATTTATAAGGCAGGCACATGCAAATTAGGGATCCTGCGCGATAATACACCAGGCGTGACGGTGCGCGCTCATTGGACCATTGGACCATCGCGGTGCCGTGCCAGGATCCCGCGCTACGGTATATAAATGTATGCGTGCACTCACCGTCACTCTCACTCTCTTGTTCAAAGCAGACAATTGTGATTTCCGTTCGCTCTTCGTTCTTATCATTATAAACATCATGTCAGGTCGTGGTAAAGGTGCAAAGTCAGGCTCCAAGTCTAAGACTCGATCAGCACGAGCCGGACTCCAATTTCCCGTCGGTCGCGTGCACCGTTTTCTTCGCAAAGGCAATTACGCTGCCCGAGTCGGCGCAGGCGCCCCGGTTTACCTCGCAGCCGTAATGGAGTACCTGGCGGCCGAAATCCTTGAATTGGCCGGAAACGCAGCAAGAGACAACAAGAAAAGCAGAATTACTCCTCGACATTTGCAGTTGGCAATCCGGAACGACGAAGAGTTGAATAGGCTTTTAGGTGGCGTCACAATAGCTCAGGGCGGTGTCTTACCCAACATTCAAGCGGTTTTACTCCCAAAGAAGACGGCCAAGACTGCGAAGTAAACTCCATCAAAAACACAACGGCTCTTTTCAGAGCCACCACATATTCCAAAAAGAGAATCTGACAATGTATTATTAAATCAGCTAGTTATTATAGTAATACACGTGCGGTTTCAATGTTAAAATATAAAATTATAAAGATAGGTAGCCTCGCATGATTGAAATATGCCGTTTTCAAGACCGTGTACTGTTGAGAATTTCATGTATTTAGACAGAGACCGTTAGATTTACGGTAAGAGCGCACCCCCCCCCCCCAAAAAAAAAAATAATATAAAGATAGGTGATTGAAATATGCCGTTTTCAAGACCGTGTACTGTTGAGAATTTCATGTATTTAGACAGAGACCGTTAGATTTACGGTAAGAGCGCCCTCCCCCCCAAAAAACCCAGAAAAACAAACAAAAGTCTTTAAAAAAGTTTGAGTTCCCGAAAGGTGTATTGAAATGCAATGCAATATGTAATTTCTTAAACATTTTGAAGTGTTAAGTTGTATCGAATGAAGACGGACCAAAAGGTGCATGTGTCAAGTAGGGCAATGCTGGAATACAATCAAACACTTTTTTGAAGTTAATGTGGCTCCGAAATATTAAAGGGGAAATATTAAAGTATGTACTTGTAGTTTGAAAATCAATTTACATTTAATGACTTGAATCGTGATGTACACTTTTTTTAAAGTTAATGCGGCTCTGAAATAAAAGGGGAAATATTAAAGTATGTACTTGCAGTTTGAAAATCAATTTACATTTAATGACTTGAACCGTGATGCACGCGGCGGTGTAACATGTCTGTATAACGTATGATAGTTGTATTCTATTGTTACATTTGTAAAGGCGGACAATGCTGACATACAATCTCTTTTTTAAAGTTATGGTGGCTCTGAAAAGAGCCGTTTCTTATAAATGATTGCTGAGAAATATCTCTAAGCTCGTTCTCCACGGATACGGCGAGCCAACTGGATGTCCTTGGGCATAATGGTCACTCGTTTGGCGTGAATGGCACACAAGTTGGTGTCTTCAAAGAGTCCCACTAGATATGCTTCGCTGGCTTCTTGAAGGGCTAGAATGGCCGAGCTCTGGAAACGTAGCTCTGTCTTGAAATCTTGGGCAATCTCTCGAACTAAGCGTTGAAACGGCAGTTTGCGGATGAGAAGTTCAGTACTCTTCTGGTAGCGTCTGATCTCTCTAAGTGCAACGGTACCTGGACGGTAACGATGAGGTTTCTTCACACCGCCAGTAGCCGGTGCAGATTTACGCGCAGCTTTGGTAGCCAACTGCTTTCTTGGCGCCTTTCCACCGGTACTTTTACGTGCAGTTTGCTTGGTTCGAGCCATTTCAATTTGTTTAGAGAGCAAACGTGACGATATACTAAACAGAATGAACTTTAATGCTTCGGCCAAGGACTGCTGTCCTTCTTATATAGACACACGGAGGATCCTGCCGGAATTCACGCGCACCAATCACATCACTGGACGAAATCACTGGAAGGAAGCCCTCTCCGTCAGCTAGTATTTTTCACCGACGTCCGCATGCCATTCTCTGATATATAAGCTGCGGTCATCGCTGTGTATCCATACATTCATTCGCTCGTCGAGTTATATATTAACTACAGTAAGCACACTATACAAGTCTGTTCATCATGTCTGGTCGTGGTAAAGGAGGCAAAGGACTAGGAAAAGGCGGTGCCAAACGACATCGTAAGGTGCTTCGTGATAACATCCAAGGCATTACCAAACCAGCCATCCGTCGCCTGGCGCGCCGGGGTGGTGTTAAGCGTATATCGGGTCTGATATATGAGGAGACGCGGGGAGTCCTGAAAGTATTCCTTGAGAATGTCATCCGTGATGCCGTCACTTATTGCGAACACGCAAAGAGAAAAACTGTCACAGCAATGGACGTCGTCTACGCCTTAAAACGACAGGGACGCACGCTGTACGGTTTTGGCGGCTAAAGTCAAGCAACGCCTATATCAAACGGCTCTTTTCAGAGCCACCATATTTCCCAAAGAGAGAAAAAAAATGCATTCATGTTGCCTAGATATCGTCCTGTTATTCACGTTTTATATTCCCCATAATTCCAATTTATTCTGAAGTATTATACTTATACTCACACTTACAATGACTAATTGTCGAGCCCATCCTTTGTAACATGGGTCATAACATTCAAACAACGGTCACGCTTGTTGCTAACGCTGCACTGGTTCGATTCAAAGCGGTATCTTTTCTAATTACTGGAATGACTTCATGTATGCACATTAACATGATACTTATAAACCTGTTAAATGCTGGTGGGTGGTGGTCTTGGATTGCCTGTTTTCTCAATATCAAAGTGGCATCTTTATCACAGAAAACAACAACAACTAACAAGCATACAATCGGGACATAAAATAGCATATTGGTATTTTAAAGGGCTCATTTGTTGGTTTTTTGTTGTTGATATGTTGCAGTGTTTTCCTTATTCAAATACTGCACAATACAATAACAGACACTGTGTGTAAATTCTCTTTTTTGAACATGTGGTGGCTCTGAAAAGAGCCTTTGGATTAACTGCAGACGGTTCATTACTTCTACTTAGAAGTTGTATACTTGGTGACTGCCTTGGTGCCCTCGCTTACTGCGTGTTTGGCTAATTCACCAGGTAGGAGAAGACGAACGGCCGTCTGGATTTCCCGACTGCTGATTGTTGATCTCTTGTTGTATTTGGCCAAACGTGACGATTCACCGGCGATACGCTCAAATATGTCGTTGACGAAACTGTTCATGATGCTCATTGCACGACTCGAGATACCAGTGTCGGGATGGACCTGTTTCAGAACTTTGTAAATGTAGATCCCGTAGCTCTCCTTTCGGCGTCTTCGTCTCTTGCCCGCGCCAGAAGGTCTCGCTGACTTTGCCATACCTGCTTTCTTTGAACCTTTTCCACTTCCTTTAGGAGCCATGGTGAGATATTGTATCAATGCTTCGTGCGTTTCTAAACTTTGACAAGCGGTGATGAGAATGAACGATTGATTGACCACACCGTGCAGTCCTCTCTATTTATAAGGCAGGCACATGCAAATTAGGGATCCTGCGCGATAATACACCAGGCGTGACGGTGCGCGCTCATTGGACCATTGGACCATCGCGGTGCCGTGCCAGGATCCCGCGCTACGGTATATAAATGTATGCGTGCACTCACCGTCACTCTCACTCTCTTGTTCAAAGCAGACAATTGTGATTTCCGTTCGCTCTTCGTTCTTATCATTATAAACATCATGTCAGGTCGTGGTAAAGGTGCAAAGTCAGGCTCCAAGTCTAAGACTCGATCAGCACGAGCCGGACTCCAATTTCCCGTCGGTCGCGTGCACCGTTTTCTTCGCAAAGGCAATTACGCTGCCCGAGTCGGCGCAGGCGCCCCGGTTTACCTCGCAGCCGTAATGGAGTACCTGGCGGCCGAAATCCTTGAATTGGCCGGAAACGCAGCAAGAGACAACAAGAAAAGCAGAATTACTCCTCGACATTTGCAGTTGGCAATCCGGAACGACGAAGAGTTGAATAGGCTTTTAGGTGGCGTCACAATAGCTCAGGGCGGTGTCTTACCCAACATTCAAGCGGTTTTACTCCCAAAGAAGACGGCCAAGACTGCGAAGTAAACTCCATCAAAAACACAACGGCTCTTTTCAGAGCCACCACATATTCCAAAAAGAGAATCTGACAATGTATTATTAAATCAGCTAGTTATTATAGTAATACACGTGCGGTTTCAATGTTAAAATATAAAATTATAAAGATAGGTAGCCTCGCATGATTGAAATATGCCGTTTTCAAGACCGTGTACTGTTGAGAATTTCATGTATTTAGACAGAGACCGTTAGATTTACGGTAAGAGCGCACCCCCCCCCCCCCCAAAAAAAAATAATATAAAGATAGGTGATTGAAATATGCCGTTTTCAAGACCGTGTACTGTTGAGAATTTCATGTATTTAGACAGAGACCGTTAGATTTACGGTAAGAGCGCCCTCCCCCCCAAAAAACCCAGAAAAACAAACAAAAGTCTTTAAAAAAGTTTGAGTTCCCGAAAGGTGTATTGAAATGCAATGCAATATGTAATTTCTTAAACATTTTGAAGTGTTAAGTTGTATCGAATGAAGACGGACCAAAAGGTGCATGTGTCAAGTAGGGCAATGCTGGAATACAATCAAACACTTTTTTGAAGTTAATGTGGCTCCGAAATATTAAAGGGGAAATATTAAAGTATGTACTTGTAGTTTGAAAATCAATTTACATTTAATGACTTGAATCGTGATGTACACTTTTTTTAAAGTTAATGCGGCTCTGAAATAAAAGGGGAAATATTAAAGTATGTACTTGCAGTTTGAAAATCAATTTACATTTAATGACTTGAACCGTGATGCACGCGGCGGTGTAACATGTCTGTATAACGTATGATAGTTGTATTCTATTGTTACATTTGTAAAGGCGGACAATGCTGACATACAATCTCTTTTTTAAAGTTATGGTGGCTCTGAAAAGAGCCGTTTCTTATAAATGATTGCTGAGAAATATCTCTAAGCTCGTTCTCCACGGATACGGCGAGCCAACTGGATGTCCTTGGGCATAATGGTCACTCGTTTGGCGTGAATGGCACACAAGTTGGTGTCTTCAAAGAGTCCCACTAGATATGCTTCGCTGGCTTCTTGAAGGGCTAGAATGGCCGAGCTCTGGAAACGTAGCTCTGTCTTGAAATCTTGGGCAATCTCTCGAACTAAGCGTTGAAACGGCAGTTTGCGGATGAGAAGTTCAGTACTCTTCTGGTAGCGTCTGATCTCTCTAAGTGCAACGGTACCTGGACGGTAACGATGAGGTTTCTTCACACCGCCAGTAGCCGGTGCAGATTTACGCGCAGCTTTGGTAGCCAACTGCTTTCTTGGCGCCTTTCCACCGGTACTTTTACGTGCAGTTTGCTTGGTTCGAGCCATTTCAATTTGTTTAGAGAGCAAACGTGACGATATACTAAACAGAATGAACTTTAATGCTTCGGCCAAGGACTGCTGTCCTTCTTATATAGACACACGGAGGATCCTGCCGGAATTCACGCGCACCAATCACATCACTGGACGAAATCACTGGAAGGAAGCCCTCTCCGTCAGCTAGTATTTTTCACCGACGTCCGCATGCCATTCTCTGATATATAAGCTGCGGTCATCGCTGTGTATCCATACATTCATTCGCTCGTCGAGTTATATATTAACTACAGTAAGCACACTATACAAGTCTGTTCATCATGTCTGGTCGTGGTAAAGGAGGCAAAGGACTAGGAAAAGGCGGTGCCAAACGACATCGTAAGGTGCTTCGTGATAACATCCAAGGCATTACCAAACCAGCCATCCGTCGCCTGGCGCGCCGGGGTGGTGTTAAGCGTATATCGGGTCTGATATATGAGGAGACGCGGGGAGTCCTGAAAGTATTCCTTGAGAATGTCATCCGTGATGCCGTCACTTATTGCGAACACGCAAAGAGAAAAACTGTCACAGCAATGGACGTCGTCTACGCCTTAAAACGACAGGGACGCACGCTGTACGGTTTTGGCGGCTAAAGTCAAGCAACGCCTATATCAAACGGCTCTTTTCAGAGCCACCATATTTCCCAAAGAGAGAAAAAAAATGCATTCATGTTGCCTAGATATCGTCCTGTTATTCACGTTTTATATTCCCCATAATTCCAATTTATTCTGAAGTATTATACTTATACTCACACTTACAATGACTAATTGTCGAGCCCATCCTTTGTAACATGGGTCATAACATTCAAACAACGGTCACGCTTGTTGCTAACGCTGCACTGGTTCGATTCAAAGCGGTATCTTTTCTAATTACTGGAATGACTTCATGTATGCACATTAACATGATACTTATAAACCTGTTAAATGCTGGTGGGTGGTGGTCTTGGATTGCCTGTTTTCTCAATATCAAAGTGGCATCTTTATCACAGAAAACAACAACAACTAACAAGCATACAATCGGGACATAAAATAGCATATTGGTATTTTAAAGGGCTCATTTGTTGGTTTTTTGTTGTTGATATGTTGCAGTGTTTTCCTTATTCAAATACTGCACAATACAATAACAGACACTGTGTGTAAATTCTCTTTTTTGAACATGTGGTGGCTCTGAAAAGAGCCTTTGGATTAACTGCAGACGGTTCATTACTTCTACTTAGAAGTTGTATACTTGGTGACTGCCTTGGTGCCCTCGCTTACTGCGTGTTTGGCTAATTCACCAGGTAGGAGAAGACGAACGGCCGTCTGGATTTCCCGACTGCTGATTGTTGATCTCTTGTTGTATTTGGCCAAACGTGACGATTCACCGGCGATACGCTCAAATATGTCGTTGACGAAACTGTTCATGATGCTCATTGCACGACTCGAGATACCAGTGTCGGGATGGACCTGTTTCAGAACTTTGTAAATGTAGATCCCGTAGCTCTCCTTTCGGCGTCTTCGTCTCTTGCCCGCGCCAGAAGGTCTCGCTGACTTTGCCATACCTGCTTTCTTTGAACCTTTTCCACTTCCTTTAGGAGCCATGGTGAGATATTGTATCAATGCTTCGTGCGTTTCTAAACTTTGACAAGCGGTGATGAGAATGAACGATTGATTGACCACACCGTGCAGTCCTCTCTATTTATAAGGCAGGCACATGCAAATTAGGGATCCTGCGCGATAATACACCAGGCGTGACGGTGCGCGCTCATTGGACCATTGGACCATCGCGGTGCCGTGCCAGGATCCCGCGCTACGGTATATAAATGTATGCGTGCACTCACCGTCACTCTCACTCTCTTGTTCAAAGCAGACAATTGTGATTTCCGTTCGCTCTTCGTTCTTATCATTATAAACATCATGTCAGGTCGTGGTAAAGGTGCAAAGTCAGGCTCCAAGTCTAAGACTCGATCAGCACGAGCCGGACTCCAATTTCCCGTCGGTCGCGTGCACCGTTTTCTTCGCAAAGGCAATTACGCTGCCCGAGTCGGCGCAGGCGCCCCGGTTTACCTCGCAGCCGTAATGGAGTACCTGGCGGCCGAAATCCTTGAATTGGCCGGAAACGCAGCAAGAGACAACAAGAAAAGCAGAATTACTCCTCGACATTTGCAGTTGGCAATCCGGAACGACGAAGAGTTGAATAGGCTTTTAGGTGGCGTCACAATAGCTCAGGGCGGTGTCTTACCCAACATTCAAGCGGTTTTACTCCCAAAGAAGACGGCCAAGACTGCGAAGTAAACTCCATCAAAAACACAACGGCTCTTTTCAGAGCCACCACATATTCCAAAAAGAGAATCTGACAATGTATTATTAAATCAGCTAGTTATTATAGTAATACACGTGCGGTTTCAATGTTAAAATATAAAATTATAAAGATAGGTAGCCTCGCATGATTGAAATATGCCGTTTTCAAGACCGTGTACTGTTGAGAATTTCATGTATTTAGACAGAGACCGTTAGATTTACGGTAAGAGCGCACCCCCCCCCCCAAAAAAAAATAATATAAAGATAGGTGATTGAAATATGCCGTTTTCAAGACCGTGTACTGTTGAGAATTTCATGTATTTAGACAGAGACCGTTAGATTTACGGTAAGAGCGCCCTCCCCCCAAAAAAACCCAGAAAAACAAACAAAAGTCTTTAAAAAAGTTTGAGTTCCCGAAAGGTGTATTGAAATGCAATGCAATATGTAATTTCTTAAACATTTTGAAGTGTTAAGTTGTATCGAATGAAGACGGACCAAAAGGTGCATGTGTCAAGTAGGGCAATGCTGGAATACAATCAAACACTTTTTTGAAGTTAATGTGGCTCCGAAATATTAAAGGGGAAATATTAAAGTATGTACTTGTAGTTTGAAAATCAATTTACATTTAATGACTTGAATCGTGATGTACACTTTTTTTAAAGTTAATGCGGCTCTGAAATAAAAGGGGAAATATTAAAGTATGTACTTGCAGTTTGAAAATCAATTTACATTTAATGACTTGAACCGTGATGCACGCGGCGGTGTAACATGTCTGTATAACGTATGATAGTTGTATTCTATTGTTACATTTGTAAAGGCGGACAATGCTGACATACAATCTCTTTTTTAAAGTTATGGTGGCTCTGAAAAGAGCCGTTTCTTATAAATGATTGCTGAGAAATATCTCTAAGCTCGTTCTCCACGGATACGGCGAGCCAACTGGATGTCCTTGGGCATAATGGTCACTCGTTTGGCGTGAATGGCACACAAGTTGGTGTCTTCAAAGAGTCCCACTAGATATGCTTCGCTGGCTTCTTGAAGGGCTAGAATGGCCGAGCTCTGGAAACGTAGCTCTGTCTTGAAATCTTGGGCAATCTCTCGAACTAAGCGTTGAAACGGCAGTTTGCGGATGAGAAGTTCAGTACTCTTCTGGTAGCGTCTGATCTCTCTAAGTGCAACGGTACCTGGACGGTAACGATGAGGTTTCTTCACACCGCCAGTAGCCGGTGCAGATTTACGCGCAGCTTTGGTAGCCAACTGCTTTCTTGGCGCCTTTCCACCGGTACTTTTACGTGCAGTTTGCTTGGTTCGAGCCATTTCAATTTGTTTAGAGAGCAAACGTGACGATATACTAAACAGAATGAACTTTAATGCTTCGGCCAAGGACTGCTGTCCTTCTTATATAGACACACGGAGGATCCTGCCGGAATTCACGCGCACCAATCACATCACTGGACGAAATCACTGGAAGGAAGCCCTCTCCGTCAGCTAGTATTTTTCACCGACGTCCGCATGCCATTCTCTGATATATAAGCTGCGGTCATCGCTGTGTATCCATACATTCATTCGCTCGTCGAGTTATATATTAACTACAGTAAGCACACTATACAAGTCTGTTCATCATGTCTGGTCGTGGTAAAGGAGGCAAAGGACTAGGAAAAGGCGGTGCCAAACGACATCGTAAGGTGCTTCGTGATAACATCCAAGGCATTACCAAACCAGCCATCCGTCGCCTGGCGCGCCGGGGTGGTGTTAAGCGTATATCGGGTCTGATATATGAGGAGACGCGGGGAGTCCTGAAAGTATTCCTTGAGAATGTCATCCGTGATGCCGTCACTTATTGCGAACACGCAAAGAGAAAAACTGTCACAGCAATGGACGTCGTCTACGCCTTAAAACGACAGGGACGCACGCTGTACGGTTTTGGCGGCTAAAGTCAAGCAACGCCTATATCAAACGGCTCTTTTCAGAGCCACCATATTTCCCAAAGAGAGAAAAAAAATGCATTCATGTTGCCTAGATATCGTCCTGTTATTCACGTTTTATATTCCCCATAATTCCAATTTATTCTGAAGTATTATACTTATACTCACACTTACAATGACTAATTGTCGAGCCCATCCTTTGTAACATGGGTCATAACATTCAAACAACGGTCACGCTTGTTGCTAACGCTGCACTGGTTCGATTCAAAGCGGTATCTTTTCTAATTACTGGAATGACTTCATGTATGCACATTAACATGATACTTATAAACCTGTTAAATGCTGGTGGGTGGTGGTCTTGGATTGCCTGTTTTCTCAATATCAAAGTGGCATCTTTATCACAGAAAACAACAACAACTAACAAGCATACAATCGGGACATAAAATAGCATATTGGTATTTTAAAGGGCTCATTTGTTGGTTTTTTGTTGTTGATATGTTGCAGTGTTTTCCTTATTCAAATACTGCACAATACAATAACAGACACTGTGTGTAAATTCTCTTTTTTGAACATGTGGTGGCTCTGAAAAGAGCCTTTGGATTAACTGCAGACGGTTCATTACTTCTACTTAGAAGTTGTATACTTGGTGACTGCCTTGGTGCCCTCGCTTACTGCGTGTTTGGCTAATTCACCAGGTAGGAGAAGACGAACGGCCGTCTGGATTTCCCGACTGCTGATTGTTGATCTCTTGTTGTATTTGGCCAAACGTGACGATTCACCGGCGATACGCTCAAATATGTCGTTGACGAAACTGTTCATGATGCTCATTGCACGACTCGAGATACCAGTGTCGGGATGGACCTGTTTCAGAACTTTGTAAATGTAGATCCCGTAGCTCTCCTTTCGGCGTCTTCGTCTCTTGCCCGCGCCAGAAGGTCTCGCTGACTTTGCCATACCTGCTTTCTTTGAACCTTTTCCACTTCCTTTAGGAGCCATGGTGAGATATTGTATCAATGCTTCGTGCGTTTCTAAACTTTGACAAGCGGTGATGAGAATGAACGATTGATTGACCACACCGTGCAGTCCTCTCTATTTATAAGGCAGGCACATGCAAATTAGGGATCCTGCGCGATAATACACCAGGCGTGACGGTGCGCGCTCATTGGACCATTGGACCATCGCGGTGCCGTGCCAGGATCCCGCGCTACGGTATATAAATGTATGCGTGCACTCACCGTCACTCTCACTCTCTTGTTCAAAGCAGACAATTGTGATTTCCGTTCGCTCTTCGTTCTTATCATTATAAACATCATGTCAGGTCGTGGTAAAGGTGCAAAGTCAGGCTCCAAGTCTAAGACTCGATCAGCACGAGCCGGACTCCAATTTCCCGTCGGTCGCGTGCACCGTTTTCTTCGCAAAGGCAATTACGCTGCCCGAGTCGGCGCAGGCGCCCCGGTTTACCTCGCAGCCGTAATGGAGTACCTGGCGGCCGAAATCCTTGAATTGGCCGGAAACGCAGCAAGAGACAACAAGAAAAGCAGAATTACTCCTCGACATTTGCAGTTGGCAATCCGGAACGACGAAGAGTTGAATAGGCTTTTAGGTGGCGTCACAATAGCTCAGGGCGGTGTCTTACCCAACATTCAAGCGGTTTTACTCCCAAAGAAGACGGCCAAGACTGCGAAGTAAACTCCATCAAAAACACAACGGCTCTTTTCAGAGCCACCACATATTCCAAAAAGAGAATCTGACAATGTATTATTAAATCAGCTAGTTATTATAGTAATACACGTGCGGTTTCAATGTTAAAATATAAAATTATAAAGATAGGTAGCCTCGCATGATTGAAATATGCCGTTTTCAAGACCGTGTACTGTTGAGAATTTCATGTATTTAGACAGAGACCGTTAGATTTACGGTAAGAGCGCACCCCCCCCCCCCCCAAAAAAAAAAATAATATAAAGATAGGTGATTGAAATATGCCGTTTTCAAGACCGTGTACTGTTGAGAATTTCATGTATTTAGACAGAGACCGTTAGATTTACGGTAAGAGCGCCCTCCCCCCCCAAAAAACCCAGAAAAACAAACAAAAGTCTTTAAAAAAGTTTGAGTTCCCGAAAGGTGTATTGAAATGCAATGCAATATGTAATTTCTTAAACATTTTGAAGTGTTAAGTTGTATCGAATGAAGACGGACCAAAAGGTGCATGTGTCAAGTAGGGCAATGCTGGAATACAATCAAACACTTTTTTGAAGTTAATGTGGCTCCGAAATATTAAAGGGGAAATATTAAAGTATGTACTTGTAGTTTGAAAATCAATTTACATTTAATGACTTGAATCGTGATGTACGCGGCGGTGTAACATGTCTGTATAACGTATGATAGTTGTATTCTATTGTTACATTTGTAAAGGCGGACAATGCTGACATACAATCTCTTTTTTAAAGTTATGGTGGCTCTGAAAAGAGCCGTTTCTTATAAATGATTGCTGAGAAATATCTCTAAGCTCGTTCTCCACGGATACGGCGAGCCAACTGGATGTCCTTGGGCATAATGGTCACTCGTTTGGCGTGAATGGCACACAAGTTGGTGTCTTCAAAGAGTCCCACTAGATATGCTTCGCTGGCTTCTTGAAGGGCTAGAATGGCCGAGCTCTGGAAACGTAGCTCTGTCTTGAAATCTTGGGCAATCTCTCGAACTAAGCGTTGAAACGGCAGTTTGCGGATGAGAAGTTCAGTACTCTTCTGGTAGCGTCTGATCTCTCTAAGTGCAACGGTACCTGGACGGTAACGATGAGGTTTCTTCACACCGCCAGTAGCCGGTGCAGATTTACGCGCAGCTTTGGTAGCCAACTGCTTTCTTGGCGCCTTTCCACCGGTACTTTTACGTGCAGTTTGCTTGGTTCGAGCCATTTCAATTTGTTTAGAGAGCAAACGTGACGATATACTAAACAGAATGAACTTTAATGCTTCGGCCAAGGACTGCTGTCCTTCTTATATAGACACACGGAGGATCCTGCCGGAATTCACGCGCACCAATCACATCACTGGACGAAATCACTGGAAGGAAGCCCTCTCCGTCAGCTAGTATTTTTCACCGACGTCCGCATGCCATTCTCTGATATATAAGCTGCGGTCATCGCTGTGTATCCATACATTCATTCGCTCGTCGAGTTATATATTAACTACAGTAAGCACACTATACAAGTCTGTTCATCATGTCTGGTCGTGGTAAAGGAGGCAAAGGACTAGGAAAAGGCGGTGCCAAACGACATCGTAAGGTGCTTCGTGATAACATCCAAGGCATTACCAAACCAGCCATCCGTCGCCTGGCGCGCCGGGGTGGTGTTAAGCGTATATCGGGTCTGATATATGAGGAGACGCGGGGAGTCCTGAAAGTATTCCTTGAGAATGTCATCCGTGATGCCGTCACTTATTGCGAACACGCAAAGAGAAAAACTGTCACAGCAATGGACGTCGTCTACGCCTTAAAACGACAGGGACGCACGCTGTACGGTTTTGGCGGCTAAAGTCAAGCAACGCCTATATCAAACGGCTCTTTTCAGAGCCACCATATTTCCCAAAGAGAGAAAAAAAATGCATTCATGTTGCCTAGATATCGTCCTGTTATTCACGTTTTATATTCCCCATAATTCCAATTTATTCTGAAGTATTATACTTATACTCACACTTACAATGACTAATTGTCGAGCCCATCCTTTGTAACATGGGTCATAACATTCAAACAACGGTCACGCTTGTTGCTAACGCTGCACTGGTTCGATTCAAAGCGGTATCTTTTCTAATTACTGGAATGACTTCATGTATGCACATTAACATGATACTTATAAACCTGTTAAATGCTGGTGGGTGGTGGTCTTGGATTGCCTGTTTTCTCAATATCAAAGTGGCATCTTTATCACAGAAAACAACAACAACTAACAAGCATACAATCGGGACATAAAATAGCATATTGGTATTTTAAAGGGCTCATTTGTTGGTTTTTTGTTGTTGATATGTTGCAGTGTTTTCCTTATTCAAATACTGCACAATACAATAACAGACACTGTGTGTAAATTCTCTTTTTTGAACATGTGGTGGCTCTGAAAAGAGCCTTTGGATTAACTGCAGACGGTTCATTACTTCTACTTAGAAGTTGTATACTTGGTGACTGCCTTGGTGCCCTCGCTTACTGCGTGTTTGGCTAATTCACCAGGTAGGAGAAGACGAACGGCCGTCTGGATTTCCCGACTGCTGATTGTTGATCTCTTGTTGTATTTGGCCAAACGTGACGATTCACCGGCGATACGCTCAAATATGTCGTTGACGAAACTGTTCATGATGCTCATTGCACGACTCGAGATACCAGTGTCGGGATGGACCTGTTTCAGAACTTTGTAAATGTAGATCCCGTAGCTCTCCTTTCGGCGTCTTCGTCTCTTGCCCGCGCCAGAAGGTCTCGCTGACTTTGCCATACCTGCTTTCTTTGAACCTTTTCCACTTCCTTTAGGAGCCATGGTGAGATATTGTATCAATGCTTCGTGCGTTTCTAAACTTTGACAAGCGGTGATGAGAATGAACGATTGATTGACCACACCGTGCAGTCCTCTCTATTTATAAGGCAGGCACATGCAAATTAGGGATCCTGCGCGATAATACACCAGGCGTGACGGTGCGCGCTCATTGGACCATTGGACCATCGCGGTGCCGTGCCAGGATCCCGCGCTACGGTATATAAATGTATGCGTGCACTCACCGTCACTCTCACTCTCTTGTTCAAAGCAGACAATTGTGATTTCCGTTCGCTCTTCGTTCTTATCATTATAAACATCATGTCAGGTCGTGGTAAAGGTGCAAAGTCAGGCTCCAAGTCTAAGACTCGATCAGCACGAGCCGGACTCCAATTTCCCGTCGGTCGCGTGCACCGTTTTCTTCGCAAAGGCAATTACGCTGCCCGAGTCGGCGCAGGCGCCCCGGTTTACCTCGCAGCCGTAATGGAGTACCTGGCGGCCGAAATCCTTGAATTGGCCGGAAACGCAGCAAGAGACAACAAGAAAAGCAGAATTACTCCTCGACATTTGCAGTTGGCAATCCGGAACGACGAAGAGTTGAATAGGCTTTTAGGTGGCGTCACAATAGCTCAGGGCGGTGTCTTACCCAACATTCAAGCGGTTTTACTCCCAAAGAAGACGGCCAAGACTGCGAAGTAAACTCCATCAAAAACACAACGGCTCTTTTCAGAGCCACCACATATTCCAAAAAGAGAATCTGACAATGTATTATTAAATCAGCTAGTTATTATAGTAATACACGTGCGGTTTCAATGTTAAAATATAAAATTATAAAGATAGGTAGCCTCGCATGATTGAAATATGCCGTTTTCAAGACCGTGTACTGTTGAGAATTTCATGTATTTAGACAGAGACCGTTAGATTTACGGTAAGAGCGCACCCCCCCCCCCCAAAAAAAAATAATATAAAGATAGGTGATTGAAATATGCCGTTTTCAAGACCGTGTACTGTTGAGAATTTCATGTATTTAGACAGAGACCGTTAGATTTACGGTAAGAGCGCCCTCCCCCCCAAAAAACCCAGAAAAACAAACAAAAGTCTTTAAAAAAGTTTGAGTTCCCGAAAGGTGTATTGAAATGCAATGCAATATGTAATTTCTTAAACATTTTGAAGTGTTAAGTTGTATCGAATGAAGACGGACCAAAAGGTGCATGTGTCAAGTAGGGCAATGCTGGAATACAATCAAACACTTTTTTGAAGTTAATGTGGCTCCGAAATATTAAAGGGGAAATATTAAAGTATGTACTTGTAGTTTGAAAATCAATTTACATTTAATGACTTGAATCGTGATGTACACTTTTTTTAAAGTTAATGCGGCTCTGAAATAAAAGGGGAAATATTAAAGTATGTACTTGCAGTTTGAAAATCAATTTACATTTAATGACTTGAACCGTGATGCACGCGGCGGTGTAACATGTCTGTATAACGTATGATAGTTGTATTCTATTGTTACATTTGTAAAGGCGGACAATGCTGACATACAATCTCTTTTTTAAAGTTATGGTGGCTCTGAAAAGAGCCGTTTCTTATAAATGATTGCTGAGAAATATCTCTAAGCTCGTTCTCCACGGATACGGCGAGCCAACTGGATGTCCTTGGGCATAATGGTCACTCGTTTGGCGTGAATGGCACACAAGTTGGTGTCTTCAAAGAGTCCCACTAGATATGCTTCGCTGGCTTCTTGAAGGGCTAGAATGGCCGAGCTCTGGAAACGTAGCTCTGTCTTGAAATCTTGGGCAATCTCTCGAACTAAGCGTTGAAACGGCAGTTTGCGGATGAGAAGTTCAGTACTCTTCTGGTAGCGTCTGATCTCTCTAAGTGCAACGGTACCTGGACGGTAACGATGAGGTTTCTTCACACCGCCAGTAGCCGGTGCAGATTTACGCGCAGCTTTGGTAGCCAACTGCTTTCTTGGCGCCTTTCCACCGGTACTTTTACGTGCAGTTTGCTTGGTTCGAGCCATTTCAATTTGTTTAGAGAGCAAACGTGACGATATACTAAACAGAATGAACTTTAATGCTTCGGCCAAGGACTGCTGTCCTTCTTATATAGACACACGGAGGATCCTGCCGGAATTCACGCGCACCAATCACATCACTGGACGAAATCACTGGAAGGAAGCCCTCTCCGTCAGCTAGTATTTTTCACCGACGTCCGCATGCCATTCTCTGATATATAAGCTGCGGTCATCGCTGTGTATCCATACATTCATTCGCTCGTCGAGTTATATATTAACTACAGTAAGCACACTATACAAGTCTGTTCATCATGTCTGGTCGTGGTAAAGGAGGCAAAGGACTAGGAAAAGGCGGTGCCAAACGACATCGTAAGGTGCTTCGTGATAACATCCAAGGCATTACCAAACCAGCCATCCGTCGCCTGGCGCGCCGGGGTGGTGTTAAGCGTATATCGGGTCTGATATATGAGGAGACGCGGGGAGTCCTGAAAGTATTCCTTGAGAATGTCATCCGTGATGCCGTCACTTATTGCGAACACGCAAAGAGAAAAACTGTCACAGCAATGGACGTCGTCTACGCCTTAAAACGACAGGGACGCACGCTGTACGGTTTTGGCGGCTAAAGTCAAGCAACGCCTATATCAAACGGCTCTTTTCAGAGCCACCATATTTCCCAAAGAGAGAAAAAAAATGCATTCATGTTGCCTAGATATCGTCCTGTTATTCACGTTTTATATTCCCCATAATTCCAATTTATTCTGAAGTATTATACTTATACTCACACTTACAATGACTAATTGTCGAGCCCATCCTTTGTAACATGGGTCATAACATTCAAACAACGGTCACGCTTGTTGCTAACGCTGCACTGGTTCGATTCAAAGCGGTATCTTTTCTAATTACTGGAATGACTTCATGTATGCACATTAACATGATACTTATAAACCTGTTAAATGCTGGTGGGTGGTGGTCTTGGATTGCCTGTTTTCTCAATATCAAAGTGGCATCTTTATCACAGAAAACAACAACAACTAACAAGCATACAATCGGGACATAAAATAGCATATTGGTATTTTAAAGGGCTCATTTGTTGGTTTTTTGTTGTTGATATGTTGCAGTGTTTTCCTTATTCAAATACTGCACAATACAATAACAGACACTGTGTGTAAATTCTCTTTTTTGAACATGTGGTGGCTCTGAAAAGAGCCTTTGGATTAACTGCAGACGGTTCATTACTTCTACTTAGAAGTTGTATACTTGGTGACTGCCTTGGTGCCCTCGCTTACTGCGTGTTTGGCTAATTCACCAGGTAGGAGAAGACGAACGGCCGTCTGGATTTCCCGACTGCTGATTGTTGATCTCTTGTTGTATTTGGCCAAACGTGACGATTCACCGGCGATACGCTCAAATATGTCGTTGACGAAACTGTTCATGATGCTCATTGCACGACTCGAGATACCAGTGTCGGGATGGACCTGTTTCAGAACTTTGTAAATGTAGATCCCGTAGCTCTCCTTTCGGCGTCTTCGTCTCTTGCCCGCGCCAGAAGGTCTCGCTGACTTTGCCATACCTGCTTTCTTTGAACCTTTTCCACTTCCTTTAGGAGCCATGGTGAGATATTGTATCAATGCTTCGTGCGTTTCTAAACTTTGACAAGCGGTGATGAGAATGAACGATTGATTGACCACACCGTGCAGTCCTCTCTATTTATAAGGCAGGCACATGCAAATTAGGGATCCTGCGCGATAATACACCAGGCGTGACGGTGCGCGCTCATTGGACCATTGGACCATCGCGGTGCCGTGCCAGGATCCCGCGCTACGGTATATAAATGTATGCGTGCACTCACCGTCACTCTCACTCTCTTGTTCAAAGCAGACAATTGTGATTTCCGTTCGCTCTTCGTTCTTATCATTATAAACATCATGTCAGGTCGTGGTAAAGGTGCAAAGTCAGGCTCCAAGTCTAAGACTCGATCAGCACGAGCCGGACTCCAATTTCCCGTCGGTCGCGTGCACCGTTTTCTTCGCAAAGGCAATTACGCTGCCCGAGTCGGCGCAGGCGCCCCGGTTTACCTCGCAGCCGTAATGGAGTACCTGGCGGCCGAAATCCTTGAATTGGCCGGAAACGCAGCAAGAGACAACAAGAAAAGCAGAATTACTCCTCGACATTTGCAGTTGGCAATCCGGAACGACGAAGAGTTGAATAGGCTTTTAGGTGGCGTCACAATAGCTCAGGGCGGTGTCTTACCCAACATTCAAGCGGTTTTACTCCCAAAGAAGACGGCCAAGACTGCGAAGTAAACTCCATCAAAAACACAACGGCTCTTTTCAGAGCCACCACATATTCCAAAAAGAGAATCTGACAATGTATTATTAAATCAGCTAGTTATTATAGTAATACACGTGCGGTTTCAATGTTAAAATATAAAATTATAAAGATAGGTAGCCTCGCATGATTGAAATATGCCGTTTTCAAGACCGTGTACTGTTGAGAATTTCATGTATTTAGACAGAGACCGTTAGATTTACGGTAAGAGCGCACCCCCCCCCCCCCAAAAAAAAAATAATATAAAGATAGGTGATTGAAATATGCCGTTTTCAAGACCGTGTACTGTTGAGAATTTCATGTATTTAGACAGAGACCGTTAGATTTACGGTAAGAGCGCCCTCCCCCCCAAAAAACCCAGAAAAACAAACAAAAGTCTTTAAAAAAGTTTGAGTTCCCGAAAGGTGTATTGAAATGCAATGCAATATGTAATTTCTTAAACATTTTGAAGTGTTAAGTTGTATCGAATGAAGACGGACCAAAAGGTGCATGTGTCAAGTAGGGCAATGCTGGAATACAATCAAACACTTTTTTGAAGTTAATGTGGCTCCGAAATATTAAAGGGGAAATATTAAAGTATGTACTTGTAGTTTGAAAATCAATTTACATTTAATGACTTGAATCGTGATGTACACTTTTTTTAAAGTTAATGCGGCTCTGAAATAAAAGGGGAAATATTAAAGTATGTACTTGCAGTTTGAAAATCAATTTACATTTAATGACTTGAACCGTGATGCACGCGGCGGTGTAACATGTCTGTATAACGTATGATAGTTGTATTCTATTGTTACATTTGTAAAGGCGGACAATGCTGACATACAATCTCTTTTTTAAAGTTATGGTGGCTCTGAAAAGAGCCGTTTCTTATAAATGATTGCTGAGAAATATCTCTAAGCTCGTTCTCCACGGATACGGCGAGCCAACTGGATGTCCTTGGGCATAATGGTCACTCGTTTGGCGTGAATGGCACACAAGTTGGTGTCTTCAAAGAGTCCCACTAGATATGCTTCGCTGGCTTCTTGAAGGGCTAGAATGGCCGAGCTCTGGAAACGTAGCTCTGTCTTGAAATCTTGGGCAATCTCTCGAACTAAGCGTTGAAACGGCAGTTTGCGGATGAGAAGTTCAGTACTCTTCTGGTAGCGTCTGATCTCTCTAAGTGCAACGGTACCTGGACGGTAACGATGAGGTTTCTTCACACCGCCAGTAGCCGGTGCAGATTTACGCGCAGCTTTGGTAGCCAACTGCTTTCTTGGCGCCTTTCCACCGGTACTTTTACGTGCAGTTTGCTTGGTTCGAGCCATTTCAATTTGTTTAGAGAGCAAACGTGACGATATACTAAACAGAATGAACTTTAATGCTTCGGCCAAGGACTGCTGTCCTTCTTATATAGACACACGGAGGATCCTGCCGGAATTCACGCGCACCAATCACATCACTGGACGAAATCACTGGAAGGAAGCCCTCTCCGTCAGCTAGTATTTTTCACCGACGTCCGCATGCCATTCTCTGATATATAAGCTGCGGTCATCGCTGTGTATCCATACATTCATTCGCTCGTCGAGTTATATATTAACTACAGTAAGCACACTATACAAGTCTGTTCATCATGTCTGGTCGTGGTAAAGGAGGCAAAGGACTAGGAAAAGGCGGTGCCAAACGACATCGTAAGGTGCTTCGTGATAACATCCAAGGCATTACCAAACCAGCCATCCGTCGCCTGGCGCGCCGGGGTGGTGTTAAGCGTATATCGGGTCTGATATATGAGGAGACGCGGGGAGTCCTGAAAGTATTCCTTGAGAATGTCATCCGTGATGCCGTCACTTATTGCGAACACGCAAAGAGAAAAACTGTCACAGCAATGGACGTCGTCTACGCCTTAAAACGACAGGGACGCACGCTGTACGGTTTTGGCGGCTAAAGTCAAGCAACGCCTATATCAAACGGCTCTTTTCAGAGCCACCATATTTCCCAAAGAGAGAAAAAAAATGCATTCATGTTGCCTAGATATCGTCCTGTTATTCACGTTTTATATTCCCCATAATTCCAATTTATTCTGAAGTATTATACTTATACTCACACTTACAATGACTAATTGTCGAGCCCATCCTTTGTAACATGGGTCATAACATTCAAACAACGGTCACGCTTGTTGCTAACGCTGCACTGGTTCGATTCAAAGCGGTATCTTTTCTAATTACTGGAATGACTTCATGTATGCACATTAACATGATACTTATAAACCTGTTAAATGCTGGTGGGTGGTGGTCTTGGATTGCCTGTTTTCTCAATATCAAAGTGGCATCTTTATCACAGAAAACAACAACAACTAACAAGCATACAATCGGGACATAAAATAGCATATTGGTATTTTAAAGGGCTCATTTGTTGGTTTTTTGTTGTTGATATGTTGCAGTGTTTTCCTTATTCAAATACTGCACAATACAATAACAGACACTGTGTGTAAATTCTCTTTTTTGAACATGTGGTGGCTCTGAAAAGAGCCTTTGGATTAACTGCAGACGGTTCATTACTTCTACTTAGAAGTTGTATACTTGGTGACTGCCTTGGTGCCCTCGCTTACTGCGTGTTTGGCTAATTCACCAGGTAGGAGAAGACGAACGGCCGTCTGGATTTCCCGACTGCTGATTGTTGATCTCTTGTTGTATTTGGCCAAACGTGACGATTCACCGGCGATACGCTCAAATATGTCGTTGACGAAACTGTTCATGATGCTCATTGCACGACTCGAGATACCAGTGTCGGGATGGACCTGTTTCAGAACTTTGTAAATGTAGATCCCGTAGCTCTCCTTTCGGCGTCTTCGTCTCTTGCCCGCGCCAGAAGGTCTCGCTGACTTTGCCATACCTGCTTTCTTTGAACCTTTTCCACTTCCTTTAGGAGCCATGGTGAGATATTGTATCAATGCTTCGTGCGTTTCTAAACTTTGACAAGCGGTGATGAGAATGAACGATTGATTGACCACACCGTGCAGTCCTCTCTATTTATAAGGCAGGCACATGCAAATTAGGGATCCTGCGCGATAATACACCAGGCGTGACGGTGCGCGCTCATTGGACCATTGGACCATCGCGGTGCCGTGCCAGGATCCCGCGCTACGGTATATAAATGTATGCGTGCACTCACCGTCACTCTCACTCTCTTGTTCAAAGCAGACAATTGTGATTTCCGTTCGCTCTTCGTTCTTATCATTATAAACATCATGTCAGGTCGTGGTAAAGGTGCAAAGTCAGGCTCCAAGTCTAAGACTCGATCAGCACGAGCCGGACTCCAATTTCCCGTCGGTCGCGTGCACCGTTTTCTTCGCAAAGGCAATTACGCTGCCCGAGTCGGCGCAGGCGCCCCGGTTTACCTCGCAGCCGTAATGGAGTACCTGGCGGCCGAAATCCTTGAATTGGCCGGAAACGCAGCAAGAGACAACAAGAAAAGCAGAATTACTCCTCGACATTTGCAGTTGGCAATCCGGAACGACGAAGAGTTGAATAGGCTTTTAGGTGGCGTCACAATAGCTCAGGGCGGTGTCTTACCCAACATTCAAGCGGTTTTACTCCCAAAGAAGACGGCCAAGACTGCGAAGTAAACTCCATCAAAAACACAACGGCTCTTTTCAGAGCCACCACATATTCCAAAAAGAGAATCTGACAATGTATTATTAAATCAGCTAGTTATTATAGTAATACACGTGCGGTTTCAATGTTAAAATATAAAATTATAAAGATAGGTAGCCTCGCATGATTGAAATATGCCGTTTTCAAGACCGTGTACTGTTGAGAATTTCATGTATTTAGACAGAGACCGTTAGATTTACGGTAAGAGCGCACCCCCCCCCCCAAAAAAAAAAAAATATAAAGATAGGTGATTGAAATATGCCGTTTTCAAGACCGTGTACTGTTGAGAATTTCATGTATTTAGACAGAGACCGTTAGATTTACGGTAAGAGCGCCCTCCCCCCCAAAAAACCCAGAAAAACAAACAAAAGTCTTTAAAAAAGTTTGAGTTCCCGAAAGGTGTATTGAAATGCAATGCAATATGTAATTTCTTAAACATTTTGAAGTGTTAAGTTGTATCGAATGAAGACGGACCAAAAGGTGCATGTGTCAAGTAGGGCAATGCTGGAATACAATCAAACACTTTTTTGAAGTTAATGTGGCTCCGAAATATTAAAGGGGAAATATTAAAGTATGTACTTGTAGTTTGAAAATCAATTTACATTTAATGACTTGAATCGTGATGTACACTTTTTTTAAAGTTAATGCGGCTCTGAAATAAAAGGGGAAATATTAAAGTATGTACTTGCAGTTTGAAAATCAATTTACATTTAATGACTTGAACCGTGATGCACGCGGCGGTGTAACATGTCTGTATAACGTATGATAGTTGTATTCTATTGTTACATTTGTAAAGGCGGACAATGCTGACATACAATCTCTTTTTTAAAGTTATGGTGGCTCTGAAAAGAGCCGTTTCTTATAAATGATTGCTGAGAAATATCTCTAAGCTCGTTCTCCACGGATACGGCGAGCCAACTGGATGTCCTTGGGCATAATGGTCACTCGTTTGGCGTGAATGGCACACAAGTTGGTGTCTTCAAAGAGTCCCACTAGATATGCTTCGCTGGCTTCTTGAAGGGCTAGAATGGCCGAGCTCTGGAAACGTAGCTCTGTCTTGAAATCTTGGGCAATCTCTCGAACTAAGCGTTGAAACGGCAGTTTGCGGATGAGAAGTTCAGTACTCTTCTGGTAGCGTCTGATCTCTCTAAGTGCAACGGTACCTGGACGGTAACGATGAGGTTTCTTCACACCGCCAGTAGCCGGTGCAGATTTACGCGCAGCTTTGGTAGCCAACTGCTTTCTTGGCGCCTTTCCACCGGTACTTTTACGTGCAGTTTGCTTGGTTCGAGCCATTTCAATTTGTTTAGAGAGCAAACGTGACGATATACTAAACAGAATGAACTTTAATGCTTCGGCCAAGGACTGCTGTCCTTCTTATATAGACACACGGAGGATCCTGCCGGAATTCACGCGCACCAATCACATCACTGGACGAAATCACTGGAAGGAAGCCCTCTCCGTCAGCTAGTATTTTTCACCGACGTCCGCATGCCATTCTCTGATATATAAGCTGCGGTCATCGCTGTGTATCCATACATTCATTCGCTCGTCGAGTTATATATTAACTACAGTAAGCACACTATACAAGTCTGTTCATCATGTCTGGTCGTGGTAAAGGAGGCAAAGGACTAGGAAAAGGCGGTGCCAAACGACATCGTAAGGTGCTTCGTGATAACATCCAAGGCATTACCAAACCAGCCATCCGTCGCCTGGCGCGCCGGGGTGGTGTTAAGCGTATATCGGGTCTGATATATGAGGAGACGCGGGGAGTCCTGAAAGTATTCCTTGAGAATGTCATCCGTGATGCCGTCACTTATTGCGAACACGCAAAGAGAAAAACTGTCACAGCAATGGACGTCGTCTACGCCTTAAAACGACAGGGACGCACGCTGTACGGTTTTGGCGGCTAAAGTCAAGCAACGCCTATATCAAACGGCTCTTTTCAGAGCCACCATATTTCCCAAAGAGAGAAAAAAAATGCATTCATGTTGCCTAGATATCGTCCTGTTATTCACGTTTTATATTCCCCATAATTCCAATTTATTCTGAAGTATTATACTTATACTCACACTTACAATGACTAATTGTCGAGCCCATCCTTTGTAACATGGGTCATAACATTCAAACAACGGTCACGCTTGTTGCTAACGCTGCACTGGTTCGATTCAAAGCGGTATCTTTTCTAATTACTGGAATGACTTCATGTATGCACATTAACATGATACTTATAAACCTGTTAAATGCTGGTGGGTGGTGGTCTTGGATTGCCTGTTTTCTCAATATCAAAGTGGCATCTTTATCACAGAAAACAACAACAACTAACAAGCATACAATCGGGACATAAAATAGCATATTGGTATTTTAAAGGGCTCATTTGTTGGTTTTTTGTTGTTGATATGTTGCAGTGTTTTCCTTATTCAAATACTGCACAATACAATAACAGACACTGTGTGTAAATTCTCTTTTTTGAACATGTGGTGGCTCTGAAAAGAGCCTTTGGATTAACTGCAGACGGTTCATTACTTCTACTTAGAAGTTGTATACTTGGTGACTGCCTTGGTGCCCTCGCTTACTGCGTGTTTGGCTAATTCACCAGGTAGGAGAAGACGAACGGCCGTCTGGATTTCCCGACTGCTGATTGTTGATCTCTTGTTGTATTTGGCCAAACGTGACGATTCACCGGCGATACGCTCAAATATGTCGTTGACGAAACTGTTCATGATGCTCATTGCACGACTCGAGATACCAGTGTCGGGATGGACCTGTTTCAGAACTTTGTAAATGTAGATCCCGTAGCTCTCCTTTCGGCGTCTTCGTCTCTTGCCCGCGCCAGAAGGTCTCGCTGACTTTGCCATACCTGCTTTCTTTGAACCTTTTCCACTTCCTTTAGGAGCCATGGTGAGATATTGTATCAATGCTTCGTGCGTTTCAGAACTTTGTAAATGTAGATCCCGTAGCTCTCCTTTCGGCGTCTTCGTCTCTTGCCCGCGCCAGAAGGTCTCGCTGACTTTGCCATACCTGCTTTCTTTGAACCTTTTCCACTTCCTTTAGGAGCCATGGTGAGATATTGTATCAATGCTTCGTGCGTTTCTAAACTTTGACAAGCGGTGATGAGAATGAACGATTGATTGACCACACCGTGCAGTCCTCTCTATTTATAAGGCAGGCACATGCAAATTAGGGATCCTGCGCGATAATACACCAGGCGTGACGGTGCGCGCTCATTGGACCATTGGACCATCGCGGTGCCGTGCCAGGATCCCGCGCTACGGTATATAAATGTATGCGTGCACTCACCGTCACTCTCACTCTCTTGTTCAAAGCAGACAATTGTGATTTCCGTTCGCTCTTCGTTCTTATCATTATAAACATCATGTCAGGTCGTGGTAAAGGTGCAAAGTCAGGCTCCAAGTCTAAGACTCGATCAGCACGAGCCGGACTCCAATTTCCCGTCGGTCGCGTGCACCGTTTTCTTCGCAAAGGCAATTACGCTGCCCGAGTCGGCGCAGGCGCCCCGGTTTACCTCGCAGCCGTAATGGAGTACCTGGCGGCCGAAATCCTTGAATTGGCCGGAAACGCAGCAAGAGACAACAAGAAAAGCAGAATTACTCCTCGACATTTGCAGTTGGCAATCCGGAACGACGAAGAGTTGAATAGGCTTTTAGGTGGCGTCACAATAGCTCAGGGCGGTGTCTTACCCAACATTCAAGCGGTTTTACTCCCAAAGAAGACGGCCAAGACTGCGAAGTAAACTCCATCAAAAACACAACGGCTCTTTTCAGAGCCACCACATATTCCAAAAAGAGAATCTGACAATGTATTATTAAATCAGCTAGTTATTATAGTAATACACGTGCGGTTTCAATGTTAAAATATAAAATTATAAAGATAGGTAGCCTCGCATGATTGAAATATGCCGTTTTCAAGACCGTGTACTGTTGAGAATTTCATGTATTTAGACAGAGACCGTTAGATTTACGGTAAGAGCGCACCCCCCCCCCCAAAAAAAAAAAAAATATAAAGATAGGTGATTGAAATATGCCGTTTTCAAGACCGTGTACTGTTGAGAATTTCATGTATTTAGACAGAGACCGTTAGATTTACGGTAAGAGCGCCCTCCCCCCCAAAAAACCCAGAAAAACAAACAAAAGTCTTTAAAAAAGTTTGAGTTCCCGAAAGGTGTATTGAAATGCAATGCAATATGTAATTTCTTAAACATTTTGAAGTGTTAAGTTGTATCGAATGAAGACGGACCAAAAGGTGCATGTGTCAAGTAGGGCAATGCTGGAATACAATCAAACACTTTTTTGAAGTTAATGTGGCTCCGAAATATTAAAGGGGAAATATTAAAGTATGTACTTGTAGTTTGAAAATCAATTTACATTTAATGACTTGAATCGTGATGTACACTTTTTTTAAAGTTAATGCGGCTCTGAAATAAAAGGGGAAATATTAAAGTATGTACTTGCAGTTTGAAAATCAATTTACATTTAATGACTTGAACCGTGATGCACGCGGCGGTGTAACATGTCTGTATAACGTATGATAGTTGTATTCTATTGTTACATTTGTAAAGGCGGACAATGCTGACATACAATCTCTTTTTTAAAGTTATGGTGGCTCTGAAAAGAGCCGTTTCTTATAAATGATTGCTGAGAAATATCTCTAAGCTCGTTCTCCACGGATACGGCGAGCCAACTGGATGTCCTTGGGCATAATGGTCACTCGTTTGGCGTGAATGGCACACAAGTTGGTGTCTTCAAAGAGTCCCACTAGATATGCTTCGCTGGCTTCTTGAAGGGCTAGAATGGCCGAGCTCTGGAAACGTAGCTCTGTCTTGAAATCTTGGGCAATCTCTCGAACTAAGCGTTGAAACGGCAGTTTGCGGATGAGAAGTTCAGTACTCTTCTGGTAGCGTCTGATCTCTCTAAGTGCAACGGTACCTGGACGGTAACGATGAGGTTTCTTCACACCGCCAGTAGCCGGTGCAGATTTACGCGCAGCTTTGGTAGCCAACTGCTTTCTTGGCGCCTTTCCACCGGTACTTTTACGTGCAGTTTGCTTGGTTCGAGCCATTTCAATTTGTTTAGAGAGCAAACGTGACGATATACTAAACAGAATGAACTTTAATGCTTCGGCCAAGGACTGCTGTCCTTCTTATATAGACACACGGAGGATCCTGCCGGAATTCACGCGCACCAATCACATCACTGGACGAAATCACTGGAAGGAAGCCCTCTCCGTCAGCTAGTATTTTTCACCGACGTCCGCATGCCATTCTCTGATATATAAGCTGCGGTCATCGCTGTGTATCCATACATTCATTCGCTCGTCGAGTTATATATTAACTACAGTAAGCACACTATACAAGTCTGTTCATCATGTCTGGTCGTGGTAAAGGAGGCAAAGGACTAGGAAAAGGCGGTGCCAAACGACATCGTAAGGTGCTTCGTGATAACATCCAAGGCATTACCAAACCAGCCATCCGTCGCCTGGCGCGCCGGGGTGGTGTTAAGCGTATATCGGGTCTGATATATGAGGAGACGCGGGGAGTCCTGAAAGTATTCCTTGAGAATGTCATCCGTGATGCCGTCACTTATTGCGAACACGCAAAGAGAAAAACTGTCACAGCAATGGACGTCGTCTACGCCTTAAAACGACAGGGACGCACGCTGTACGGTTTTGGCGGCTAAAGTCAAGCAACGCCTATATCAAACGGCTCTTTTCAGAGCCACCATATTTCCCAAAGAGAGAAAAAAAATGCATTCATGTTGCCTAGATATCGTCCTGTTATTCACGTTTTATATTCCCCATAATTCCAATTTATTCTGAAGTATTATACTTATACTCACACTTACAATGACTAATTGTCGAGCCCATCCTTTGTAACATGGGTCATAACATTCAAACAACGGTCACGCTTGTTGCTAACGCTGCACTGGTTCGATTCAAAGCGGTATCTTTTCTAATTACTGGAATGACTTCATGTATGCACATTAACATGATACTTATAAACCTGTTAAATGCTGGTGGGTGGTGGTCTTGGATTGCCTGTTTTCTCAATATCAAAGTGGCATCTTTATCACAGAAAACAACAACAACTAACAAGCATACAATCGGGACATAAAATAGCATATTGGTATTTTAAAGGGCTCATTTGTTGGTTTTTTGTTGTTGATATGTTGCAGTGTTTTCCTTATTCAAATACTGCACAATACAATAACAGACACTGTGTGTAAATTCTCTTTTTTGAACATGTGGTGGCTCTGAAAAGAGCCTTTGGATTAACTGCAGACGGTTCATTACTTCTACTTAGAAGTTGTATACTTGGTGACTGCCTTGGTGCCCTCGCTTACTGCGTGTTTGGCTAATTCACCAGGTAGGAGAAGACGAACGGCCGTCTGGATTTCCCGACTGCTGATTGTTGATCTCTTGTTGTATTTGGCCAAACGTGACGATTCACCGGCGATACGCTCAAATATGTCGTTGACGAAACTGTTCATGATGCTCATTGCACGACTCGAGATACCAGTGTCGGGATGGACCTGTTTCAGAACTTTGTAAATGTAGATCCCGTAGCTCTCCTTTCGGCGTCTTCGTCTCTTGCCCGCGCCAGAAGGTCTCGCTGACTTTGCCATACCTGCTTTCTTTGAACCTTTTCCACTTCCTTTAGGAGCCATGGTGAGATATTGTATCAATGCTTCGTGCGTTTCAGAACTTTGTAAATGTAGATCCCGTAGCTCTCCTTTCGGCGTCTTCGTCTCTTGCCCGCGCCAGAAGGTCTCGCTGACTTTGCCATACCTGCTTTCTTTGAACCTTTTCCACTTCCTTTAGGAGCCATGGTGAGATATTGTATCAATGCTTCGTGCGTTTCTAAACTTTGACAAGCGGTGATGAGAATGAACGATTGATTGACCACACCGTGCAGTCCTCTCTATTTATAAGGCAGGCACATGCAAATTAGGGATCCTGCGCGATAATACACCAGGCGTGACGGTGCGCGCTCATTGGACCATTGGACCATCGCGGTGCCGTGCCAGGATCCCGCGCTACGGTATATAAATGTATGCGTGCACTCACCGTCACTCTCACTCTCTTGTTCAAAGCAGACAATTGTGATTTCCGTTCGCTCTTCGTTCTTATCATTATAAACATCATGTCAGGTCGTGGTAAAGGTGCAAAGTCAGGCTCCAAGTCTAAGACTCGATCAGCACGAGCCGGACTCCAATTTCCCGTCGGTCGCGTGCACCGTTTTCTTCGCAAAGGCAATTACGCTGCCCGAGTCGGCGCAGGCGCCCCGGTTTACCTCGCAGCCGTAATGGAGTACCTGGCGGCCGAAATCCTTGAATTGGCCGGAAACGCAGCAAGAGACAACAAGAAAAGCAGAATTACTCCTCGACATTTGCAGTTGGCAATCCGGAACGACGAAGAGTTGAATAGGCTTTTAGGTGGCGTCACAATAGCTCAGGGCGGTGTCTTACCCAACATTCAAGCGGTTTTACTCCCAAAGAAGACGGCCAAGACTGCGAAGTAAACTCCATCAAAAACACAACGGCTCTTTTCAGAGCCACCACATATTCCAAAAAGAGAATCTGACAATGTATTATTAAATCAGCTAGTTATTATAGTAATACACGTGCGGTTTCAATGTTAAAATATAAAATTATAAAGATAGGTAGCCTCGCATGATTGAAATATGCCGTTTTCAAGACCGTGTACTGTTGAGAATTTCATGTATTTAGACAGAGACCGTTAGATTTACGGTAAGAGCGCACCCCCCCCCCCCCCAAAAAAAAAATAATATAAAGATAGGTGATTGAAATATGCCGTTTTCAAGACCGTGTACTGTTGAGAATTTCATGTATTTAGACAGAGACCGTTAGATTTACGGTAAGAGCGCCCTCCCCCCCAAAAAACCCAGAAAAACAAACAAAAGTCTTTAAAAAAGTTTGAGTTCCCGAAAGGTGTATTGAAATGCAATGCAATATGTAATTTCTTAAACATTTTGAAGTGTTAAGTTGTATCGAATGAAGACGGACCAAAAGGTGCATGTGTCAAGTAGGGCAATGCTGGAATACAATCAAACACTTTTTTGAAGTTAATGTGGCTCCGAAATATTAAAGGGGAAATATTAAAGTATGTACTTGTAGTTTGAAAATCAATTTACATTTAATGACTTGAATCGTGATGTACACTTTTTTTAAAGTTAATGCGGCTCTGAAATAAAAGGGGAAATATTAAAGTATGTACTTGCAGTTTGAAAATCAATTTACATTTAATGACTTGAACCGTGATGCACGCGGCGGTGTAACATGTCTGTATAACGTATGATAGTTGTATTCTATTGTTACATTTGTAAAGGCGGACAATGCTGACATACAATCTCTTTTTTAAAGTTATGGTGGCTCTGAAAAGAGCCGTTTCTTATAAATGATTGCTGAGAAATATCTCTAAGCTCGTTCTCCACGGATACGGCGAGCCAACTGGATGTCCTTGGGCATAATGGTCACTCGTTTGGCGTGAATGGCACACAAGTTGGTGTCTTCAAAGAGTCCCACTAGATATGCTTCGCTGGCTTCTTGAAGGGCTAGAATGGCCGAGCTCTGGAAACGTAGCTCTGTCTTGAAATCTTGGGCAATCTCTCGAACTAAGCGTTGAAACGGCAGTTTGCGGATGAGAAGTTCAGTACTCTTCTGGTAGCGTCTGATCTCTCTAAGTGCAACGGTACCTGGACGGTAACGATGAGGTTTCTTCACACCGCCAGTAGCCGGTGCAGATTTACGCGCAGCTTTGGTAGCCAACTGCTTTCTTGGCGCCTTTCCACCGGTACTTTTACGTGCAGTTTGCTTGGTTCGAGCCATTTCAATTTGTTTAGAGAGCAAACGTGACGATATACTAAACAGAATGAACTTTAATGCTTCGGCCAAGGACTGCTGTCCTTCTTATATAGACACACGGAGGATCCTGCCGGAATTCACGCGCACCAATCACATCACTGGACGAAATCACTGGAAGGAAGCCCTCTCCGTCAGCTAGTATTTTTCACCGACGTCCGCATGCCATTCTCTGATATATAAGCTGCGGTCATCGCTGTGTATCCATACATTCATTCGCTCGTCGAGTTATATATTAACTACAGTAAGCACACTATACAAGTCTGTTCATCATGTCTGGTCGTGGTAAAGGAGGCAAAGGACTAGGAAAAGGCGGTGCCAAACGACATCGTAAGGTGCTTCGTGATAACATCCAAGGCATTACCAAACCAGCCATCCGTCGCCTGGCGCGCCGGGGTGGTGTTAAGCGTATATCGGGTCTGATATATGAGGAGACGCGGGGAGTCCTGAAAGTATTCCTTGAGAATGTCATCCGTGATGCCGTCACTTATTGCGAACACGCAAAGAGAAAAACTGTCACAGCAATGGACGTCGTCTACGCCTTAAAACGACAGGGACGCACGCTGTACGGTTTTGGCGGCTAAAGTCAAGCAACGCCTATATCAAACGGCTCTTTTCAGAGCCACCATATTTCCCAAAGAGAGAAAAAAAATGCATTCATGTTGCCTAGATATCGTCCTGTTATTCACGTTTTATATTCCCCATAATTCCAATTTATTCTGAAGTATTATACTTATACTCACACTTACAATGACTAATTGTCGAGCCCATCCTTTGTAACATGGGTCATAACATTCAAACAACGGTCACGCTTGTTGCTAACGCTGCACTGGTTCGATTCAAAGCGGTATCTTTTCTAATTACTGGAATGACTTCATGTATGCACATTAACATGATACTTATAAACCTGTTAAATGCTGGTGGGTGGTGGTCTTGGATTGCCTGTTTTCTCAATATCAAAGTGGCATCTTTATCACAGAAAACAACAACAACTAACAAGCATACAATCGGGACATAAAATAGCATATTGGTATTTTAAAGGGCTCATTTGTTGGTTTTTTGTTGTTGATATGTTGCAGTGTTTTCCTTATTCAAATACTGCACAATACAATAACAGACACTGTGTGTAAATTCTCTTTTTTGAACATGTGGTGGCTCTGAAAAGAGCCTTTGGATTAACTGCAGACGGTTCATTACTTCTACTTAGAAGTTGTATACTTGGTGACTGCCTTGGTGCCCTCGCTTACTGCGTGTTTGGCTAATTCACCAGGTAGGAGAAGACGAACGGCCGTCTGGATTTCCCGACTGCTGATTGTTGATCTCTTGTTGTATTTGGCCAAACGTGACGATTCACCGGCGATACGCTCAAATATGTCGTTGACGAAACTGTTCATGATGCTCATTGCACGACTCGAGATACCAGTGTCGGGATGGACCTGTTTCAGAACTTTGTAAATGTAGATCCCGTAGCTCTCCTTTCGGCGTCTTCGTCTCTTGCCCGCGCCAGAAGGTCTCGCTGACTTTGCCATACCTGCTTTCTTTGAACCTTTTCCACTTCCTTTAGGAGCCATGGTGAGATATTGTATCAATGCTTCGTGCGTTTCTAAACTTTGACAAGCGGTGATGAGAATGAACGATTGATTGACCACACCGTGCAGTCCTCTCTATTTATAAGGCAGGCACATGCAAATTAGGGATCCTGCGCGATAATACACCAGGCGTGACGGTGCGCGCTCATTGGACCATTGGACCATCGCGGTGCCGTGCCAGGATCCCGCGCTACGGTATATAAATGTATGCGTGCACTCACCGTCACTCTCACTCTCTTGTTCAAAGCAGACAATTGTGATTTCCGTTCGCTCTTCGTTCTTATCATTATAAACATCATGTCAGGTCGTGGTAAAGGTGCAAAGTCAGGCTCCAAGTCTAAGACTCGATCAGCACGAGCCGGACTCCAATTTCCCGTCGGTCGCGTGCACCGTTTTCTTCGCAAAGGCAATTACGCTGCCCGAGTCGGCGCAGGCGCCCCGGTTTACCTCGCAGCCGTAATGGAGTACCTGGCGGCCGAAATCCTTGAATTGGCCGGAAACGCAGCAAGAGACAACAAGAAAAGCAGAATTACTCCTCGACATTTGCAGTTGGCAATCCGGAACGACGAAGAGTTGAATAGGCTTTTAGGTGGCGTCACAATAGCTCAGGGCGGTGTCTTACCCAACATTCAAGCGGTTTTACTCCCAAAGAAGACGGCCAAGACTGCGAAGTAAACTCCATCAAAAACACAACGGCTCTTTTCAGAGCCACCACATATTCCAAAAAGAGAATCTGACAATGTATTATTAAATCAGCTAGTTATTATAGTAATACACGTGCGGTTTCAATGTTAAAATATAAAATTATAAAGATAGGTAGCCTCGCATGATTGAAATATGCCGTTTTCAAGACCGTGTACTGTTGAGAATTTCATGTATTTAGACAGAGACCGTTAGATTTACGGTAAGAGCGCACCCCCCCCCCCCAAAAAAAAAAAATAATATAAAGATAGGTGATTGAAATATGCCGTTTTCAAGACCGTGTACTGTTGAGAATTTCATGTATTTAGACAGAGACCGTTAGATTTACGGTAAGAGCGCCCTCCCCCCCAAAAAACCCAGAAAAACAAACAAAAGTCTTTAAAAAAGTTTGAGTTCCCGAAAGGTGTATTGAAATGCAATGCAATATGTAATTTCTTAAACATTTTGAAGTGTTAAGTTGTATCGAATGAAGACGGACCAAAAGGTGCATGTGTCAAGTAGGGGCAATGCTGGAATACAATCAAACACTTTTTTGAAGTTAATGTGGCTCCGAAATATTAAAGGGGAAATATTAAAGTATGTACTTGTAGTTTGAAAATCAATTTACATTTAATGACTTGAATCGTGATGTACACTTTTTTTAAAGTTAATGCGGCTCTGAAAATAAAGGGGAAATATTAAAGTATGTACTTGCAGTTTGAAAATCAATTTACATTTAATGACTTGAACCGTGATGCACGCGGCGGTGTAACATGTCTGTATAACGTATGATAGTTGTATTCTATTGTTACATTTGTAAAGGCGGACAATGCTGACATACAATCTCTTTTTTAAAGTTATGGTGGCTCTGAAAAGAGCCGTTTCTTATAAATGATTGCTGAGAAATATCTCTAAGCTCGTTCTCCACGGATACGGCGAGCCAACTGGATGTCCTTGGGCATAATGGTCACTCGTTTGGCGTGAATGGCACACAAGTTGGTGTCTTCAAAGAGTCCCACTAGATATGCTTCGCTGGCTTCTTGAAGGGCTAGAATGGCCGAGCTCTGGAAACGTAGCTCTGTCTTGAAATCTTGGGCAATCTCTCGAACTAAGCGTTGAAACGGCAGTTTGCGGATGAGAAGTTCAGTACTCTTCTGGTAGCGTCTGATCTCTCTAAGTGCAACGGTACCTGGACGGTAACGATGAGGTTTCTTCACACCGCCAGTAGCCGGTGCAGATTTACGCGCAGCTTTGGTAGCCAACTGCTTTCTTGGCGCCTTTCCACCGGTACTTTTACGTGCAGTTTGCTTGGTTCGAGCCATTTCAATTTGTTTAGAGAGCAAACGTGACGATATACTAAACAGAATGAACTTTAATGCTTCGGCCAAGGACTGCTGTCCTTCTTATATAGACACACGGAGGATCCTGCCGGAATTCACGCGCACCAATCACATCACTGGACGAAATCACTGGAAGGAAGCCCTCTCCGTCAGCTAGTATTTTTCACCGACGTCCGCATGCCATTCTCTGATATATAAGCTGCGGTCATCGCTGTGTATCCATACATTCATTCGCTCGTCGAGTTATATATTAACTACAGTAAGCACACTATACAAGTCTGTTCATCATGTCTGGTCGTGGTAAAGGAGGCAAAGGACTAGGAAAAGGCGGTGCCAAACGACATCGTAAGGTGCTTCGTGATAACATCCAAGGCATTACCAAACCAGCCATCCGTCGCCTGGCGCGCCGGGGTGGTGTTAAGCGTATATCGGGTCTGATATATGAGGAGACGCGGGGAGTCCTGAAAGTATTCCTTGAGAATGTCATCCGTGATGCCGTCACTTATTGCGAACACGCAAAGAGAAAAACTGTCACAGCAATGGACGTCGTCTACGCCTTAAAACGACAGGGACGCACGCTGTACGGTTTTGGCGGCTAAAGTCAAGCAACGCCTATATCAAACGGCTCTTTTCAGAGCCACCATATTTCCCAAAGAGAGAAAAAAAATGCATTCATGTTGCCTAGATATCGTCCTGTTATTCACGTTTTATATTCCCCATAATTCCAATTTATTCTGAAGTATTATACTTATACTCACACTTACAATGACTAATTGTCGAGCCCATCCTTTGTAACATGGGTCATAACATTCAAACAACGGTCACGCTTGTTGCTAACGCTGCACTGGTTCGATTCAAAGCGGTATCTTTTCTAATTACTGGAATGACTTCATGTATGCACATTAACATGATACTTATAAACCTGTTAAATGCTGGTGGGTGGTGGTCTTGGATTGCCTGTTTTCTCAATATCAAAGTGGCATCTTTATCACAGAAAACAACAACAACTAACAAGCATACAATCGGGACATAAAATAGCATATTGGTATTTTAAAGGGCTCATTTGTTGGTTTTTTGTTGTTGATATGTTGCAGTGTTTTCCTTATTCAAATACTGCACAATACAATAACAGACACTGTGTGTAAATTCTCTTTTTTGAACATGTGGTGGCTCTGAAAAGAGCCTTTGGATTAACTGCAGACGGTTCATTACTTCTACTTAGAAGTTGTATACTTGGTGACTGCCTTGGTGCCCTCGCTTACTGCGTGTTTGGCTAATTCACCAGGTAGGAGAAGACGAACGGCCGTCTGGATTTCCCGACTGCTGATTGTTGATCTCTTGTTGTATTTGGCCAAACGTGACGATTCACCGGCGATACGCTCAAATATGTCGTTGACGAAACTGTTCATGATGCTCATTGCACGACTCGAGATACCAGTGTCGGGATGGACCTGTTTCAGAACTTTGTAAATGTAGATCCCGTAGCTCTCCTTTCGGCGTCTTCGTCTCTTGCCCGCGCCAGAAGGTCTCGCTGACTTTGCCATACCTGCTTTCTTTGAACCTTTTCCACTTCCTTTAGGAGCCATGGTGAGATATTGTATCAATGCTTCGTGCGTTTCTAAACTTTGACAAGCGGTGATGAGAATGAACGATTGATTGACCACACCGTGCAGTCCTCTCTATTTATAAGGCAGGCACATGCAAATTAGGGATCCTGCGCGATAATACACCAGGCGTGACGGTGCGCGCTCATTGGACCATTGGACCATCGCGGTGCCGTGCCAGGATCCCGCGCTACGGTATATAAATGTATGCGTGCACTCACCGTCACTCTCACTCTCTTGTTCAAAGCAGACAATTGTGATTTCCGTTCGCTCTTCGTTCTTATCATTATAAACATCATGTCAGGTCGTGGTAAAGGTGCAAAGTCAGGCTCCAAGTCTAAGACTCGATCAGCACGAGCCGGACTCCAATTTCCCGTCGGTCGCGTGCACCGTTTTCTTCGCAAAGGCAATTACGCTGCCCGAGTCGGCGCAGGCGCCCCGTTTACCTCGCAGCCGTAATGGAGTACCTGGCGGCCGAAATCCTTGAATTGGCCGGAAACGCAGCAAGAGACAACAAGAAAAGCAGAATTACTCCTCGACATTTGCAGTTGGCAATCCGGAACGACGAAGAGTTGAATAGGCTTTTAGGTGGCGTCACAATAGCTCAGGGCGGTGTCTTACCCAACATTCAAGCGGTTTTACTCCCAAAGAAGACGGCCAAGACTGCGAAGTAAACTCCATCAAAAACACAACGGCTCTTTTCAGAGCCACCACATATTCCAAAAAGAGAATCTGACAATGTATTATTAAATCAGCTAGTTATTATAGTAATACACGTGCGGTTTCAATGTTAAAATATAAAATTATAAAGATAGGTAGCCTCGCATGATTGAAATATGCCGTTTTCAAGACCGTGTACTGTTGAGAATTTCATGTATTTAGACAGAGACCGTTAGATTTACGGTAAGAGCGCACCCCCCCCCCCCCAAAAAAAAATAATATAAAGATAGGTGATTGAAATATGCCGTTTTCAAGACCGTGTACTGTTGAGAATTTCATGTATTTAGACAGAGACCGTTAGATTTACGGTAAGAGCGCCCTCCCCCCCAAAAAACCCAGAAAAACAAACAAAAGTCTTTAAAAAAGTTTGAGTTCCCGAAAGGTGTATTGAAATGCAATGCAATATGTAATTTCTTAAACATTTTGAAGTGTTAAGTTGTATCGAATGAAGACGGACCAAAAGGTGCATGTGTCAAGTAGGGCAATGCTGGAATACAATCAAACACTTTTTTGAAGTTAATGTGGCTCCGAAATATTAAAGGGGAAATATTAAAGTATGTACTTGTAGTTTGAAAATCAATTTACATTTAATGACTTG
>CM069456.1:57014884-57084706 GCA_035610835.1 Ophiura sarsii
AAACATTTTGAAGTGTTAAGTTGTATCGAATGAAGACGGACCAAAAGGTGCATGTGTCAAGTAGGGCAATGCTGGAATACAATCAAACACTTTTTTGAAGTTAATGTGGCTCCGAAATATTAAAGGGGAAATATTAAAGTATGTACTTGTAGTTTGAAAATCAATTTACATTTAATGACTTGAATCGTGATGTACACTTTTTTTAAAGTTAATGCGGCTCTGAAATAAAAGGGGAAATATTAAAGTATGTACTTGCAGTTTGAAAATCAATTTACATTTAATGACTTGAACCGTGATGCACGCGGCGGTGTAACATGTCTGTATAACGTATGATAGTTGTATTCTATTGTTACATTTGTAAAGGCGGACAATGCTGACATACAATCTCTTTTTTAAAGTTATGGTGGCTCTGAAAAGAGCCGTTTCTTATAAATGATTGCTGAGAAATATCTCTAAGCTCGTTCTCCACGGATACGGCGAGCCAACTGGATGTCCTTGGGCATAATGGTCACTCGTTTGGCGTGAATGGCACACAAGTTGGTGTCTTCAAAGAGTCCCACTAGATATGCTTCGCTGGCTTCTTGAAGGGCTAGAATGGCCGAGCTCTGGAAACGTAGCTCTGTCTTGAAATCTTGGGCAATCTCTCGAACTAAGCGTTGAAACGGCAGTTTGCGGATGAGAAGTTCAGTACTCTTCTGGTAGCGTCTGATCTCTCTAAGTGCAACGGTACCTGGACGGTAACGATGAGGTTTCTTCACACCGCCAGTAGCCGGTGCAGATTTACGCGCAGCTTTGGTAGCCAACTGCTTTCTTGGCGCCTTTCCACCGGTACTTTTACGTGCGTTTGCTTGGTTCGAGCCATTTCAATTTGTTTAGAGAGCAAACGTGACGATATACTAAACAGAATGAACTTTAATGCTTCGGCCAAGGACTGCTGTCCTTCTTATATAGACACACGGAGGATCCTGCCGGAATTCACGCGCACCAATCACATCACTGGACGAAATCACTGGAAGGAAGCCCTCTCCGTCAGCTAGTATTTTTCACCGACGTCCGCATGCCATTCTCTGATATATAAGCTGCGGTCATCGCTGTGTATCCATACATTCATTCGCTCGTCGAGTTATATATTAACTACAGTAAGCACACTATACAAGTCTGTTCATCATGTCTGGTCGTGGTAAAGGAGGCAAAGGACTAGGAAAAGGCGGTGCCAAACGACATCGTAAGGTGCTTCGTGATAACATCCAAGGCATTACCAAACCAGCCATCCGTCGCCTGGCGCGCCGGGGTGGTGTTAAGCGTATATCGGGTCTGATATATGAGGAGACGCGGGGAGTCCTGAAAGTATTCCTTGAGAATGTCATCCGTGATGCCGTCACTTATTGCGAACACGCAAAGAGAAAAACTGTCACAGCAATGGACGTCGTCTACGCCTTAAAACGACAGGGACGCACGCTGTACGGTTTTGGCGGCTAAAGTCAAGCAACGCCTATATCAAACGGCTCTTTTCAGAGCCACCATATTTCCCAAAGAGAGAAAAAAAATGCATTCATGTTGCCTAGATATCGTCCTGTTATTCACGTTTTATATTCCCCATAATTCCAATTTATTCTGAAGTATTATACTTATACTCACACTTACAATGACTAATTGTCGAGCCCATCCTTTGTAACATGGGTCATAACATTCAAACAACGGTCACGCTTGTTGCTAACGCTGCACTGGTTCGATTCAAAGCGGTATCTTTTCTAATTACTGGAATGACTTCATGTATGCACATTAACATGATACTTATAAACCTGTTAAATGCTGGTGGGTGGTGGTCTTGGATTGCCTGTTTTCTCAATATCAAAGTGGCATCTTTATCACAGAAAACAACAACAACTAACAAGCATACAATCGGGACATAAAATAGCATATTGGTATTTTAAAGGGCTCATTTGTTGGTTTTTTGTTGTTGATATGTTGCAGTGTTTTCCTTATTCAAATACTGCACAATACAATAACAGACACTGTGTGTAAATTCTCTTTTTTGAACATGTGGTGGCTCTGAAAAGAGCCTTTGGATTAACTGCAGACGGTTCATTACTTCTACTTAGAAGTTGTATACTTGGTGACTGCCTTGGTGCCCTCGCTTACTGCGTGTTTGGCTAATTCACCAGGTAGGAGAAGACGAACGGCCGTCTGGATTTCCCGACTGCTGATTGTTGATCTCTTGTTGTATTTGGCCAAACGTGACGATTCACCGGCGATACGCTCAAATATGTCGTTGACGAAACTGTTCATGATGCTCATTGCACGACTCGAGATACCAGTGTCGGGATGGACCTGTTTCAGAACTTTGTAAATGTAGATCCCGTAGCTCTCCTTTCGGCGTCTTCGTCTCTTGCCCGCGCCAGAAGGTCTCGCTGACTTTGCCATACCTGCTTTCTTTGAACCTTTTCCACTTCCTTTAGGAGCCATGGTGAGATATTGTATCAATGCTTCGTGCGTTTCTAAACTTTGACAAGCGGTGATGAGAATGAACGATTGATTGACCACACCGTGCAGTCCTCTCTATTTATAAGGCAGGCACATGCAAATTAGGGATCCTGCGCGATAATACACCAGGCGTGACGGTGCGCGCTCATTGGACCATTGGACCATCGCGGTGCCGTGCCAGGATCCCGCGCTACGGTATATAAATGTATGCGTGCACTCACCGTCACTCTCACTCTCTTGTTCAAAGCAGACAATTGTGATTTCCGTTCGCTCTTCGTTCTTATCATTATAAACATCATGTCAGGTCGTGGTAAAGGTGCAAAGTCAGGCTCCAAGTCTAAGACTCGATCAGCACGAGCCGGACTCCAATTTCCCGTCGGTCGCGTGCACCGTTTTCTTCGCAAAGGCAATTACGCTGCCCGAGTCGGCGCAGGCGCCCCGGTTTACCTCGCAGCCGTAATGGAGTACCTGGCGGCCGAAATCCTTGAATTGGCCGGAAACGCAGCAAGAGACAACAAGAAAAGCAGAATTACTCCTCGACATTTGCAGTTGGCAATCCGGAACGACGAAGAGTTGAATAGGCTTTTAGGTGGCGTCACAATAGCTCAGGGCGGTGTCTTACCCAACATTCAAGCGGTTTTACTCCCAAAGAAGACGGCCAAGACTGCGAAGTAAACTCCATCAAAAACACAACGGCTCTTTTCAGAGCCACCACATATTCCAAAAAGAGAATCTGACAATGTATTATTAAATCAGCTAGTTATTATAGTAATACACGTGCGGTTTCAATGTTAAAATATAAAATTATAAAGATAGGTAGCCTCGCATGATTGAAATATGCCGTTTTCAAGACCGTGTACTGTTGAGAATTTCATGTATTTAGACAGAGACCGTTAGATTTACGGTAAGAGCGCACCCCCCCCCCCAAAAAAAAAAATAATATAAAGATAGGTGATTGAAATATGCCGTTTTCAAGACCGTGTACTGTTGAGAATTTCATGTATTTAGACAGAGACCGTTAGATTTACGGTAAGAGCGCCCTCCCCCCCAAAAAACCCAGAAAAACAAACAAAAGTCTTTAAAAAAGTTTGAGTTCCCGAAAGGTGTATTGAAATGCAATGCAATATGTAATTTCTTAAACATTTTGAAGTGTTAAGTTGTATCGAATGAAGACGGACCAAAAGGTGCATGTGTCAAGTAGGGCAATGCTGGAATACAATCAAACACTTTTTTTGAAGTTAATGTGGCTCCGAAATATTAAAGGGGAAATATTAAAGTATGTACTTGTAGTTTGAAAATCAATTTACATTTAATGACTTGAATCGTGATGTACACTTTTTTTAAAGTTAATGCGGCTCTGAAATAAAAGGGGAAATATTAAAGTATGTACTTGCAGTTTGAAAATCAATTTACATTTAATGACTTGAACCGTGATGCACGCGGCGGTGTAACATGTCTGTATAACGTATGATAGTTGTATTCTATTGTTACATTTGTAAAGGCGGACAATGCTGACATACAATCTCTTTTTTAAAGTTATGGTGGCTCTGAAAAGAGCCGTTTCTTATAAATGATTGCTGAGAAATATCTCTAAGCTCGTTCTCCACGGATACGGCGAGCCAACTGGATGTCCTTGGGCATAATGGTCACTCGTTTGGCGTGAATGGCACACAAGTTGGTGTCTTCAAAGAGTCCCACTAGATATGCTTCGCTGGCTTCTTGAAGGGCTAGAATGGCCGAGCTCTGGAAACGTAGCTCTGTCTTGAAATCTTGGGCAATCTCTCGAACTAAGCGTTGAAACGGCAGTTTGCGGATGAGAAGTTCAGTACTCTTCTGGTAGCGTCTGATCTCTCTAAGTGCAACGGTACCTGGACGGTAACGATGAGGTTTCTTCACACCGCCAGTAGCCGGTGCAGATTTACGCGCAGCTTTGGTAGCCAACTGCTTTCTTGGCGCCTTTCCACCGGTACTTTTACGTGCAGTTTGCTTGGTTCGAGCCATTTCAATTTGTTTAGAGAGCAAACGTGACGATATACTAAACAGAATGAACTTTAATGCTTCGGCCAAGGACTGCTGTCCTTCTTATATAGACACACGGAGGATCCTGCCGGAATTCACGCGCACCAATCACATCACTGGACGAAATCACTGGAAGGAAGCCCTCTCCGTCAGCTAGTATTTTTCACCGACGTCCGCATGCCATTCTCTGATATATAAGCTGCGGTCATCGCTGTGTATCCATACATTCATTCGCTCGTCGAGTTATATATTAACTACAGTAAGCACACTATACAAGTCTGTTCATCATGTCTGGTCGTGGTAAAGGAGGCAAAGGACTAGGAAAAGGCGGTGCCAAACGACATCGTAAGGTGCTTCGTGATAACATCCAAGGCATTACCAAACCAGCCATCCGTCGCCTGGCGCGCCGGGGTGGTGTTAAGCGTATATCGGGTCTGATATATGAGGAGACGCGGGGAGTCCTGAAAGTATTCCTTGAGAATGTCATCCGTGATGCCGTCACTTATTGCGAACACGCAAAGAGAAAAACTGTCACAGCAATGGACGTCGTCTACGCCTTAAAACGACAGGGACGCACGCTGTACGGTTTTGGCGGCTAAAGTCAAGCAACGCCTATATCAAACGGCTCTTTTCAGAGCCACCATATTTCCCAAAGAGAGAAAAAAAATGCATTCATGTTGCCTAGATATCGTCCTGTTATTCACGTTTTATATTCCCCATAATTCCAATTTATTCTGAAGTATTATACTTATACTCACACTTACAATGACTAATTGTCGAGCCCATCCTTTGTAACATGGGTCATAACATTCAAACAACGGTCACGCTTGTTGCTAACGCTGCACTGGTTCGATTCAAAGCGGTATCTTTTCTAATTACTGGAATGACTTCATGTATGCACATTAACATGATACTTATAAACCTGTTAAATGCTGGTGGGTGGTGGTCTTGGATTGCCTGTTTTCTCAATATCAAAGTGGCATCTTTATCACAGAAAACAACAACAACTAACAAGCATACAATCGGGACATAAAATAGCATATTGGTATTTTAAAGGGCTCATTTGTTGGTTTTTTGTTGTTGATATGTTGCAGTGTTTTCCTTATTCAAATACTGCACAATACAATAACAGACACTGTGTGTAAATTCTCTTTTTTGAACATGTGGTGGCTCTGAAAAGAGCCTTTGGATTAACTGCAGACGGTTCATTACTTCTACTTAGAAGTTGTATACTTGGTGACTGCCTTGGTGCCCTCGCTTACTGCGTGTTTGGCTAATTCACCAGGTAGGAGAAGACGAACGGCCGTCTGGATTTCCCGACTGCTGATTGTTGATCTCTTGTTGTATTTGGCCAAACGTGACGATTCACCGGCGATACGCTCAAATATGTCGTTGACGAAACTGTTCATGATGCTCATTGCACGACTCGAGATACCAGTGTCGGGATGGACCTGTTTCAGAACTTTGTAAATGTAGATCCCGTAGCTCTCCTTTCGGCGTCTTCGTCTCTTGCCCGCGCCAGAAGGTCTCGCTGACTTTGCCATACCTGCTTTCTTTGAACCTTTTCCACTTCCTTTAGGAGCCATGGTGAGATATTGTATCAATGCTTCGTGCGTTTCTAAACTTTGACAAGCGGTGATGAGAATGAACGATTGATTGACCACACCGTGCAGTCCTCTCTATTTATAAGGCAGGCACATGCAAATTAGGGATCCTGCGCGATAATACACCAGGCGTGACGGTGCGCGCTCATTGGACCATTGGACCATCGCGGTGCCGTGCCAGGATCCCGCGCTACGGTATATAAATGTATGCGTGCACTCACCGTCACTCTCACTCTCTTGTTCAAAGCAGACAATTGTGATTTCCGTTCGCTCTTCGTTCTTATCATTATAAACATCATGTCAGGTCGTGGTAAAGGTGCAAAGTCAGGCTCCAAGTCTAAGACTCGATCAGCACGAGCCGGACTCCAATTTCCCGTCGGTCGCGTGCACCGTTTTCTTCGCAAAGGCAATTACGCTGCCCGAGTCGGCGCAGGCGCCCCGGTTTACCTCGCAGCCGTAATGGAGTACCTGGCGGCCGAAATCCTTGAATTGGCCGGAAACGCAGCAAGAGACAACAAGAAAAGCAGAATTACTCCTCGACATTTGCAGTTGGCAATCCGGAACGACGAAGAGTTGAATAGGCTTTTAGGTGGCGTCACAATAGCTCAGGGCGGTGTCTTACCCAACATTCAAGCGGTTTTACTCCCAAAGAAGACGGCCAAGACTGCGAAGTAAACTCCATCAAAAACACAACGGCTCTTTTCAGAGCCACCACATATTCCAAAAAGAGAATCTGACAATGTATTATTAAATCAGCTAGTTATTATAGTAATACACGTGCGGTTTCAATGTTAAAATATAAAATTATAAAGATAGGTAGCCTCGCATGATTGAAATATGCCGTTTTCAAGACCGTGTACTGTTGAGAATTTCATGTATTTAGACAGAGACCGTTAGATTTACGGTAAGAGCGCACCCCCCCCCCCCAAAAAAAAAAATAATATAAAGATAGGTGATTGAAATATGCCGTTTTCAAGACCGTGTACTGTTGAGAATTTCATGTATTTAGACAGAGACCGTTAGATTTACGGTAAGAGCGCCCTCCCCCCCAAAAAACCCAGAAAAACAAACAAAAGTCTTTAAAAAAGTTTGAGTTCCCGAAAGGTGTATTGAAATGCAATGCAATATGTAATTTCTTAAACATTTTGAAGTGTTAAGTTGTATCGAATGAAGACGGACCAAAAGGTGCATGTGTCAAGTAGGGCAATGCTGGAATACAATCAAACACTTTTTTGAAGTTAATGTGGCTCCGAAATATTAAAGGGGAAATATTAAAGTATGTACTTGTAGTTTGAAAATCAATTTACATTTAATGACTTGAATCGTGATGTACACTTTTTTTAAAGTTAATGCGGCTCTGAAATAAAAGGGGAAATATTAAAGTATGTACTTGCAGTTTGAAAATCAATTTACATTTAATGACTTGAACCGTGATGCACGCGGCGGTGTAACATGTCTGTATAACGTATGATAGTTGTATTCTATTGTTACATTTGTAAAGGCGGACAATGCTGACATACAATCTCTTTTTTAAAGTTATGGTGGCTCTGAAAAGAGCCGTTTCTTATAAATGATTGCTGAGAAATATCTCTAAGCTCGTTCTCCACGGATACGGCGAGCCAACTGGATGTCCTTGGGCATAATGGTCACTCGTTTGGCGTGAATGGCACACAAGTTGGTGTCTTCAAAGAGTCCCACTAGATATGCTTCGCTGGCTTCTTGAAGGGCTAGAATGGCCGAGCTCTGGAAACGTAGCTCTGTCTTGAAATCTTGGGCAATCTCTCGAACTAAGCGTTGAAACGGCAGTTTGCGGATGAGAAGTTCAGTACTCTTCTGGTAGCGTCTGATCTCTCTAAGTGCAACGGTACCTGGACGGTAACGATGAGGTTTCTTCACACCGCCAGTAGCCGGTGCAGATTTACGCGCAGCTTTGGTAGCCAACTGCTTTCTTGGCGCCTTTCCACCGGTACTTTTACGTGCAGTTTGCTTGGTTCGAGCCATTTCAATTTGTTTAGAGAGCAAACGTGACGATATACTAAACAGAATGAACTTTAATGCTTCGGCCAAGGACTGCTGTCCTTCTTATATAGACACACGGAGGATCCTGCCGGAATTCACGCGCACCAATCACATCACTGGACGAAATCACTGGAAGGAAGCCCTCTCCGTCAGCTAGTATTTTTCACCGACGTCCGCATGCCATTCTCTGATATATAAGCTGCGGTCATCGCTGTGTATCCATACATTCATTCGCTCGTCGAGTTATATATTAACTACAGTAAGCACACTATACAAGTCTGTTCATCATGTCTGGTCGTGGTAAAGGAGGCAAAGGACTAGGAAAAGGCGGTGCCAAACGACATCGTAAGGTGCTTCGTGATAACATCCAAGGCATTACCAAACCAGCCATCCGTCGCCTGGCGCGCCGGGGTGGTGTTAAGCGTATATCGGGTCTGATATATGAGGAGACGCGGGGAGTCCTGAAAGTATTCCTTGAGAATGTCATCCGTGATGCCGTCACTTATTGCGAACACGCAAAGAGAAAAACTGTCACAGCAATGGACGTCGTCTACGCCTTAAAACGACAGGGACGCACGCTGTACGGTTTTGGCGGCTAAAGTCAAGCAACGCCTATATCAAACGGCTCTTTTCAGAGCCACCATATTTCCCAAAGAGAGAAAAAAAATGCATTCATGTTGCCTAGATATCGTCCTGTTATTCACGTTTTATATTCCCCATAATTCCAATTTATTCTGAAGTATTATACTTATACTCACACTTACAATGACTAATTGTCGAGCCCATCCTTTGTAACATGGGTCATAACATTCAAACAACGGTCACGCTTGTTGCTAACGCTGCACTGGTTCGATTCAAAGCGGTATCTTTTCTAATTACTGGAATGACTTCATGTATGCACATTAACATGATACTTATAAACCTGTTAAATGCTGGTGGGTGGTGGTCTTGGATTGCCTGTTTTCTCAATATCAAAGTGGCATCTTTATCACAGAAAACAACAACAACTAACAAGCATACAATCGGGACATAAAATAGCATATTGGTATTTTAAAGGGCTCATTTGTTGGTTTTTTGTTGTTGATATGTTGCAGTGTTTTCCTTATTCAAATACTGCACAATACAATAACAGACACTGTGTGTAAATTCTCTTTTTTGAACATGTGGTGGCTCTGAAAAGAGCCTTTGGATTAACTGCAGACGGTTCATTACTTCTACTTAGAAGTTGTATACTTGGTGACTGCCTTGGTGCCCTCGCTTACTGCGTGTTTGGCTAATTCACCAGGTAGGAGAAGACGAACGGCCGTCTGGATTTCCCGACTGCTGATTGTTGATCTCTTGTTGTATTTGGCCAAACGTGACGATTCACCGGCGATACGCTCAAATATGTCGTTGACGAAACTGTTCATGATGCTCATTGCACGACTCGAGATACCAGTGTCGGGATGGACCTGTTTCAGAACTTTGTAAATGTAGATCCCGTAGCTCTCCTTTCGGCGTCTTCGTCTCTTGCCCGCGCCAGAAGGTCTCGCTGACTTTGCCATACCTGCTTTCTTTGAACCTTTTCCACTTCCTTTAGGAGCCATGGTGAGATATTGTATCAATGCTTCGTGCGTTTCTAAACTTTGACAAGCGGTGATGAGAATGAACGATTGATTGACCACACCGTGCAGTCCTCTCTATTTATAAGGCAGGCACATGCAAATTAGGGATCCTGCGCGATAATACACCAGGCGTGACGGTGCGCGCTCATTGGACCATTGGACCATCGCGGTGCCGTGCCAGGATCCCGCGCTACGGTATATAAATGTATGCGTGCACTCACCGTCACTCTCACTCTCTTGTTCAAAGCAGACAATTGTGATTTCCGTTCGCTCTTCGTTCTTATCATTATAAACATCATGTCAGGTCGTGGTAAAGGTGCAAAGTCAGGCTCCAAGTCTAAGACTCGATCAGCACGAGCCGGACTCCAATTTCCCGTCGGTCGCGTGCACCGTTTTCTTCGCAAAGGCAATTACGCTGCCCGAGTCGGCGCAGGCGCCCCGGTTTACCTCGCAGCCGTAATGGAGTACCTGGCGGCCGAAATCCTTGAATTGGCCGGAAACGCAGCAAGAGACAACAAGAAAAGCAGAATTACTCCTCGACATTTGCAGTTGGCAATCCGGAACGACGAAGAGTTGAATAGGCTTTTAGGTGGCGTCACAATAGCTCAGGGCGGTGTCTTACCCAACATTCAAGCGGTTTTACTCCCAAAGAAGACGGCCAAGACTGCGAAGTAAACTCCATCAAAAACACAACGGCTCTTTTCAGAGCCACCACATATTCCAAAAAGAGAATCTGACAATGTATTATTAAATCAGCTAGTTATTATAGTAATACACGTGCGGTTTCAATGTTAAAATATAAAATTATAAAGATAGGTAGCCTCGCATGATTGAAATATGCCGTTTTCAAGACCGTGTACTGTTGAGAATTTCATGTATTTAGACAGAGACCGTTAGATTTACGGTAAGAGCGCACCCCCCCCCCCCCAAAAAAAAAAAATAATATAAAGATAGGTGATTGAAATATGCCGTTTTCAAGACCGTGTACTGTTGAGAATTTCATGTATTTAGACAGAGACCGTTAGATTTACGGTAAGAGCGCCCTCCCCCCCAAAAAACCCAGAAAAACAAACAAAAGTCTTTAAAAAAGTTTGAGTTCCCGAAAGGTGTATTGAAATGCAATGCAATATGTAATTTCTTAAACATTTTGAAGTGTTAAGTTGTATCGAATGAAGACGGACCAAAAGGTGCATGTGTCAAGTAGGGCAATGCTGGAATACAATCAAACACTTTTTTGAAGTTAATGTGGCTCCGAAATATTAAAGGGGAAATATTAAAGTATGTACTTGTAGTTTGAAAATCAATTTACATTTAATGACTTGAATCGTGATGTACACTTTTTTTAAAGTTAATGCGGCTCTGAAATAAAAGGGGAAATATTAAAGTATGTACTTGCAGTTTGAAAATCAATTTACATTTAATGACTTGAACCGTGATGCACGCGGCGGTGTAACATGTCTGTATAACGTATGATAGTTGTATTCTATTGTTACATTTGTAAAGGCGGACAATGCTGACATACAATCTCTTTTTTAAAGTTATGGTGGCTCTGAAAAGAGCCGTTTCTTATAAATGATTGCTGAGAAATATCTCTAAGCTCGTTCTCCACGGATACGGCGAGCCAACTGGATGTCCTTGGGCATAATGGTCACTCGTTTGGCGTGAATGGCACACAAGTTGGTGTCTTCAAAGAGTCCCACTAGATATGCTTCGCTGGCTTCTTGAAGGGCTAGAATGGCCGAGCTCTGGAAACGTAGCTCTGTCTTGAAATCTTGGGCAATCTCTCGAACTAAGCGTTGAAACGGCAGTTTGCGGATGAGAAGTTCAGTACTCTTCTGGTAGCGTCTGATCTCTCTAAGTGCAACGGTACCTGGACGGTAACGATGAGGTTTCTTCACACCGCCAGTAGCCGGTGCAGATTTACGCGCAGCTTTGGTAGCCAACTGCTTTCTTGGCGCCTTTCCACCGGTACTTTTACGTGCAGTTTGCTTGGTTCGAGCCATTTCAATTTGTTTAGAGAGCAAACGTGACGATATACTAAACAGAATGAACTTTAATGCTTCGGCCAAGGACTGCTGTCCTTCTTATATAGACACACGGAGGATCCTGCCGGAATTCACGCGCACCAATCACATCACTGGACGAAATCACTGGAAGGAAGCCCTCTCCGTCAGCTAGTATTTTTCACCGACGTCCGCATGCCATTCTCTGATATATAAGCTGCGGTCATCGCTGTGTATCCATACATTCATTCGCTCGTCGAGTTATATATTAACTACAGTAAGCACACTATACAAGTCTGTTCATCATGTCTGGTCGTGGTAAAGGAGGCAAAGGACTAGGAAAAGGCGGTGCCAAACGACATCGTAAGGTGCTTCGTGATAACATCCAAGGCATTACCAAACCAGCCATCCGTCGCCTGGCGCGCCGGGGTGGTGTTAAGCGTATATCGGGTCTGATATATGAGGAGACGCGGGGAGTCCTGAAAGTATTCCTTGAGAATGTCATCCGTGATGCCGTCACTTATTGCGAACACGCAAAGAGAAAAACTGTCACAGCAATGGACGTCGTCTACGCCTTAAAACGACAGGGACGCACGCTGTACGGTTTTGGCGGCTAAAGTCAAGCAACGCCTATATCAAACGGCTCTTTTCAGAGCCACCATATTTCCCAAAGAGAGAAAAAAAATGCATTCATGTTGCCTAGATATCGTCCTGTTATTCACGTTTTATATTCCCCATAATTCCAATTTATTCTGAAGTATTATACTTATACTCACACTTACAATGACTAATTGTCGAGCCCATCCTTTGTAACATGGGTCATAACATTCAAACAACGGTCACGCTTGTTGCTAACGCTGCACTGGTTCGATTCAAAGCGGTATCTTTTCTAATTACTGGAATGACTTCATGTATGCACATTAACATGATACTTATAAACCTGTTACATGCTGGTGGGTGGTGGTCTTGGATTGCCTGTTTTCTCAATATCAAAGTGGCATCTTTATCACAGAAAACAACAACAACTAACAAGCATACAATCGGGACATAAAATAGCATATTGGTATTTTAAAGGGCTCATTTGTTGGTTTTTTGTTGTTGATATGTTGCAGTGTTTTCCTTATTCAAATACTGCACAATACAATAACAGACACTGTGTGTAAATTCTCTTTTTTGAACATGTGGTGGCTCTGAAAAGAGCCTTTGGATTAACTGCAGACGGTTCATTACTTCTACTTAGAAGTTGTATACTTGGTGACTGCCTTGGTGCCCTCGCTTACTGCGTGTTTGGCTAATTCACCAGGTAGGAGAAGACGAACGGCCGTCTGGATTTCCCGACTGCTGATTGTTGATCTCTTGTTGTATTTGGCCAAACGTGACGATTCACCGGCGATACGCTCAAATATGTCGTTGACGAAACTGTTCATGATGCTCATTGCACGACTCGAGATACCAGTGTCGGGATGGACCTGTTTCAGAACTTTGTAAATGTAGATCCCGTAGCTCTCCTTTCGGCGTCTTCGTCTCTTGCCCGCGCCAGAAGGTCTCGCTGACTTTGCCATACCTGCTTTCTTTGAACCTTTTCCACTTCCTTTAGGAGCCATGGTGAGATATTGTATCAATGCTTCGTGCGTTTCTAAACTTTGACAAGCGGTGATGAGAATGAACGATTGATTGACCACACCGTGCAGTCCTCTCTATTTATAAGGCAGGCACATGCAAATTAGGGATCCTGCGCGATAATACACCAGGCGTGACGGTGCGCGCTCATTGGACCATTGGACCATCGCGGTGCCGTGCCAGGATCCCGCGCTACGGTATATAAATGTATGCGTGCACTCACCGTCACTCTCACTCTCTTGTTCAAAGCAGACAATTGTGATTTCCGTTCGCTCTTCGTTCTTATCATTATAAACATCATGTCAGGTCGTGGTAAAGGTGCAAAGTCAGGCTCCAAGTCTAAGACTCGATCAGCACGAGCCGGACTCCAATTTCCCGTCGGTCGCGTGCACCGTTTTCTTCGCAAAGGCAATTACGCTGCCCGAGTCGGCGCAGGCGCCCCGGTTTACCTCGCAGCCGTAATGGAGTACCTGGCGGCCGAAATCCTTGAATTGGCCGGAAACGCAGCAAGAGACAACAAGAAAAGCAGAATTACTCCTCGACATTTGCAGTTGGCAATCCGGAACGACGAAGAGTTGAATAGGCTTTTAGGTGGCGTCACAATAGCTCAGGGCGGTGTCTTACCCAACATTCAAGCGGTTTTACTCCCAAAGAAGACGGCCAAGACTGCGAAGTAAACTCCATCAAAAACACAACGGCTCTTTTCAGAGCCACCACATATTCCAAAAAGAGAATCTGACAATGTATTATTAAATCAGCTAGTTATTATAGTAATACACGTGCGGTTTCAATGTTAAAATATAAAATTATAAAGATAGGTAGCCTCGCATGATTGAAATATGCCGTTTTCAAGACCGTGTACTGTTGAGAATTTCATGTATTTAGACAGAGACCGTTAGATTTACGGTAAGAGCGCACCCCCCCCCCCCAAAAAAAAAAATAATATAAAGATAGGTGATTGAAATATGCCGTTTTCAAGACCGTGTACTGTTGAGAATTTCATGTATTTAGACAGAGACCGTTAGATTTACGGTAAGAGCGCCCTCCCCCCCAAAAAACCCAGAAAAACAAACAAAAGTCTTTAAAAAAGTTTGAGTTCCCGAAAGGTGTATTGAAATGCAATGCAATATGTAATTTCTTAAACATTTTGAAGTGTTAAGTTGTATCGAATGAAGACGGACCAAAAGGTGCATGTGTCAAGTAGGGCAATGCTGGAATACAATCAAACACTTTTTTGAAGTTAATGTGGCTCCGAAATATTAAAGGGGAAATATTAAAGTATGTACTTGTAGTTTGAAAATCAATTTACATTTAATGACTTGAATCGTGATGTACACTTTTTTTAAAGTTAATGCGGCTCTGAAATAAAAGGGGAAATATTAAAGTATGTACTTGCAGTTTGAAAATCAATTTACATTTAATGACTTGAACCGTGATGCACGCGGCGGTGTAACATGTCTGTATAACGTATGATAGTTGTATTCTATTGTTACATTTGTAAAGGCGGACAATGCTGACATACAATCTCTTTTTTAAAGTTATGGTGGCTCTGAAAAGAGCCGTTTCTTATAAATGATTGCTGAGAAATATCTCTAAGCTCGTTCTCCACGGATACGGCGAGCCAACTGGATGTCCTTGGGCATAATGGTCACTCGTTTGGCGTGAATGGCACACAAGTTGGTGTCTTCAAAGAGTCCCACTAGATATGCTTCGCTGGCTTCTTGAAGGGCTAGAATGGCCGAGCTCTGGAAACGTAGCTCTGTCTTGAAATCTTGGGCAATCTCTCGAACTAAGCGTTGAAACGGCAGTTTGCGGATGAGAAGTTCAGTACTCTTCTGGTAGCGTCTGATCTCTCTAAGTGCAACGGTACCTGGACGGTAACGATGAGGTTTCTTCACACCGCCAGTAGCCGGTGCAGATTTACGCGCAGCTTTGGTAGCCAACTGCTTTCTTGGCGCCTTTCCACCGGTACTTTTACGTGCAGTTTGCTTGGTTCGAGCCATTTCAATTTGTTTAGAGAGCAAACGTGACGATATACTAAACAGAATGAACTTTAATGCTTCGGCCAAGGACTGCTGTCCTTCTTATATAGACACACGGAGGATCCTGCCGGAATTCACGCGCACCAATCACATCACTGGACGAAATCACTGGAAGGAAGCCCTCTCCGTCAGCTAGTATTTTTCACCGACGTCCGCATGCCATTCTCTGATATATAAGCTGCGGTCATCGCTGTGTATCCATACATTCATTCGCTCGTCGAGTTATATATTAACTACAGTAAGCACACTATACAAGTCTGTTCATCATGTCTGGTCGTGGTAAAGGAGGCAAAGGACTAGGAAAAGGCGGTGCCAAACGACATCGTAAGGTGCTTCGTGATAACATCCAAGGCATTACCAAACCAGCCATCCGTCGCCTGGCGCGCCGGGGTGGTGTTAAGCGTATATCGGGTCTGATATATGAGGAGACGCGGGGAGTCCTGAAAGTATTCCTTGAGAATGTCATCCGTGATGCCGTCACTTATTGCGAACACGCAAAGAGAAAAACTGTCACAGCAATGGACGTCGTCTACGCCTTAAAACGACAGGGACGCACGCTGTACGGTTTTGGCGGCTAAAGTCAAGCAACGCCTATATCAAACGGCTCTTTTCAGAGCCACCATATTTCCCAAAGAGAGAAAAAAAATGCATTCATGTTGCCTAGATATCGTCCTGTTATTCACGTTTTATATTCCCCATAATTCCAATTTATTCTGAAGTATTATACTTATACTCACACTTACAATGACTAATTGTCGAGCCCATCCTTTGTAACATGGGTCATAACATTCAAACAACGGTCACGCTTGTTGCTAACGCTGCACTGGTTCGATTCAAAGCGGTATCTTTTCTAATTACTGGAATGACTTCATGTATGCACATTAACATGATACTTATAAACCTGTTAAATGCTGGTGGGTGGTGGTCTTGGATTGCCTGTTTTCTCAATATCAAAGTGGCATCTTTATCACAGAAAACAACAACAACTAACAAGCATACAATCGGGACATAAAATAGCATATTGGTATTTTAAAGGGCTCATTTGTTGGTTTTTTGTTGTTGATATGTTGCAGTGTTTTCCTTATTCAAATACTGCACAATACAATAACAGACACTGTGTGTAAATTCTCTTTTTTGAACATGTGGTGGCTCTGAAAAGAGCCTTTGGATTAACTGCAGACGGTTCATTACTTCTACTTAGAAGTTGTATACTTGGTGACTGCCTTGGTGCCCTCGCTTACTGCGTGTTTGGCTAATTCACCAGGTAGGAGAAGACGAACGGCCGTCTGGATTTCCCGACTGCTGATTGTTGATCTCTTGTTGTATTTGGCCAAACGTGACGATTCACCGGCGATACGCTCAAATATGTCGTTGACGAAACTGTTCATGATGCTCATTGCACGACTCGAGATACCAGTGTCGGGATGGACCTGTTTCAGAACTTTGTAAATGTAGATCCCGTAGCTCTCCTTTCGGCGTCTTCGTCTCTTGCCCGCGCCAGAAGGTCTCGCTGACTTTGCCATACCTGCTTTCTTTGAACCTTTTCCACTTCCTTTAGGAGCCATGGTGAGATATTGTATCAATGCTTCGTGCGTTTCTAAACTTTGACAAGCGGTGATGAGAATGAACGATTGATTGACCACACCGTGCAGTCCTCTCTATTTATAAGGCAGGCACATGCAAATTAGGGATCCTGCGCGATAATACACCAGGCGTGACGGTGCGCGCTCATTGGACCATTGGACCATCGCGGTGCCGTGCCAGGATCCCGCGCTACGGTATATAAATGTATGCGTGCACTCACCGTCACTCTCACTCTCTTGTTCAAAGCAGACAATTGTGATTTCCGTTCGCTCTTCGTTCTTATCATTATAAACATCATGTCAGGTCGTGGTAAAGGTGCAAAGTCAGGCTCCAAGTCTAAGACTCGATCAGCACGAGCCGGACTCCAATTTCCCGTCGGTCGCGTGCACCGTTTTCTTCGCAAAGGCAATTACGCTGCCCGAGTCGGCGCAGGCGCCCCGGTTTACCTCGCAGCCGTAATGGAGTACCTGGCGGCCGAAATCCTTGAATTGGCCGGAAACGCAGCAAGAGACAACAAGAAAAGCAGAATTACTCCTCGACATTTGCAGTTGGCAATCCGGAACGACGAAGAGTTGAATAGGCTTTTAGGTGGCGTCACAATAGCTCAGGGCGGTGTCTTACCCAACATTCAAGCGGTTTTACTCCCAAAGAAGACGGCCAAGACTGCGAAGTAAACTCCATCAAAAACACAACGGCTCTTTTCAGAGCCACCACATATTCCAAAAAGAGAATCTGACAATGTATTATTAAATCAGCTAGTTATTATAGTAATACACGTGCGGTTTCAATGTTAAAATATAAAATTATAAAGATAGGTAGCCTCGCATGATTGAAATATGCCGTTTTCAAGACCGTGTACTGTTGAGAATTTCATGTATTTAGACAGAGACCGTTAGATTTACGGTAAGAGCGCACCCCCCCCCCCCAAAAAAAAAAATAATATAAAGATAGGTGATTGAAATATGCCGTTTTCAAGACCGTGTACTGTTGAGAATTTCATGTATTTAGACAGAGACCGTTAGATTTACGGTAAGAGCGCCCTCCCCCCCAAAAAACCCAGAAAAACAAACAAAAGTCTTTAAAAAAGTTTGAGTTCCCGAAAGGTGTATTGAAATGCAATGCAATATGTAATTTCTTAAACATTTTGAAGTGTTAAGTTGTATCGAATGAAGACGGACCAAAAGGTGCATGTGTCAAGTAGGGCAATGCTGGAATACAATCAAACACTTTTTTGAAGTTAATGTGGCTCCGAAATATTAAAGGGGAAATATTAAAGTATGTACTTGTAGTTTGAAAATCAATTTACATTTAATGACTTGAATCGTGATGTACACTTTTTTTAAAGTTAATGCGGCTCTGAAATAAAAGGGGAAATATTAAAGTATGTACTTGCAGTTTGAAAATCAATTTACATTTAATGACTTGAACCGTGATGCACGCGGCGGTGTAACATGTCTGTATAACGGATGATAGTTGTATTCTATTGTTACATTTGTAAAGGCGGACAATGCTGACATACAATCTCTTTTTTAAAGTTATGGTGGCTCTGAAAAGAGCCGTTTCTTATAAATGATTGCTGAGAAATATCTCTAAGCTCGTTCTCCACGGATACGGCGAGCCAACTGGATGTCCTTGGGCATAATGGTCACTCGTTTGGCGTGAATGGCACACAAGTTGGTGTCTTCAAAGAGTCCCACTAGATATGCTTCGCTGGCTTCTTGAAGGGCTAGAATGGCCGAGCTCTGGAAACGTAGCTCTGTCTTGAAATCTTGGGCAATCTCTCGAACTAAGCGTTGAAACGGCAGTTTGCGGATGAGAAGTTCAGTACTCTTCTGGTAGCGTCTGATCTCTCTAAGTGCAACGGTACCTGGACGGTAACGATGAGGTTTCTTCACACCGCCAGTAGCCGGTGCAGATTTACGCGCAGCTTTGGTAGCCAACTGCTTTCTTGGCGCCTTTCCACCGGTACTTTTACGTGCAGTTTGCTTGGTTCGAGCCATTTCAATTTGTTTAGAGAGCAAACGTGACGATATACTAAACAGAATGAACTTTAATGCTTCGGCCAAGGACTGCTGTCCTTCTTATATAGACACACGGAGGATCCTGCCGGAATTCACGCGCACCAATCACATCACTGGACGAAATCACTGGAAGGAAGCCCTCTCCGTCAGCTAGTATTTTTCACCGACGTCCGCATGCCATTCTCTGATATATAAGCTGCGGTCATCGCTGTGTATCCATACATTCATTCGCTCGTCGAGTTATATATTAACTACAGTAAGCACACTATACAAGTCTGTTCATCATGTCTGGTCGTGGTAAAGGAGGCAAAGGACTAGGAAAAGGCGGTGCCAAACGACATCGTAAGGTGCTTCGTGATAACATCCAAGGCATTACCAAACCAGCCATCCGTCGCCTGGCGCGCCGGGGTGGTGTTAAGCGTATATCGGGTCTGATATATGAGGAGACGCGGGGAGTCCTGAAAGTATTCCTTGAGAATGTCATCCGTGATGCCGTCACTTATTGCGAACACGCAAAGAGAAAAACTGTCACAGCAATGGACGTCGTCTACGCCTTAAAACGACAGGGACGCACGCTGTACGGTTTTGGCGGCTAAAGTCAAGCAACGCCTATATCAAACGGCTCTTTTCAGAGCCACCATATTTCCCAAAGAGAGAAAAAAAATGCATTCATGTTGCCTAGATATCGTCCTGTTATTCACGTTTTATATTCCCCATAATTCCAATTTATTCTGAAGTATTATACTTATACTCACACTTACAATGACTAATTGTCGAGCCCATCCTTTGTAACATGGGTCATAACATTCAAACAACGGTCACGCTTGTTGCTAACGCTGCACTGGTTCGATTCAAAGCGGTATCTTTTCTAATTACTGGAATGACTTCATGTATGCACATTAACATGATACTTATAAACCTGTTAAATGCTGGTGGGTGGTGGTCTTGGATTGCCTGTTTTCTCAATATCAAAGTGGCATCTTTATCACAGAAAACAACAACAACTAACAAGCATACAATCGGGACATAAAATAGCATATTGGTATTTTAAAGGGCTCATTTGTTGGTTTTTTGTTGTTGATATGTTGCAGTGTTTTCCTTATTCAAATACTGCACAATACAATAACAGACACTGTGTGTAAATTCTCTTTTTTGAACATGTGGTGGCTCTGAAAAGAGCCTTTGGATTAACTGCAGACGGTTCATTACTTCTACTTAGAAGTTGTATACTTGGTGACTGCCTTGGTGCCCTCGCTTACTGCGTGTTTGGCTAATTCACCAGGTAGGAGAAGACGAACGGCCGTCTGGATTTCCCGACTGCTGATTGTTGATCTCTTGTTGTATTTGGCCAAACGTGACGATTCACCGGCGATACGCTCAAATATGTCGTTGACGAAACTGTTCATGATGCTCATTGCACGACTCGAGATACCAGTGTCGGGATGGACCTGTTTCAGAACTTTGTAAATGTAGATCCCGTAGCTCTCCTTTCGGCGTCTTCGTCTCTTGCCCGCGCCAGAAGGTCTCGCTGACTTTGCCATACCTGCTTTCTTTGAACCTTTTCCACTTCCTTTAGGAGCCATGGTGAGATATTGTATCAATGCTTCGTGCGTTTCTAAACTTTGACAAGCGGTGATGAGAATGAACGATTGATTGACCACACCGTGCAGTCCTCTCTATTTATAAGGCAGGCACATGCAAATTAGGGATCCTGCGCGATAATACACCAGGCGTGACGGTGCGCGCTCATTGGACCATTGGACCATCGCGGTGCCGTGCCAGGATCCCGCGCTACGGTATATAAATGTATGCGTGCACTCACCGTCACTCTCACTCTCTTGTTCAAAGCAGACAATTGTGATTTCCGTTCGCTCTTCGTTCTTATCATTATAAACATCATGTCAGGTCGTGGTAAAGGTGCAAAGTCAGGCTCCAAGTCTAAGACTCGATCAGCACGAGCCGGACTCCAATTTCCCGTCGGTCGCGTGCACCGTTTTCTTCGCAAAGGCAATTACGCTGCCCGAGTCGGCGCAGGCGCCCCGGTTTACCTCGCAGCCGTAATGGAGTACCTGGCGGCCGAAATCCTTGAATTGGCCGGAAACGCAGCAAGAGACAACAAGAAAAGCAGAATTACTCCTCGACATTTGCAGTTGGCAATCCGGAACGACGAAGAGTTGAATAGGCTTTTAGGTGGCGTCACAATAGCTCAGGGCGGTGTCTTACCCAACATTCAAGCGGTTTTACTCCCAAAGAAGACGGCCAAGACTGCGAAGTAAACTCCATCAAAAACACAACGGCTCTTTTCAGAGCCACCACATATTCCAAAAAGAGAATCTGACAATGTATTATTAAATCAGCTAGTTATTATAGTAATACACGTGCGGTTTCAATGTTAAAATATAAAATTATAAAGATAGGTAGCCTCGCATGATTGAAATATGCCGTTTTCAAGACCGTGTACTGTTGAGAATTTCATGTATTTAGACAGAGACCGTTAGATTTACGGTAAGAGCGCACCCCCCCCCCCCAAAAAAAAAAAATAATATAAAGATAGGTGATTGAAATATGCCGTTTTCAAGACCGTGTACTGTTGAGAATTTCATGTATTTAGACAGAGACCGTTAGATTTACGGTAAGAGCGCCCTCCCCCCCAAAAAACCCAGAAAAACAAACAAAAGTCTTTAAAAAAGTTTGAGTTCCCGAAAGGTGTATTGAAATGCAATGCAATATGTAATTTCTTAAACATTTTGAAGTGTTAAGTTGTATCGAATGAAGACGGACCAAAAGGTGCATGTGTCAAGTAGGGCAATGCTGGAATACAATCAAACACTTTTTTGAAGTTAATGTGGCTCCGAAATATTAAAGGGGAAATATTAAAGTATGTACTTGTAGTTTGAAAATCAATTTACATTTAATGACTTGAATCGTGATGTACACTTTTTTTAAAGTTAATGCGGCTCTGAAATAAAAGGGGAAATATTAAAGTATGTACTTGCAGTTTGAAAATCAATTTACATTTAATGACTTGAACCGTGATGCACGCGGCGGTGTAACATGTCTGTATAACGTATGATAGTTGTATTCTATTGTTACATTTGTAAAGGCGGACAATGCTGACATACAATCTCTTTTTTAAAGTTATGGTGGCTCTGAAAAGAGCCGTTTCTTATAAATGATTGCTGAGAAATATCTCTAAGCTCGTTCTCCACGGATACGGCGAGCCAACTGGATGTCCTTGGGCATAATGGTCACTCGTTTGGCGTGAATGGCACACAAGTTGGTGTCTTCAAAGAGTCCCACTAGATATGCTTCGCTGGCTTCTTGAAGGGCTAGAATGGCCGAGCTCTGGAAACGTAGCTCTGTCTTGAAATCTTGGGCAATCTCTCGAACTAAGCGTTGAAACGGCAGTTTGCGGATGAGAAGTTCAGTACTCTTCTGGTAGCGTCTGATCTCTCTAAGTGCAACGGTACCTGGACGGTAACGATGAGGTTTCTTCACACCGCCAGTAGCCGGTGCAGATTTACGCGCAGCTTTGGTAGCCAACTGCTTTCTTGGCGCCTTTCCACCGGTACTTTTACGTGCAGTTTGCTTGGTTCGAGCCATTTCAATTTGTTTAGAGAGCAAACGTGACGATATACTAAACAGAATGAACTTTAATGCTTCGGCCAAGGACTGCTGTCCTTCTTATATAGACACACGGAGGATCCTGCCGGAATTCACGCGCACCAATCACATCACTGGACGAAATCACTGGAAGGAAGCCCTCTCCGTCAGCTAGTATTTTTCACCGACGTCCGCATGCCATTCTCTGATATATAAGCTGCGGTCATCGCTGTGTATCCATACATTCATTCGCTCGTCGAGTTATATATTAACTACAGTAAGCACACTATACAAGTCTGTTCATCATGTCTGGTCGTGGTAAAGGAGGCAAAGGACTAGGAAAAGGCGGTGCCAAACGACATCGTAAGGTGCTTCGTGATAACATCCAAGGCATTACCAAACCAGCCATCCGTCGCCTGGCGCGCCGGGGTGGTGTTAAGCGTATATCGGGTCTGATATATGAGGAGACGCGGGGAGTCCTGAAAGTATTCCTTGAGAATGTCATCCGTGATGCCGTCACTTATTGCGAACACGCAAAGAGAAAAACTGTCACAGCAATGGACGTCGTCTACGCCTTAAAACGACAGGGACGCACGCTGTACGGTTTTGGCGGCTAAAGTCAAGCAACGCCTATATCAAACGGCTCTTTTCAGAGCCACCATATTTCCCAAAGAGAGAAAAAAAATGCATTCATGTTGCCTAGATATCGTCCTGTTATTCACGTTTTATATTCCCCATAATTCCAATTTATTCTGAAGTATTATACTTATACTCACACTTACAATGACTAATTGTCGAGCCCATCCTTTGTAACATGGGTCATAACATTCAAACAACGGTCACGCTTGTTGCTAACGCTGCACTGGTTCGATTCAAAGCGGTATCTTTTCTAATTACTGGAATGACTTCATGTATGCACATTAACATGATACTTATAAACCTGTTAAATGCTGGTGGGTGGTGGTCTTGGATTGCCTGTTTTCTCAATATCAAAGTGGCATCTTTATCACAGAAAACAACAACAACTAACAAGCATACAATCGGGACATAAAATAGCATATTGGTATTTTAAAGGGCTCATTTGTTGGTTTTTTGTTGTTGATATGTTGCAGTGTTTTCCTTATTCAAATACTGCACAATACAATAACAGACACTGTGTGTAAATTCTCTTTTTTGAACATGTGGTGGCTCTGAAAAGAGCCTTTGGATTAACTGCAGACGGTTCATTACTTCTACTTAGAAGTTGTATACTTGGTGACTGCCTTGGTGCCCTCGCTTACTGCGTGTTTGGCTAATTCACCAGGTAGGAGAAGACGAACGGCCGTCTGGATTTCCCGACTGCTGATTGTTGATCTCTTGTTGTATTTGGCCAAACGTGACGATTCACCGGCGATACGCTCAAATATGTCGTTGACGAAACTGTTCATGATGCTCATTGCACGACTCGAGATACCAGTGTCGGGATGGACCTGTTTCAGAACTTTGTAAATGTAGATCCCGTAGCTCTCCTTTCGGCGTCTTCGTCTCTTGCCCGCGCCAGAAGGTCTCGCTGACTTTGCCATACCTGCTTTCTTTGAACCTTTTCCACTTCCTTTAGGAGCCATGGTGAGATATTGTATCAATGCTTCGTGCGTTTCTAAACTTTGACAAGCGGTGATGAGAATGAACGATTGATTGACCACACCGTGCAGTCCTCTCTATTTATAAGGCAGGCACATGCAAATTAGGGATCCTGCGCGATAATACACCAGGCGTGACGGTGCGCGCTCATTGGACCATTGGACCATCGCGGTGCCGTGCCAGGATCCCGCGCTACGGTATATAAATGTATGCGTGCACTCACCGTCACTCTCACTCTCTTGTTCAAAGCAGACAATTGTGATTTCCGTTCGCTCTTCGTTCTTATCATTATAAACATCATGTCAGGTCGTGGTAAAGGTGCAAAGTCAGGCTCCAAGTCTAAGACTCGATCAGCACGAGCCGGACTCCAATTTCCCGTCGGTCGCGTGCACCGTTTTCTTCGCAAAGGCAATTACGCTGCCCGAGTCGGCGCAGGCGCCCCGGTTTACCTCGCAGCCGTAATGGAGTACCTGGCGGCCGAAATCCTTGAATTGGCCGGAAACGCAGCAAGAGACAACTTATTGCGAACACGCAAAGAGAAAAACTGTCACAGCAATGGACGTCGTCTACGCCTTAAAACGACAGGGACGCACGCTGTACGGTTTTGGCGGCTAAAGTCAAGCAACGCCTATATCAAACGGCTCTTTTCAGAGCCACCATATTTCCCAAAGAGAGAAAAAAAATGCATTCATGTTGCCTAGATATCGTCCTGTTATTCACGTTTTATATTCCCCATAATTCCAATTTATTCTGAAGTATTATACTTATACTCACACTTACAATGACTAATTGTCGAGCCCATCCTTTGTAACATGGGTCATAACATTCAAACAACGGTCACGCTTGTTGCTAACGCTGCACTGGTTCGATTCAAAGCGGTATCTTTTCTAATTACTGGAATGACTTCATGTATGCACATTAACATGATACTTATAAACCTGTTAAATGCTGGTGGGTGGTGGTCTTGGATTGCCTGTTTTCTCAATATCAAAGTGGCATCTTTATCACAGAAAACAACAACAACTAACAAGCATACAATCGGGACATAAAATAGCATATTGGTATTTTAAAGGGCTCATTTGTTGGTTTTTTGTTGTTGATATGTTGCAGTGTTTTCCTTATTCAAATACTGCACAATACAATAACAGACACTGTGTGTAAATTCTCTTTTTTGAACATGTGGTGGCTCTGAAAAGAGCCTTTGGATTAACTGCAGACGGTTCATTACTTCTACTTAGAAGTTGTATACTTGGTGACTGCCTTGGTGCCCTCGCTTACTGCGTGTTTGGCTAATTCACCAGGTAGGAGAAGACGAACGGCCGTCTGGATTTCCCGACTGCTGATTGTTGATCTCTTGTTGTATTTGGCCAAACGTGACGATTCACCGGCGATACGCTCAAATATGTCGTTGACGAAACTGTTCATGATGCTCATTGCACGACTCGAGATACCAGTGTCGGGATGGACCTGTTTCAGAACTTTGTAAATGTAGATCCCGTAGCTCTCCTTTCGGCGTCTTCGTCTCTTGCCCGCGCCAGAAGGTCTCGCTGACTTTGCCATACCTGCTTTCTTTGAACCTTTTCCACTTCCTTTAGGAGCCATGGTGAGATATTGTATCAATGCTTCGTGCGTTTCTAAACTTTGACAAGCGGTGATGAGAATGAACGATTGATTGACCACACCGTGCAGTCCTCTCTATTTATAAGGCAGGCACATGCAAATTAGGGATCCTGCGCGATAATACACCAGGCGTGACGGTGCGCGCTCATTGGACCATTGGACCATCGCGGTGCCGTGCCAGGATCCCGCGCTACGGTATATAAATGTATGCGTGCACTCACCGTCACTCTCACTCTCTTGTTCAAAGCAGACAATTGTGATTTCCGTTCGCTCTTCGTTCTTATCATTATAAACATCATGTCAGGTCGTGGTAAAGGTGCAAAGTCAGGCTCCAAGTCTAAGACTCGATCAGCACGAGCCGGACTCCAATTTCCCGTCGGTCGCGTGCACCGTTTTCTTCGCAAAGGCAATTACGCTGCCCGAGTCGGCGCAGGCGCCCCGGTTTACCTCGCAGCCGTAATGGAGTACCTGGCGGCCGAAATCCTTGAATTGGCCGGAAACGCAGCAAGAGACAACAAGAAAAGCAGAATTACTCCTCGACATTTGCAGTTGGCAATCCGGAACGACGAAGAGTTGAATAGGCTTTTAGGTGGCGTCACAATAGCTCAGGGCGGTGTCTTACCCAACATTCAAGCGGTTTTACTCCCAAAGAAGACGGCCAAGACTGCGAAGTAAACTCCATCAAAAACACAACGGCTCTTTTCAGAGCCACCACATATTCCAAAAAGAGAATCTGACAATGTATTATTAAATCAGCTAGTTATTATAGTAATACACGTGCGGTTTCAATGTTAAAATATAAAATTATAAAGATAGGTAGCCTCGCATGATTGAAATATGCCGTTTTCAAGACCGTGTACTGTTGAGAATTTCATGTATTTAGACAGAGACCGTTAGATTTACGGTAAGAGCGCACCCCCCCCCCAAAAAAAAAAATAATATAAAGATAGGTGATTGAAATATGCCGTTTTCAAGACCGTGTACTGTTGAGAATTTCATGTATTTAGACAGAGACCGTTAGATTTACGGTAAGAGCGCCCTCCCCCCCAAAAAACCCAGAAAAACAAACAAAAGTCTTTAAAAAAGTTTGAGTTCCCGAAAGGTGTATTGAAATGCAATGCAATATGTAATTTCTTAAACATTTTGAAGTGTTAAGTTGTATCGAATGAAGACGGACCAAAAGGTGCATGTGTCAAGTAGGGCAATGCTGGAATACAATCAAACACTTTTTTGAAGTTAATGTGGCTCCGAAATATTAAAGGGGAAATATTAAAGTATGTACTTGTAGTTTGAAAATCAATTTACATTTAATGACTTGAATCGTGATGTACACTTTTTTTAAAGTTAATGCGGCTCTGAAATAAAAGGGGAAATATTAAAGTATGTACTTGCAGTTTGAAAATCAATTTACATTTAATGACTTGAACCGTGATGCACGCGGCGGTGTAACATGTCTGTATAACGTATGATAGTTGTATTCTATTGTTACATTTGTAAAGGCGGACAATGCTGACATACAATCTCTTTTTTAAAGTTATGGTGGCTCTGAAAAGAGCCGTTTCTTATAAATGATTGCTGAGAAATATCTCTAAGCTCGTTCTCCACGGATACGGCGAGCCAACTGGATGTCCTTGGGCATAATGGTCACTCGTTTGGCGTGAATGGCACACAAGTTGGTGTCTTCAAAGAGTCCCACTAGATATGCTTCGCTGGCTTCTTGAAGGGCTAGAATGGCCGAGCTCTGGAAACGTAGCTCTGTCTTGAAATCTTGGGCAATCTCTCGAACTAAGCGTTGAAACGGCAGTTTGCGGATGAGAAGTTCAGTACTCTTCTGGTAGCGTCTGATCTCTCTAAGTGCAACGGTACCTGGACGGTAACGATGAGGTTTCTTCACACCGCCAGTAGCCGGTGCAGATTTACGCGCAGCTTTGGTAGCCAACTGCTTTCTTGGCGCCTTTCCACCGGTACTTTTACGTGCAGTTTGCTTGGTTCGAGCCATTTCAATTTGTTTAGAGAGCAAACGTGACGATATACTAAACAGAATGAACTTTAATGCTTCGGCCAAGGACTGCTGTCCTTCTTATATAGACACACGGAGGATCCTGCCGGAATTCACGCGCACCAATCACATCACTGGACGAAATCACTGGAAGGAAGCCCTCTCCGTCAGCTAGTATTTTTCACCGACGTCCGCATGCCATTCTCTGATATATAAGCTGCGGTCATCGCTGTGTATCCATACATTCATTCGCTCGTCGAGTTATATATTAACTACAGTAAGCACACTATACAAGTCTGTTCATCATGTCTGGTCGTGGTAAAGGAGGCAAAGGACTAGGAAAAGGCGGTGCCAAACGACATCGTAAGGTGCTTCGTGATAACATCCAAGGCATTACCAAACCAGCCATCCGTCGCCTGGCGCGCCGGGGTGGTGTTAAGCGTATATCGGGTCTGATATATGAGGAGACGCGGGGAGTCCTGAAAGTATTCCTTGAGAATGTCATCCGTGATGCCGTCACTTATTGCGAACACGCAAAGAGAAAAACTGTCACAGCAATGGACGTCGTCTACGCCTTAAAACGACAGGGACGCACGCTGTACGGTTTTGGCGGCTAAAGTCAAGCAACGCCTATATCAAACGGCTCTTTTCAGAGCCACCATATTTCCCAAAGAGAGAAAAAAAATGCATTCATGTTGCCTAGATATCGTCCTGTTATTCACGTTTTATATTCCCCATAATTCCAATTTATTCTGAAGTATTATACTTATACTCACACTTACAATGACTAATTGTCGAGCCCATCCTTTGTAACATGGGTCATAACATTCAAACAACGGTCACGCTTGTTGCTAACGCTGCACTGGTTCGATTCAAAGCGGTATCTTTTCTAATTACTGGAATGACTTCATGTATGCACATTAACATGATACTTATAAACCTGTTAAATGCTGGTGGGTGGTGGTCTTGGATTGCCTGTTTTCTCAATATCAAAGTGGCATCTTTATCACAGAAAACAACAACAACTAACAAGCATACAATCGGGACATAAAATAGCATATTGGTATTTTAAAGGGCTCATTTGTTGGTTTTTTGTTGTTGATATGTTGCAGTGTTTTCCTTATTCAAATACTGCACAATACAATAACAGACACTGTGTGTAAATTCTCTTTTTTGAACATGTGGTGGCTCTGAAAAGAGCCTTTGGATTAACTGCAGACGGTTCATTACTTCTACTTAGAAGTTGTATACTTGGTGACTGCCTTGGTGCCCTCGCTTACTGCGTGTTTGGCTAATTCACCAGGTAGGAGAAGACGAACGGCCGTCTGGATTTCCCGACTGCTGATTGTTGATCTCTTGTTGTATTTGGCCAAACGTGACGATTCACCGGCGATACGCTCAAATATGTCGTTGACGAAACTGTTCATGATGCTCATTGCACGACTCGAGATACCAGTGTCGGGATGGACCTGTTTCAGAACTTTGTAAATGTAGATCCCGTAGCTCTCCTTTCGGCGTCTTCGTCTCTTGCCCGCGCCAGAAGGTCTCGCTGACTTTGCCATACCTGCTTTCTTTGAACCTTTTCCACTTCCTTTAGGAGCCATGGTGAGATATTGTATCAATGCTTCGTGCGTTTCTAAACTTTGACAAGCGGTGATGAGAATGAACGATTGATTGACCACACCGTGCAGTCCTCTCTATTTATAAGGCAGGCACATGCAAATTAGGGATCCTGCGCGATAATACACCAGGCGTGACGGTGCGCGCTCATTGGACCATTGGACCATCGCGGTGCCGTGCCAGGATCCCGCGCTACGGTATATAAATGTATGCGTGCACTCACCGTCACTCTCACTCTCTTGTTCAAAGCAGACAATTGTGATTTCCGTTCGCTCTTCGTTCTTATCATTATAAACATCATGTCAGGTCGTGGTAAAGGTGCAAAGTCAGGCTCCAAGTCTAAGACTCGATCAGCACGAGCCGGACTCCAATTTCCCGTCGGTCGCGTGCACCGTTTTCTTCGCAAAGGCAATTACGCTGCCCGAGTCGGCGCAGGCGCCCCGGTTTACCTCGCAGCCGTAATGGAGTACCTGGCGGCCGAAATCCTTGAATTGGCCGGAAACGCAGCAAGAGACAACAAGAAAAGCAGAATTACTCCTCGACATTTGCAGTTGGCAATCCGGAACGACGAAGAGTTGAATAGGCTTTTAGGTGGCGTCACAATAGCTCAGGGCGGTGTCTTACCCAACATTCAAGCGGTTTTACTCCCAAAGAAGACGGCCAAGACTGCGAAGTAAACTCCATCAAAAACACAACGGCTCTTTTCAGAGCCACCACATATTCCAAAAAGAGAATCTGACAATGTATTATTAAATCAGCTAGTTATTATAGTAATACACGTGCGGTTTCAATGTTAAAATATAAAATTATAAAGATAGGTAGCCTCGCATGATTGAAATATGCCGTTTTCAAGACCGTGTACTGTTGAGAATTTCATGTATTTAGACAGAGACCGTTAGATTTACGGTAAGAGCGCACCCCCCCCCCCCCAAAAAAAAAATAATATAAAGATAGGTGATTGAAATATGCCGTTTTCAAGACCGTGTACTGTTGAGAATTTCATGTATTTAGACAGAGACCGTTAGATTTACGGTAAGAGCGCCCTCCCCCCCAAAAAACCCAGAAAAACAAACAAAAGTCTTTAAAAAAGTTTGAGTTCCCGAAAGGTGTATTGAAATGCAATGCAATATGTAATTTCTTAAACATTTTGAAGTGTTAAGTTGTATCGAATGAAGACGGACCAAAAGGTGCATGTGTCAAGTAGGGCAATGCTGGAATACAATCAAACACTTTTTTGAAGTTAATGTGGCTCCGAAATATTAAAGGGGAAATATTAAAGTATGTACTTGTAGTTTGAAAATCAATTTACATTTAATGACTTGAATCGTGATGTACACTTTTTTTAAAGTTAATGCGGCTCTGAAATAAAAGGGGAAATATTAAAGTATGTACTTGCAGTTTGAAAATCAATTTACATTTAATGACTTGAACCGTGATGCACGCGGCGGTGTAACATGTCTGTATAACGTATGATAGTTGTATTCTATTGTTACATTTGTAAAGGCGGACAATGCTGACATACAATCTCTTTTTTAAAGTTATGGTGGCTCTGAAAAGAGCCGTTTCTTATAAATGATTGCTGAGAAATATCTCTAAGCTCGTTCTCCACGGATACGGCGAGCCAACTGGATGTCCTTGGGCATAATGGTCACTCGTTTGGCGTGAATGGCACACAAGTTGGTGTCTTCAAAGAGTCCCACTAGATATGCTTCGCTGGCTTCTTGAAGGGCTAGAATGGCCGAGCTCTGGAAACGTAGCTCTGTCTTGAAATCTTGGGCAATCTCTCGAACTAAGCGTTGAAACGGCAGTTTGCGGATGAGAAGTTCAGTACTCTTCTGGTAGCGTCTGATCTCTCTAAGTGCAACGGTACCTGGACGGTAACGATGAGGTTTCTTCACACCGCCAGTAGCCGGTGCAGATTTACGCGCAGCTTTGGTAGCCAACTGCTTTCTTGGCGCCTTTCCACCGGTACTTTTACGTGCAGTTTGCTTGGTTCGAGCCATTTCAATTTGTTTAGAGAGCAAACGTGACGATATACTAAACAGAATGAACTTTAATGCTTCGGCCAAGGACTGCTGTCCTTCTTATATAGACACACGGAGGATCCTGCCGGAATTCACGCGCACCAATCACATCACTGGACGAAATCACTGGAAGGAAGCCCTCTCCGTCAGCTAGTATTTTTCACCGACGTCCGCATGCCATTCTCTGATATATAAGCTGCGGTCATCGCTGTGTATCCATACATTCATTCGCTCGTCGAGTTATATATTAACTACAGTAAGCACATTATACAAGTCTGTTCATCATGTCTGGTCGTGGTAAAGAAGGCAAAGGACTAGGAAAAGGCGGTGCCAAACGACATCGTAAGGTGCTTCGTGATAACATCCAAGGCATTACCAAACCAGCCATCCGTCGCCTGGCGCGCCGGGGTGGTGTTAAGCGTATATCGGGTCTGATATATGAGGAGACGCGGGGAGTCCTGAAAGTATTCCTTGAGAATGTCATCCGTGATGCCGTCACTTATTGCGAACACGCAAAGAGAAAAACTGTCACAGCAATGGACGTCGTCTACGCCTTAAAACGACAGGGACGCACGCTGTACGGTTTTGGCGGCTAAAGTCAAGCAACGCCTATATCAAACGGCTCTTTTCAGAGCCACCATATTTCCCAAAGAGAGAAAAAAAATGCATTCATGTTGCCTAGATATCGTCCTGTTATTCACGTTTTATATTCCCCATAATTCCAATTTATTCTGAAGTATTATACTTATACTCACACTTACAATGACTAATTGTCGAGCCCATCCTTTGTAACATGGGTCATAACATTCAAACAACGGTCACGCTTGTTGCTAACGCTGCACTGGTTCGATTCAAAGCGGTATCTTTTCTAATTACTGGAATGACTTCATGTATGCACATTAACATGATACTTATAAACCTGTTAAATGCTGGTGGGTGGTGGTCTTGGATTGCCTGTTTTCTCAATATCAAAGTGGCATCTTTATCACAGAAAACAACAACAACTAACAAGCATACAATCGGGACATAAAATAGCATATTGGTATTTTAAAGGGCTCATTTGTTGGTTTTTTGTTGTTGATATGTTGCAGTGTTTTCCTTATTCAAATACTGCACAATACAATAACAGACACTGTGTGTAAATTCTCTTTTTTGAACATGTGGTGGCTCTGAAAAGAGCCTTTGGATTAACTGCAGACGGTTCATTACTTCTACTTAGAAGTTGTATACTTGGTGACTGCCTTGGTGCCCTCGCTTACTGCGTGTTTGGCTAATTCACCAGGTAGGAGAAGACGAACGGCCGTCTGGATTTCCCGACTGCTGATTGTTGATCTCTTGTTGTATTTGGCCAAACGTGACGATTCACCGGCGATACGCTCAAATATGTCGTTGACGAAACTGTTCATGATGCTCATTGCACGACTCGAGATACCAGTGTCGGGATGGACCTGTTTCAGAACTTTGTAAATGTAGATCCCGTAGCTCTCCTTTCGGCGTCTTCGTCTCTTGCCCGCGCCAGAAGGTCTCGCTGACTTTGCCATACCTGCTTTCTTTGAACCTTTTCCACTTCCTTTAGGAGCCATGGTGAGATATTGTATCAATGCTTCGTGCGTTTCTAAACTTTGACAAGCGGTGATGAGAATGAACGATTGATTGACCACACCGTGCAGTCCTCTCTATTTATAAGGCAGGCACATGCAAATTAGGGATCCTGCGCGATAATACACCAGGCGTGACGGTGCGCGCTCATTGGACCATTGGACCATCGCGGTGCCGTGCCAGGATCCCGCGCTACGGTATATAAATGTATGCGTGCACTCACCGTCACTCTCACTCTCTTGTTCAAAGCAGACAATTGTGATTTCCGTTCGCTCTTCGTTCTTATCATTATAAACATCATGTCAGGTCGTGGTAAAGGTGCAAAGTCAGGCTCCAAGTCTAAGACTCGATCAGCACGAGCCGGACTCCAATTTCCCGTCGGTCGCGTGCACCGTTTTCTTCGCAAAGGCAATTACGCTGCCCGAGTCGGCGCAGGCGCCCCGGTTTACCTCGCAGCCGTAATGGAGTACCTGGCGGCCGAAATCCTTGAATTGGCCGGAAACGCAGCAAGAGACAACAAGAAAAGCAGAATTACTCCTCGACATTTGCAGTTGGCAATCCGGAACGACGAAGAGTTGAATAGGCTTTTAGGTGGCGTCACAATAGCTCAGGGCGGTGTCTTACCCAACATTCAAGCGGTTTTACTCCCAAAGAAGACGGCCAAGACTGCGAAGTAAACTCCATCAAAAACACAACGGCTCTTTTCAGAGCCACCACATATTCCAAAAAGAGAATCTGACAATGTATTATTAAATCAGCTAGTTATTATAGTAATACACGTGCGGTTTCAATGTTAAAATATAAAATTATAAAGATAGGTAGCCTCGCATGATTGAAATATGCCGTTTTCAAGACCGTGTACTGTTGAGAATTTCATGTATTTAGACAGAGACCGTTAGATTTACGGTAAGAGCGCACCCCCCCCCCCCCAAAAAAAAAAATAATATAAAGATAGGTGATTGAAATATGCCGTTTTCAAGACCGTGTACTGTTGAGAATTTCATGTATTTAGACAGAGACCGTTAGATTTACGGTAAGAGCGCCCTCCCCCCCAAAAAACCCAGAAAAACAAACAAAAGTCTTTAAAAAAGTTTGAGTTCCCGAAAGGTGTATTGAAATGCAATGCAATATGTAATTTCTTAAACATTTTGAAGTGTTAAGTTGTATCGAATGAAGACGGACCAAAAGGTGCATGTGTCAAGTAGGGCAATGCTGGAATACAATCAAACACTTTTTTGAAGTTAATGTGGCTCCGAAATATTAAAGGGGAAATATTAAAGTATGTACTTGTAGTTTGAAAATCAATTTACATTTAATGACTTGAATCGTGATGTACACTTTTTTTAAAGTTAATGCGGCTCTGAAATAAAAGGGGAAATATTAAAGTATGTACTTGCAGTTTGAAAATCAATTTACATTTAATGACTTGAACCGTGATGCACGCGGCGGTGTAACATGTCTGTATAACGTATGATAGTTGTATTCTATTGTTACATTTGTAAAGGCGGACAATGCTGACATACAATCTCTTTTTTAAAGTTATGGTGGCTCTGAAAAGAGCCGTTTCTTATAAATGATTGCTGAGAAATATCTCTAAGCTCGTTCTCCACGGATACGGCGAGCCAACTGGATGTCCTTGGGCATAATGGTCACTCGTTTGGCGTGAATGGCACACAAGTTGGTGTCTTCAAAGAGTCCCACTAGATATGCTTCGCTGGCTTCTTGAAGGGCTAGAATGGCCGAGCTCTGGAAACGTAGCTCTGTCTTGAAATCTTGGGCAATCTCTCGAACTAAGCGTTGAAACGGCAGTTTGCGGATGAGAAGTTCAGTACTCTTCTGGTAGCGTCTGATCTCTCTAAGTGCAACGGTACCTGGACGGTAACGATGAGGTTTCTTCACACCGCCAGTAGCCGGTGCAGATTTACGCGCAGCTTTGGTAGCCAACTGCTTTCTTGGCGCCTTTCCACCGGTACTTTTACGTGCAGTTTGCTTGGTTCGAGCCATTTCAATTTGTTTAGAGAGCAAACGTGACGATATACTAAACAGAATGAACTTTAATGCTTCGGCCAAGGACTGCTGTCCTTCTTATATAGACACACGGAGGATCCTGCCGGAATTCACGCGCACCAATCACATCACTGGACGAAATCACTGGAAGGAAGCCCTCTCCGTCAGCTAGTATTTTTCACCGACGTCCGCATGCCATTCTCTGATATATAAGCTGCGGTCATCGCTGTGTATCCATACATTCATTCGCTCGTCGAGTTATATATTAACTACAGTAAGCACACTATACAAGTCTGTTCATCATGTCTGGTCGTGGTAAAGGAGGCAAAGGACTAGGAAAAGGCGGTGCCAAACGACATCGTAAGGTGCTTCGTGATAACATCCAAGGCATTACCAAACCAGCCATCCGTCGCCTGGCGCGCCGGGGTGGTGTTAAGCGTATATCGGGTCTGATATATGAGGAGACGCGGGGAGTCCTGAAAGTATTCCTTGAGAATGTCATCCGTGATGCCGTCACTTATTGCGAACACGCAAAGAGAAAAACTGTCACAGCAATGGACGTCGTCTACGCCTTAAAACGACAGGGACGCACGCTGTACGGTTTTGGCGGCTAAAGTCAAGCAACGCCTATATCAAACGGCTCTTTTCAGAGCCACCATATTTCCCAAAGAGAGAAAAAAAATGCATTCATGTTGCCTAGATATCGTCCTGTTATTCACGTTTTATATTCCCCATAATTCCAATTTATTCTGAAGTATTATACTTATACTCACACTTACAATGACTAATTGTCGAGCCCATCCTTTGTAACATGGGTCATAACATTCAAACAACGGTCACGCTTGTTGCTAACGCTGCACTGGTTCGATTCAAAGCGGTATCTTTTCTAATTACTGGAATGACTTCATGTATGCACATTAACATGATACTTATAAACCTGTTAAATGCTGGTGGGTGGTGGTCTTGGATTGCCTGTTTTCTCAATATCAAAGTGGCATCTTTATCACAGAAAACAACAACAACTAACAAGCATACAATCGGGACATAAAATAGCATATTGGTATTTTAAAGGGCTCATTTGTTGGTTTTTTGTTGTTGATATGTTGCAGTGTTTTCCTTATTCAAATACTGCACAATACAATAACAGACACTGTGTGTAAATTCTCTTTTTTGAACATGTGGTGGCTCTGAAAAGAGCCTTTGGATTAACTGCAGACGGTTCATTACTTCTACTTAGAAGTTGTATACTTGGTGACTGCCTTGGTGCCCTCGCTTACTGCGTGTTTGGCTAATTCACCAGGTAGGAGAAGACGAACGGCCGTCTGGATTTCCCGACTGCTGATTGTTGATCTCTTGTTGTATTTGGCCAAACGTGACGATTCACCGGCGATACGCTCAAATATGTCGTTGACGAAACTGTTCATGATGCTCATTGCACGACTCGAGATACCAGTGTCGGGATGGACCTGTTTCAGAACTTTGTAAATGTAGATCCCGTAGCTCTCCTTTCGGCGTCTTCGTCTCTTGCCCGCGCCAGAAGGTCTCGCTGACTTTGCCATACCTGCTTTCTTTGAACCTTTTCCACTTCCTTTAGGAGCCATGGTGAGATATTGTATCAATGCTTCGTGCGTTTCTAAACTTTGACAAGCGGTGATGAGAATGAACGATTGATTGACCACACCGTGCAGTCCTCTCTATTTATAAGGCAGGCACATGCAAATTAGGGATCCTGCGCGATAATACACCAGGCGTGACGGTGCGCGCTCATTGGACCATTGGACCATCGCGGTGCCGTGCCAGGATCCCGCGCTACGGTATATAAATGTATGCGTGCACTCACCGTCACTCTCACTCTCTTGTTCAAAGCAGACAATTGTGATTTCCGTTCGCTCTTCGTTCTTATCATTATAAACATCATGTCAGGTCGTGGTAAAGGTGCAAAGTCAGGCTCCAAGTCTAAGACTCGATCAGCACGAGCCGGACTCCAATTTCCCGTCGGTCGCGTGCACCGTTTTCTTCGCAAAGGCAATTACGCTGCCCGAGTCGGCGCAGGCGCCCCGGTTTACCTCGCAGCCGTAATGGAGTACCTGGCGGCCGAAATCCTTGAATTGGCCGGAAACGCAGCAAGAGACAACAAGAAAAGCAGAATTACTCCTCGACATTTGCAGTTGGCAATCCGGAACGACGAAGAGTTGAATAGGCTTTTAGGTGGCGTCACAATAGCTCAGGGCGGTGTCTTACCCAACATTCAAGCGGTTTTACTCCCAAAGAAGACGGCCAAGACTGCGAAGTAAACTCCATCAAAAACACAACGGCTCTTTTCAGAGCCACCACATATTCCAAAAAGAGAATCTGACAATGTATTATTAAATCAGCTAGTTATTATAGTAATACACGTGCGGTTTCAATGTTAAAATATAAAATTATAAAGATAGGTAGCCTCGCATGATTGAAATATGCCGTTTTCAAGACCGTGTACTGTTGAGAATTTCATGTATTTAGACAGAGACCGTTAGATTTACGGTAAGAGCGCACCCCCCCCCCCCAAAAAAAAAAATAATATAAAGATAGGTGATTGAAATATGCCGTTTTCAAGACCGTGTACTGTTGAGAATTTCATGTATTTAGACAGAGACCGTTAGATTTACGGTAAGAGCGCCCTCCCCCCCAAAAAACCCAGAAAAACAAACAAAAGTCTTTAAAAAAGTTTGAGTTCCCGAAAGGTGTATTGAAATGCAATGCAATATGTAATTTCTTAAACATTTTGAAGTGTTAAGTTGTATCGAATGAAGACGGACCAAAAGGTGCATGTGTCAAGTAGGGCAATGCTGGAATACAATCAAACACTTTTTTGAAGTTAATGTGGCTCCGAAATATTAAAGGGGAAATATTAAAGTATGTACTTGTAGTTTGAAAATCAATTTACATTTAATGACTTGAATCGTGATGTACACTTTTTTTAAAGTTAATGCGGCTCTGAAATAAAAGGGGAAATATTAAAGTATGTACTTGCAGTTTGAAAATCAATTTACATTTAATGACTTGAACCGTGATGCACGCGGCGGTGTAACATGTCTGTATAACGTATGATAGTTGTATTCTATTGTTACATTTGTAAAGGCGGACAATGCTGACATACAATCTCTTTTTTAAAGTTATGGTGGCTCTGAAAAGAGCCGTTTCTTATAAATGATTGCTGAGAAATATCTCTAAGCTCGTTCTCCACGGATACGGCGAGCCAACTGGATGTCCTTGGGCATAATGGTCACTCGTTTGGCGTGAATGGCACACAAGTTGGTGTCTTCAAAGAGTCCCACTAGATATGCTTCGCTGGCTTCTTGAAGGGCTAGAATGGCCGAGCTCTGGAAACGTAGCTCTGTCTTGAAATCTTGGGCAATCTCTCGAACTAAGCGTTGAAACGGCAGTTTGCGGATGAGAAGTTCAGTACTCTTCTGGTAGCGTCTGATCTCTCTAAGTGCAACGGTACCTGGACGGTAACGATGAGGTTTCTTCACACCGCCAGTAGCCGGTGCAGATTTACGCGCAGCTTTGGTAGCCAACTGCTTTCTTGGCGCCTTTCCACCGGTACTTTTACGTGCAGTTTGCTTGGTTCGAGCCATTTCAATTTGTTTAGAGAGCAAACGTGACGATATACTAAACAGAATGAACTTTAATGCTTCGGCCAAGGACTGCTGTCCTTCTTATATAGACACACGGAGGATCCTGCCGGAATTCACGCGCACCAATCACATCACTGGACGAAATCACTGGAAGGAAGCCCTCTCCGTCAGCTAGTATTTTTCACCGACGTCCGCATGCCATTCTCTGATATATAAGCTGCGGTCATCGCTGTGTATCCATACATTCATTCGCTCGTCGAGTTATATATTAACTACAGTAAGCACACTATACAAGTCTGTTCATCATGTCTGGTCGTGGTAAAGGAGGCAAAGGACTAGGAAAAGGCGGTGCCAAACGACATCGTAAGGTGCTTCGTGATAACATCCAAGGCATTACCAAACCAGCCATCCGTCGCCTGGCGCGCCGGGGTGGTGTTAAGCGTATATCGGGTCTGATATATGAGGAGACGCGGGGAGTCCTGAAAGTATTCCTTGAGAATGTCATCCGTGATGCCGTCACTTATTGCGAACACGCAAAGAGAAAAACTGTCACAGCAATGGACGTCGTCTACGCCTTAAAACGACAGGGACGCACGCTGTACGGTTTTGGCGGCTAAAGTCAAGCAACGCCTATATCAAACGGCTCTTTTCAGAGCCACCATATTTCCCAAAGAGAGAAAAAAAATGCATTCATGTTGCCTAGATATCGTCCTGTTATTCACGTTTTATATTCCCCATAATTCCAATTTATTCTGAAGTATTATACTTATACTCACACTTACAATGACTAATTGTCGAGCCCATCCTTTGTAACATGGGTCATAACATTCAAACAACGGTCACGCTTGTTGCTAACGCTGCACTGGTTCGATTCAAAGCGGTATCTTTTCTAATTACTGGAATGACTTCATGTATGCACATTAACATGATACTTATAAACCTGTTAAATGCTGGTGGGTGGTGGTCTTGGATTGCCTGTTTTCTCAATATCAAAGTGGCATCTTTATCACAGAAAACAACAACAACTAACAAGCATACAATCGGGACATAAAATAGCATATTGGTATTTTAAAGGGCTCATTTGTTGGTTTTTTGTTGTTGATATGTTGCAGTGTTTTCCTTATTCAAATACTGCACAATACAATAACAGACACTGTGTGTAAATTCTCTTTTTTGAACATGTGGTGGCTCTGAAAAGAGCCTTTGGATTAACTGCAGACGGTTCATTACTTCTACTTAGAAGTTGTATACTTGGTGACTGCCTTGGTGCCCTCGCTTACTGCGTGTTTGGCTAATTCACCAGGTAGGAGAAGACGAACGGCCGTCTGGATTTCCCGACTGCTGATTGTTGATCTCTTGTTGTATTTGGCCAAACGTGACGATTCACCGGCGATACGCTCAAATATGTCGTTGACGAAACTGTTCATGATGCTCATTGCACGACTCGAGATACCAGTGTCGGGATGGACCTGTTTCAGAACTTTGTAAATGTAGATCCCGTAGCTCTCCTTTCGGCGTCTTCGTCTCTTGCCCGCGCCAGAAGGTCTCGCTGACTTTGCCATACCTGCTTTCTTTGAACCTTTTCCACTTCCTTTAGGAGCCATGGTGAGATATTGTATCAATGCTTCGTGCGTTTCTAAACTTTGACAAGCGGTGATGAGAATGAACGATTGATTGACCACACCGTGCAGTCCTCTCTATTTATAAGGCAGGCACATGCAAATTAGGGATCCTGCGCGATAATACACCAGGCGTGACGGTGCGCGCTCATTGGACCATTGGACCATCGCGGTGCCGTGCCAGGATCCCGCGCTACGGTATATAAATGTATGCGTGCACTCACCGTCACTCTCACTCTCTTGTTCAAAGCAGACAATTGTGATTTCCGTTCGCTCTTCGTTCTTATCATTATAAACATCATGTCAGGTCGTGGTAAAGGTGCAAAGTCAGGCTCCAAGTCTAAGACTCGATCAGCACGAGCCGGACTCCAATTTCCCGTCGGTCGCGTGCACCGTTTTCTTCGCAAAGGCAATTACGCTGCCCGAGTCGGCGCAGGCGCCCCGGTTTACCTCGCAGCCGTAATGGAGTACCTGGCGGCCGAAATCCTTGAATTGGCCGGAAACGCAGCAAGAGACAACAAGAAAAGCAGAATTACTCCTCGACATTTGCAGTTGGCAATCCGGAACGACGAAGAGTTGAATAGGCTTTTAGGTGGCGTCACAATAGCTCAGGGCGGTGTCTTACCCAACATTCAAGCGGTTTTACTCCCAAAGAAGACGGCCAAGACTGCGAAGTAAACTCCATCAAAAACACAACGGCTCTTTTCAGAGCCACCACATATTCCAAAAAGAGAATCTGACAATGTATTATTAAATCAGCTAGTTATTATAGTAATACACGTGCGGTTTCAATGTTAAAATATAAAATTATAAAGATAGGTAGCCTCGCATGATTGAAATATGCCGTTTTCAAGACCGTGTACTGTTGAGAATTTCATGTATTTAGACAGAGACCGTTAGATTTACGGTAAGAGCGCACCCCCCCCCCCCCAAAAAAAAAAATAATATAAAGATAGGTGATTGAAATATGCCGTTTTCAAGACCGTGTACTGTTGAGAATTTCATGTATTTAGACAGAGACCGTTAGATTTACGGTAAGAGCGCCCTCCCCCCCAAAAAACCCAGAAAAACAAACAAAAGTCTTTAAAAAAGTTTGAGTTCCCGAAAGGTGTATTGAAATGCAATGCAATATGTAATTTCTTAAACATTTTGAAGTGTTAAGTTGTATCGAATGAAGACGGACCAAAAGGTGCATGTGTCAAGTAGGGCAATGCTGGAATACAATCAAACACTTTTTTGAAGTTAATGTGGCTCCGAAATATTAAAGGGGAAATATTAAAGTATGTACTTGTAGTTTGAAAATCAATTTACATTTAATGACTTGAATCGTGATGTACACTTTTTTTAAAGTTAATGCGGCTCTGAAATAAAAGGGGAAATATTAAAGTATGTACTTGCAGTTTGAAAATCAATTTACATTTAATGACTTGAACCGTGATGCACGCGGCGGTGTAACATGTCTGTATAACGTATGATAGTTGTATTCTATTGTTACATTTGTAAAGGCGGACAATGCTGACATACAATCTCTTTTTTAAAGTTATGGTGGCTCTGAAAAGAGCCGTTTCTTATAAATGATTGCTGAGAAATATCTCTAAGCTCGTTCTCCACGGATACGGCGAGCCAACTGGATGTCCTTGGGCATAATGGTCACTCGTTTGGCGTGAATGGCACACAAGTTGGTGTCTTCAAAGAGTCCCACTAGATATGCTTCGCTGGCTTCTTGAAGGGCTAGAATGGCCGAGCTCTGGAAACGTAGCTCTGTCTTGAAATCTTGGGCAATCTCTCGAACTAAGCGTTGAAACGGCAGTTTGCGGATGAGAAGTTCAGTACTCTTCTGGTAGCGTCTGATCTCTCTAAGTGCAACGGTACCTGGACGGTAACGATGAGGTTTCTTCACACCGCCAGTAGCCGGTGCAGATTTACGCGCAGCTTTGGTAGCCAACTGCTTTCTTGGCGCCTTTCCACCGGTACTTTTACGTGCAGTTTGCTTGGTTCGAGCCATTTCAATTTGTTTAGAGAGCAAACGTGACGATATACTAAACAGAATGAACTTTAATGCTTCGGCCAAGGACTGCTGTCCTTCTTATATAGACACACGGAGGATCCTGCCGGAATTCACGCGCACCAATCACATCACTGGACGAAATCACTGGAAGGAAGCCCTCTCCGTCAGCTAGTATTTTTCACCGACGTCCGCATGCCATTCTCTGATATATAAGCTGCGGTCATCGCTGTGTATCCATACATTCATTCGCTCGTCGAGTTATATATTAACTACAGTAAGCACACTATACAAGTCTGTTCATCATGTCTGGTCGTGGTAAAGGAGGCAAAGGACTAGGAAAAGGCGGTGCCAAACGACATCGTAAGGTGCTTCGTGATAACATCCAAGGCATTACCAAACCAGCCATCCGTCGCCTGGCGCGCCGGGGTGGTGTTAAGCGTATATCGGGTCTGATATATGAGGAGACGCGGGGAGTCCTGAAAGTATTCCTTGAGAATGTCATCCGTGATGCCGTCACTTATTGCGAACACGCAAAGAGAAAAACTGTCACAGCAATGGACGTCGTCTACGCCTTAAAACGACAGGGACGCACGCTGTACGGTTTTGGCGGCTAAAGTCAAGCAACGCCTATATCAAACGGCTCTTTTCAGAGCCACCATATTTCCCAAAGAGAGAAAAAAAATGCATTCATGTTGCCTAGATATCGTCCTGTTATTCACGTTTTATATTCCCCATAATTCCAATTTATTCTGAAGTATTATACTTATACTCACACTTACAATGACTAATTGTCGAGCCCATCCTTTGTAACATGGGTCATAACATTCAAACAACGGTCACGCTTGTTGCTAACGCTGCACTGGTTCGATTCAAAGCGGTATCTTTTCTAATTACTGGAATGACTTCATGTATGCACATTAACATGATACTTATAAACCTGTTAAATGCTGGTGGGTGGTGGTCTTGGATTGCCTGTTTTCTCAATATCAAAGTGGCATCTTTATCACAGAAAACAACAACAACTAACAAGCATACAATCGGGACATAAAATAGCATATTGGTATTTTAAAGGGCTCATTTGTTGGTTTTTTGTTGTTGATATGTTGCAGTGTTTTCCTTATTCAAATACTGCACAATACAATAACAGACACTGTGTGTAAATTCTCTTTTTTGAACATGTGGTGGCTCTGAAAAGAGCCTTTGGATTAACTGCAGACGGTTCATTACTTCTACTTAGAAGTTGTATACTTGGTGACTGCCTTGGTGCCCTCGCTTACTGCGTGTTTGGCTAATTCACCAGGTAGGAGAAGACGAACGGCCGTCTGGATTTCCCGACTGCTGATTGTTGATCTCTTGTTGTATTTGGCCAAACGTGACGATTCACCGGCGATACGCTCAAATATGTCGTTGACGAAACTGTTCATGATGCTCATTGCACGACTCGAGATACCAGTGTCGGGATGGACCTGTTTCAGAACTTTGTAAATGTAGATCCCGTAGCTCTCCTTTCGGCGTCTTCGTCTCTTGCCCGCGCCAGAAGGTCTCGCTGACTTTGCCATACCTGCTTTCTTTGAACCTTTTCCACTTCCTTTAGGAGCCATGGTGAGATATTGTATCAATGCTTCGTGCGTTTCTAAACTTTGACAAGCGGTGATGAGAATGAACGATTGATTGACCACACCGTGCAGTCCTCTCTATTTATAAGGCAGGCACATGCAAATTAGGGATCCTGCGCGATAATACACCAGGCGTGACGGTGCGCGCTCATTGGACCATTGGACCATCGCGGTGCCGTGCCAGGATCCCGCGCTACGGTATATAAATGTATGCGTGCACTCACCGTCACTCTCACTCTCTTGTTCAAAGCAGACAATTGTGATTTCCGTTCGCTCTTCGTTCTTATCATTATAAACATCATGTCAGGTCGTGGTAAAGGTGCAAAGTCAGGCTCCAAGTCTAAGACTCGATCAGCACGAGCCGGACTCCAATTTCCCGTCGGTCGCGTGCACCGTTTTCTTCGCAAAGGCAATTACGCTGCCCGAGTCGGCGCAGGCGCCCCGGTTTACCTCGCAGCCGTAATGGAGTACCTGGCGGCCGAAATCCTTGAATTGGCCGGAAACGCAGCAAGAGACAACAAGAAAAGCAGAATTACTCCTCGACATTTGCAGTTGGCAATCCGGAACGACGAAGAGTTGAATAGGCTTTTAGGTGGCGTCACAATAGCTCAGGGCGGTGTCTTACCCAACATTCAAGCGGTTTTACTCCCAAAGAAGACGGCCAAGACTGCGAAGTAAACTCCATCAAAAACACAACGGCTCTTTTCAGAGCCACCACATATTCCAAAAAGAGAATCTGACAATGTATTATTAAATCAGCTAGTTATTATAGTAATACACGTGCGGTTTCAATGTTAAAATATAAAATTATAAAGATAGGTAGCCTCGCATGATTGAAATATGCCGTTTTCAAGACCGTGTACTGTTGAGAATTTCATGTATTTAGACAGAGACCGTTAGATTTACGGTAAGAGCGCACCCCCCCCCCCCAAAAAAAAAAATAATATAAAGATAGGTGATTGAAATATGCCGTTTTCAAGACCGTGTACTGTTGAGAATTTCATGTATTTAGACAGAGACCGTTAGATTTACGGTAAGAGCGCCCTCCCCCCCAAAAAACCCAGAAAAACAAACAAAAGTCTTTAAAAAAGTTTGAGTTCCCGAAAGGTGTATTGAAATGCAATGCAATATGTAATTTCTTAAACATTTTGAAGTGTTAAGTTGTATCGAATGAAGACGGACCAAAAGGTGCATGTGTCAAGTAGGGCAATGCTGGAATACAATCAAACACTTTTTTGAAGTTAATGTGGCTCCGAAATATTAAAGGGGAAATATTAAAGTATGTACTTGTAGTTTGAAAATCAATTTACATTTAATGACTTGAATCGTGATGTACACTTTTTTTAAAGTTAATGCGGCTCTGAAATAAAAGGGGAAATATTAAAGTATGTACTTGCAGTTTGAAAATCAATTTACATTTAATGACTTGAACCGTGATGCACGCGGCGGTGTAACATGTCTGTATAACGTATGATAGTTGTATTCTATTGTTACATTTGTAAAGGCGGACAATGCTGACATACAATCTCTTTTTTAAAGTTATGGTGGCTCTGAAAAGAGCCGTTTCTTATAAATGATTGCTGAGAAATATCTCTAAGCTCGTTCTCCACGGATACGGCGAGCCAACTGGATGTCCTTGGGCATAATGGTCACTCGTTTGGCGTGAATGGCACACAAGTTGGTGTCTTCAAAGAGTCCCACTAGATATGCTTCGCTGGCTTCTTGAAGGGCTAGAATGGCCGAGCTCTGGAAACGTAGCTCTGTCTTGAAATCTTGGGCAATCTCTCGAACTAAGCGTTGAAACGGCAGTTTGCGGATGAGAAGTTCAGTACTCTTCTGGTAGCGTCTGATCTCTCTAAGTGCAACGGTACCTGGACGGTAACGATGAGGTTTCTTCACACCGCCAGTAGCCGGTGCAGATTTACGCGCAGCTTTGGTAGCCAACTGCTTTCTTGGCGCCTTTCCACCGGTACTTTTACGTGCAGTTTGCTTGGTTCGAGCCATTTCAATTTGTTTAGAGAGCAAACGTGACGATATACTAAACAGAATGAACTTTAATGCTTCGGCCAAGGACTGCTGTCCTTCTTATATAGACACACGGAGGATCCTGCCGGAATTCACGCGCACCAATCACATCACTGGACGAAATCACTGGAAGGAAGCCCTCTCCGTCAGCTAGTATTTTTCACCGACGTCCGCATGCCATTCTCTGATATATAAGCTGCGGTCATCGCTGTGTATCCATACATTCATTCGCTCGTCGAGTTATATATTAACTACAGTAAGCACACTATACAAGTCTGTTCATCATGTCTGGTCGTGGTAAAGGAGGCAAAGGACTAGGAAAAGGCGGTGCCAAACGACATCGTAAGGTGCTTCGTGATAACATCCAAGGCATTACCAAACCAGCCATCCGTCGCCTGGCGCGCCGGGGTGGTGTTAAGCGTATATCGGGTCTGATATATGAGGAGACGCGGGGAGTCCTGAAAGTATTCCTTGAGAATGTCATCCGTGATGCCGTCACTTATTGCGAACACGCAAAGAGAAAAACTGTCACAGCAATGGACGTCGTCTACGCCTTAAAACGACAGGGACGCACGCTGTACGGTTTTGGCGGCTAAAGTCAAGCAACGCCTATATCAAACGGCTCTTTTCAGAGCCACCATATTTCCCAAAGAGAGAAAAAAAATGCATTCATGTTGCCTAGATATCGTCCTGTTATTCACGTTTTATATTCCCCATAATTCCAATTTATTCTGAAGTATTATACTTATACTCACACTTACAATGACTAATTGTCGAGCCCATCCTTTGTAACATGGGTCATAACATTCAAACAACGGTCACGCTTGTTGCTAACGCTGCACTGGTTCGATTCAAAGCGGTATCTTTTCTAATTACTGGAATGACTTCATGTATGCACATTAACATGATACTTATAAACCTGTTAAATGCTGGTGGGTGGTGGTCTTGGATTGCCTGTTTTCTCAATATCAAAGTGGCATCTTTATCACAGAAAACAACAACAACTAACAAGCATACAATCGGGACATAAAATAGCATATTGGTATTTTAAAGGGCTCATTTGTTGGTTTTTTGTTGTTGATATGTTGCAGTGTTTTCCTTATTCAAATACTGCACAATACAATAACAGACACTGTGTAAATTCTCTTTTTTGAACATGTGGTGGCTCTGAAAAGAGCCTTTGGATTAACTGCAGACGGTTCATTACTTCTACTTAGAAGTTGTATACTTGGTGACTGCCTTGGTGCCCTCGCTTACTGCGTGTTTGGCTAATTCACCAGGTAGGAGAAGACGAACGGCCGTCTGGATTTCCCGACTGCTGATTGTTGATCTCTTGTTGTATTTGGCCAAACGTGACGATTCACCGGCGATACGCTCAAATATGTCGTTGACGAAACTGTTCATGATGCTCATTGCACGACTCGAGATACCAGTGTCGGGATGGACCTGTTTCAGAACTTTGTAAATGTAGATCCCGTAGCTCTCCTTTCGGCGTCTTCGTCTCTTGCCCGCGCCAGAAGGTCTCGCTGACTTTGCCATACCTGCTTTCTTTGAACCTTTTCCACTTCCTTTAGGAGCCATGGTGAGATATTGTATCAATGCTTCGTGCGTTTCTAAACTTTGACAAGCGGTGATGAGAATGAACGATTGATTGACCACACCGTGCAGTCCTCTCTATTTATAAGGCAGGCACATGCAAATTAGGGATCCTGCGCGATAATACACCAGGCGTGACGGTGCGCGCTCATTGGACCATTGGACCATCGCGGTGCCGTGCCAGGATCCCGCGCTACGGTATATAAATGTATGCGTGCACTCACCGTCACTCTCACTCTCTTGTTCAAAGCAGACAATTGTGATTTCCGTTCGCTCTTCGTTCTTATCATTATAAACATCATGTCAGGTCGTGGTAAAGGTGCAAAGTCAGGCTCCAAGTCTAAGACTCGATCAGCACGAGCCGGACTCCAATTTCCCGTCGGTCGCGTGCACCGTTTTCTTCGCAAAGGCAATTACGCTGCCCGAGTCGGCGCAGGCGCCCCGGTTTACCTCGCAGCCGTAATGGAGTACCTGGCGGCCGAAATCCTTGAATTGGCCGGAAACGCAGCAAGAGACAACAAGAAAAGCAGAATTACTCCTCGACATTTGCAGTTGGCAATCCGGAACGACGAAGAGTTGAATAGGCTTTTAGGTGGCGTCACAATAGCTCAGGGCGGTGTCTTACCCAACATTCAAGCGGTTTTACTCCCAAAGAAGACGGCCAAGACTGCGAAGTAAACTCCATCAAAAACACAACGGCTCTTTTCAGAGCCACCACATATTCCAAAAAGAGAATCTGACAATGTATTATTAAATCAGCTAGTTATTATAGTAATACACGTGCGGTTTCAATGTTAAAATATAAAATTATAAAGATAGGTAGCCTCGCATGATTGAAATATGCCGTTTTCAAGACCGTGTACTGTTGAGAATTTCATGTATTTAGACAGAGACCGTTAGATTTACGGTAAGAGCGCACCCCCCCCCCCCAAAAAAAAAATAATATAAAGATAGGTGATTGAAATATGCCGTTTTCAAGACCGTGTACTGTTGAGAATTTCATGTATTTAGACAGAGACCGTTAGATTTACGGTAAGAGCGCCCTCCCCCCCAAAAAACCCAGAAAAACAAACAAAAGTCTTTAAAAAAGTTTGAGTTCCCGAAAGGTGTATTGAAATGCAATGCAATATGTAATTTCTTAAACATTTTGAAGTGTTAAGTTGTATCGAATGAAGACGGACCAAAAGGTGCATGTGTCAAGTAGGGCAATGCTGGAATACAATCAAACACTTTTTTGAAGTTAATGTGGCTCCGAAATATTAAAGGGGAAATATTAAAGTATGTACTTGTAGTTTGAAAATCAATTTACATTTAATGACTTGAATCGTGATGTACACTTTTTTTAAAGTTAATGCGGCTCTGAAATAAAAGGGGAAATATTAAAGTATGTACTTGCAGTTTGAAAATCAATTTACATTTAATGACTTGAACCGTGATGCACGCGGCGGTGTAACATGTCTGTATAACGTATGATAGTTGTATTCTATTGTTACATTTGTAAAGGCGGACAATGCTGACATACAATCTCTTTTTTAAAGTTATGGTGGCTCTGAAAAGAGCCGTTTCTTATAAATGATTGCTGAGAAATATCTCTAAGCTCGTTCTCCACGGATACGGCGAGCCAACTGGATGTCCTTGGGCATAATGGTCACTCGTTTGGCGTGAATGGCACACAAGTTGGTGTCTTCAAAGAGTCCCACTAGATATGCTTCGCTGGCTTCTTGAAGGGCTAGAATGGCCGAGCTCTGGAAACGTAGCTCTGTCTTGAAATCTTGGGCAATCTCTCGAACTAAGCGTTGAAACGGCAGTTTGCGGATGAGAAGTTCAGTACTCTTCTGGTAGCGTCTGATCTCTCTAAGTGCAACGGTACCTGGACGGTAACGATGAGGTTTCTTCACACCGCCAGTAGCCGGTGCAGATTTACGCGCAGCTTTGGTAGCCAACTGCTTTCTTGGCGCCTTTCCACCGGTACTTTTACGTGCAGTTTGCTTGGTTCGAGCCATTTCAATTTGTTTAGAGAGCAAACGTGACGATATACTAAACAGAATGAACTTTAATGCTTCGGCCAAGGACTGCTGTCCTTCTTATATAGACACACGGAGGATCCTGCCGGAATTCACGCGCACCAATCACATCACTGGACGAAATCACTGGAAGGAAGCCCTCTCCGTCAGCTAGTATTTTTCACCGACGTCCGCATGCCATTCTCTGATATATAAGCTGCGGTCATCGCTGTGTATCCATACATTCATTCGCTCGTCGAGTTATATATTAACTACAGTAAGCACACTATACAAGTCTGTTCATCATGTCTGGTCGTGGTAAAGGAGGCAAAGGACTAGGAAAAGGCGGTGCCAAACGACATCGTAAGGTGCTTCGTGATAACATCCAAGGCATTACCAAACCAGCCATCCGTCGCCTGGCGCGCCGGGGTGGTGTTAAGCGTATATCGGGTCTGATATATGAGGAGACGCGGGGAGTCCTGAAAGTATTCCTTGAGAATGTCATCCGTGATGCCGTCACTTATTGCGAACACGCAAAGAGAAAAACTGTCACAGCAATGGACGTCGTCTACGCCTTAAAACGACAGGGACGCACGCTGTACGGTTTTGGCGGCTAAAGTCAAGCAACGCCTATATCAAACGGCTCTTTTCAGAGCCACCATATTTCCCAAAGAGAGAAAAAAAATGCATTCATGTTGCCTAGATATCGTCCTGTTATTCACGTTTTATATTCCCCATAATTCCAATTTATTCTGAAGTATTATACTTATACTCACACTTACAATGACTAATTGTCGAGCCCATCCTTTGTAACATGGGTCATAACATTCAAACAACGGTCACGCTTGTTGCTAACGCTGCACTGGTTCGATTCAAAGCGGTATCTTTTCTAATTACTGGAATGACTTCATGTATGCACATTAACATGATACTTATAAACCTGTTAAATGCTGGTGGGTGGTGGTCTTGGATTGCCTGTTTTCTCAATATCAAAGTGGCATCTTTATCACAGAAAACAACAACAACTAACAAGCATACAATCGGGACATAAAATAGCATATTGGTATTTTAAAGGGCTCATTTGTTGGTTTTTTGTTGTTGATATGTTGCAGTGTTTTCCTTATTCAAATACTGCACAATACAATAACAGACACTGTGTGTAAATTCTCTTTTTTGAACATGTGGTGGCTCTGAAAAGAGCCTTTGGATTAACTGCAGACGGTTCATTACTTCTACTTAGAAGTTGTATACTTGGTGACTGCCTTGGTGCCCTCGCTTACTGCGTGTTTGGCTAATTCACCAGGTAGGAGAAGACGAACGGCCGTCTGGATTTCCCGACTGCTGATTGTTGATCTCTTGTTGTATTTGGCCAAACGTGACGATTCACCGGCGATACGCTCAAATATGTCGTTGACGAAACTGTTCATGATGCTCATTGCACGACTCGAGATACCAGTGTCGGGATGGACCTGTTTCAGAACTTTGTAAATGTAGATCCCGTAGCTCTCCTTTCGGCGTCTTCGTCTCTTGCCCGCGCCAGAAGGTCTCGCTGACTTTGCCATACCTGCTTTCTTTGAACCTTTTCCACTTCCTTTAGGAGCCATGGTGAGATATTGTATCAATGCTTCGTGCGTTTCTAAACTTTGACAAGCGGTGATGAGAATGAACGATTGATTGACCACACCGTGCAGTCCTCTCTATTTATAAGGCAGGCACATGCAAATTAGGGATCCTGCGCGATAATACACCAGGCGTGACGGTGCGCGCTCATTGGACCATTGGACCATCGCGGTGCCGTGCCAGGATCCCGCGCTACGGTATATAAATGTATGCGTGCACTCACCGTCACTCTCACTCTCTTGTTCAAAGCAGACAATTGTGATTTCCGTTCGCTCTTCGTTCTTATCATTATAAACATCATGTCAGGTCGTGGTAAAGGTGCAAAGTCAGGCTCCAAGTCTAAGACTCGATCAGCACGAGCCGGACTCCAATTTCCCGTCGGTCGCGTGCACCGTTTTCTTCGCAAAGGCAATTACGCTGCCCGAGTCGGCGCAGGCGCCCCGGTTTACCTCGCAGCCGTAATGGAGTACCTGGCGGCCGAAATCCTTGAATTGGCCGGAAACGCAGCAAGAGACAACAAGAAAAGCAGAATTACTCCTCGACATTTGCAGTTGGCAATCCGGAACGACGAAGAGTTGAATAGGCTTTTAGGTGGCGTCACAATAGCTCAGGGCGGTGTCTTACCCAACATTCAAGCGGTTTTACTCCCAAAGAAGACGGCCAAGACTGCGAAGTAAACTCCATCAAAAACACAACGGCTCTTTTCAGAGCCACCACATATTCCAAAAAGAGAATCTGACAATGTATTATTAAATCAGCTAGTTATTATAGTAATACACGTGCGGTTTCAATGTTAAAATATAAAATTATAAAGATAGGTAGCCTCGCATGATTGAAATATGCCGTTTTCAAGACCGTGTACTGTTGAGAATTTCATGTATTTAGACAGAGACCGTTAGATTTACGGTAAGAGCGCACCCCCCCCCCCCAAAAAAAAAAATAATATAAAGATAGGTGATTGAAATATGCCGTTTTCAAGACCGTGTACTGTTGAGAATTTCATGTATTTAGACAGAGACCGTTAGATTTACGGTAAGAGCGCCCTCCCCCCCAAAAAACCCAGAAAAACAAACAAAAGTCTTTAAAAAAGTTTGAGTTCCCGAAAGGTGTATTGAAATGCAATGCAATATGTAATTTCTTAAACATTTTGAAGTGTTAAGTTGTATCGAATGAAGACGGACCAAAAGGTGCATGTGTCAAGTAGGGCAATGCTGGAATACAATCAAACACTTTTTTGAAGTTAATGTGGCTCCGAAATATTAAAGGGGAAATATTAAAGTATGTACTTGTAGTTTGAAAATCAATTTACATTTAATGACTTGAATCGTGATGTACACTTTTTTTAAAGTTAATGCGGCTCTGAAATAAAAGGGGAAATATTAAAGTATGTACTTGCAGTTTGAAAATCAATTTACATTTAATGACTTGAACCGTGATGCACGCGGCGGTGTAACATGTCTGTATAACGTATGATAGTTGTATTCTATTGTTACATTTGTAAAGGCGGACAATGCTGACATACAATCTCTTTTTTAAAGTTATGGTGGCTCTGAAAAGAGCCGTTTCTTATAAATGATTGCTGAGAAATATCTCTAAGCTCGTTCTCCACGGATACGGCGAGCCAACTGGATGTCCTTGGGCATAATGGTCACTCGTTTGGCGTGAATGGCACACAAGTTGGTGTCTTCAAAGAGTCCCACTAGATATGCTTCGCTGGCTTCTTGAAGGGCTAGAATGGCCGAGCTCTGGAAACGTAGCTCTGTCTTGAAATCTTGGGCAATCTCTCGAACTAAGCGTTGAAACGGCAGTTTGCGGATGAGAAGTTCAGTACTCTTCTGGTAGCGTCTGATCTCTCTAAGTGCAACGGTACCTGGACGGTAACGATGAGGTTTCTTCACACCGCCAGTAGCCGGTGCAGATTTACGCGCAGCTTTGGTAGCCAACTGCTTTCTTGGCGCCTTTCCACCGGTACTTTTACGTGCAGTTTGCTTGGTTCGAGCCATTTCAATTTGTTTAGAGAGCAAACGTGACGATATACTAAACAGAATGAACTTTAATGCTTCGGCCAAGGACTGCTGTCCTTCTTATATAGACACACGGAGGATCCTGCCGGAATTCACGCGCACCAATCACATCACTGGACGAAATCACTGGAAGGAAGCCCTCTCCGTCAGCTAGTATTTTTCACCGACGTCCGCATGCCATTCTCTGATATATAAGCTGCGGTCATCGCTGTGTATCCATACATTCATTCGCTCGTCGAGTTATATATTAACTACAGTAAGCACACTATACAAGTCTGTTCATCATGTCTGGTCGTGGTAAAGGAGGCAAAGGACTAGGAAAAGGCGGTGCCAAACGACATCGTAAGGTGCTTCGTGATAACATCCAAGGCATTACCAAACCAGCCATCCGTCGCCTGGCGCGCCGGGGTGGTGTTAAGCGTATATCGGGTCTGATATATGAGGAGACGCGGGGAGTCCTGAAAGTATTCCTTGAGAATGTCATCCGTGATGCCGTCACTTATTGCGAACACGCAAAGAGAAAAACTGTCACAGCAATGGACGTCGTCTACGCCTTAAAACGACAGGGACGCACGCTGTACGGTTTTGGCGGCTAAAGTCAAGCAACGCCTATATCAAACGGCTCTTTTCAGAGCCACCATATTTCCCAAAGAGAGAAAAAAAATGCATTCATGTTGCCTAGATATCGTCCTGTTATTCACGTTTTATATTCCCCATAATTCCAATTTATTCTGAAGTATTATACTTATACTCACACTTACAATGACTAATTGTCGAGCCCATCCTTTGTAACATGGGTCATAACATTCAAACAACGGTCACGCTTGTTGCTAACGCTGCACTGGTTCGATTCAAAGCGGTATCTTTTCTAATTACTGGAATGACTTCATGTATGCACATTAACATGATACTTATAAACCTGTTAAATGCTGGTGGGTGGTGGTCTTGGATTGCCTGTTTTCTCAATATCAAAGTGGCATCTTTATCACAGAAAACAACAACAACTAACAAGCATACAATCGGGACATAAAATAGCATATTGGTATTTTAAAGGGCTCATTTGTTGGTTTTTTGTTGTTGATATGTTGCAGTGTTTTCCTTATTCAAATACTGCACAATACAATAACAGACACTGTGTGTAAATTCTCTTTTTTGAACATGTGGTGGCTCTGAAAAGAGCCTTTGGATTAACTGCAGACGGTTCATTACTTCTACTTAGAAGTTGTATACTTGGTGACTGCCTTGGTGCCCTCGCTTACTGCGTGTTTGGCTAATTCACCAGGTAGGAGAAGACGAACGGCCGTCTGGATTTCCCGACTGCTGATTGTTGATCTCTTGTTGTATTTGGCCAAACGTGACGATTCACCGGCGATACGCTCAAATATGTCGTTGACGAAACTGTTCATGATGCTCATTGCACGACTCGAGATACCAGTGTCGGGATGGACCTGTTTCAGAACTTTGTAAATGTAGATCCCGTAGCTCTCCTTTCGGCGTCTTCGTCTCTTGCCCGCGCCAGAAGGTCTCGCTGACTTTGCCATACCTGCTTTCTTTGAACCTTTTCCACTTCCTTTAGGAGCCATGGTGAGATATTGTATCAATGCTTCGTGCGTTTCTAAACTTTGACAAGCGGTGATGAGAATGAACGATTGATTGACCACACCGTGCAGTCCTCTCTATTTATAAGGCAGGCACATGCAAATTAGGGATCCTGCGCGATAATACACCAGGCGTGACGGTGCGCGCTCATTGGACCATTGGACCATCGCGGTGCCGTGCCAGGATCCCGCGCTACGGTATATAAATGTATGCGTGCACTCACCGTCACTCTCACTCTCTTGTTCAAAGCAGACAATTGTGATTTCCGTTCGCTCTTCGTTCTTATCATTATAAACATCATGTCAGGTCGTGGTAAAGGTGCAAAGTCAGGCTCCAAGTCTAAGACTCGATCAGCACGAGCCGGACTCCAATTTCCCGTCGGTCGCGTGCACCGTTTTCTTCGCAAAGGCAATTACGCTGCCCGAGTCGGCGCAGGCGCCCCGGTTTACCTCGCAGCCGTAATGGAGTACCTGGCGGCCGAAATCCTTGAATTGGCCGGAAACGCAGCAAGAGACAACAAGAAAAGCAGAATTACTCCTCGACATTTGCAGTTGGCAATCCGGAACGACGAAGAGTTGAATAGGCTTTTAGGTGGCGTCACAATAGCTCAGGGCGGTGTCTTACCCAACATTCAAGCGGTTTTACTCCCAAAGAAGACGGCCAAGACTGCGAAGTAAACTCCATCAAAAACACAACGGCTCTTTTCAGAGCCACCACATATTCCAAAAAGAGAATCTGACAATGTATTATTAAATCAGCTAGTTATTATAGTAATACACGTGCGGTTTCAATGTTAAAATATAAAATTATAAAGATAGGTAGCCTCGCATGATTGAAATATGCCGTTTTCAAGACCGTGTACTGTTGAGAATTTCATGTATTTAGACAGAGACCGTTAGATTTACGGTAAGAGCGCACCCCCCCCCCCCAAAAAAAAAAATAATATAAAGATAGGTGATTGAAATATGCCGTTTTCAAGACCGTGTACTGTTGAGAATTTCATGTATTTAGACAGAGACCGTTAGATTTACGGTAAGAGCGCCCTCCCCCCCAAAAAACCCAGAAAAACAAACAAAAGTCTTTAAAAAAGTTTGAGTTCCCGAAAGGTGTATTGAAATGCAATGCAATATGTAATTTCTTAAACATTTTGAAGTGTTAAGTTGTATCGAATGAAGACGGACCAAAAGGTGCATGTGTCAAGTAGGGCAATGCTGGAATACAATCAAACACTTTTTTGAAGTTAATGTGGCTCCGAAATATTAAAGGGGAAATATTAAAGTATGTACTTGTAGTTTGAAAATCAATTTACATTTAATGACTTGAATCGTGATGTACACTTTTTTTAAAGTTAATGCGGCTCTGAAATAAAAGGGGAAATATTAAAGTATGTACTTGCAGTTTGAAAATCAATTTACATTTAATGACTTGAACCGTGATGCACGCGGCGGTGTAACATGTCTGTATAACGTATGATAGTTGTATTCTATTGTTACATTTGTAAAGGCGGACAATGCTGACATACAATCTCTTTTTTAAAGTTATGGTGGCTCTGAAAAGAGCCGTTTCTTATAAATGATTGCTGAGAAATATCTCTAAGCTCGTTCTCCACGGATACGGCGAGCCAAAGAGAAAAACTGTCACAGCAATGGACGTCGTCTACGCCTTAAAACGACAGGGACGCACGCTGTACGGTTTTGGCGGCTAAAGTCAAGCAACGCCTATATCAAACGGCTCTTTTCAGAGCCACCATATTTCCCAAAGAGAGAAAAAAAATGCATTCATGTTGCCTAGATATCGTCCTGTTATTCACGTTTTATATTCCCCATAATTCCAATTTATTCTGAAGTATTATACTTATACTCACACTTACAATGACTAATTGTCGAGCCCATCCTTTGTAACATGGGTCATAACATTCAAACAACGGTCACGCTTGTTGCTAACGCTGCACTGGTTCGATTCAAAGCGGTATCTTTTCTAATTACTGGAATGACTTCATGTATGCACATTAACATGATACTTATAAACCTGTTAAATGCTGGTGGGTGGTGGTCTTGGATTGCCTGTTTTCTCAATATCAAAGTGGCATCTTTATCACAGAAAACAACAACAACTAACAAGCATACAATCGGGACATAAAATAGCATATTGGTATTTTAAAGGGCTCATTTGTTGGTTTTTTGTTGTTGATATGTTGCAGTGTTTTCCTTATTCAAATACTGCACAATACAATAACAGACACTGTGTGTAAATTCTCTTTTTTGAACATGTGGTGGCTCTGAAAAGAGCCTTTGGATTAACTGCAGACGGTTCATTACTTCTACTTAGAAGTTGTATACTTGGTGACTGCCTTGGTGCCCTCGCTTACTGCGTGTTTGGCTAATTCACCAGGTAGGAGAAGACGAACGGCCGTCTGGATTTCCCGACTGCTGATTGTTGATCTCTTGTTGTATTTGGCCAAACGTGACGATTCACCGGCGATACGCTCAAATATGTCGTTGACGAAACTGTTCATGATGCTCATTGCACGACTCGAGATACCAGTGTCGGGATGGACCTGTTTCAGAACTTTGTAAATGTAGATCCCGTAGCTCTCCTTTCGGCGTCTTCGTCTCTTGCCCGCGCCAGAAGGTCTCGCTGACTTTGCCATACCTGCTTTCTTTGAACCTTTTCCACTTCCTTTAGGAGCCATGGTGAGATATTGTATCAATGCTTCGTGCGTTTCTAAACTTTGACAAGCGGTGATGAGAATGAACGATTGATTGACCACACCGTGCAGTCCTCTCTATTTATAAGGCAGGCACATGCAAATTAGGGATCCTGCGCGATAATACACCAGGCGTGACGGTGCGCGCTCATTGGACCATTGGACCATCGCGGTGCCGTGCCAGGATCCCGCGCTACGGTATATAAATGTATGCGTGCACTCACCGTCACTCTCACTCTCTTGTTCAAAGCAGACAATTGTGATTTCCGTTCGCTCTTCGTTCTTATCATTATAAACATCATGTCAGGTCGTGGTAAAGGTGCAAAGTCAGGCTCCAAGTCTAAGACTCGATCAGCACGAGCCGGACTCCAATTTCCCGTCGGTCGCGTGCACCGTTTTCTTCGCAAAGGCAATTACGCTGCCCGAGTCGGCGCAGGCGCCCCGGTTTACCTCGCAGCCGTAATGGAGTACCTGGCGGCCGAAATCCTTGAATTGGCCGGAAACGCAGCAAGAGACAACAAGAAAAGCAGAATTACTCCTCGACATTTGCAGTTGGCAATCCGGAACGACGAAGAGTTGAATAGGCTTTTAGGTGGCGTCACAATAGCTCAGGGCGGTGTCTTACCCAACATTCAAGCGGTTTTACTCCCAAAGAAGACGGCCAAGACTGCGAAGTAAACTCCATCAAAAACACAACGGCTCTTTTCAGAGCCACCACATATTCCAAAAAGAGAATCTGACAATGTATTATTAAATCAGCTAGTTATTATAGTAATACACGTGCGGTTTCAATGTTAAAATATAAAATTATAAAGATAGGTAGCCTCGCATGATTGAAATATGCCGTTTTCAAGACCGTGTACTGTTGAGAATTTCATGTATTTAGACAGAGACCGTTAGATTTACGGTAAGAGCGCACCCCCCCCCCCCAAAAAAAAAATAATATAAAGATAGGTGATTGAAATATGCCGTTTTCAAGACCGTGTACTGTTGAGAATTTCATGTATTTAGACAGAGACCGTTAGATTTACGGTAAGAGCGCCCTCCCCCCCAAAAAACCCAGAAAAACAAACAAAAGTCTTTAAAAAAGTTTGAGTTCCCGAAAGGTGTATTGAAATGCAATGCAATATGTAATTTCTTAAACATTTTGAAGTGTTAAGTTGTATCGAATGAAGACGGACCAAAAGGTGCATGTGTCAAGTAGGGCAATGCTGGAATACAATCAAACACTTTTTTGAAGTTAATGTGGCTCCGAAATATTAAAGGGGAAATATTAAAGTATGTACTTGTAGTTTGAAAATCAATTTACATTTAATGACTTGAATCGTGATGTACACTTTTTTTAAAGTTAATGCGGCTCTGAAATAAAAGGGGAAATATTAAAGTATGTACTTGCAGTTTGAAAATCAATTTACATTTAATGACTTGAACCGTGATGCACGCGGCGGTGTAACATGTCTGTATAACGTATGATAGTTGTATTCTATTGTTACATTTGTAAAGGCGGACAATGCTGACATACAATCTCTTTTTTAAAGTTATGGTGGCTCTGAAAAGAGCCGTTTCTTATAAATGATTGCTGAGAAATATCTCTAAGCTCGTTCTCCACGGATACGGCGAGCCAACTGGATGTCCTTGGGCATAATGGTCACTCGTTTGGCGTGAATGGCACACAAGTTGGTGTCTTCAAAGAGTCCCACTAGATATGCTTCGCTGGCTTCTTGAAGGGCTAGAATGGCCGAGCTCTGGAAACGTAGCTCTGTCTTGAAATCTTGGGCAATCTCTCGAACTAAGCGTTGAAACGGCAGTTTGCGGATGAGAAGTTCAGTACTCTTCTGGTAGCGTCTGATCTCTCTAAGTGCAACGGTACCTGGACGGTAACGATGAGGTTTCTTCACACCGCCAGTAGCCGGTGCAGATTTACGCGCAGCTTTGGTAGCCAACTGCTTTCTTGGCGCCTTTCCACCGGTACTTTTACGTGCAGTTTGCTTGGTTCGAGCCATTTCAATTTGTTTAGAGAGCAAACGTGACGATATACTAAACAGAATGAACTTTAATGCTTCGGCCAAGGACTGCTGTCCTTCTTATATAGACACACGGAGGATCCTGCCGGAATTCACGCGCACCAATCACATCACTGGACGAAATCACTGGAAGGAAGCCCTCTCCGTCAGCTAGTATTTTTCACCGACGTCCGCATGCCATTCTCTGATATATAAGCTGCGGTCATCGCTGTGTATCCATACATTCATTCGCTCGTCGAGTTATATATTAACTACAGTAAGCACACTATACAAGTCTGTTCATCATGTCTGGTCGTGGTAAAGGAGGCAAAGGACTAGGAAAAGGCGGTGCCAAACGACATCGTAAGGTGCTTCGTGATAACATCCAAGGCATTACCAAACCAGCCATCCGTCGCCTGGCGCGCCGGGGTGGTGTTAAGCGTATATCGGGTCTGATATATGAGGAGACGCGGGGAGTCCTGAAAGTATTCCTTGAGAATGTCATCCGTGATGCCGTCACTTATTGCGAACACGCAAAGAGAAAAACTGTCACAGCAATGGACGTCGTCTACGCCTTAAAACGACAGGGACGCACGCTGTACGGTTTTGGCGGCTAAAGTCAAGCAACGCCTATATCAAACGGCTCTTTTCAGAGCCACCATATTTCCCAAAGAGAGAAAAAAAATGCATTCATGTTGCCTAGATATCGTCCTGTTATTCACGTTTTATATTCCCCATAATTCCAATTTATTCTGAAGTATTATACTTATACTCACACTTACAATGACTAATTGTCGAGCCCATCCTTTGTAACATGGGTCATAACATTCAAACAACGGTCACGCTTGTTGCTAACGCTGCACTGGTTCGATTCAAAGCGGTATCTTTTCTAATTACTGGAATGACTTCATGTATGCACATTAACATGATACTTATAAACCTGTTAAATGCTGGTGGGTGGTGGTCTTGGATTGCCTGTTTTCTCAATATCAAAGTGGCATCTTTATCACAGAAAACAACAACAACTAACAAGCATACAATCGGGACATAAAATAGCATATTGGTATTTTAAAGGGCTCATTTGTTGGTTTTTTGTTGTTGATATGTTGCAGTGTTTTCCTTATTCAAATACTGCACAATACAATAACAGACACTGTGTGTAAATTCTCTTTTTTGAACATGTGGTGGCTCTGAAAAGAGCCTTTGGATTAACTGCAGACGGTTCATTACTTCTACTTAGAAGTTGTATACTTGGTGACTGCCTTGGTGCCCTCGCTTACTGCGTGTTTGGCTAATTCACCAGGTAGGAGAAGACGAACGGCCGTCTGGATTTCCCGACTGCTGATTGTTGATCTCTTGTTGTATTTGGCCAAACGTGACGATTCACCGGCGATACGCTCAAATATGTCGTTGACGAAACTGTTCATGATGCTCATTGCACGACTCGAGATACCAGTGTCGGGATGGACCTGTTTCAGAACTTTGTAAATGTAGATCCCGTAGCTCTCCTTTCGGCGTCTTCGTCTCTTGCCCGCGCCAGAAGGTCTCGCTGACTTTGCCATACCTGCTTTCTTTGAACCTTTTCCACTTCCTTTAGGAGCCATGGTGAGATATTGTATCAATGCTTCGTGCGTTTCTAAACTTTGACAAGCGGTGATGAGAATGAACGATTGATTGACCACACCGTGCAGTCCTCTCTATTTATAAGGCAGGCACATGCAAATTAGGGATCCTGCGCGATAATACACCAGGCGTGACGGTGCGCGCTCATTGGACCATTGGACCATCGCGGTGCCGTGCCAGGATCCCGCGCTACGGTATATAAATGTATGCGTGCACTCACCGTCACTCTCACTCTCTTGTTCAAAGCAGACAATTGTGATTTCCGTTCGCTCTTCGTTCTTATCATTATAAACATCATGTCAGGTCGTGGTAAAGGTGCAAAGTCAGGCTCCAAGTCTAAGACTCGATCAGCACGAGCCGGACTCCAATTTCCCGTCGGTCGCGTGCACCGTTTTCTTCGCAAAGGCAATTACGCTGCCCGAGTCGGCGCAGGCGCCCCGGTTTACCTCGCAGCCGTAATGGAGTACCTGGCGGCCGAAATCCTTGAATTGGCCGGAAACGCAGCAAGAGACAACAAGAAAAGCAGAATTACTCCTCGACATTTGCAGTTGGCAATCCGGAACGACGAAGAGTTGAATAGGCTTTTAGGTGGCGTCACAATAGCTCAGGGCGGTGTCTTACCCAACATTCAAGCGGTTTTACTCCCAAAGAAGACGGCCAAGACTGCGAAGTAAACTCCATCAAAAACACAACGGCTCTTTTCAGAGCCACCACATATTCCAAAAAGAGAATCTGACAATGTATTATTAAATCAGCTAGTTATTATAGTAATACACGTGCGGTTTCAATGTTAAAATATAAAATTATAAAGATAGGTAGCCTCGCATGATTGAAATATGCCGTTTTCAAGACCGTGTACTGTTGAGAATTTCATGTATTTAGACAGAGACCGTTAGATTTACGGTAAGAGCGCACCCCCCCCCCCAAAAAAAATAATAATATAAAGATAGGTGATTGAAATATGCCGTTTTCAAGACCGTGTACTGTTGAGAATTTCATGTATTTAGACAGAGACCGTTAGATTTACGGTAAGAGCGCCCTCCCCCCCAAAAAACCCAGAAAAACAAACAAAAGTCTTTAAAAAAGTTTGAGTTCCCGAAAGGTGTATTGAAATGCAATGCAATATGTAATTTCTTAAACATTTTGAAGTGTTAAGTTGTATCGAATGAAGACGGACCAAAAGGTGCATGTGTCAAGTAGGGCAATGCTGGAATACAATCAAACACTTTTTTGAAGTTAATGTGGCTCCGAAATATTAAAGGGGAAATATTAAAGTATGTACTTGTAGTTTGAAAATCAATTTACATTTAATGACTTGAATCGTGATGTACACTTTTTTTAAAGTTAATGCGGCTCTGAAATAAAAGGGGAAATATTAAAGTATGTACTTGCAGTTTGAAAATCAATTTACATTTAATGACTTGAACCGTGATGCACGCGGCGGTGTAACATGTCTGTATAACGTATGATAGTTGTATTCTATTGTTACATTTGTAAAGGCGGACAATGCTGACATACAATCTCTTTTTTAAAGTTATGGTGGCTCTGAAAAGAGCCGTTTCTTATAAATGATTGCTGAGAAATATCTCTAAGCTCGTTCTCCACGGATACGGCGAGCCAACTGGATGTCCTTGGGCATAATGGTCACTCGTTTGGCGTGAATGGCACACAAGTTGGTGTCTTCAAAGAGTCCCACTAGATATGCTTCGCTGGCTTCTTGAAGGGCTAGAATGGCCGAGCTCTGGAAACGTAGCTCTGTCTTGAAATCTTGGGCAATCTCTCGAACTAAGCGTTGAAACGGCAGTTTGCGGATGAGAAGTTCAGTACTCTTCTGGTAGCGTCTGATCTCTCTAAGTGCAACGGTACCTGGACGGTAACGATGAGGTTTCTTCACACCGCCAGTAGCCGGTGCAGATTTACGCGCAGCTTTGGTAGCCAACTGCTTTCTTGGCGCCTTTCCACCGGTACTTTTACGTGCAGTTTGCTTGGTTCGAGCCATTTCAATTTGTTTAGAGAGCAAACGTGACGATATACTAAACAGAATGAACTTTAATGCTTCGGCCAAGGACTGCTGTCCTTCTTATATAGACACACGGAGGATCCTGCCGGAATTCACGCGCACCAATCACATCACTGGACGAAATCACTGGAAGGAAGCCCTCTCCGTCAGCTAGTATTTTTCACCGACGTCCGCATGCCATTCTCTGATATATAAGCTGCGGTCATCGCTGTGTATCCATACATTCATTCGCTCGTCGAGTTATATATTAACTACAGTAAGCACACTATACAAGTCTGTTCATCATGTCTGGTCGTGGTAAAGGAGGCAAAGGACTAGGAAAAGGCGGTGCCAAACGACATCGTAAGGTGCTTCGTGATAACATCCAAGGCATTACCAAACCAGCCATCCGTCGCCTGGCGCGCCGGGGTGGTGTTAAGCGTATATCGGGTCTGATATATGAGGAGACGCGGGGAGTCCTGAAAGTATTCCTTGAGAATGTCATCCGTGATGCCGTCACTTATTGCGAACACGCAAAGAGAAAAACTGTCACAGCAATGGACGTCGTCTACGCCTTAAAACGACAGGGACGCACGCTGTACGGTTTTGGCGGCTAAAGTCAAGCAACGCCTATATCAAACGGCTCTTTTCAGAGCCACCATATTTCCCAAAGAGAGAAAAAAAATGCATTCATGTTGCCTAGATATCGTCCTGTTATTCACGTTTTATATTCCCCATAATTCCAATTTATTCTGAAGTATTATACTTATACTCACACTTACAATGACTAATTGTCGAGCCCATCCTTTGTAACATGGGTCATAACATTCAAACAACGGTCACGCTTGTTGCTAACGCTGCACTGGTTCGATTCAAAGCGGTATCTTTTCTAATTACTGGAATGACTTCATGTATGCACATTAACATGATACTTATAAACCTGTTAAATGCTGGTGGGTGGTGGTCTTGGATTGCCTGTTTTCTCAATATCAAAGTGGCATCTTTATCACAGAAAACAACAACAACTAACAAGCATACAATCGGGACATAAAATAGCATATTGGTATTTTAAAGGGCTCATTTGTTGGTTTTTTGTTGTTGATATGTTGCAGTGTTTTCCTTATTCAAATACTGCACAATACAATAACAGACACTGTGTGTAAATTCTCTTTTTTGAACATGTGGTGGCTCTGAAAAGAGCCTTTGGATTAACTGCAGACGGTTCATTACTTCTACTTAGAAGTTGTATACTTGGTGACTGCCTTGGTGCCCTCGCTTACTGCGTGTTTGGCTAATTCACCAGGTAGGAGAAGACGAACGGCCGTCTGGATTTCCCGACTGCTGATTGTTGATCTCTTGTTGTATTTGGCCAAACGTGACGATTCACCGGCGATACGCTCAAATATGTCGTTGACGAAACTGTTCATGATGCTCATTGCACGACTCGAGATACCAGTGTCGGGATGGACCTGTTTCAGAACTTTGTAAATGTAGATCCCGTAGCTCTCCTTTCGGCGTCTTCGTCTCTTGCCCGCGCCAGAAGGTCTCGCTGACTTTGCCATACCTGCTTTCTTTGAACCTTTTCCACTTCCTTTAGGAGCCATGGTGAGATATTGTATCAATGCTTCGTGCGTTTCTAAACTTTGACAAGCGGTGATGAGAATGAACGATTGATTGACCACACCGTGCAGTCCTCTCTATTTATAAGGCAGGCACATGCAAATTAGGGATCCTGCGCGATAATACACCAGGCGTGACGGTGCGCGCTCATTGGACCATTGGACCATCGCGGTGCCGTGCCAGGATCCCGCGCTACGGTATATAAATGTATGCGTGCACTCACCGTCACTCTCACTCTCTTGTTCAAAGCAGACAATTGTGATTTCCGTTCGCTCTTCGTTCTTATCATTATAAACATCATGTCAGGTCGTGGTAAAGGTGCAAAGTCAGGCTCCAAGTCTAAGACTCGATCAGCACGAGCCGGACTCCAATTTCCCGTCGGTCGCGTGCACCGTTTTCTTCGCAAAGGCAATTACGCTGCCCGAGTCGGCGCAGGCGCCCCGGTTTACCTCGCAGCCGTAATGGAGTACCTGGCGGCCGAAATCCTTGAATTGGCCGGAAACGCAGCAAGAGACAACAAGAAAAGCAGAATTACTCCTCGACATTTGCAGTTGGCAATCCGGAACGACGAAGAGTTGAATAGGCTTTTAGGTGGCGTCACAATAGCTCAGGGCGGTGTCTTACCCAACATTCAAGCGGTTTTACTCCCAAAGAAGACGGCCAAGACTGCGAAGTAAACTCCATCAAAAACACAACGGCTCTTTTCAGAGCCACCACATATTCCAAAAAGAGAATCTGACAATGTATTATTAAATCAGCTAGTTATTATAGTAATACACGTGCGGTTTCAATGTTAAAATATAAAATTATAAAGATAGGTAGCCTCGCATGATTGAAATATGCCGTTTTCAAGACCGTGTACTGTTGAGAATTTCATGTATTTAGACAGAGACCGTTAGATTTACGGTAAGAGCGCACCCCCCCCCCCCCCAAAAAAAAAATAATATAAAGATAGGTGATTGAAATATGCCGTTTTCAAGACCGTGTACTGTTGAGAATTTCATGTATTTAGACAGAGACCGTTAGATTTACGGTAAGAGCGCCCTCCCCCCCAAAAAACCCAGAAAAACAAACAAAAGTCTTTAAAAAAGTTTGAGTTCCCGAAAGGTGTATTGAAATGCAATGCAATATGTAATTTCTTAAACATTTTGAAGTGTTAAGTTGTATCGAATGAAGACGGACCAAAAGGTGCATGTGTCAAGTAGGGCAATGCTGGAATACAATCAAACACTTTTTTGAAGTTAATGTGGCTCCGAAATATTAAAGGGGAAATATTAAAGTATGTACTTGTAGTTTGAAAATCAATTTACATTTAATGACTTGAATCGTGATGTACACTTTTTTTAAAGTTAATGCGGCTCTGAAATAAAAGGGGAAATATTAAAGTATGTACTTGCAGTTTGAAAATCAATTTACATTTAATGACTTGAACCGTGATGCACGCGGCGGTGTAACATGTCTGTATAACGTATGATAGTTGTATTCTATTGTTACATTTGTAAAGGCGGACAATGCTGACATACAATCTCTTTTTTAAAGTTATGGTGGCTCTGAAAAGAGCCGTTTCTTATAAATGATTGCTGAGAAATATCTCTAAGCTCGTTCTCCACGGATACGGCGAGCCAACTGGATGTCCTTGGGCATAATGGTCACTCGTTTGGCGTGAATGGCACACAAGTTGGTGTCTTCAAAGAGTCCCACTAGATATGCTTCGCTGGCTTCTTGAAGGGCTAGAATGGCCGAGCTCTGGAAACGTAGCTCTGTCTTGAAATCTTGGGCAATCTCTCGAACTAAGCGTTGAAACGGCAGTTTGCGGATGAGAAGTTCAGTACTCTTCTGGTAGCGTCTGATCTCTCTAAGTGCAACGGTACCTGGACGGTAACGATGAGGTTTCTTCACACCGCCAGTAGCCGGTGCAGATTTACGCGCAGCTTTGGTAGCCAACTGCTTTCTTGGCGCCTTTCCACCGGTACTTTTACGTGCAGTTTGCTTGGTTCGAGCCATTTCAATTTGTTTAGAGAGCAAACGTGACGATATACTAAACAGAATGAACTTTAATGCTTCGGCCAAGGACTGCTGTCCTTCTTATATAGACACACGGAGGATCCTGCCGGAATTCACGCGCACCAATCACATCACTGGACGAAATCACTGGAAGGAAGCCCTCTCCGTCAGCTAGTATTTTTCACCGACGTCCGCATGCCATTCTCTGATATATAAGCTGCGGTCATCGCTGTGTATCCATACATTCATTCGCTCGTCGAGTTATATATTAACTACAGTAAGCACACTATACAAGTCTGTTCATCATGTCTGGTCGTGGTAAAGGAGGCAAAGGACTAGGAAAAGGCGGTGCCAAACGACATCGTAAGGTGCTTCGTGATAACATCCAAGGCATTACCAAACCAGCCATCCGTCGCCTGGCGCGCCGGGGTGGTGTTAAGCGTATATCGGGTCTGATATATGAGGAGACGCGGGGAGTCCTGAAAGTATTCCTTGAGAATGTCATCCGTGATGCCGTCACTTATTGCGAACACGCAAAGAGAAAAACTGTCACAGCAATGGACGTCGTCTACGCCTTAAAACGACAGGGACGCACGCTGTACGGTTTTGGCGGCTAAAGTCAAGCAACGCCTATATCAAACGGCTCTTTTCAGAGCCACCATATTTCCCAAAGAGAGAAAAAAAATGCATTCATGTTGCCTAGATATCGTCCTGTTATTCACGTTTTATATTCCCCATAATTCCAATTTATTCTGAAGTATTATACTTATACTCACACTTACAATGACTAATTGTCGAGCCCATCCTTTGTAACATGGGTCATAACATTCAAACAACGGTCACGCTTGTTGCTAACGCTGCACTGGTTCGATTCAAAGCGGTATCTTTTCTAATTACTGGAATGACTTCATGTATGCACATTAACATGATACTTATAAACCTGTTAAATGCTGGTGGGTGGTGGTCTTGGATTGCCTGTTTTCTCAATATCAAAGTGGCATCTTTATCACAGAAAACAACAACAACTAACAAGCATACAATCGGGACATAAAATAGCATATTGGTATTTTAAAGGGCTCATTTGTTGGTTTTTTGTTGTTGATATGTTGCAGTGTTTTCCTTATTCAAATACTGCACAATACAATAACAGACACTGTGTGTAAATTCTCTTTTTTGAACATGTGGTGGCTCTGAAAAGAGCCTTTGGATTAACTGCAGACGGTTCATTACTTCTACTTAGAAGTTGTATACTTGGTGACTGCCTTGGTGCCCTCGCTTACTGCGTGTTTGGCTAATTCACCAGGTAGGAGAAGACGAACGGCCGTCTGGATTTCCCGACTGCTGATTGTTGATCTCTTGTTGTATTTGGCCAAACGTGACGATTCACCGGCGATACGCTCAAATATGTCGTTGACGAAACTGTTCATGATGCTCATTGCACGACTCGAGATACCAGTGTCGGGATGGACCTGTTTCAGAACTTTGTAAATGTAGATCCCGTAGCTCTCCTTTCGGCGTCTTCGTCTCTTGCCCGCGCCAGAAGGTCTCGCTGACTTTGCCATACCTGCTTTCTTTGAACCTTTTCCACTTCCTTTAGGAGCCATGGTGAGATATTGTATCAATGCTTCGTGCGTTTCTAAACTTTGACAAGCGGTGATGAGAATGAACGATTGATTGACCACACCGTGCAGTCCTCTCTATTTATAAGGCAGGCACATGCAAATTAGGGATCCTGCGCGATAATACACCAGGCGTGACGGTGCGCGCTCATTGGACCATTGGACCATCGCGGTGCCGTGCCAGGATCCCGCGCTACGGTATATAAATGTATGCGTGCACTCACCGTCACTCTCACTCTCTTGTTCAAAGCAGACAATTGTGATTTCCGTTCGCTCTTCGTTCTTATCATTATAAACATCATGTCAGGTCGTGGTAAAGGTGCAAAGTCAGGCTCCAAGTCTAAGACTCGATCAGCACGAGCCGGACTCCAATTTCCCGTCGGTCGCGTGCACCGTTTTCTTCGCAAAGGCAATTACGCTGCCCGAGTCGGCGCAGGCGCCCCGGTTTACCTCGCAGCCGTAATGGAGTACCTGGCGGCCGAAATCCTTGAATTGGCCGGAAACGCAGCAAGAGACAACAAGAAAAGCAGAATTACTCCTCGACATTTGCAGTTGGCAATCCGGAACGACGAAGAGTTGAATAGGCTTTTAGGTGGCGTCACAATAGCTCAGGGCGGTGTCTTACCCAACATTCAAGCGGTTTTACTCCCAAAGAAGACGGCCAAGACTGCGAAGTAAACTCCATCAAAAACACAACGGCTCTTTTCAGAGCCACCACATATTCCAAAAAGAGAATCTGACAATGTATTATTAAATCAGCTAGTTATTATAGTAATACACGTGCGGTTTCAATGTTAAAATATAAAATTATAAAGATAGGTAGCCTCGCATGATTGAAATATGCCGTTTTCAAGACCGTGTACTGTTGAGAATTTCATGTATTTAGACAGAGACCGTTAGATTTACGGTAAGAGCGCACCCCCCCCCCAAAAAAAAAAATAATATAAAGATAGGTGATTGAAATATGCCGTTTTCAAGACCGTGTACTGTTGAGAATTTCATGTATTTAGACAGAGACCGTTAGATTTACGGTAAGAGCGCCCTCCCCCCCAAAAAACCCAGAAAAACAAACAAAAGTCTTTAAAAAAGTTTGAGTTCCCGAAAGGTGTATTGAAATGCAATGCAATATGTAATTTCTTAAACATTTTGAAGTGTTAAGTTGTATCGAATGAAGACGGACCAAAAGGTGCATGTGTCAAGTAGGGCAATGCTGGAATACAATCAAACACTTTTTTGAAGTTAATGTGGCTCCGAAATATTAAAGGGGAAATATTAAAGTATGTACTTGTAGTTTGAAAATCAATTTACATTTAATGACTTGAATCGTGATGTACACTTTTTTTAAAGTTAATGCGGCTCTGAAATAAAAGGGGAAATATTAAAGTATGTACTTGCAGTTTGAAAATCAATTTACATTTAATGACT
>CM069456.1:57084806-57165222 GCA_035610835.1 Ophiura sarsii
CTAATAAGGGAGTCCAAAATAAATAAATATAGCGACACGGATTTTTCGATTGCCATGTTAATTGGCTATATTATTCAAAATGTCAAGCTGACAAAGATGATATGAATTTTGAATGATTGAAAACAAAATTGTCCTCTTAAAAGAGAGCACACAACTAAATAGGTATAGCAACACGCTATCAAAACGGAACCAAGTGATTTAGAGGAATATTCAAGGGGGGAGGGGGAGCGGTTGCTCTTTAGTTCAAAAACACTAACTTATTTCAGTCGTTGTGTTAGGCCTATATAGGCCTAAGTCTACTTGATCAAATACTGATCGAAATGAACATGATTAAAAAGAGTTGGATTTCCCGGGGGCGATTTTTTTTTTACTAGTAAACATTTGAAAAATTTATTTATTTCGTTTTAATACGGAATAAAGCAAAACTCACTGAATAAAATGATTTAAAAAAAAGGAAAAAAAATTCTAACTGATTTTACATGTGAGCCCATACAAATGTTTACTAGTAAAAAAAAAAATCGCTTCCCGGGGGGGGGGGGGGGCAGTCAAACATAATGTTGTACACATGCGTGACCAAAAAAACGCGTAAAAAGGGGTGGTTTTTCAGTGTTGGACGCGTCACGCGCGTGACGCGTTAAGGGTATCAAAAACTCTGATTTTCAAGAAAAAGGGTGGCTTAAAATCCCGGCTTAAAATACAGGTCGAACGTGTTTAGGGTAAGTTCCCCGTTAAATAGACAAAACTTGTTTTTAGGGGTCATATTCTGGCAAGAACTTGTTTATGGGTCAAAATTTGCAAGGAAAGCGCGCTAAAAACTTGTTAGGGGGTAATTTTGCTTGCAGGGTAAAACTTGTTTAGGGGGCTTCTGGAAAAAAATTGGTCACGCATGTGTACACCATTATGTTTGACTGGCCCCCGGGTTGGATTTGCGTCAAACTGTTTCAAATGTATGGGTATAAGCATGACAAGTAAAAACAAGTCGGGCCCACAGACAAAAAACGGAAAATAAAAAATTGATTTTGAAGAAGATGCGGACTCCGTAATCAGATTATATTCCATATATTACGCCACTGTCACGTAATATCCTAAACTTTAGATGCTAGATGGTTCAAAATTTCATGCTGAAAAAGATGAATGAGTATACTGACATGTCGGGCTAACATGTCAAACGCGTCGAACCAAGAAAAAGACCCGAAAAATAGTAGTGATTTTACGGAATTTGCGGCCTCATTAATCAGATCATTATTTCAAAAACAACTAGTCCGATTGTCATGTTAATTGGCTAGATTGTTCAAAATAGCATGCTCAAAAAGATAACAACAATTGTGAATGATTTTGAACAATAATATCCTCTAAGAGAGCTCACAACTATATAAAAAGTCTCGCGACACGCTATCACTCAAAAGGAACAATAATTATAATATGGAAGATGCGACTTCCGTAATCATATCATAATTCGAAAAACGCATATTTCATTTGTCATGTTATTTGGCTACATTGTTCATAATTCCACACTGAAAAAATATGGTATCAATTTTGCGCTCCGATCCAGTGTACTCTATTGCGCAATTCAAAAAATATAAATCGGGGTACACATCTATGCATTTTAAGATAATGGGCAGTGATTTATTTAAACACATAAAAAACATCGGATTTAAAAAACACGACAGGGAAAGAAGAAAGGAAGGAGGGAGGGCGGTTGCTCTTTGTTCCTGCGTTATTTCATTCGTTGTGTTAAGTACTACATGATCAAAATCAAAATAATTTGGATTGAACTCAAAATGTATGAGTTTAAGCCTAACAAGTCAAGGCGCGCGCGTCTGGACCACAGTCAAAACAGAAAATAAAAGTGATTTTGCACACACAAAAAACACGCCACGGGGAATGGGGGGGGGGGGGGGGGGGGGGTGGGGGGGGGGGGGTGGGGGGGGGGGGGGTAAATAACAATACAAAGAGAATTGCATTTTGATGAACGATATAAACAAAAGCTTTTTAGCTCAACCAATAAACATTTTCTAAACACGCATATTTCATTTGTCATGTTATTTGGCTATACATTGTTCATAATTCCATACTGAAAAAAGATGATATCAATTTTGCACTCCGATCCAGTGTACTCTATTGCGCAATTCAAAAATATAAATCGGGGTGCACATTTATGCCTTTTAAGATAATGGGCAGTGATTTATTTTAACGCATAAAAAACATCTGATTTAAAAAAAACACGACAGGGAAAGAAGAAAGGAGGGAGAAGCGGTTGCTCTTTGTTCCAAAAACTGCGTTATTTCATTCGTTGTGTTCAGTACTACATGATCAAAATCAAAATAATTTGGATTGAGGACTCAAAATATATGAGTTTAAGCCTAACAAGTCAAAGCGCGTCTGGACCACAGACAAAACAGAAAATAAAAGTGATTTTGCACACAAAGAAACACGCCACGAGGAAGAGGGGGAGTGAGGGGGGGGGGGGGGGGGGGGGGGGGGGGGGGGGGGGGGGGGCGGTAAATAACAATACAAAGAGAATTGCATTTTGATGAACGATATAAAAAGGCTTCTTAGCTCAACCAATAAACATTTTCTATGAGATAACGCCATTGAATGGACCATCATAATAAATTCAACACATTTAAAAAACATCCAAGTTGAATTAAACAAACGAGTAGGCAACAAATCCGAAGGGGATAGGGGGAGGTGTCCCCTTCCTTTAAGCCATTGTTCAAAGCACATAAACATTCTCACGCAATAGGAAGCCCCCACCCCTTTTAATGTCAAAACAAGAACACCACTTATGACTTTCTAACACGCCTGTTCATGCTTTTTAAGAACGACGCACACACTATTTTATTTTTACTAACGTCCCCATAACCTTAAAACTGTCCCCTTATTTCGGCATTTATAGATTGAAGCCCGCCCTCTATAAAGCCCGCCCTCTATAGTTTGTTTCATTCGTGTACAACAATGTTTTGGTCAGAATGTTTTGGCCAAAAATGTGGGTATACTTTAATAGTATATGAAAAATAGTTGGTGTGGAGGGTGTTGTTTTCGTCTGTTTTTGATATCCGTGTACAACAATGTTTTGGCCAGAATGTTTTGGCCAAAAATGTGGGTATACTTTAATTTAAGTATATGAAAAATAGTTGGTGTGCAGGGTGTTCTTTTCGTCTGTTTTTGATAGTGCAAAATGTCAAGTACTAGGTTTGAAAATAGACGCAGTCGCGGTGGACGCGGTGAGATTTCGCCAGGGTTATGAAAAGACGTGGACGCGGTGTGAATTTTGCTGATATATGAAAAGACATGGACGTGGTGGCCGCTGTCCCCTTCACTTTTGAAGCACGCCCTAATTTCGCCAGAATTATGAAAAGACGTGGACGCGGTGAGAATTTTGCTGATATATAAAAGACATGGACGCCGTGACCGCTCATCTTAAGGTCTCCTGAGTTCGCTTGAGGTCGCTATTTATTTAAACGTGGAAGCTATGTCGCTTGAGTTCGCTTGAGGTCGCTATTTATTTAAACGTGAAGAGTGACACCGCCCGCTATAGTTTTTAACGACAATTCATGTACGACATGAGGAGATCGCTTGAGGTCGCTCTGATGGTATTGGTGTGTAGGGCATTACAGACTTTAGCCGCATGTAATATACTATTTTTCGTGCCCTTTATGGCTTCTGTAGTGTTTCAATATAAAATATTGGCTTAAAAAAGAAACAAATTATTAGCTTACAATTAAAATTGCAGTATAGTAACGTTAAGGGCATAGCAATCCTTAAATTTAAAGGGCCACTAAGAGATGTGTTGAAGGCTGCGCCCTCAATTATGATAAAAACTGGGATTAGTATATTTTTACAATTATACATGTATGAACTTACACCTATAAGGATTAAGAAAAATCAGCCCTCTTGTACAACAAAACGTCGATTCAAAAAATGCTGATCTTACGTAGGATATTTTACGTCAGACAGTGTCCCCCTGCAGCACGCGTGATATTAAATAGCGCGAACCATATTTGCATAGAGGGCGTTTTTCAATAAATAGCGATGGTATTGTTTTAATCAAGTTTTGCTGTGTTTTGGTAAGAAGAAACAACAATAATAGCAATTTTTAATGTTCATCTTGAATTCTGAAGTAAATTAATAAACAAAAAATGTCAACACAACTTTAAATCAAAGAGAGAAGTGCCAATATCAATAATAAACCTTTTGACTCAGCGTCTAATGTCTAGTAAAACCTTTCTTCTCCGAAATTGCTCTTCAAAATCATTTTTACAGATATCGAAATATTTGTGGAAGGCTAACAATTGTCACTTTCATTAATACTTATATAAAATATATATATTTACGCATTGTTAGATGCTACAAATGTCGACCTAAATTTGGTAAACTGAAAATGGGGTTTGGACACACATCGTGTCTATTCATCCGAGACGAATATAGCCCTTTTATGGCAAAAAGATGTATCTTAGATGTACTTTCCTAATGATATACTTCCTTTTAACATGGATTGTGTTAACTTGGTTCAATAATCCTCACTTAGGAAAAGGTTGCAACTTGTAAAGACAATAAAAGTAATATACGGCCTTTTACCACTACATAATTTATGGAACTTTGATCATGTTAAAAGGAAGTATACTGTTAGAAAACTACATATAAGATACATTCTTTTGCCATAAAAGGGCTGAATATACCTTTGTACTTGTGACGTTGTTCTAATCTAAGCTTTAGTTCCCAATGCTTAATAACCATGCTAACTGTGGCAGCCAACATATCTTTATACAGTGCCGTTTATTATGGATTATGTTAATATTGACACATGCAGACCGCTAGTATTTGCACATTTAAAATAGGAAATGTTAAATCGATATTTATTAAACTGTTTAAACTTCATATCGAGGGTTGAGCATGTCGAGCACCAGAAGACCTTAACTAGGAAAATGCTACTTTGAGATAATCAACTTTATGGGACTCATTAAATACACTGTATCACCCGACTTTACCTCTGATGTCATTCAAATTAAGACTGTTTATGAGTTACCTCTATATGGTTCTGAACATCTGTAGACTCTATGGATTATTTTGGTACAAAAAAAATCAATTTGATATTGAGATTCGGCTTTCTGGCACTCAACCCTCGATATAGGCCTATAATTGATAATAGATCTTCTATTTATTTTAAATACGTCAGTATATAATTATTGACAACCGTTTCCGGTTAGACTAGCCATTGAACACAGTGCTCAATACCGTAAACGGCAGAGCTTATAAAAATTCAGAGGTATAGACCTTCCGGAATATATCGCTACTCTGGAGTTTCATGGACAATCCCATACGGTCATTTTGTCCAATCATCAGGCAAATAGATGTCTCTCTGATCGCAGGTATTTGACCCATTGAACATGAATATACACATTCAATGGTGTTTTAAACCAGCGGTCAGAGCCAGTCAATAGTTAGGTCACCCAAGTCCTATATGAAAGCTATGAAGATTGTTAAACGGGGTCAGTCGTCACAAACATGCACAAACACAATAGCCAAACGACCTTGCTTTTGTCAACACTCCCTACACAGAGGACTGCAGTGCAAATCTCTACGATTTTCGCTATGTAATCTCTATGGCGGATTTCATTCCGTTGTATGAAGCTATGATGTTTGCGTGGTCTTCGCTATCTCCAAGCAGATAGAGCAATACGTACATGGATTTTTTTGTAGTCGAGGGTTCATTTCATGATTTGGTGAGGTTTAGAATGAGTTAGGATTCCTGTAATTTCGAAGACCACAGATTTTCAAAACGTGAATTTTCCAACATTTTACGACATAAATTTGGTCACAAAACGTGTTTAATACTATACATTTTACCGTTCTGCAGATGCTAATGACCCTCCTCTAAAATTCTACATGATTTTTAACACGTTTCTCAGTTTTTGAGATGCCCAAATAGACCATTTTCCGAAGCTATTTCTAGCAAATATTGCAGTCACTGATACTCCATTGTTTTCTTGCGTATAACAAAATCTGACACGCCGCGTGACCTCCCTGCTGGCTGGAGCAACATCATATTCCAAAAGAGGTCAATACACATTATCAAAAGGTAATCAAAAAGTGCTCAACCGATAAATCAGGAGCGTAATAATTATTGACAACCGTTTCTGGTTAGACTAGCCATTGAACAAAGTGCTCAATACCGTAAACGGCAGAGCTTATAAAAAATCAGAGGTATAGATAGACCTTCCGGAATATATCGCTACTCTGGAGTTTCATGGACAATCCGATACGGTCATTTTGTCCAATCATCAGGCGAATAGATGTCTCTCTAATCGCAGGCTTTTGACCCATAGTATATAGCACAATTGAATCAAACATGATCGTTATCATCGTCAAGTACCAGTCATGAACTGGTCAACATTCCATTTAGCAAACGTTGACGTTTTGATTCGGGTAATATCATTTTTCGAGACTTCACATGTCTCCCTTATCTCAATCTTCTACACACTTCAGGAAAACACCGTGTTGAGTGATATTTGAGCAAATAGACCATAGATGTCTCTATGATCGCAGGCTTTTGACCCATTGAAAATGAATATACACATTCAATGGTGTTTTAAACCAGCGGCCAAAGCAACATCATATTCCAAAAGAGGTCAAAACACATTATCAAAAGATAATCAAAAAGTGATTAACTGATAAATCAGGAGCGTAATAATTATTGACAACCGTTTCTGGTTAGACTAGCCATTGAACAAAGTGCTCAATACCGTAAACGGCAGCGCTTATACAAATTCAGAGGTATAGATAGACCTTCCGGAATATATCGCTACTCTGGAGTTTCATGGACAATCCGATACGGTCATTTTGTCCAATCATCAGGCGAATAGATGTCTCTCTAATCGCAGGCTTTTGACCCATAGTATATAGCACAATTGAATCAAACATGATCGTTATCATCGTCAAGTACCAGTCATGAACTGGTCAACATTCCATTTAGCAAACGTTGACGTTTTGATTCGGGTAATATCATTTTTCGAGACTTCACATGTCTCCCTTATCTCAATCTTCTACACACTTCAGGAAAACACCGTGTTGAGTGATATTATTAAACTTTCTTTCTTTGGTCACTTTCGTTTACTGTTACTGTCAGTTTAACGCCAGTTCTTCGGCGGAGCCTTTAAAAACAACCACCTGTTCTCGTGCCTTGTCTTTGACTAACCATTGACCCGGAAACTCCTTAACCTTATCCCGACCGTCGTCTTACCATCCAATCAGAAACCCTGATCTGTATTCGTAAAACCAACTCAGCGTATCCTCGGCGTACAACGAACACGTGACTTATGCCGTTGCAGAAATTGAGTTTCGTACATGGCGGGACAAGTGTTGCCAGTTCAAGTAAACGCAGCCTAGATGATAACTATTAAAATATCTAGAAGGGTAAATCCATATGTCCAACCTATAACTTAAGACGATTAACGTACCTCTAACGTATGTCAGCGTATGTATAACGTATGTCAGCGTTTGTAAACGTATGTCTAACGTACCACGAACCTATCGGGAACTTATGCAGAACGTAAGTTAAGCACACGTTGAGTACGTCGAGAAATTTTGAACATGCTCAATAATTTTTCGCGGGCTCGACGTGTTCCAAATTTTCACAACGTATCACACCGTGCTCTTAACGTATACGACGTATCCCAAACTTACCCCTAACTTGTATCAGCGTACACCAACGTACGCCAACGTACGCCAACGTATGTTTCGATATTTCGCATACGTTGTTATACGTTCAGGCGATACGCCATGGTGTGACAGGGCTACCGTACAGCTAGCGCGCATTCGGCGTTTTGGGAACTTATGGAGGGTTTGAGTATATAAATGGGTCCCTTGAGTATCTCATCCTCACTTCTTCATGGTCTGTCGTGCTGAACACATCAACCCATCATCATACGCTACGAATACGCTACACTACGTTAAGTATACGTTAAGCATACGTTAGTCATACGCTCGCATACGCTCGCATACGCTGTGATACGCTGTCATAAGTATGTTATAAGTTAGTGATACGCTATCAATACGTTAGTCATACGCAATGTATACGTTCAATACGCTATGGAGACGCTATGGATACGTGACAGGGCCTTACACGATCGCCCGGCATAAGGTGAATACGTGAGAATACGTCGAAACTCGTTGGAAATACGTCAGCCATACGTTAGACATACGGCACATATACGTTATCAACTCGTTATCACTACGTTGGCTGTGCGTTTCCCCGTCAGCCTACGTTCATCAACGTATATCAACTTACGAGTAACGTACCACTAACGTATGTCAGCGTATGTCAACGTATATTTAACGTACCACAAACTTACCGGGAACTTATGCAGAACGTATTAAGCACACGTTGAGTACGTCGAGAAATATTGAGCATGCTCAATATTTTTTCGTGGTCCAAATTGTCACAGCGTATCACAGCGTGCTCTTAACGTAAACGACGTATCCCCAACGTACCCCTAACTTATATCAGCGTACACCAACGTACACCAACGTACACCAACGTATTTTTCGATATTTCGCATACGTTGGCATACGTTGAGGCGATACGTTATGGTGTGACAGGGCCTTTAGTCTTCGAGGACGTGGAGATGGGTAACTGCAAGAGAAGCGATTAGGGACAGGAGGGCTGATTGAATTGCCTCCTGTATCTACAACCTATAGTAAAGCAAAGCATGGAAAAAGGTGCATATAGGAGAGGCATGCAGAGAAAGGAGCAAGATGGGAGATAGAGGAAAGGAAGAATTTGTGGTAGAGCAGAAGGTTGGAGTTGCGCTACCTACAGCCAGTTTTAAACCACCCTAATAATTACCCTAATAAATACTACTACCAGCCAATTAATATATAACAACAGATCAGCTATTATACATTCTCTTGTCTTGTAAACAACTCTTGAAAACATGGATTTTGCCACCAAAATCAACTTTATATGTTGCTTAGAACAAAAGTTATATGGCAAATTTTTTTTGGTGAAAATGGCGGCCATTTTGAAATCCAAGATGGCGGCCATGCATGTATGTTAGACATAGGAACATAGCTAGAGCACTTGTGAACTCCCTTGTATTTAAAAACATGTGGTTTGCCACCAAGTTTGACTTCATATGTTGCTCAGAACAAAAGTTATATTGGAAATGGCGGCCATTTTGAAATCCAAGATGGCGGCCAATCGGCAGATGGAAAAAAATGTTACCAATGGATTTCTGATACCTGAGGGTCTACTTTAGCTAATAAAACCAAAAAAACCCATCCTTAGCAAAAAAAAATGCAAAATTACATAACATCCTACTTAGGTGCTCAACCATATCAGCATTTTGATTGTAATAATATCAACCTTAACAGCTACCCAATCTCGCTTGGTGAACGAGGCCGGGGCAAGAACTCACAAACTTATGATCGTGAGTCCCGCTCTGTTCCGCTGGACCACACTGTTCCGCTGGACCACACATGTTCTCTACTAATATTTAATAACGCGGGTAAAGACTTTTGTATGTGCTATGGGCCACATTAATAACTATTTACAGTAATGTTTTACAGAATAACAATTACACGTATTTATAAATAATTCATTATTGTAACTCGCCACAAATTAGGCCAAATAAAAATAAAAACTAGTTTCTCGTCCTAAATTTTAAAAATAAAGGTGGATGGGGTCACTTTTTTTAGTAAACAATACAAAATCACTAATACCAACATGGTATTGCATGATTTATTGCGTAACTTGAAGAGGATGAGGCCTTCGTAATTCTTTATGGTTCGGGGGAGGGGAGGGGGAGGGGGGGGGGGGGGGGGGGGAAGGTGGTCAACGCAAAACCTGCTTTAAAATGCTCATTAAAGTAAATATATTACCAATATGTCAGTTTTTTAAATACTTGAACAAATAAAGTGATGGAAAACAATTATAGAATTCCTGAAAAAATGATTCGCGAGGGGACGAGAAACTGCTTAATTTGTTTACTTGGCCGCTAGGCTCAATGTAGAGTACAGTAAAAAGAGCCTATCGAACTAAAGATACACACAATCATTTACTGATACTAAACGAGAAATAAGTCCAAAGTGTGCCATTTTCAAAGTCCATATTTCATGTAAAAATTATCAGCATGCCTAAAAAGTTATCATTACAAGTGCGATATCAATACGTTTAAGATTCAATATCAATTTCCACGCGACTATTAGGTTTACCATCTAGAAACAGTTTTTTCAAAACCTTTCCTAACTGTTCCAAAGTCTTTTCTCAAGAATTACTGACCCAATACTAGGCATGTTTGTACTTATTTTAATGTATTTCTCATGGTTATTCTACGAGGGTCATTCAATAAGTTCTACCTCCTCACTCATAACATCGCTAATATGAATGTCAGCCTCATGACATTTGTCATGATATATAGCTCTGAATCATAGCTATACATTTATAATAAATACTAATTGATACCTATTTCACTTTTGTCATGATGCAATCAAAGCCAGAGATAGATTTTGGACAACGGACACGGAAAATTACCCAAAAGATAAATACATGTTTTTTCGTTTTTTCTCCGTATTGTATGATAAGGTATAAACGCCCGATTCAAATACTGAAAATAGAAAACAATGGATGATGTCTGAATATAATGCTATACTATCATGTATGAATCAGATTGTTGGCAACGTAGCTTGCAAATAGTATTTTATCAACTTGAATGTATTATCCCGGCTTTAGCATACTGGAATACTGATATTCAATCAAATGTCCGTTGTTACAAGTCAAGCCACAGTGATGCCTCGAATGTTAAATCTGAACATGATAGTAACTTTATCAGTTCTACTTATTTGCAACATTTAGAATAGTTAATGTAGACAGTGATAGAAAAATATAAATTCGAGAGACTTGAAATATATTTATTTAGTCCTGTATAATGACTGAAAATCTCTATAGTTCCTTGAAAAACAAATATGACTTTTGCAGCGGTTCTCTAGGGTAGTGTTGAAATTGATGGTTGTACAGGTCTGGTTCTGGTTAATTAGAGGGCATTTTCCACCAAGAAATCAGTCATTTGTATTGTTTAATGTCTGTTCAAGAGATATTTGTAATTTAGAACGATTATAATTGAACGATAGGTACATTTTGTCTCTTCGAATTGGCCAAATGAATAGCACTTAGGAGACATTTGGCTGTTTTTACCCGTTTCCGTCGCACTAAATGGAAGTTTGGTCTTTACTGCATCACGAGAAAAGTACAATGAGTATTCAGACCAAACTACTATGATTTTGTAGCTGAGATTCAAAGCATCAATTTTTGAATATTTCACACGACTGGCTTATATAATAGCAAAGTTATGACGTAGAAGGTAGAACTTATTGAACGACCCTCGTAGATATGGTGATGAAATTCAATAATTTTGAAACTTTTAATTGTGATAATTTGGAACTGTCATCTGTAGTAGACGACTGCAGCGTGAAAAGGGTAAGGGAACAGTTCCATTTGTACGCGATAAATTTATCGCGACTGTATCGGGGCCTGATATGTTTTGGACCCGATGTTTTTCAAGTTGATACGCGATAAAATAGTCATCAGGCCCCGATAAAATAGACATCGGGGCAAATGTTTAGCAAATAGAGCGGGACATTGTTTAGCAAATACACGAGGATAATACAATTTACGTTAAACATCCATAATCAATAACATTATCTCTAAAAACATAAAATGCTGAATTTGTACCTTACAACAAGAATAAATAACCCGAAGCTCTATTTACATACCGACCACTTATCTTTCGTTATATTTAAACAAGCGGTAATACGCTACTCGATAAATAATCCTTTGCTACTCGCAACTGTACGCGCTAAAAATCTCATCGGGGCCTGATAAAAAACTCATCGGGGCCCGGAACATTCTCGCAATTTTTATCGCGTACAAATGGAACTGCTCCCTAACTATTTAAACAATTTCTCTTTATTATAATTTCCATTTAAATGGGCTGAGTTACTAGCCACATCCAGTTCTCTTGGGAATTTTACAAGGTTACAATTTCTCCATGTTAACTCTGTACAGTCTGTCATCAAGTGAACAGGTGAATGACAGTTTGTTTTTGGCGAACTACAGGGTGTCCCAAAAGTCTATGCACGTTTTTGAAGAGTCATATCTCATAAAATATAAATCATATGGTATAAATTTAACCATATTTTGATAGACGAGATTTGGGAAATTAATTTGATACCAAACACAACCCTATTGGTAAACTCACAACATTATAAAACTGGTTGAAAGTCATTGGCCGTGTGCCAGACCAACCCATATCAAGTACCACACATTGTTGCTAAAGGTGCGCATAAATTAACGGTGTGAAAGCAACGTTGCGCATTAGTCACATCAGTTCACTGCTTTCCTTGCAACATTAATGTTATTTAATACCAAACTCGGTCACTCACAACATAAATAAGCGTAGTAGACAATAAGTTCGGTCACGCCGGCGTCACGCTTAAAACAATAATAAATTTACTGATTAGAACCATTACACTGTATCTGCGCCCATGACAATGATGACAGCGTCGGACATCACATCGTCGCTGTTCTGACATACCGGCACATCTCTTTACTTATTTCTGTTGTGATGTGCCGGTATGTCAGAACAGCGTCGACATGCATGGTTTAACGCTCTCTCGATTTTTTTTTTGGGGGGGGGGGGGGGGGGAGGGGAGGGGGGTCAAACATAATTATCATGAACATGTTGGTGAATTTCACCAATTTTTAAATGTAAAATATAAATTCAAAAATCACATTTTCCAATTTTTCTATATAAACATTTTCGAAAAGTGTTCACAACGATTTTGTTTGTTTGTTTGTTAATTAATTCTAAAAAAAAAAGAGTTTGTCGCACCCGTAGAACAGGGTTTCCTTCGTCGCTTTAATACTAGTCCATGCTTTTATGTTAAGCCTTCATTTTTCACCACGAAATGATTCCCTATGTATTGACATAGCAGGTTTCATAAACAAATACCTAACCAATGTCGCGTCAACTTGAACTAATACATGAATATAAAACTAATCCATTACGGTAGGTACCGTAGGTACCTCATGCGTGTGGGCGTATTGCGCCGCGTAAGCACGCAGGAAAAATAGTAAGAGGCACTGCAGAAGTGCGTTTTACGGAACAAACCCCGGGGGGGGGGGGGGGGTGGGGGTACTCGCCTGAGACGGTATACGGGGTGTGCCGCTCTAATGGGTAGCTTTTTGGGCACAAAATCCCTAAACATGGGGTATGATTTTGTGCTGGAAATCCCTAATAATGGGGTCAATTTTTACAAATGGGTCTATTTTCGCGAAATTTTTGTCTATTTCCGCAAAAATTTGCAAAAATTAGGTCTATTTTCGCGAAAATTTGCCAAAATTAGCTCTATTTTCCCAATAATTTGCCAAAATTTGGTCAAAAATGAAGCAAAACCCCTAAAAATGGGTACCGATTTTTCCAAAATCACCCCTAAAAATGGGTATGGGTTTTGAATCTCGGGGGGGGGGGGGGGGGGGGAAACAAACAACTAAATAGTTACCACTCACTGCGCGAGGTTGGTCACGCTAATTAATGTACGCCGTGGTTATTGTCTCTTGTACATGTCGCCGATTTCTCTGAGAACCAATGAGAATAATCTTATTTTTTCACCAGTTTATCATCGAAAAGTATATTATGAGAATAATCTTATTTAACCAGTTTATCATCGAAAAGTACTTCGAGTGGAACTTCTTTATCCAATTTAAACGGTTTCAGGATGAAATCATTTTTTTGTTAACATGGCACGCATGTTTCGATTTTATACTATTACGTCGATTACCTTGATGATGTGTAGATGATTTTAAGACTCTTAATTTTCTGAATATCCATAACAGAGCCAAACAACTCAAGTTGAACCATGTTTTTGATATTTTTAATGAAGTAGGTCCTAAATATCTCAGGTCTCATTTATAATTTCAACCGTGCATCATCACAGTACTATAAACAGTGTGCAACATTTCCAAGTTCCCAAATCCACCGCCATCACTACTAGCTCTTTTTATTATAATGCCATTAAGGATTGGGTTAGCTTACCACGTGCAATCAAATCTGTTCCTACTAAGGCAATTTTTAAAAGATCTGTAAAAAACGCATTATCTTAATAAAATCAATAGTTGATCTTTTTGGAAAAAGTGTACTTTAGGTACCGGATTCTGGAATGTGCTAGTATCGTCCGATACTGGAACACCCATTATCGTCCGATACTGGTACCAAATCAGTGTTCCAGTATCGGCCGATACTGGCACATATATAATTATGTACCAGTTTCGTTCAATACTTGTACAAATTTCACTGGTATTATGTGTACTAGTATCGCCCGATATGTTCCGGTATCGACCGATACTGGAACAGTAAAATCGTACAAGTATCGACCGATACTGGCACATTATATGTTCCAGTATTGAACCATACACTGGTATACCAGTATCTGATGGGATCTAAGGTACACTTTTTCCATATTTTTAAATATTTTATATCAATTTTAATTATGTGTACATTGTCTTCGGAAATAAGCCTTCAAGCAGGATATGCCTTCGGGTTATCCTGCTTGTATCTCCCTGAATTTTGTGTGATTTGTAATTTTAAGTGTAACTTAAGGTTCTTTATATTTTTATCATTGTCATTGTTATATGTTGAGATACCGAATTAAATCAAATAAAAATAATCAAATCAAAACCTGCTCAAGCAAAATAGGCATTAAGGCTATTTGGTGTCCGCCGTGGTCTAATTAAATCAAATTTATTTATTATATGCGCAAGCACCGTCTCCATACAGCAGCGGAGCATAATGTTGAAGATCGATGATAGCTTGGCGTACTAGGTTCATAGGCTGGTTGACGTCGATGTGTATGCTGATCTGTATTAGGAGAAGAAATTCATTCAATTAGACCTAACAAAATCTCTAAAAAAATCTCTAAAAAATAGGCATGGGGTTTTGAGATTTTATGGATCGGTCGTGTTTTTGGGCAAACAAGCCTTAAGCTAATCATGATGTTAATGATAATATGGTGAATCGCAACAATAACTAACTCCTTCAAAGACACATGCAGATCCAAAAGAAAATTTTAAAGACACCACCATAGTGCATTGCGTTTTTGTAAAAATGCCCGTAATCTGGTCTCCAATTCATCTCGGTTTCAATAGACATTATGCACAAAATCATGGCATCATAGTGCATTCATCGTTGGAGCACTTTTTCTTATTTCTAAAACTTTTAGAGCTCCACAAATGCATCATGTGAAAACAGCCTTAGTTGGCTGGTGCAATGCATTGTGGGAGATCCTTGTTAAAACATCTTCTTTGGGCAGATCCATAAATTACACGTCTCCCACGAGTTTGAGGGGCACTGAGAGATTGCTGAGAATAATTAAATTTGGAAAAAAATATTCGTTTCAATTGATTAAGTACGGTGGAACCCTGAATGATAATAAATTATGGGAAATTGGTTTAGAATAATGGGCGCTAGATAGATGATCAGTTTATGCAATTTATGTGGCATGTGTGCTGCCCATTTCGCCGCATGTGATCTACATCGAAATGTCCAAATCTTAACATTTTACAAGATAGACAGCGAATTAACCCTCGTTTTTATAACACTGCTACCTAAGTAAGGGGGTTTTGTTTAAAAAATCCAAACCGAGATACAGAATATGCGTATTTGGGTGCCATGGTAGGCCTATAATAGGTAGAGGTTCCTTCTTTCCATACATACACCAACACAAATACAAACATTCCACGCATGACGTCACTAAACATGGCCGACCTCAAAATCCCCCAGCCGTATTCGCTGTATAGACCAAAGTTGAAATTTTCGCCAAAAATGTTCCAAATATCTAAATTTCTAAATTTTTGCTTATAAGTGAGGGAAATGATGTTTCTAACATTATAATATTCAGGACCATACAATTCAGATATATATAGAGGAAATTGGGTCCTCCAATTTAATATGAACAGGCCAGAGGAAATTTGGTCCTCCAAATTTCACATGCATTACGTCGAGGAACTTTGTCCTCCAAATTTCACATGAATTACAGCGAGGAAATTTGTCCTCTAAATTTCACCTGAATTACAGCGAGGAAATTTGTCCTCCAAATTTATCACTATCGGTAACAATCGAGAATGGGTTTTGGATACTTTCCAGCACCCAAATTTATCATTAACCTTCTCAAAGGTCAACCCTCAACTACTTATAAGAGAAATAGCAACACACTTTCTTGAGAAAATGCATATCAAATTATTATGTCAGCCAAGTTAAATTTCCTAATTAACCGACAGTTGTGAAGAGATAGGAAAATGTCTCTTGTCAATTATGATTTGTCCCTGAAACAGCTCAACCAGGAATGGAAAGCTTACCAAAATTTAGTCAAATTTAACCTTCCTTCCCTAAATCATGCATTAACTGGTCTCTCTTTATTTAGTTTCTTCTCCAAATGATTTACTTCCACCAACTCATGCTTCTGTGACTCGTGAAAAGGTAAGTTTAAAACATGCAAAAGATAATACAGTGGTCAGCCATCCGCAGGGAATCCACCTCAATCCTGCTACACAGAATCGTTGTTAACCTGTTTACAACATTTAGTGAAAGTTATGACCAAACAATTTAAAAAAATCCAAACATTTGTTAAATCAAACATGGCCGCCCACTTTAGGATGCACATGGTTCAGAATCTCACACAATCAAACAATTAGCTCAAAAAACAGACTCCAAAAAACATGTAGTTCTAAAATTCAATAACAATATTTATGCTAAAACATAACATACGAAAGTACAACTCTTCATAGCAGAACCAAGGTGAAAATAAAAATTGTCCCGTACCAATCAATCCAGATGGGGCATCAAAACAAAGGTGACTTCCCATGGAGGAGACAGGCAGCAATCTGATGACATGTGCCTCACAATTTCTATTAAAAAAAAACCACAACCCACTCATCCCAGCCAGCGAGGGCAGCAAATCAGTTGCCCTACAGGTCCAATCAGGGAAGGACCCAGCTCAATTGACTAGATTTGTTACATCACTTTCATTGTTACTTTTATATTTATGCGTATTTTGCATGTTTTCTTAGTTGCATGCATTCGAACCATAGAATAGATAGATTGGCCAATCAGATTGATTTCTATAATCACACAGTTCATTAACCTTGTAGATATCTGTTGGACTATTATTCACATTTGCTCTTTTTAAACACAAAATACCAAACAAAACAAGCAAAGTTATAGCACGTGAAAAGATACATAGGCCTTCATAGGTGGATTTTTGTTATCTTACAATAAGAACTATAAGAGGATTCAAAACAGCAACATCCCTATTCAATTTCCTTTTGGTATTGATGCTGTTGACATATTAAGCGTAATTGTATGATTTCAGGTATTAAATCGATTTCACTGAAAACTTGTTCAGCTAATATACGTGATTCCAAAGGTATGGAGGGCAACCCACCAGCCCATTTCAATAGCGTCTTTCTAAAACGTAAACAACGGATAAAGGAATCGACTCCCAAATGACGGTCATTTGAGTGAACAGTGATGATACATTTGGCATACGCTATAACTAAATTTAGGGACTGTGCTTTTGTTTTGCTTAATTGGGTTACTTAGCACACATTTTTAATTTGCCAACAGCGGTATTCCTATCAGGGAGAACAAATACTTCACGGTTACATGAATCGCATGCTCCAACACGATATAGTGTAGGCTGTTATGTAGGATTTCAAACTAGTGCGTTTTTTTTTTGCTAAGGATGCTTTTTTTGGTGTCATTGGATAGAGTATACCCTCAGCTATCAGAAATCCATTGGTCGCATTTTTTTCCATCCACGGAATGGCCGCCATCTTGGATTTCAAAATGGCCGCCATTTCCAATGGAATTTGTCATATAACTTTTGTTCTGAGCAACCTATGAAGTCAAAATTGGTGGCAAATCATGTTTTCAATACATGAGAGTTCACAAATACTGTATCTATGTTCTGATGTCTTACATACATGCATGGCCGCCATCTTGGGTTTCAAAATGGCCGTCATTTACAACAAAAAAGATTTTACCCTATAACTTTTGTTCTGAGCAACATATGAAGTTGATTTTTGTGGCAAAGCTCATGTTTTATCAAGGGCATACCTTCGTTTGTGGTGATTACGGGTACTTGCTTCTGGTTGAAGGACATGTACTTCTTTGCAGCGTTCATTTTGAGCCCAACTTTACCCACCGAAGTCTCCACTCTGTTAAGTAGTGATTGCGCTTGAGACACTTCTTCAGACAACAGTGCAATGTCGTCAGCAAAGTCAAGGTCAGTAACTGTGGTTGGTCCTATTCGTCTGCTGCTTCTTTTTGTTAAGCGGAATCCTAGCTCCTCTTCTTTGCCATCTATGGCCTCTCTTAGGGCGTAGTCGAGAACAATGACAAAGAGATATGGATCCAAGGTGTCACCTTGTAGTACTCCAGCCAGTATTTCAAATTCCTCAGTTTCACCATCAGGTGATATAACCTTTGCCTTGGTGTCCTTGTATATATCTGCAATCGCATTTGCAAGCTTCTCAGGTATACCATAGGCCTTCAGAATTTGCAGCATTCGTCCCCTATGTATTGTGTCAAACGCCTTCTTGAAGTCTATAAAGGTTATGATGGCTGGCAGGTTGTTTGATCTAATTCCCTCATAATTCTTCGGAGGGCAAGAATGAGGCCAACCGTGGTACGTCCAACTCGAAAGCCATTTTGATTAGCTCTCAAGTGGATGTCAAGCTCCGGTCTGATTCTGTTGAGTATCATCTTGTTGTATAGCTCGGCAACAATTGAGCTCAGACTTATTCCACGGTAGTTGCCTCCCAAACTGAGATCACCGGATTTTGGTATTGGTATTATGTTGAGAATAGACCATTGGTCTGGCTTTTCCCGTTCATCAAGGCATCGTTGCAGAAGTCCAGTATTATATCATCCAAGTCACATCTTTTGAGCATTTCAGGTGTGATACCATCTTCCCCACTGCTTTTCCCCTCTACAAGTGCCTTCTTAGCCCTCACATATTCCTCCAAGTCAAAGGGTCCTTCTTTTATGCTGAGATTTGATAGTACTGGGGCAATTTCCTCATCTTCATTACTTATGTGCGGTGGGCTCCCAAGTAGATTTTTGAAATGAGTATACCAATTATCTAGTCTCTCCTTTTGCGTGGATCCCCTGATTTGTCCTTTCCTTGTAGTCAATCTTCCTGATATTTTGTTGATCAGTTTCCAACTCTTACCATGCTTGCAGTTTATGTGGGCATTTTCTACCTCTCTAAGCTTATTGGTAAGGTCTTCCTCGACCTCTTTCACATGATCATAAGCCTCCCCTAGGTTCTTCTTAGCCTCCTTATAATTTCTCCAATTTTCCTCGTCATTATAGTGTCTAGTTTATATTTTGCATATACGCTTCTTCAATTTGTGATCTCGCCCTTGATACCTGGGCGTCATTTTGAGAAGTAGGTTATTTTCTCTTTTTTCCTCACAGGAATCACTTCCTCTGCAGCATCTTGAGTGGCTTTAATGAATCTGGAATATTTCTCAGATGCAGTTTCTACTTCATCCTGGAGGGGTTGAAACCTATTATGCACCTCTATGCTATATTTGGCTTGTAGATCATTATCAGTTGTAAGTAGCTTCCAGTCGTATTGCTTTTTCCGTTTGATGATTTTACTCTTTCTGAGGCTTAATCGGATACGAACTTGGAGTTGCGCTACTTACAGCCAGTTTTAAACCACCCTAATAATTACCCTAATAATTACTACTATCAGCCAATAATTGGTGCCAATTAATATATAACAACAGATCAGCTATTATACACTCTCTTGTCTTGTAAACAACTCTTGAAAACATGGATTTTGCCACCAAAATCAACTTTATATGTTGCTTAGAACAAAAGTTATATGGCAAATTTTTTGTTGTTGTAAATGGCGGCCATTTTAAAATCCAAGATGGCGGCCATGCATGTATGTTAGACATACGAACATAGCTAGAGCACTTGTGAACTCCCTTGTATTAAAAACATGTGGTTTGCCACCAAGTTTGACTTCATATGTTGCTCAGAACAAAAGTGATAGGGTAAATTATATTATTTGAAATGGCGGCCTACACTAATAGGTATCACGGAAATTATGTTAATGAGCTACCTTTTCCTATACCATGAAATGAGAGTGACTATTTGGTTCTTAGAGACGTGTTGAAGGCTGCGCCCTCAATGAGGATAAAAACCGTGATTTCTCCATTTTTACAATTGTTTTACATACACAAACTTACAGCTGTAAGGATTAAGAAAAATCAGCCGTCTTTGTGCAAAAAAAACGTCGTTTCAAAATATTCCATCCCCGGCTCAGATAGCATTTTATGGTAAACAGCGTTACGCTATTTTTATTTTCGATTCAAATTACATACGATATTACATATAAAAAAGGCAATAAATAGTGATGATATTTCAACATATTTCAACATTGTTTTAATCAAGTTGTGCTGTTTTTTTGTGAGTAGAAAAAAACAATGATGGCCATTTATAATGCTTATCTTTAATATTAAATAAATGTTGTATACAAAATCAATCTTGAACATCTCTTAGTACACCTTTAATTGCAAAAATCAAAAAAATACATTGCACAGCGTCATTGTCAGTAATGTATCTCAAGAATTACATGTTTGTACTTATTTTAATGCATTTCTCATGATGATTCCATATATGATGATGAGATTCAATAAATCTAACATTTTTGAACCATTTTGTGAAATGTTGGAACTGTCGATTTCTTTTTATTGTAAATTACTTTTATTTGAGGTATTCCACAGTTAAAACTAAAATTATTTGAAAATTTGATTAATTCCATAGACCTGTCAATGCAAATTCAATAATACAAAATGAGTAACATGTAGTAGTGGATGTAAGCCCTTTTGCAAAAAGCTCTTAATATACATGATCATGATGATGTTGAACGTGACTCACATAGCACTTTTGTCCCCACGGTGGCATCAGTGCAGCAATCACCAGTGCTCGTTCCCGGTAATCCTTGGAGAAGTTTTCTTCCAGTCGCCACATCTTGATACAGTTGTTATTCTATAAAACAACATCAAAACACGTATCATATACATACGACTTATCCATATTATAAATCCAAGCATAAACCAATTCACTATATTATACGAAGCATAATGCCTTGATTATATTAAGACGTAACATATACTGTACATATGAATTATCAGTATTATGAATTCGGAAAAAGTGTACTTTAGGTGCCAGATTCTGGACTGTACTGGTATCGTCTGAGACTGGAACACTCAGCACAGTCAGTGTTCCAGTATCGGACGATACTGGGACATATATAATGTACCAGTATCGGGCGATACTGGAACAAAATTATGTACCAGTATCGTTCTTCTGGGACAAATTACCCTGGTAGCATATGTCCCAGCCTAGTATCGTCCAATACTGAAGCATAACACGTTCCAGTATCGCTCGATACTGGAACAGTACAACTGTACCAGTAATGAGCGATACTAGTAACCTTTTTGTAACAGTATTGAACGTTATCGTTTAGTAGGTGTATTAATACTGCAATTTCATTGGTTAACACGTTACGAAATCTGATCCATATTGTGTAAACATGAAAGTGAAACCACACGATTTCATATCGTTTAACCGCGTTACCAGCATTTTCGCGGTATGATCGGTAAAATATTGGTTTGCGTCTGTGTAAGAGTTGCTTAAAATACGACACGTAAAATAATAATAAACAAATATAATGGCGGATGATTTTTAAATGCAACTGAGTCAATCTTGTTACATTCAGAGGCCGGAATAGACCGCAAAAAAAGTATAATCCACGCCGAAAAAAAACCACGATCTGCAAACAACATAACCGGTCGAGTTTTACGAACTGATTTTATGGACAGAGGTGACGGCGCAGAGCCTGTTAGCGGGTTGTTAACTTCGGAGGAGTTTACGGAAGTAGAAAGGGAAGATAATTCGGCGCCTTGTTTGGAGGGAGTTTCGTTTTCTGCGAGTGTTTTACCTATGGTTTAGGTATTTGTCCGTATTGTGTGAATATGCAGGGGATAACTAATAATACTGTTATACCAGAATCTGGGATCTAAGGTACCCCTTTGCCATAAGCTCAAGATTAAATCAATTCACTATCATGTCTCTGACAGAGATGTGAGAATACATGTCACATGTTTTAATGTACCCACAGTGTTTGAAAACACTCGTGTTTTATTACTACTTGCTGTCGTATATACATGTACACTCTAAATTTCAGGGATTTAAATTTAAAAAATCTAAATCAGGATTAGAATTTAAAATCGAAATCAGGATTTCAAAAAGATAAATCTAACAAGATTTAATTTTAATCTAAAAATAGTAATTAACGAATATCTAATTCAAGGATTTACATTTTAAACCAATCAGATTATCATGATGCGTGCAAGTGATCCAATCCGATTCTTTTCGCTACGTTGTCACGACGCCATTTTTGTTGTTGCGATTTTGTGTGCGCCGGCGTACGTAGAAAGCTGAGGGGAATTCTTGACCGAAAATGGCTTCAATGCCATCATTACTGACACACCAAAAGGTATGATTCAGCCCTGTGCACATCCGAAAGCATTTTGAACAGTTTTCACGGTGATAAGATATATACTAGAATTTGTGTTTTTCTGTTCGGACTCCCCGTTGGATGGAGTAAACGTCAGGAATTCCCTACAGGCGTTGTTTACTCATTCAAAGTAGCCGTGATCGGCTCCCGTATTATTATTATTATTATTATTATTATTATTATTATTATTATTATTATTATTATCATTATTAGTATTAGTATTATATTGCTAACAGGTACCTTAGGGGGAAAGAGGTTTTTGTTATTCATTCATTATTACGTTAGGGCGAAAATAATGTTTCCCCTAAACGTAATTTCTTTCATAAACAATAATGCGCTTTATTCCGTTATAAATAACAAAGTAAATTACTATTCATGAGCTAATTAATTATGCAAATTTATTCAAATATTCAATAAATTTGCATAATTTGTACGACGGGCTGTCTCTAACAGTGACTAAAGACAGCCCGTCGTACAAATTATGCAAATTTTGTGAATATTTGAATAAATTAGCATAATTAATTAATTTATGTAAATGAATGTAATTGTTAGTTAATCTCATGTACTTATTCCCCTTATGGTTGTTATTAGCGTTATTATTATTATTATTATTATTATTAATATTATTATTATTATTATCATTTACTAAAAATGCTCTCGGAAGCACACCAAACTGAAACACACCCTTCACAACATGTCAGCAATACTGGCATCAAAGCCACCCTCGATCAAGAACAGCCTCCACATACTCAGAACACACATACAATGGATTTCAAATCAAGTCCAAAAAGATTGCTTTTAAATCTTTATGAGGGTAGATTTTAATCTAAAAGATTTAAAATTTAAATCCATTTGGACTTATTTTTGTTAATCACTTTGGATTAAAAGATTTATTTTAAATCCACATTGATTTGTCCCTAACTACGATCCCTGAAAGATTTAAATTTAAATCCTTTAGGTTTAAATTTAAATCCTTGTAATTTAGAGTGTAGGCCTACATAATGACAGCAACATCATATACATTTATAAACAAAATACCAGTTTTTTATAATCTCGCTTGTGTCTCTGGTAAACGTGTCCCTGTCTTTCGCCCCTACTCACTTTTCGCTGACCTATACCCAGTGGCGTTACTAGGTTATTCATTTGGAGGGAGGGGCAAGAAATGAAAGCAAGCGACAATTTTTTTCTGAGTCAAGACATGCGCGCGTAGCGTGCAGAAATTACCAACTTTAGCGCGACTGAAGTACATTTTGGCTCTAAAGAAACTACCATTGCATTTTGGGGACACATATGCGCGCGTAGCGCTCGAAAAATGGTCATCTGTGTACTTTTGAGCATCATAATTCCAGGATTTTTCTAGTCAAATGAACCGACAGTTCCAATCTCAACCGACACGACGTCAATATTGGGGGGGGGGGGGGGGGGGGGGCGATCGCCCCCTCTGGTTACGCCACTGCCTAAACCCTGGTCACCAAGCTCAGCTCTGACCTCCCTCAATGTTGTCTGATATTAGCCCTTTCCTTCTCAACTCAATCCCATCTGAGTGACCTATTTATAATGTGAGTGACCCTGCCCTGCTCGGGTTCGTGATAATAATTAGCACAAGTATTTCTACAAAGACGAAACTTCCTCTTTATTAAACATGATAAGCCTTACATCTTATCCGAATCTAATCCAAGCAGTCTTTACTTCCTTCCCCATCTTCGAAAAGCTAATACTTATTGGGAGTAATCTTAAACTTACCACACACCAACGATCGAAACATCCTTTTTGCGGATCCGTGCCTATTCTCCCCTTCAGTATGTCATAAGAATGTACCCCGATAAGGGCCATGAATTCGATATTCTGGATACACGGTAAAGGTACACTCAAGTAGTGAACCAAATCAAACGCATGATGCTGCACCTTGTAGTGTTTCGGTTTCACATCATCTGGTAATCCTATCCATGAAGTTTGCTTTGTACCGATAACTTCGATCTGTAAAAAGTACAACAGTAAATATTTTGCTGGTATACCGTATGCACTGACGTAATCACTTTCATTCATTTATGTTTGAAAAAAAAAACCCAATCACTCAATTGATTGTAATAATAAACATGAACAATAAAACCCTGTTGAAGGTAGGCTACTACATTTTAGTTTAAGACAATTTGACCAAAAATCTCGCGCTATGAGATCTTTTGAAAACACGTATACATTTCTTTTATGAAAATGAGCAAAAAGCTAGACCATGCGCACTTAGCCCAACTTCAAAAACAAAATGGATAAAATGGCCCATCATGCGATCCTTTGCGGCAAAAGCGATGTTTTCAAACCATGCTTCTATAATTTGTGTTACGATTATTCTGTTATAGGTCTATAGAAGCATGAAGATAAGGTTGTTCCTCTTAAAATACGTACGGCCTCTAGGTGGTTTTCAGATATACCAACGATTTTGGGTTCCTCCTTCCGTTCTTCTCGATCAAATATGCCATTCTGATTATAGCACGAGTAAATGCAATTTTCAAGTGGGGTTTGGGGTACGAATTTGCCTGCTGCGTCAAAGCGCTTCTTAACCCCAATTAATCCAGAACCTGCAAAATAAAAATGATAGATAGTTTATAGGTTATGAGCAAACGGCAAAACAAGACTACAACGTAAAGGCGACGGAATCAGGGAATAAGCGGGGACTTTGGGTGGGGGGGGGGGGGGGGGGGGGGGGGGGGGGTGGGGGGGGGGGGGCGTGGGTCCTCAATTTCGGGGTGGGGAGGGGGGGGGGGGGTATTCACTAACATGTCAGGTAAACGTTATGCTGAGCCAGTTTCATTTCTTTAAGCGTAGATATGCTCAATTTGTCTCACAAGGTGGCTTTAAGAACGTTATTCTGATGGACCATTTCAGTTCCAAAAAGTGAATTGTAAGTGCGTATACGATTCGTAAACTAAAACCCTGCTGCAATTTCATTAGTTCTTGCCTGTGTGATCAAGTGATGTCACGATATTAAAGTTAATGTCATTTGAATCAATAGACCAGCTAGGTTGTCGGTGACGAGGTAGCGATTTAAATCCTACACATTGGATAGCCCTTAGTCTATACACCGTCTTGGTCTATACATATTACGGAGTCTGCATAACTCTACAATAGAAGTATGCACAAAAGACGAACTTATGAAAGTCTACTTTTAAAAGACCCCATGTGTGTGGATCTTCAAATATTTTACCTTGAACTGCTTCGTTAGAGAGAAACAGCACTCGATGATTTGTGATGTACGCACGTCCAGAACTCATATCAGGCTTGTGTTGTTCCACACTGGTTTCCTCGTATCTAAATGTTACCTTGGAATAGTAGAGAAATTGTCCGCCGAGAAGCTTTTTCTCATCTTCGTACAGCATACCTTCAAATAAGAAGACAAATGAATGTATAAATATAATTTGTTTGTGTGTTTGTTTTTTCGATGCGGACAAACAGTGGGTCCCGACGGGATCAGACACAAGCAAAATAGTTTAGGGGCTAAATCTAGCCTATTTTTATAAAACTATAGCGGTACCGTGACGTCCGTCCTTCAAACGGGCTCCCGCTAGAAAGTAGGGCCTACCAGATAATTAACGGTAAGAAGTAGGCAAGAACTTTTAATAAACTACACTTTTTCATTACACCTTGTGGCCCTCCTGTTAGATTCATTTAAATCTCGTAAACAATCAGGACTCTGGTGGGTGCTACCACATACAGTATCAAATCCCACCTCTGACACCGTGTTACGCGATTGAGATTCACCATACCATGTTTTGTTCATCTCCCGTGTATATAGCACAGCGTATTTCTCCATTATTTGCCTGCCTGCGTGTGTGCGCGTCTATTTTCATGGCGCATTACGACGCGTTATGTGATACTCTCTCTGACTGCATGGGTGCAATACGCAGAGAAAAAAAACACGACCCTTAGCAAAAGTCAGAAAAGCCTGGATTGGGCCCGATTTCCTCATCTTGGTCAATTTTGTACGGTTTTCGACCGTTATACACCTAGCACAAAAAGTCCCGGAACAGGTGCTTTGAGGTTGGCTAATTCAAAATAAATAATCGGTACCAAAAATATGAGATACACATTAAATGAGAAAATTTCTTCTCCGCAGTAAGATACCTCATTCAACTAAATCGAATGGATAAGTTATGGCGATTTTAATGTTCGCGCATAACAACAGCAAACTGTGTCAGTCGCCTAGGTATCTGGAAGAATGGGTCTGGTAGGAATGGTGTGACTAGCTATAAAGATTAAACGTCTTTTGCTGACTAGCTGTGAGTCTTTATACACACATTTGCACTGCGTAATTACACATAAATCAATGATATCCCATAGAAAACCATTTTTAATGCAACTTTTCTTGTGTCCTCACATTGCCGGCTGGTATTAGACAAAGGTCCTCGGATTGGCGGATGCAGAAATACACCACCATACATGTATACATGCATACATTACGCAAATTATAGTAAGATAGCATACTTCCCCTAGAGTAACTCATAACGACGCATAGACCAGTAAATGTAGTTCAAACTCAAACTCAGAGTAGCGATAATATTCCGGAAGGTCTATACCTCTGAATTTGTATAAGCTCTACCGTTTACGGTATTGAGCACTTTGTTCAATGGCTAGTCTAACCAGAAACGGTTGTCAATACATATTACGCTCCTGATTTATCAGTTGAGCAATTTTTTATTATCTTTTGATATCTTAATGTGCATGGATCTCCTTTGGAATATATTTGTTGCTCTGATTGCTAGTTTTGACACCATTGATTGTGTATTCTCATTTTCAATGTGTCAAAAGCCTGCAATCAGAGAGACATCTTTTCGCCTGACGATTGGACAAAATGACCGTATGGGATTGTCCATGAAACTCAGAGTAACGATAATATTCCGGAAGGTCTATACCTCTGAATTTTTATAAGCTCTACCGTTTACGGTATTGAGCACTTTGTTCAATGGCTAGTCTAACCAGAAATGGTTGTCAATACATATTACGCTCCTGATTTATCAGTTGAGCACTTTTTGATTATCTTTTGATATCTTAACCTTTGGAATCTTATCCTTTGGAATATATTTGTTGCTCTGATTGCTGCATAAGTCAAACTGTCACCAAAAAAGCAGTTTGGGGACTGTGTTGATTTCTTCTTCAAAATATTATCAAATTTTGTGAGAAATCAACATTTTGTCAGCCAATAGCATATTTTATCTACACTAGCAACCAAAAGTCTTAGGACACTTGATTATGGTGTCAAAATCATCTCAGATATCACATGTGGAATACTAATTGCAGGCTTGCAAAATGTACATTCTACGGTCATGACGGTAAGCTTACCGATGTTATTTGTAAGCCTACTGTCATTACCGTAGAAATGTTTATTTTGTAGGCATGCAATTAGAAAATTATTCACGGAATACTTAAACTTGTTCTTGATGGAATTATATCATGTATATATAGGATTATAATTGTGACTTACCTTTGAAACCCTAATCTAACCAGACCCAAGATTTTGACCAATTGTTGGCATAAAGTAAAAGAGTGCCCAATATAATGGTTAAATATTCTCATTACATTGACCAACAAATGTTTTACAGAAAACCCAACAATTGGTCAAATGATATTTCATATTACCCAACTGTTTAATCATTATATTGGCCCAGCAATTGGTGAAACATTTTGCCCAACAGTGTTGGTATATTTTTAACCAAGCGTTGGTTAAAATTTGTTCTAAAGCAGTTGGTCAAATGTTTGATCAATAAATTAGATTGTTCATATAAGACCAAACGTTGGTCAAAATGTTGGTCAATTTTTGATCAACCACATTTGCAGTGTGAGTTAAAAATGCTAATTTTATGCACACATTTCATATTACCCAACTGTTTAATCATTATATTGGCCCAACAATTGGTGAAACATTTTGCCCAACAGTGTTGGTATATTTTTAACCAAGCGTTGGTTAAAATTTGTTCTAAAAGCAGTTGGTCAAAAGTTTGATCAATACATTAGATTGTTCATATAAGACCAAACGTTCGTCAAAATGTTGGTCAATTTTTGATCAACCAAAATTGCAGTGTGAGTTAAAAATGCTAATTTGATGCACACATCTGATTAAGAATTAAACAGTTTGAGTTCCCCGGACCCTGGATAAGGAGTCAAAACGAGTGACAGACCACCAACCGCCAGACATACCGACGGGGACGCATATAGCACGACAGGAAGACAAAATAATACAAACACTGTACGATGTGTAACGGTTGAAGACTGTCATCATTGCTAAGAAGTGTTTTTGCACTAAGAATATGGCTGTCACAAGTTTAGGTAAATAGCCACATTTTTGACAATTACAATTATTTTTATTCCCCTTTAAATCCCGTGTATCATTTGGCGGCATACACATTGAATTATCAAAATATTCACGATAAACAAAAAATATCTCTTTATCGTTGATAACAAAATAACCTTTGATTGTATTTACGAAGTCAAGTCAACAATTTGTTGTTTGTTGTCACTGAAATTGTAATTGAGGTACACAATCATAAGACTAGGCATAATCGTTATGATCTAAACTATATCGTAGTATGTTATCTTTAAGTCTATGATAAACTACTTTATGTTAAAGGGACATTAAGTGGTGTTGAAAATGTTAAATGTTTAAAAATTTACTTCAAAATTCAAGATGAACATTAACAATTGCCATTATTGTTGTTTCTACTAACAAAAACACAGCAAAACTTGATTAAAACAATATCATCGCTATTTATTGAAGAAAAAACCGCCCTCTATGCAAATATGGTCCGCGTTATGTATCACGCGTACTGCAGGGGGATACTGTCGGACGTAAAATGCTCGTTGCGGCTCTACGAGCATTTTTGAATCGACGTTTTCTTGTACAAAAAGGGCTGCTTTTTCTTAATCCTTATAGGTGTAACTTCATACATGTAATACAATTATACAAATATACTAATCCCAGTTTTTATCATAATTGAGGGCGCAGCCTCCAACACATCTCTTAGTGCCCCTTTAACCCTCGCCTCGTCCTCCTGAGACTGTTAGGGCCGGTAGGGGTACCCCCAAAGGAAATCCAAACCGAGATGCAGAGTATGCTTCTTTTGGTTACATTGGGTAGCTAGAGGTTTCCTCATTCAATACATACCAAAAACAAGTACAATCATCCCACGCACGACGTGTATCGGAATTTCACTCGTTTTTTGCTTATAAGTGAGGGAAATGGTGTTTCTAATGGCGATTTATAAAAAGTTGTAAGGTGGCAACCCCAATCCCTCCCCTCGGAATTTGTCGGCTTACCCTACCCCGGGTAAGGAGATACCATCATTTTCCCGTCAAAAAGAGCGCAAACGATGTACAAGAGATCACCTCGACGTCGTAGGTCACTGTCTTTTGCGTTTTAGCGCAATCGGCGCTTATAGGAATATTCCTTTATATTTGAAAATAGTTCAATTCGCGTGCAGTTTTGGGTGTCATGTGAAAGCGCAGTCGTAGTGATAGAGAAACCAATGGTAGTATATTATAGTTAAGTGAAAAAGGTATTAATTTGTGGTCATCGATGTAGCGTCAAAGGTCATTGTGATGTCGAAATCTATATATTACATGGTAAACCAAATTTTAAAAAAAGTCTCAAAAGTGTTTAAAACAAAAAAGGAATGACAAGTTGTTTCACCCATGACCTTTTAAGAATTGCTAGTCAGTTAATTTTTTGAAAGTTTTGTAACATACAAAATAACACCTTTCTTGCATTTGAAATATAAATAATATTAGTTCTCTTCGTATATATTTATAAGGTCAAAAATGTCAACATTGTAGAATTGAATTACCATATTTGGAATCAACATGTGAAATGCATCGAAATAAGTACAAACAGGCCTAGTATTAATTCGGTAATCTTTTGGATAGAATTTGAAAGTTGGGAAAGGTTTCTGAATCATTTGTTTTGTACGGTAAAACCAATAGCCAAAACAAAAATGGCACGAAGCCTTCAATTTATTTGGCCATCATGCGCAATAAATATGTTCATGCTACTGTAACATAAACAGTCATGTCTTAATGTCTAAAGCGTGTAAATCCCATTAGGAATGGTGAAAAAAACTTACAAAATCTGTCACATGTTGCTTATTTTTCAGTAGACAACTTTGATTTTTTAGAAGGTGAACTATATATAGATTAAAAACAAACAACAACACCTGCGTGGTTCAAAGCGCGCAACAAATTCAAGGGACGTTTCATTCGTGCACCTTTTTTTTTGGGGGGGGGGGAGGGGTGGAATGAAATGGGGTGGAGTGGGGCTGGGTATGGTAGGGTTGAGGTGAGGGTGAGGATTGGATGGGAAAATTTAGAATCCATTAACCATGTTAACACCATCCACGCGGATATTAATTTTGTTAATTACTAATTATATACAAAACAGTTTTATTTTCAGAAACCTTTCCCAACTTTCAAAGTATATCTCAAGAATTATTAAGCCAATAGGTCTACTAGGCATATTTGTTCAAGCTTACCGGTCATATAGTCATCGTAACTGGAGTAACCACCTCGCAAATCTTGTTTCCTCTGCGCCGTGGCCTCGACAAGTTGGCCATTACTATCGTTAATCGCTGCCTTGAGACGCTTTACAGAACCCTTGGAATTGTGAACCTTGTCCAGTTTCTGAAATCTCTCGATCGATTCTTCGTCGAAACTAACCCTTCCGTACGTATTCGCATCAGGATTAACTGCCTCATGGGATCGGGACTGGGGCTGCCGTGTCTTTACGTGACAAAATTACAATTATATAAAAATAAGTTTCCGAGACGTCCAGGTTAACGTTCCACTTTTAAAGGGGATGGGGGGGGGGGGGGGGGGGGGGGGGGGGGGCGCAATAATGTTGAAGATTTAAAATATATATAATTTACTTCAGAATTTAAAACAAGCTCTTATTTAAGCTAATCTAAGCTCAATTTCCTTTAATATTTAGTAAATGTCAGAAACTATGGAGTTCTTAACATTTAAAACAAGGTGTTGTAAGAGGAGCTATAATGGTTCATATTTCAGGGTGGATTAAATTAATGATTCTGATCATGGAAACATAAATGATTTATGCGGATATGCGAAATCAATTCGTTCCAGAGTATGACGTAAAACTGTCACGATATTGTTAGAGTAAATACTATCGTGCAATACTGATGCCAATGAAACTGACACTAAAGGCTATATCGCCATGCAGTGGCATAACCAACGTGGAGGCACGGGGGCTAATGCTTCCAGTAGAAAGTCTTGCCCCCTCTTGCTCCCTCCTTGTGGAACATTTGCTTTTCTGCACATGCGCCAATAACCGGGGCCCATAATCAATGAAAGCCACATAACATAGGCCTATAATACACACGCACCTTAATTTTGCTTACCTCCCATTGTATATTTCCCCTTATACCTCCCTGCTCAGAATAAGCTAGTTACGCCACTGTTTAAGGTAGGTGTTCCGATTGCTGGGCCGATTTTCAACTTGATGGGTTCTATTCTACATCAGTGAATGGTTATCCTTAAAATATTTCAAATTTTGAGTTGCATAATTCCAATGGTTCTTATTTTAGAAGCACAAGGTGACTTAAAATTTGCCCCTTGAGTATAACACAAACTGACAGGGTGGTTAACCACTTTTGGTATGCATTCTGGGTTATAACGTGTAAATGGAACATATCTTGCGCCGAACATTTTACAGTAATAATGATGATAATGATGGGAAAAAAAAGCTAAAGTGATCGCAACATCCGCCTTTAACCTGTCCAGATAGATCCACTGTAACCCGGTATCGTGGTTAGGCTCGGTAAATATGGTGAAAGGTCAGTATGCAACCATCTAGAGAAGTCTTAATTGATTAGTATAATTACAACTAAAACTATGATTACATACCACAGGTTGCATTTTGGAGTCCATCGGGTTGCTTTTGTTGTCTGAATACCTGTGCGGTGTAGCAATATCTATGATTCGATGATAATGTTGGACTCCGTGTTATAGACCACTCGTTACAAATGAATTTGAAACATCGCTGACGATGATTACAATCGTATAGCGTCGGTTCAGTCGGTTCATAAGTCCGTTAAAGGGGCGTGTACATCTCAAGTGTTTATCCTGGACAAAAATCACATGACTCCCTACGTATCTGAGTCTCCGTGTTTCCATGTAATAATACCCATGGTGCAATAGATTTGCCGCGCCGAATTTCAATCGACAAAACGTAATGGCCAACATTTTATGTACGAACGAAATACTAAGGTGTCTAGAATCGTTTCGAAAAGTAGTGTTATGCATTATAATGAAATCAGAATTACAATCTCCTTCAGCATATAATCAACTTTTGGGCGATAATCCTATGTTAAAAACGCACAACAATCGAAATATAAAGCATTTTAGCCCGCATTTTTGCCCCGATTCATGTGATATTCGTATTTTGAACTTTATGTATTTTATTTTCTAAATATCTATGTGTAGTCTTCATTAGCTCAGTCGGCAAAGCGCCGGCTTCATAATCATGAGGTCCGTGGTTCGAATCCTAGGATTGTTATACTTTTTTCTGTTTGTTATTTACACTTTATTTTTAGAAATTGACAGGATTGCATATCGTTCGCAATATTTATTGAATGTTGAATGATACTTTTTTCTTCTTTTGCAATTTCACTGCGATAAAGAATATCCTATAAATATATTGTGTTGACTATTCCGTTCGATTGAACTATGGAGACCCTACCTAGTCTATCAATGAACATGATTTGCAAAGGCCAATTGTTATGTAAATAAGAAGCCAATCGGCTAATATGTCCTTGAATCGATTTTCTTATTTCCTATACGACCGATATTTGTATTTGCTGATTTGCTCCAAACTTAAAAAAAAGAGAGTTGTATCTTCAAAAATACGTTACGCGGTTCACGGCTTTCACGGCCTGGTGTGAGCGACTGTATTTTGGCGTGGATTTGATACCGTGCTCAGTGGCAAACCCAGGGGTCCAGGGGCCGGTGCCCCCCTGAAATATCCCCGTCGGTAAACTTGAGCTCCCGTCGGTACAGTCAGATGCCAACGTTGAGTGAGTCTATTGTATACGAAGATAATTTTTTTCCCTTGAAAAGCGGATGTCGATATCGTGCAATTCAATATGCCAAAATGTCAGCCTTATACAATGACAACATTAAGGCATTTAAATGTGGTTCAACGTCATGTGACTAGGGGGATATTTCCCGTGGCCCTGACCCCTGTCTCATTAAAAGCTTTAAATTAATAACCTTCCACGATCATCAATTTATTGCTCTTTACATTGAATCCAAACCTAGCTTGCAGCGACACCGTTTTCACATTTAAAATACAATTTAGAAACTGGGTTCAATTTGGCTAAAATTTCGTTGAATACTCAATAGTTCACCACTAGTTCATTATTATAGAGAACACATAGACACGTCAGTAAGTAGTTATGGCCGAGCGGTTACGAATATGGACTAGTAATCTAATAGATTCTCCCCTCCTCGGTTCGAATCCTGCTGAATACCTTTTTTACGAAAAAACGATTTAGTCTCTGTGTGTTGGAAAATGGCGTATATTTTTACCGTAGGTTAATAAAAGTCGTGGCCCTGACCCCTGTCCAAAAATATATTACAAATAAACATATTTTTGATCAAGTTTAATAAGTTAGGAACATTTCTTGTGCATAAAGTTTTTGCTATGACGTCTAAAAATCATCAAAAATACGATGTTTACGATCGCATTGAAAATGCATCTTTATCGACTCAAAGATAGTAACAAAAATCGTGTTTTTTATTAAATCAGAATTGAGCCTAAGATGATCAAAAATTGATGGAGGCAATCCTTCACAATCGCGAGTTGTAAATGATCCGATTTCTATTTTTTTGTTGTTGAAATCTCACTTCACTGGCGGCCGGGGCGAACAAAATAGACGGTATTTTCATGCCTTGACTTCTGACTGGGTAGATTTGCGATTTCTACCAGGCGACTTTTTCAGCTATTGTTGACAATGTCATCGCTACCCCCACTTTTCAATATTTCAGCTACTGACGAGAAGAAGAAAATTGGGTCATTTTTGCGATTTTTTTGTCGGTACATCATGACTTTCGTAACTACCCCCCCCCCCCCCCCCACCCCAGTTTCCAAAAGCTGGGTACGCCACTGACTGAGTGCTGAACTCACCATGTTCATTGCTGCTGCGAGCATCTTACTATAAATCTGTGTGGGGTTGTGTGTGTTTGTTATCCTTATGTCTCCGTTAGTTTTGATCAAAGTGGCGCATAATTTGCATGCAATATCGAGGAAATAACGGTGTGTTAAAGTTTATTCCAGTGAAATTGGTTAACAATTTGCTCCAAAAACAGCAAATAACCTCTCAGATTTGGCTCATAAATGCCACTAGAATTGAACAACATTGTGCGTTGCGCGTACTGCCGCGTAATCATACCGTGGTAACGCGTTGCGTGTCGCGTTTGCGCAAATGCTAACTGCTAGCTTCACTGTCTATAATCACTGTCATAATGGTATAATGACATATTACTAAATTCAAGCTATTTCACACGAGCACGTTTCGTCGTTGTTCGCGGAGCTGCGTCCAGCTGCCTGAAATGTGCTAACTAACGTGCGTGACGATATCACGATTGACGCGCGGTCATTTTTTGAATGTGCCCGGTACGCACCTCTGGGTTTACGCACATACGAATGCACACAAGTTCGCACGCATAGAATGGAGTTGACCATAGAATTATGACACTGACTATTACGCTACTTCAAAAAATTTCCTATCCTATTTCAAAATAAAAGCAAGGCTCTCCCCTAGTATCAGCGGGCCCAACCGATTTTTTAAACCAGCTAATATGCATAAAAATAATATAATTTATTAATATGCACAGTACGAACGCATTGTCAGCTATAACTTGAATTTCATTTAATTCAAATTGGTCATTTCAAACGGGAGATATGTGCACTTTTCCAAGGTACCTCTATGAATGCAAAAGTTTAACTCACGCATTTTGAAATGTCAATCAATGGCGTGTTGGTATTCAATGCCTACAATGGACAATGGGGTATATTTGAAACACTTTCATCAAGTATAAAGAAGTAGCTAGTGTACTCATATATGCAATGAAGACATTGGTTAATTTTTAACAAAAGTATTTTTCGTGATTTTCTAAAAACGGGACCTGAATATTTTAACTCACCCTGTATACAAACCAACATCAGATTTGTATTTAGAGAATAAAATATAGTTCTAATACTATATACTGTATACGATGGTCTTATAATGTAAAGGCTGTACCATGGAGTCGTATATAGCAAAACAGCTAAGAACTATGTTTGATTCTCATTCATATTTAATTTATTGGTTATTTTGGTCTTTAATCAGTTTGTTAGATTTATTTTAACAACAAACATAATAATCAAACAACATTATTATATAGTGGGTGTGGTTTGAGATGTCAGCAGGCAATTTGATTGGTTTTTGGCTGATTTTCAGCCGACTCGCCCATGCATTATGAGACAATGTTGTATAGTTTGGGGCGGGGTTTAATTCATTCGAAATATAATACCTTCAGCGCGTATGATCAGCGCGTATGATCAACGCGTCATCGCGTTAGCGTCCCCTACACAAAGTCGCCGCCGTATGCGTTGTGGGTATAACGCAGCGATGACAGGTGCGTGTGTGCTAAATAACGCGATTAATTTGAAGCATCCTGCTTCAAATTGGAAAACAGCTCGCTGGATTCGCCGATTTTATAAAGGGGGAAATTTGTTGTTGTTTGTTTAAAATAAATCTAACAAACTGCGTTATTTTATGATAAAAGATCAAAATAACTAATAAACTAAATATTAGAATGAGAATAAAACATAGTTCTTAGCTGTTTTGCTATAGACGATGGTCTTATAATGTATAGGCTGTACCATATTTGTGTCGTCGTGTATTGCCGCCTGCGGCGACCATACACGACTCCAAATATGGTACAGCCTATATACACTATAAGACCATCGTCTATAGCAAAACAGCTAAGAAGTATGTTTTATTCTCTAAACGTACAACAACTTTCCCCCTTTATAAAATCGGCGAATCCATCGAGCTGTTTACCAACTTCTTGCTTTGAATTAATTGCGTTCTTTAGCACACGCGCATATGGCAACGCTGGGTTACACGCACAACGCATACGCCGGCGACTTTGTACGCTAACGCAATGATCATGCGCACTGAATGTATCATTATTCAAACGAATCAAGCCCCGCCCTAAATGTCTCATAATATATATTGCGTATCGGATGAAAATCAGCAAAAAAACACCAATCACAGTCCAGTGACATCCAAAACCACACCCACTGTAAAGAATCTACAATATTGCAATGAAATCAAAGTAAAACAAAGTACACCCTAACACATAAAGAAGTTCGTCACACTTAAGTGATGTGTGACGATCCATTTTTACTCTTCAAATTGAAGGATGTTAATGATTTGAACAACCATAACGAACAACAGTTTATAACAGAAGGGAACAATAGCAGACAAGGCATTGAGAGACTATTTATGTTTCTTTCAAACAAGTTTAAAACTTTCCACGCGGCTATTTTAGTTTTACCACACAAAACAGATGTTTCAAAAGCCTTTCCGAAATTTCAAGTAATCTCAAGAATTAGTTAATCAATACTAGGTATATTTGTACTTATTTTAATGCATTTCTTATGGTGATTCCAAGTATGGTGATGGAAATTCAATCATTTTGACATTTTTGAAACATTTTGTTCGGTTCATAGACGCCTGCCGCGTGGAAAGTGTTAACACACACACACCCCCCCCCCCCCACCCTTTTGTACTTTGCCAAAGAGGTGAAATAAGTCCGATATTCGTGATCGTAACATTTTTTTAATGAAATGGTTATGTCAAAGATGATGAAAAAACCTGGACCTGAATCTCATTGATTTTAATGATGGGCATCGATGGGTTGGCGCAGCCTACTATATCATTTTGGGACAGCCTGTATATGAATAAATGCACCAAATTGGAAATTGGACAATTTGCGCATTTGACATTGAAATGTTCTCTGAATACGTGTCATTTATTTAGTGTTAGCATACAACTGAAGATTTTGAACACTTTGGAGTACGTCTCATGTATTTAATGTTAGCATAAAACTGAAGTTTTGTTGACAATTTGTTTTTGCAAAAGCCGCATGAATATAAAAAATGAAATCTGAAAAATTATCAGCACGTGTTTACCATGTTGAATCAATGTGTCTTATTTTAAGTTATGCGATCAAACATTTTAGCTCATATGGCCATGGGGCCTCAGATCTTTTTTTTTAACTTGTTGAATTATTTCACTGAAGTTTAAAAGGGTATCAAAAGAACGTGTTTAGATATATAGATAGATGGATATATTAATGGATAGATATATTGGTTCAAACGGTCTTTGTATAATTATATGAACAAAACAATAAATGAGCATTTTTAGATGGTTTCAGCTTATTTTACAACTTATAGAGCCACTTTTTGGCGCATCCGTTACGTCGGTCGCCTCAATTATGTTGAGTTTTGACATAAAACTATAGTCGGCATACCCACTTATTTAGTCTCACAGTAGTGGCACAATACAAATATTGTGTTATGATGTGCTCAAGACCGGGAGTCAAGACGAGAGAGATTTAGGACAGCGGACAGCATTTTATAATTGCGCTCTTGCAGCGATGAGCATGATGAGTTCAGCACGGTATCAAATCTACGCCAAAATACTGTCGCCCATACCAGGCCGCGTAAGCCGTGAACTGCGTAATGTATTTTTGAAGATACAACTCTCTTTTTTGAAGATTGGAGCAAATTACAAATATCTGTGTTGAAGGAACTAAAAAAAAATCGATTCAAGGATATAAGCCGACTGGCTTCTTATTTACATAACAATTGGTCTTTGCAGACCATGTCCATTATAGACTTGCTAGGGACTCCATAGTTCATTCATGGTTCAATCAACACAATTATATTTACAGGACATTCGTTATCGTAGTGAAATTGCAACTGAAAAAAGTATCATTCAACATTCAATAAATATAGAGAACGATTATAAGCAATCCTGTTATTAAAAAAAAAGAAAAGTGTAATAACAAAAAGAAAAAGACAATTACAAGATTCGAACCACTGACCTCATGATTGTGAAGCCAGCGCTCTACCATTTGAGCTAATGAAAACTATACATGAAACAGCTTTAAAATAAAATTAGATAGAGTTTAAAATACGAATATCACTGAAATCGGAGGCTAAAATGCTTTATATTTCGATTGTTGTGCGTTTTTATCAAAGGTTATCGCCCAAAAGTTGATTATATGCTGAAGGAGATTGTAATTCTGATTTCATTATTATGCATTGCACTTCTTTTTGAAACTATTCTAGACACAGTTCGTTCGTAAAATAATTTCAACATTACGTTTTGTCGATTAAAATTCGCGGCAAATCTATTGCACCATGGGTATTATTACATGGGAATACGGAGACTCAGATACGTAGGGAGTCATGTGATTTTTGTCCAGGACAAACACTTGAGATGTACACGCCCCTTTCTTAGTAAGATATTATTCACAATGTAAACAACATTGGGAGAGTATACAACCTTGACACTCGTATTTCTTTGTTGTTGGTATTGGATGATGTTCGCTAGAGTTGTAGTTATGACAATTTAAGGTATAAACGAGGGTGGTTCAATAACAGTGGCGTGTTCAAGGGGGGGGGGGGGGGGGGGTGAATTCGGGGGAATCGAAACCAAATTAGTATAAAAATAGCAAATGTTATCGCGCTACGGCCGCATTTGTCCAGAAATATTATTTTAAAGCCCGTTTAAACCCAAATGTACCTCAATTGTAGCCAAATTCATGAAAATATGACCAACAAAATTCGCGCGCATGTTTTAAAGGAACAGATTATGGTCAAAATGATGTCAAGTCATTTGTGGGAATGGAGGTCCTGGAGCTACCCAGCTACTCCCCCCCCCCCCCCACCCCCCCTACCTCGATAAATCCTGGACACACCACTGTTCAATATGTCGAAATATGAGAGCTTGTGGTCATGGGACACACACATTGCAGACGGGATCAGATATATGCGCACTACTATTCATGGAAAGTATAATGTCGCCCTCTATAGTCGAATGAAATGTTTTTGAAAGCAGAACCCGGATACATTTAGGTTTGGCGACCAGCGAAGTTACATAAAGCCTGAGACTAATATATAGTAAACTACATGTAGCCTCAGCATAGTGGCGACACTCCAATGAGGCTACGCATTTGCTGCATTGTCACCAAATTCCTGTTTGTATATTATTATTTGGTGACAAGTGCGTACCGCCGTTAATCGATGCGTAATTAAGTGTAACTTGTAGCATCAAGCTCTGTAGTTAATAAACTAATGACATTTGGTATAATGGTTACCTGCGCTAAGATGCACCTATTCATTCGTTCATTTTTATGATTTTCATCATAAAAAACAAGCCATTTAAAAACCCCATTTAAAAGCAATTTAAAATGTGCCCTAAAATGAGGTATTTTCAGTAAAATGCGTGGATTCATTTAAACACCTCTATCTCGAGTTATGGAAATAAATATAGAATCATATATGAATAGGGATGTAGCTGAAGGTCAGGGCTACCATATATGGTACGGTCATACCCATACGTGGAATGCATCGTTCTCAAGGAACAAAACAGCTCTTATAAGAAATGAGACGGGTGATTTACGTGTAAGCACTCAATGGTCGATGTTACAATGTTTCGTATCTATTTGACATGTGTTTAAGGATTTTGAATAGCTAATGAAGTGGTATATGTGAATTATCAGTGGCTTAGATGATTTCGTTTTCAAAGTGATTTTTTAAAAATTGGAATAATCCTTTCCGTTATTATCAAATAATAACTACGGTTGTACCAATTACCACACATTTGGGCAAGAGAGTATTTATTAATGTTGATACCTGATATTATCTAAAAAATATTCAAAACGGAGCTAATTTACAAACTCCCACGTAAAATGTCAATAACTTGAACAAAATGGTATGAACTGGCACCGGCATTTGTGATGGTTACATGGGAATAGTTCCATAGACCAATGTATCAATTGGTTTTGTAATTCCACTCCTTGTTGTTACCTTAACTGTTAACAATTAGGGGGGGGGGGGGGGGGGTGTATACGTGTACTTCATGCTGTCCCGAAATGATTAGTACCCATCATTACCCAAAGTTCATTAATTATTTTCATCGTCGTGAAAATCAATGATGTTTAGGTCCTTTGTTTTTCATCATCTCTTATATCATTCTAGGCCTATCCATTCATTCCAATCATATTACACTGCCGCGCAAAAGTATTCCCCCCCCCCCCCCGGAAGCTTGCAAGTTATCACTGTGTTGTCGACAAAGTATTAAACCATCAGACCCAATTACCATTTAATTGTGTTCATTGTACATTTTATACCAATAAATTCATGTTTCCTATTCAGATTCATGATTTAAAAGCATTACAATTCATGATTCTATCGGGCAAGTCAAAATTCCAATGTAAAATCGCTGGAGTAAATCACCTCATGAATATCAATTAGCTCATTATCGGCAGTGTAACGCTATAAGAATTTTCAACTGATATCAACTGGTGATAGAAAACTTCATGTGCAGACATTAATAAATGTTAATTGGCATGCGCAGTTTATTGGAATACCTTTAGAATTATACTATCTGCGATGGAAAAGGAATTACGTAGGGGTGTGTTCACTTGTGTACAGCTGCCGTCGTAACTTGAAACACTGTAACCGGCGTTACCAAACCAAACCAAACCGTGGAATTCTATTTACGAACGAAAATGTCGTGGTAAAAGGAGAAAACTTATATTTAAAAATCTGATTTTGAAGTAATTAGAAAACGTATTGCTTTGTAAACAACACAGGACCGGAGAGAGAAGACATTCGTAAACTCAATGAGAAGAGGAAAGCTCTCAAACCCCTCAGACAGATATCACCCCGTAACCAGAAAACAGAATACACTGAACTAAGTAAGACAATCCGTAAGATGCGTCGAAATCAAAAGAGAAAGTACAGAACTAAAATGGTGAGGAAGGTACTAGAAAGTAACAAAGGACCAAAAATCATCAATAGGAAATTGGAGGAAGGGAGGAAGCTGCTAGCGGCAATTAAAACAAAGGATGGATCAGAAGTTACAGACAAAGTAAAAATAACAGACACCATTGAAGAATTCTATAGAGAACTATACAAGACAGACAAACCACACTGGAGACAGAATGAACACTGGAGTAGAAAAGCAGAGAATGTTCCACCTATTCTCAAGGAAGAAGTGGAGAGTGCAGTAAACCAGATGAAGAAAGGATCAATTAACATCAGACATTCTCAAGTTAGGAGGCGAAGAAACTGTAACAATCCTAACCAAACTGTTCAACAAGATCATGCAACTTGAGAAAGTGCCTACCCAGTGGAACGAATCAAAGGTTATTATATTGTTCAAGAAAGGGGATATGAAGGACATAAAAACTATAGACCTATCAGCCTGCTGCCTCACATGCACAAAGTCTTTACAAGAATTATTCTTGCCAGAGTTGAGAAACAGCTTGATAAAAACCAGCCTAGAGAACAAGCAGGTTTTAGAGCAGGATTCAGGACATCAGACCATCTTCAAACATTGAGCGAGGTTAAAGAGAAGTCAAAAGAATATCGCTTCAATATATGTCCCGGGTTTGTGGACTATGAAAAGGGATATGAGGTTTGTCGGGTCAAAACTGTCCAATCCTGTCATTAAAGAGATTAGTAAAATATCATTGCTGTGCAGTTACACGATCTGGAATGCTCGAAACGAGCCCCAATGGGACACAGCCCCATGTCTAAAAGTATGACCCAAGAACCTTCACGCAGTGCGCAATGGCTTCGGGTCTCCGCCATATACCTGATTCAAATCTTAAATTATTTATAATGATGATGTTTGTATTGTCTTGTCCTGTCCTGTCTTTCCCTGCCTGTATGTTGGTCGGTCATTGCTGGTCATTGACGGGCCAACATCGTGTCCTGGGTTTTATGTACGTTCTTTTTATCAATTTTACTGTATTTTTTAATGATTGAATAAAGAATGATGAAAAAAAAAAGAAGAAAAAAAGAAAAAAAAGAAAAAAAAGGCATTTGACAGTCTAGACCACGAGTCTCTATTAAATGCGCTGGAAAAGCAGGTCAGTGATAAATAGTACATCCGCCTAATCAAGGCAATCTATAAGGATCCAAGTGCTAGAATCCACCTAGAGAGCACCACAACTGAAGCCTTCAAAATTCTGAAAGGTGTGAGACAAGGTGATCCAATCTCCCCAAAGCTATTCACTGCAACCATGGAGGATGTTTTCAGAAACCTGGATTGGCAAGGTATGGGAGTTGTAGTCGATGGTGAACACCTTACCCATCTCAGATTTGCAGATGACATCCTACTTCTCAGCCATGAGCCCAAGAAATTGCAGAAGATGATCCGGGAACTGAGTGAAGAGAGCAACAAGGCTGGACTTAACATGAACATCAAGTCAAATGCCTTTTTTTTCTTTTCTTTTTTCTTCTTCTTTTTTCTTTTTTCTTTTCATCATTCTTTATTCAATCATTAAAAAATACAGTAAAATTGATAAAAAGAACGTACATAAAACCCAGGACACGATGTTGGCCCGTCAATGACCAGCAATGACCGACCAACATACAGGCAGGGAAAGACAGGACAGGACAAGACAATACAAACATCATCATTATAAATAATTTAAGATTTGAATCAGGTATATGGCGGAGACCCGAAGCCATTGCGCACTGCGTGATAAAGTCCCTGACCAGGTGCTTTGAGGTTGGCTAATTCAAAATAGATAATCAGTAACAAAAATCTGAGATATACATTAAATGAGCAAATTTCTTCTCCGCAGTTTGATACCTAGTTCAACAAAATCGAATGGATACTTTTAAAGTTATGGCAATTTCAATGACCGCGCATAGCAACAGCACAAAGTTGCACTAGGTATAGGAAATCATTGATTTGTGTGTGATAACGCACTGAAAAAACTCACAGCTAATATAATCAGCTAAAACTTTTATTCTCCACAGCTAGTCACACCCTTGGTCCCGCAAATTGCGGTTATCAAGACCCATTCATCTGGCTCGTTCAGATAGCACACATTTATGACAGTAATCACACACAAATCAATGATGTTCTATACCTAGTGCAAGTTTGCTGTTGTTATGCGCGATCATTGAAATCGCCATAACTTTAAAAAGTATCCATTCGATTTTTTTGAATGAGGTATCAAACTGCGGAGAAGAAATTTGCTCATTTAATGTATATCTCAGATTTTTGTTACTGATTATCTATTTTGAATTAGCCAACCTCAAAGCACCTGGTCAGGGACTTTATCACGCAGTGCGCAATGGCTTCGGGTCTCCGCCATATACCTGATTCAAATCTTAAATTATTTATAATGATGATGTTTGTATTGCCTTGTTCTGTCCTGTCTTTCCCTGCCTGTATGTTGGTCGGTCATTGCTGGTCATTGACGGGCCAACATCGTGTCCTGGGTTTTATGTACGTTCTTTTTATCAATTTTACTGTATTTTTTAATGATTGAATAAAGAATGATGAAAAGAAGAAAAAAGAAGAAAAAAAGAAAAGAAAAAAAAAGGCATTTGACAGTCTAGACCACGAGTCTCTATTAAATGCGCTGGAAAAGCAGGTCAGTGATAAAAAGTATATCCGCCTAATCAAGGCAATAGCGCATAGCAACAGCACAAAGTTGCACTAGGTATAGGAAATCATTGGTTTGTGTGTGATAACGCACTGAAAAAACTCACAGCTAATATAATCAGCTAAAACTTTTATTCTTCACAGCTAGTCACACCCTTGGTCCCGCAAATTGCGGTTATCAAGACCCATTCATCTGGCTCGTTCAGAAAGCACACATTTATGACAGTAATCACACACAAATCAATGATGTCCTATACCTAGTGCAAGTTTGCTGTTGTTATGCGCGATCATTGAAATCGCCATAACTTTAAAAAGTATCCATTCGATTTTGTTGAATGAGGTATCAAACTGCGGAGAAGAAATTTGCTCATTTAATGTATATCTCAGATTTTTGTTACTGATTATCTATTTTGAATTAGCCAACCTAATATATATTTTTAATAAGCCAACCTCAAAGCACCTGGTCAGGGACTTTATGTGCTAGGTGTATTTACATGACCGTGTGTCTTCATCACCATGTATTGCTATAATAGTGCATCACATGTCGTCCTTGCGGTTCTCACCGTTAAATATTTCGTCTATTTCTTCAACAAATCCTCTTTTTGTTGGCACTCCACACACGCGGACACGATATTTTCTGCCATCTTGTGCGATTTGCAGAGTTCACGCCACCAAATGGTTTTCCTATGCGTTCACATATAAAATGGTGGTTACAAAAAGTCCATTTCCTCGCTTATAAAGCGACTGGATTTTTTAATTTGACATTTTCTTTAAATTTCATGATATCTTTGATCAATTAATCAAAACAATTATATATGGTATCCCCGGAAGTTCCGAGGAATTAGCCCCTAGAGTTGGACAACTGGTGTAGCGCCCACATTTATCAGAAAAAGTTGAGATATGTTGCCAGAACATTTACAATCAAAATGCATCCAAAAAACCTTCAAAATACATTGAAAATATTTCTTGTTGCACTGTGGTATCAGATAATAGTCCTTAAATCAGGATTAAACTACAATTTTAATGATTTAGGATCAATAAGTACCATTTCTGATTAATTCTATAATAATTGGGCCCAGGATGCCCAGCTGATAAAAAAAGTTTGATTGACTTCTGCAAGGACTGAAATTAATTACTGGTGTGGAATCTGCTGGGTTCCTGATTGGCTAAGAAATAGTTCACTCCAAAAGAGCGATAACGGGTAATTATTAGCCACTCGGCACGCGAGCCATAGTGTTCACTCTATTAGAAAAGCAGTGTTTTCGAGCCACTCTGTATAACGAGCGGACATCACTCTGATGTGAGAGTGAATAGCTGGAACGTTTTTTCGCTCTTTCAGAGCTAAAACCCACTCGATTAGACTTAAATCATATTCACTCGAAATTTAGAGTGATTTTTCACCCTTTCACATTGAGAGTATCGTCCGATAATGGAACACTGACTTTGAACACTGGTGTTCCAGTCTCAATTGAGACCAGTACAGTCCAGAATCTGGGACCTAAAGTACCCTTCTTCCGAAATCATAATACTGATAACTCATACGTATGATACGTGTTTCGTTTTATGTTGTTTAATAGTGTAGCTGTGACAAATGTATCAAGACGTGGAAATTGGAAGAAAACTTCTCCAATGATTACCGGAACCGAGCACTTGTGATTGCTGCACTGATGCCACCGTGGGGACAAAGGTGCTATGTGAGTCACGTTCAACATCCCTGACAGCCAAAAAGGAGTCATCTGACTCCTTAATGTAGAGTACACACCACCAAATCATATTTTGCATTCTGACATTACACGGCAGTGTTTGAAATTAAGATTGATCCCACCATAAGTCTAAATTTAACATCCTAGAAAAGGTAATAAATGCTGTAAATGTACCTAAATGTTTCATAATTTTGCATTTGTAGGTTATTTCCTCCACACCAGGCCAAAAATCTCTAGCTTTTTCTTGAATGGTATCATTTTACACGATTTTACCAAATTAGAGCTAGAATCGCTGATCTTAGGATAAAGGCAGTTTGCCGTACCTGAGATGGATATCATTGGCCCGTAGCGGGGGGAAAATGCTGGTCACCCCCCACAAAAATGATTGTTTTGAAGCAGAAGACATCTAGAAGACAAAAGTGATAATGTGCAACAAGCTGAAAGATTATGCTATAACAGTTCAAGGAAAAACCATAGAAAGAGTGGACAGTTATATATACCTGGGTAAGAAGATTTCTCTGGAAAATGAAACAGCAGGGGAAGTGAACAGAAGGATACAGCTAGCATGGGTGAAGTTTGGTAAGCTCAGCTTTATCTTTCGTGATGAAGAGCTACCATTGTCACTAAAGCGACCAATTTTCAACCAGTGTATCATCTCAGTGCTATCGTATGGCTCAGAAACATGGACAACAACTAAGAGATTGGAGAAGAAGTCACTGAGAGGGCAATGGAAAGGATATTGATTGGCGTTACAAGAAGGGACATGGTGACCAACACAGATTTAAGGAAGAAAACAGAAGTGAGGGACATCATACTGCAAAAAAAAAAATGGAGATGGGCTGGCCATCTAGCCAGGAGGAAAGACAACAGATGGACTCATAAATTAATAGACTGGATCCCCAGAGCATTCACTAGAGGAAGAGGCAGGCCAAACAGACGGTGGATAGACGACATCATAGAGTATGGCAACGTTACTTGGAAAAGGACAGCTCAGGACAGAGTGAAATGAACAATTGATGAAGAGGCCTTCCTTCTGCAGTGGAGTGAAATAGGCTAGATAGATAGATAGATAGATAGATAGATAGATAGATTGCTTTGTAACTTATAATATATTTTAGTTTCATGGTTATAATTTTAATTTGACAAAAGAATGCATTGTTAGGGGAAAATTACAGATAGAGATCGCATAGGCGTATAAGTGATACGCGGGATCCAATTAAAATGACTGAATAAAGTAATTACCATATCAAAACACACCCACTGCATTAGAAATATCTATAAACAAACAGTGATTAATTAAGTCATTTAAAGCACACGTAAATAGATGAGCAATTCATTTGATACTGGGTGTGCATTACCTTTTAGCCACCGTTTCCACCCTGTTTAATTGTATATACATTGTTATCATGTTCACGCCTGAAGTCATTACTACAATGTGTTTGTCCATTTTAAAAGTATTTATATTTACCAAACGCATTTATGTCAGACTATATAACACGGGTATCGTCTAAAAACAATACCTTTATTCTCATACATACACAGTCATACTTTAGACATTTGTCTAATAGTACCAAGAGGAAATAAAGCAGTTTACCAACACACGGTGTTTACAATAGACAATTTAACAACAAATATTAAGAAACACCGGCGAATATCCCAATGAAAAAATAACCAGGGGTATTCACCAGTGAACATTTGTTGTTTTATTGTCTATTATAAACAACGTGGGTTGATAAACTTCTATATATATTGTATAATACAATACGGTCGCATTAAAATTAAATCATCAGTGTAGTGGCAAATATTCATAGCGGGATTCATAGGGATTTCATTTAATAGCCTTTGGAATGACACATATCGTTTGTTAGTTTGGAAGTGCACAGCGATTGCATGAACCATCATAACTATTCAACTGTATATGCAACATTAGCAGCCTTCTTAGCAGCCGTCATCTTGAAAGTCAATTCTAATTTCTAAATTGCGTGACATGTCGGTAGCGTAAGCATCCACTCATGACTTTTGTTTGTGCAGACCTATCGACCGAGACCCGGACCGATACCGAGTTAGGAGTAACACCTGTTACCATGGTTACGTAGTAACGCGTCACCCGTATACAATTCATCCCATGCTAACCAAGAAACACTGGCAATTATGATTGATTTTATGTATGTCTTTTTCCCTGGACAATATTTAAAAAAAGTAAGACCACTGGAATCCTTATTCAAGGTATATTTACCTATATGAGAAATCCGCCAAAGTCAAGGGCATAGAAATCCTTAAATTGAAGTCAATTGAAGAGAGGAGTGCCATTATCAATAACGAACCTATTTTACCCCCGTCACATTACTCAGCGTCTATATGTTTATAGGAATACCTTTCTTCTTAGAAATTGTTCTTCAAAACCATTTCGACATATATTGGAAGGCCAATAATTGTCACTTTCATTATTACTAGTAGACAATACATTTTTTCATCATCAAAATCAATAAGATTAGATCCGCTGTTTTTCTATCATATTTGCCATACTGTACCCTTTCATTCAAATAAATATGGATTCACAGGTTCTGCACTTTCATGGATTAAATCATATTTCACCAACCGTTCACAATCTGTCATTATAAATGGTCGCGAGTCATCGGTTCATATTCCAAAAGAGGGTGTTCCTCGGGGGTCAGTACTTGGCCCTTTAGGCTTCACAATGTACTCATCTCCATTAGAAGATATCATCGATTCACATGGCATCTCCAAAATGACTTATGCTGATGACACTCAGATATATATTGTATTAAAAAAGGATGATGACAGAGTAGGTGCAATCTCGCGACTGGAAGCTTGTGTAACAGATATCAAAACCTGGTCCACAGCTAATGACCTTAAATTAAATGATGACAAGACTGAAGTTCTTCATATTTCATCCCGTTTTAGGAACGATTCTACGATTTCATCAGTAAAAATCAATGATTCTCATATTGAGCCAGCTTCCAATGCCCGCAACCTTGGCATTATCCTTCAAAACGATCTTATGATGGATGTTCATGTCAACAACATTTGTCGTGCGGCTTCTCATGCTCTTTATAAGATAGGTCAAATCCGGCGTTATCTCGATCAGCCAACAACTGAGAGGCTTATTCATGCTTTTGTGACTTGCCGACTTGATAACTGCAATAGTTTACTATATGCCCTCCCTGATACGCAAATCTCAAAACTTCAACGGATTCAAAACTCAGCTGCTCGACTTGTTACTCTGTCTAAGATTCGCTGTCACATTTCTCCCGTCCTTCGTGACTTACATTGGCTACCGATCAGATCCCGCATTATTTACAAGATCCTTCTAATAACATTTAAATGTACTCGTACTTTAGCTCCTATGTATCTACAAGATCTTATTCAACAATACGAGCCCACTCGCAATCTTCGTTCTGGCTCAAAATATCTTCTTGCGCATGTTTCTTCACCTTCTACTTCGTATGGTCGCCGTTCTTTTCAAGATGCTTCTGCTGAACTTTGGAACAATTTACCATATCATGTTAAATCCGCCAAAACTCTTGAACAGTTCAAATCATTGCTAAAAACTTACCTATTTAATGTTAATGTTTAATTTCTTTTTGTTTCGTCTTTTGTTACTCATGTTACTGTGTGTTTTTGTTTTTGTTTTGTTTTTGTTTGTGATAGCGCATAGGGACTTAATTGTGTTATGCGCTCAATAAGTATGGTTTTATTATTATTATTATTAGAATTAGAATTTTAGATCATGAATATCGGACTTATTTTAATGAAGTTACACTTCATTGTGTAAGACATGGTGATTTCACCTTTTTGGCAAAGTGCAAAAAAAAAAGTGTTTTTAAACAGCTTGTTTGAAAGAAACTAATACATCGTCTTAATCTCTTGTCTGCTAATATCTTTGGTTCCTTTCTATTTTAAACTGCTGTTGTATCATATTGTTGTTTGAATCATTAATACTTCTTCATTTTGTATTCAATTTGAAGAGTAAAAAGGGATCGTCACGCATGAGCGACCCCAAGCTTTGTTTCTATAATGAGCTAGTTTTGAGGCTAAACTTTAGGGGCATTTAAAACAGGTAAAGACGTAGTCATAGGTAATTAGCAGTAGCTTAGACTTCTTTTTCATATTGGGGATGAAATTTCCTACAAACTTACAGGTTTAACCTCACGAAATCTATTCTCCAATGTGAAAATGAAATCTAAGCCACTGGTGATTCGCCAAATATCATTTCATTTAGAAGTCCCTAAACACTTGTCAAATAAAACAATGCATTGGGTCACTCAAGTGTGACAAATTTCTTGTACCCGTTAGATTGAATTAAGGAGAAGAATTATTAATGATTTGAACACCCATAACTAATAACAGTTACAACAGAAAGACAAACAAGATTATATTGAGTAGACAACAGATTATGAGAATACACAAGTTTCTTTCAAACAAGCTGTAATAGCACACGAATTTGTTAGCACTTTAAATTTCACAAAATAGTGATTTTTACATTTTTGCCCAAATATCACTTTTTTGGCGCCAAAAATGTTTAGACAACCTAAAAATATTTCACCAAAATCATCTTAAGTCAATTATCTAGGATCGCATTTATTTTTCTTGGCTTACTTTTTTTTTAGTTTTGAAAATATTGACCAAAAAGTGTCAAAAATGTTTTGGTTTTGGTTAATATTTTCAAAACTAAAAATTGTAAGCCCATAAAATGCGATTCTCTGACTCATTTCATTAACAAAAATGTATACTTTTATGTATGTCATATTACTAGTTTAAAAGTTACAGTGCTTGATGAATTTGACGCCAAACAGGGTTGACACTCCCTTAACCCATCTGCTTACTATCCAATCAGAAACCCTGATCTGTACTCGTAAAACCAACCGGCAACACCGAATGTCATGACGTAACATCGTTATTTTTCATAGATCAACTTCGACTAGAAATTGAGATTTGTATAGTTTTTAAAAATGCGTTTTTAAAGTAGTGAAAGCTATCCCAGGTTTCGAACCGGAACTACGTATTTAGTGACCTACTGCCTGAGGATAAACTGCGAAACTAGAAGTCCCTTAGCTCTTTTGTTTAAATCTTTTGTGTTTATTATCTCTTCAGTTACATAATTATTATTTTTATACATACATTTTCACATAATTTTCAATATTTTCACATACATGTTTTCAATATTTTCATATTACATTATTTTCACATATACATGTTTTCAATATTTTCATATTACATTATTTTCATATATGCCAAATATGTCACGAACAAATAACAACTTACACAAACGTACATCCACATTTCCAAAACATCGAGCACACGTTAGCTCTATAGATGGTGTGACAGGTGACGTCACACCGGGAAAAACGTGGCTAGTTGCCACTGTTCTTTGCCCGGCGGTTTGCGCGCGCATCCTGTTTTGTTAAAGACCCGTGCTCTTAAAACTCGCGCCAAAGCATTATAAAGGGCAATACGGCATAGTGGATAGCGCTGTGTCGACAGTCCAGTCCATTCTACCGTTGCGTTTGTTGATAAACATTGCATGTAAACAACGGTCACCTCATCTATTACGCAACAGTGTGATAGGACAAAGATGGCACGTGGTATGTTTGGGTAGTTTAAATCGGCAAATGTTGGTATTTGTATCATTTGTACAATAGAATTCGTTTAATTCGGTGAAATATGAACGGTTCCATCAGACCAAGGCGATGTACAGAAGGCCACACTGCAAAACCATAAAGGGCTGAGCAGACTCCACAACGTTCCAACTCTTTGCGCTCTCATACATGCGTAGTAGCTCCACCACAACAAAATGACGCAGCCTTATTGGTCAACGGGGGTCAACGCTTGCACTCAGCGTTGGAGCGTTGTGGAGTCTGCTGAGCCCTTAAGTCTTACAATATTATTCTCATAAACATTTAATTTGCCTACTTACTTCTGTATAATATATGCAATGTTGGGGTTGGTTGTGCAAATAAAGAAATAAACAACTTCTAAATCAACGTATTTTAAATCATTTAATTTTTCGAATACATTTTTGTTTAATCCAGAGGTGAAAAGGTATTTGCAGAATATCGAAATATTTACATCATTAATATTAAAAGATTCGTGAAATAATTACTTATAATACTACTACTACTACTATTACTAATAATAATAATCAATTAATATAGCGCCGTCTATCTCGGCAGCCTATTCCGATGCGCTGTAGCCTATTATTATTATTATTGTTATTATTACACTGCCGTTAGGAAATCTTCACAATCATTTCGCTTCACTTATGGAGCAACTGTCTAAGTGCTCAACCATTATCAGCATTTTGATTGTAATATCACCCTTAACAGCTACCCAATCTCGCTTGGGTGAACGAGGCGGGGCTAGAACTCACAACCTTATGATCGTGAGTCCCGCTGGACCACACATGCTCTCTAATAATATCTAATAAATCGGGTAAATACTTTTGTATGTGCTATGAACCACATTAATCACTATTTACAGTCACGTTTTACAGAATAACAAATTACACGTATTTATAAATAATTCATTATTTCAACTCGCGAGAAATTCACAGCATATACATATAATTAAAGTATTTATACAAATGTATGTAAATGCAATTATGTTCATAGTAAGTTGATTCATAGGCTATAATGTATGTATCGTAATAAAACAAAGTTATTACAACTAGAGGCGAATAAATGTGAATAAAAGCCACAAATAAATAAAAAAAGTGTCTCGTCCTAACTTTAAAAAAAAGGTGGATGAGGTCATCTTTTCTTTTAGTAAACAATACAAAATCACCAATACCAGCGGCAGCTGCGTGGTATTGCATGATTGATTGCGCAACTTGAAGAGGACGAGACCTCTGTAAAATCGTTTTACGTCATGGTTCGGTGGAGGGGTGGTTAACGCAAAACCTGCTTTAAAATGCTCATTGGAACTATAGTAAATCTATACCAAGATGTCAGCTTTTTAGATACTTGAACACAAAAGTTATGAAAACAATTATATAATTCCTGAACAAAATATGCGCGAGGGGACGAGAAGCTGCTTAATTTGTTTACTAGGTCGCTAGGCATAGCTCATACGTCAATGATTTCAGTGTCGAGTACAGCAGGCATAGCCTATCGAACTAAAGAAACACAATCATTTACTGATACTAAACGAGAAATAAGTCCAAAGTGTGCCATTTTCAAAGTCCATATTTCATGTAAGATTTATCAGCATGCCTATGACATGTATGAGAAGTATTGATATCGCTACAAGTGCGATATCAATACGTTTAAGATCGTTATCAATTTCCACGCGACTATTAGGTTTAACTAACTTTTCCAACGTATTTTCTCAAGAGTTACTGAACCAATACTAGGCATGTCTGTACTTATGTTACTGTATTTCTTATGATGATTCCAGATATGGGGATGAAATTCAATAATGTTGAAACTTTTGGAACTCAAGTCTGTAGTAGACGACTGCCGCTTATAATGTCTTTTAAGCTGGTAAAGAATCGAAAGAATGCGTTGAAAAGAACAAAGAAGAGATTAACTGATGTGTGTGTGTGACTTAATCATGTTGCTTCTTGCTTTGTGCATTTTAAAAGCTTTACTTTCATACTGAGAGGATTGGACCAAGCCGATTCTGCTTCCTCATGTTTGCTGAAGCATATCTCCGGTTCTAAATAACCAATTGGAACGCAATAAAATGCAAATGAAAGCTTATTTACTCAGCTTTCATAATACATCAAGATTAGACCCGTGTGTTCCTGTCCTTTTAAGATATATTATGTGCCCGGAGTGTTAACATTTTTTTGGGACACCCTGTATACCCGCTCCTATGGATGAGTTGGCGTGGGGATCTAGGGTGCAGGCATGGTGCAGGGAACCAGCATATCACTGTATAACGCACTGATGTCACCTACCACCCTCACACGATGTACGTTCTCTGACGTCACTGAGTAAAATGAACGATGTATAGATGGTGTGACCGGTGACGTATTGCCCGGCGGTTTGCGTTCGCACCTATAGGGTATGTGCTTTAATTCACACTTGATTGATCATTACTTACAATGCTTACGGTGTAATAGTGCAGTAGTCATGGGCTGCATCCCTAAGCACAGTGAGAGACCAGGCACTAAATCTGGTTGCCCGGCGGTTTGCGTACGCACCATATAAGGGCATGTGCTTTTAAAATTGGCGCTCAGTGATGTGTGTTTTGCTTTCGAATAGTATGTATGCAGTAGTCATGGACTAGTACCTCTAGCATGTCTTTAGACCAGGCGCTAATCAATTTGTAAACACTACTGATGTAAACAACGGTCACCTCATCTATAAACATGATAAATGGCTTCCTACACTAAGAGATGATCACATGACCTTCTATTAGTGTAATTTTTGATAAGGCGACAAAAAGAAAACCCTGTTAAGACATTAGCAGACTCCACAAAATTCCAACCCTGAGCGCAAGCGTTGACCACCGTTGACCAATCAGGCTGTGTCATTTTGTTGTGGTGGAGCTACTACGCATGTGTGAGAGCGCAAAGAGTTCGAGCGTTGGTGAGTCTGCTGAGCCATTTATACGAGCAAACGGACCTTTCAGGTAGGCTCGGTCGGTCAGTGGGGCGTTGGTGGTGGGTTTTTTTTTTGGGGGGGGGAAGGGGGAAAAAATAATTATCATGAACATGTTGGTGAATTTCATCAATTTTTAAATGTAAAATATAAATTCAAAAATAACATTTTCCAATTTTTCTATATAAACATTTTCGAAAAGTGTTCACAACGATTTTTTGTACGTTTGTTATTTGATTCTAAAAAAAGAACAGTTTGTCGCACCCGTAGAACAGAACAGGGTTTCCTTCGCCGCCTTAATACTAGTCCATGCTTTTATGTTAAGCCTTTATTTTTTACCATGAAATTATTTCCTATGAATTGACATAACAGGTTTCATAAACAAATACCTAACCAATGTCGCGTCAACTTCAACTAATACATGAATATACAACTAATCCATTGTGGTGAATACCTCATGCGTGTGGGCGTATGCGCCGCATAAGCACGCAGGAAAAAAGCGCAGTAAGATTCACTGCAGAAGTGCTTGCTATCGGAACAAAAAAACTAAATAGTTAGCACTCACTGCGCGAGGGTAGTCTCGCTAATTAATGTACGCCGTGTTATATTTTCTCTTGTAAATGTCGTCGATTTCTTTGAGAACCAATGAGAATAATCTTATTTTGACACCAGTTTGTTTTTACATCAGTTTATCATCATTTATTTTTTGAGTAAGCACCGTCCCCATACAGTTGCGGAGCATATTGTTGAAGATCGATGATAGCTTGGCGTACGAGGTTCATAGGCTGGTTGACGTCTATGTGTATGCTGATCTGTATTATTAGAAGAAATTAATTCAATTAGGCCTAAGCAATCTTTAAAATAATATCAAACAAAAAGGCATAGGGTTTTGAGATTTTATGGATCGGTCGTGTTTGGGTAAACAAACCTTTCTTTGTTTAGGCCTTAAGCTAATCATGATATTTTAATGATAATATGGTGAATCGCAAAAATAACTCACTCCTTCAAAGACACATGCAGATCTCAAAGAAGATGTTAAAGACATCACCATAATGCATTGCGCTTTTGTAAAAAATTCCAGTAATCTGGTCTCCAATTCATCTCGGTTCCCATAGACCATATGCACAAAATCATAGCATCATAGTGCATTCATCTTTGAAGCTCTTCTAGTTTACATCAATTATTAAATTAGTTCTCAGTGTTCCTTTTTCTTAATTCTAAAACTAAGAGCTCCACAAATTCATCATGTAAAAACAGCCTTAGTCGGCTGGTGCTCCCGCAATGCATTGTAACATCTTCTTTGGGCAGATCCATTACACGTCTCGCACGAGTTTAAGGGCACTGAGAGATCGCATAGAACAATTAAATTTGAAAAAAAAAAATGTTTCAATTGATAAAGTACGTAGGAACCCTGAATGATAATAATTTATGTGAAATTGGATTAGAATAATGGCGCTAGATAGTGATCGGTTGAAGCAATGTATGTGGTCAGTGATGCTAATTTCTACATAGAAAGTACCAAATCGTAAATGTTACACGATAGACAGCGAATGATTAACCCTCGTCTTACGCTAGTGTGCGGGGGGGGGGGGGGGGGGGGGGGGGGGGGGGGGGGTGACTGTTTGCAATGAGGGTCACAGTTCAAATTCAACGATCTCTGTACAAGACCGAGCGTGTAAGCTCTCAGCTTACTGAATAACAGCGAAACACGCATGTCGTTAAATCTATTTTCGTACATATCGTTGCTGCTGTACACCTTTATCCATGACCATGAGCAGTGGCGTAGCCAAGGGGGGGCAAGGGGGGGGCAGCTGCCCCCCCTGTGGGGTTCTCTGCCCCCCCTGTTGCCCCCCCTGTGGGAAATGTCAGTTGAAATAATTTGGGACTAACCTATTCACAACACAAGGAAATTCAATCCTCAATTTGGTTGTTGCCCCCCCACCAAAACTCCCGGCCCCCCCTTTGCCCCCCCACTGAGAAAAACCTGGCTACGCCACTGACCATGAGGTAAACAATGGCTCCATCTAAGAAAATAAGAGCATAGAAGCCTAGTTAGAAGAACCAATTCAAATGGTTAGAGTTTAAGGGGGAGAAGATGTGGTGCACATCTTGCACCGGGGCAGCGTCGAGGAGATTCAGATCAAACGGGAAAAATGCGTTCCTTAAACAAAATGGCTGCAATAACTTTCAGCTCTCTGCGCTGAACCGACACGAAGAACGCACATTAGGAGACAATTCGCGACTGCTGCAGTTAGCCTTTGCGACCTTTAATTTCTCTAAATCGGTTTTTGACCATTTTCAAAGGCTCAAACTTCAGGACCCCTTATAATCTGAAGGACCCCTTAAATTTTGTTTTTGCAGTCTTTAAAGGGTCCTGAAAAATGTAATGGGAATCCTCACATTTTTGAGCCAGTGCTACCCCTGATCATGATGATCACTGACAGCCAAAAAGGAGTCCAAGTAACTCCTTAGTCGGAGTCAAAGTGACTCCATGACTCTATGTCAAAAACAACTCCACCTTTGGAGTCAAATGACTCCCTAAAGGAGTCAAGCAGCAGTGACTCCTTTAGGGAGTCACTGATTCATGACTCTATGTTAGGAGTCACTGTGACTCCTCAGATGACTCCAATGGAGTCACACCTAGGCTGGACTCCCTTTCGAGGGTAATAATGACTCCAACTAGCTAAATATAGTCACCATGACTCCAGGTAGGAATAAGACGACTCCAGGTAGGAATAAGACACTGACAACTGGGGGAGGGGGCGGGCTTTAGTGTCATTGGCTTTTTGATGTTTATGGTCTTGCTCAATGTATTTGCATTTACTTTGCGAGCAATCACTTCCCTTTTCCTTAATACCAGTGAGAAATATGCATACATATCAATATACATTCAACGGTGTTAAATGGTGTTAAATTAATGCATCGACTTAATTCAAATAAATGAATAGGTTTAAATAAATAAAAGGTGAAAATTAGTTCATTAGCATAATTAAAATGGTACACACGAGCACCGGTGCTAATTTTTGTACCATCGCAATTATGCTAATGAGCGATTTGCGCATTTTACTCGGCTAATATAAGACCACGTAAAATATGCAAATTAGCTCCAGAGAGTCAGGATGACTCCTTTGGAGAGTCAATTCATGTTTTAAGTGACTCCTAAGGTAGAGTCAAGGGGCCTTTACTCTACTTAAGGAGACCTAAGGGGTCAGAGTGACTCTTTAGGGGAGTCAATGCATGTTTTAGGTGACTCCTAAGGTAGAGTCAATGGGTCTTTACTCTACTTAAGGAGTCAGATGACTCCTTTTTGGCTGTCAGGGATGTTGAAGGTGACTTACATAGCACTTTTGTCCCCACGGTGGCATCAGTGCAGCAATCACAAGTGCTCGGTTCCGGTAATCATTGGAGAAGTTTTCTTCCAATTTCCACGTCCTGATACATCTGGCACAGCTACACTATTAAACAACATAAAACGAAACACGTATCATACATATGAGTTATCATTATGATTTTGGAAGAAGGGTACTTTAGGTCCCAGATTCTGGACTGTACTGGTATCAATTGAGACTGGAATACCAGTGTTCAAAGTCAGTGTTCCATTATCGGACGATACTCTAAATGTGAAAGCGTAAACAATCACTCTAAATTTCGAGTGAATATGATTTAAGTCTAATCGAGTTTGGTTTTAGCTCTGAAAGAGCGAAAAAACGTTCCAGCTATTCACTCTCACATCAGAGTTATGTCCGCTCGTTATACAGAGTGGCTCGAAAACACGGCTTTTCTAATAGAGTGAACAACACTATGGCTCGCGTGCCGAGTGGCTAATAATAACCCGTTATCGCTCTTTTGGAGTGAACTATTTCTTAGCCAATCAGGAACCCAGCAGATTCCACACCAGTAATTAATTTCAGTCCTTGCAGAAGTCAATCAAACTTTTTTTTATCAGCTGGGCATCCTGGGCCCAATAATATTATAGAATTAATCAGAAATGGTACTTATTGATCCTAAATCAATAACATTGTAGTTTAATCCAGATTTAAGGACTATTATCTGATACCACAGTGCAAAAAGAAATATTTTCAATGCATTTTGAAGGTTTTTTGGATGCATTTTATTGTAAATGTTCTGGCAACATTTTCAACTTTTTCTGATAAATGAGGGCGCTACACCAGTTGTCCAACCCTAGGGGCTAATTCCTCGGAACTTCCGGGGATACCATATGTAATTGTTTTGATTAATTGATCAAAGATATCATGAAATTTAAAGAAAATGTCAAATTAAAAAATCTAGTCGCTTTATAAGCGAGGAAATGGGCTTTTTGTAACCACCATTTTACATGTAAACGCATAGGGAAACCATTTGGTGGCGTGAACTCTGCAAATCGCACAAGATGGCGGAAAATATCGTGTCCGCGTGTGTGGAGTGCCAACACAAAGAGGATTTGTTGAAGAAATAGACGAAATATTTAACGGTGAGAACCGCAAGGACGACATGGATGCACTATTATAGCAATACATGGTGATGAAGACACACGGTCATGTAAATACACCTAGCACATAAGTCCCTGACCAGGTGCTTTGAGGTTGGCTTATTAAAAATATATATTCGGTACCAAAAATCTGAGATATACATTAAATTAGCAAATTTCTTCTCCGCAGTTTGATACCTCATTCAACAAAATCGAATGGATACTTTTTAAAGTTATGGCGATTTCAATTATCGCTGATTATATTAGCTGTGAGTTTTTTTCAGAGCGTTATCACACACAAATCAATGATTTCCTATACCTAGTGCAACTTTGCTGTTGCTATGAGCGGTTATTGAAATTGCCATAACTTTAAAAGTATCCATTCGATTTTGTTGAACGAGGTATCAAACTGCGGAGAAGAAATTTACTCATTTATTGTATATCTCAGATTTTTGGTACCGATTATCTATTTTGAATTAGCCAACCTCAAAGCACCTGGTCAGGGACTTTATGTGCTAGGTGTAGGTCGAACACACAGAGCTGTCATGTCGTCTGCCAATACAAGCTTAGCTCTTTTTTCACACAAAGGCGTGCGCTGTCGTCTTTTTGGTATGTATGTTATAAATTATGACCTTCTGTAATGTCCAAAGTCATATAAGTCAAAATTATATGGAATGTTTTTTACGGTATTGCAACTCTCTTTAAAGTTTGCGGTATTAGGCGCTATGCATTGTGGGACCGTCATCTCCCAATATGGCAGCCCCCATAGCTATATCTAGCAGGTTTCGAAATTATCTCGTACCGAAGCTTCATAGATTCAGCATTTAACCATGATTTAAAGAAGATTAACCTAACAGGATCTATGAAGAATGTATAACGGATCCGGTGAAAGTAAGGATAGGATTAAACTGAATTGTTTCATGGTATATAATGAGTGAACTTTGTGGTTCGTTGGCCTCGCTGTCTCCGTATAACCATTGAAGTTGCCTAGGTGACCATAAAGAAGTTCGTCAAAGAAATCTTATGAAGTGTCGAGTTTGAGAGCCGTAGAAGCTGTGAGAGATCACTAATAATGAACAAAGCCAAAGTATATTCTCAACGAATCCTACACCTACGCATAAAATGTACTAAATGTCAACTATTTCTTCACCAAATCCACTTTGTTTTAGGCTATAGGCATAAACAGGATAACTGTAAAAGAGTGAAAAACAGCTCAAAAGGAGTGATTTTTTGGAGATGGAATGACCACTTGTTTCGAGTGAAGTTCACTCTCCCAAAAGAGCTAGCAAATTCACTCTCTTGGAAGTAAGAGTGAACTTAAGCGTCTATCAGAGTGAACTTAAGCGTCTATCTATATGATTTAAGCGTCTCTCATATATTTTTTAAAAATATTTTATGTATTGTACTTTTCTCTTTGTATTTAAGCGCTTTGAGAACTTGTTGTAAAACCAGGCGCTAGTATTTTGTATTATTATTATTATTACGATTGGTCACTCAGTTGGTTCTTTGTAAGAGTGAAATGTCACTTTTTTTAGTGATGTACCAGTCTCGTTCAATTATGATCCACGCCGAAAAATAAACGATCTGCAAACAACATAACCGGTCGTGTTTTACGAACTGATGTAGGAAGGGAAGAGAATTCGGCGCCTTGTTTGGAGGGAGTTTCGTTTTCCGCGAGTGTTTAAATACCTATGGTTTGGGTATTTGTCCGAATCGTGTGAACATGCTGGGGATAACTAATAATACTGATATACCAGTATCTTGGATCTAAAGTACCCCTTTGCCATAAATTCAAGCATAAACCAATTCATTATCAATGACTTAGGGTCCATATCCAAACTCTCAGTGCTTTTAAATCATTTTTCTAGCGATTTAAAAGCGCTTTTTCAACGAAATACCGTTGGAAAAGCGCTTTTAAATCGCTAGAAAAATGATTTAAAAGCACTGTGAGTTTGGATATGGACCCTTAGAAGTGAATACCAATGCTGAAGTCTCTGACAGAGATATTACTACTTGTCGTCGTATATATACATAATGGCCCAAATTCACAAAGGTGGCTTAACTTTAAACCTAGCTTAAGTCAGAGGTTTAAGCCACGGTCCTAGCTTAAGTCTGGACTTAAGCTAGGACCGTGGCTTAGTCATATTCACAAAGGTGGCTTAAAGTTAAGCCAGGCTTAAACAGTGTTAAACCAGGCTTAACTTTAAGCTACAGAAAGGGGTAGTTTAAAGTGTGGCTTAACTGTCCTAGACAAAAGTTGTGTGGCTAGTTTGGTGTGTGAAATTCTTGGAAATGTGTCAGACAACGGGAATGGCTAGGTCTAAAAGGCCCTATGGATTAGTAGTCAGAGAGCAGTCAGGGAGTATAAATAGCTATCAATGAGCAAAATTTGTTTACAAATAAGTGCAGAAATTGCAGTTGAAACCTGTGCCAGTATGCGTACGCCGTGCACAAATCAACAGACCAACAATCAACATAAAAGCCTCTTCTCTCACTCAGGTAGGCCCCCGGGTAGGCCTACGATTAGAATCATTCTGGACATCACAATTTAATTAGAAGATACACAAAGTGTTGTTGTGAGAAGCGTCCATGCACCGCAGGCTACCAGCCTAAACAGTTAATTTTTGATAAAAAAAACGTCAGAAAATTAAGTAAGCTTATTTTTATAAAGCTCATTTATTTACCTTGCTAAGACAGCCTAGATTTATGCTAGACAAGCATGCTAGCTCTACTCTGAAATCTGAATGGATCTTCTCCATTCCCTTGTATTTGTTGTTTTAAAGTAATAAATTTGATAGCATGGTCTATGCTTTGAGTTTGATAAAACGACTTAGCAGCAGCCAGTATAAAATCAAAGCCGTTTTGCTGAAATTTGCAGTGAGTGTTTTGTTTGTATGAGTTCCCACATCAGTTCAGGTGCACCATTCACAACAGATCAATTAAAAACTATCACAAACAGCCTGAAACAGGATGAGTTTTCAAAAGGCATTTATATTAATTTTAAAAAGGCCCATAATTAGACAAATACTGGTAAGGGTTATAGGTTAGTTATTTTAATGTAGGCCAAGGCCTAAAATGACCACTGATGTAATATTTTGGGTCAGGGGTCCCCAGGCCAAAGTCCCATAAATAAATCATAGCCTAGGTCTACCTTCCAAAAAAGTATTATAATTGAAGGGTTCACGGCAAGACACAGTCACGGTGAGTTGCTAAATTATGCATTTTTGTAGCGACGCTTCAGTTCTGAATATAATTTATCCAATCAAAAACATCATATTAACACCACAATAAAGCAGACTTGACCTTTTTACGGCAGGGCACTGGGCCTAGTAAAAAAAAGCTTTTGTGATTTCATCGTGAACAACATTTGAATCGTCATAATGTGTTGCTCGGTTTGACCGCTTAGTGGCACTGATCTCACACGTAGCTCAAAATGTGATGCGTTATCATAATACGGGTTATTTTATGCTATTTAGCCTAGTAGTAAGGCCTAGTTCGGCAGGGAAAAGCTTTATTCCTTGCGATTTGAACGCAAACGACTGCGGTTTGACCGGTTAATGCCGTTGATCTTATACATAGCTAAAATGTGATATTTCATCCCAAAAAAGGAAATTGGAACACATGGTATGCTGTCTTTTAGCCTAGTTAGGCCTAGGCCAGCATGGAAAACAGATTATTTCCTTGCGAACGGCATTTGTGGCATGAATTTGATTGCGGTTTGACCGGTTAATGCCGTTGATCTTATACATAGCTAAAATGTGATATTTCATCCAAAAAAGGAAATTGGAACACATGGTATGCTGTCTTTTAGCCTAGTTAGGCCTAGGCCAGCATGGAAAACAGTTTATTTCCTTGCGGACGGCATTTGTGGCATGAATTTGATTGCGGTTTGACCGGTTAATGACGTTGAACTTATACGTTGCTAAAATTTAATATTTTATCCAAAAAAGGAAATCTGGGCACATGTTATGCTTTTTTAGCCTAGTTAGGCCTAGTCCCGCATGGAAAACAGCATATTTCCTTGCGACCAATATTTGTGGCATGAATTTGATTGCAGTTTGACCGGTTAATGACGTTGAACTTATACGTTGCTAAAATGTAATACGTCACTTTATCCAAAAAAGGAAATCTGGGCACATGTTATGCTTTTTTTAGCCTAGTTATAGTTAAGCCTAGTCCCGCATGGAAAACAGCATATTTCCTTGCGAACAATATCTGTGGCATTAATTTGATTGAGGTTTGATCGGTTAATGACGCCAAAAGGGTTTAGATCGCGAGCGATCTGAAAAAGGGTGGCTGCTGAAAATTAGTAACTCCCACACTACAGCACGGTCGATACCTCAAAAATACACTACAGCAACAAGTACCGTATACACTATACGATTTTTTTTATTTGTAAATAAATCTTCACTTGATTCTGTTCCGTGCTCACAGTGTCAAGCGGGGCCGAAGGCACCGTACGCGGATAGCCCGCCGCTAGGCGCTAGTAAGAAAAGGAGCCGCAGGCCGCCTGCGGCCGAGGCGACTAAACCCGGCTTGTTACGAACCGATTTAAGTTAGGTCCAATTTAGATGAGCCCGCCGCAGGCGCGATACGGTCTAGTAAGAAAAGAAGCCGCAGGCCGAAACCCGGCTTGTTACGAACCGATTTAAGTTAGGTCCAATTTAGATGAGCCCGCCGCAGGCGCGATACGGTCTACCAACCGACCCGTGTTAATTTAAATTGTGAGAATTTGCGAACTCAACCCCTATTTTGCGCGAACTCTACCCCTATCGTAGAGGGCGCTGTTGTACCTAGGATGCGTGTTTTTTCAGCAAGCTAGATGGTTCGCCGCCAAAAATATGCGATCTCTACCACTATCGCGTTAATGACGTTGTTCTTATGCGTTGCTATTTGATCCTAAAAAGCCAATCTGGGCATGCACGTCCATGTTATGCTATTTAGCCTAGCCCTAGTCTAGCGGGCCTAGTTAGGCCTAGGCCTAGTCCGGTAGGGAAAACAGTGTATCCTTGCGAATTCAATGTGACAACTAGTGGTTTGATCGGTTAATGACGTTGATCTTATGCGTCAAATTGCTCACATTTATCTGAAACATTGATTTTATGAAAGCTTGTAAAATTTGCTTTAAAATGAGGGGTCAACCATTCCTTTACGACCAGTATAAGCTGAGTTACGTCGAAATATGTGTCGCAAAATTGGACGTTATTTTATACAGGATTTCAATAGAAAAGTGGTTAAATTTAAATCCCTGATTGTCACCTTGACATTTAACTCTGGAAACACTAACCATTGTGTTTTTATTTCTTTGATTTACCCATTTTTTCATTTATTCTACTAGATACAGGTCATATGACAAGTTCCGCAACCTGGATTTCTGTAGAAGTGTCGGCAAAGACGAGTCGACGAAAAAAAAGCGGCAACCATGTCTTACAATTGACCAAGCCCATTATTTGGAGCCCAAAATTACACCAGAATTCACCCAATTTCTACAAATTCCATTATTTTATCACCAAGACTGGCATTTATGCTCAAGGAAGAGAAGGATATGTACACATTTATGTACAAACTATCACTTATAGACAATTTTGACCACAAAATAGTAAAATTTTGAAGTATTTGGGCAAATTTAGAGAATTTTGGTGATTTGCAGCCCAATTTTAACATATTTGTAGCCCAAATCGAAGCATTAACTACGAATCGACACCGAATTTGCGCCAAATTTGACTAAAATGCACCCAAATTTGGTGTAACATTATTTTATGTTTTTATTCAGCAAATAAATGCTAATTTTCATAATAGCTTCACACAATTATCATGCTTAAAATACATCCTTAATACTTTTAAAACATGTTGCCAACTTCTAAAAGCATGGCACTAGCTTCGACATTCAAAATGTGGTGTGTCATATTTGACGTAACTCGGCTTATACTGGTCGTAAAGGGACGGTTGACCCCTCATTTAAAAGCAAATTTTACAAGCTTTCATAAAACCAATATTTCAGTATTCAAATTTTAGATGAGGTATATCAAGAGAACCTATCATTAATTAGATAAGTAATTTAGTTAAGTTCCATAACTCATCTATAACATTTTCTATTTCATTTCGAGAAATGAACTATAAAGACTGAATGAAGCAAGCTACAAATGTGTCTTTCAATTTTAAACAATGCACATGATGACAATGAATGATGTTAAAGACTATTTTGTGATATTATAAAGTATAATCGTACAAAAGAAAATGATTATATTTTATTATCGTTGAGTAACGTACGTCCGGTAGTACGCCTTTAATCTAATTTATTCGAGACCACCTGTTTTAACGGATGCAAAAAGTGTGCAAAAAAGTTTTATCATGATACTCAAACGCTAAATTGTATGCATCACTTTTATTAAAGTTAAGATTCGGTATTAATTAAAGTTTATGAAGCAAACTAAAGAAGAAAAAAAATACAAATCGAGCGGAAGGATAAACATGTTATTATTTATTTTACTTGGCCAGGCCTAAATAAATACAAAAAGTAAATCAATAAACAAAATTAAAATAGAAAATTAGAAGAAAATGAATAGTAATATTAATTAATATAATACTAGTGGGCCTAACTATTCTAGCACAACATTTTTGAAGTAGTACTTTCATGTTACAAATAATCAATTTAATAATTGTATGTTTATTTATCAATTCAAGGCCAACTGATCATGTTATTTATATCAAGGCTGTCAATCCCCAATCAAATAGTCTCCCCCTCGTCTGATTTAGACACCCTCAATTACCATTTGTAATGGTACGCAATTTTAATAAGGCTGTTGCAGAGATTGTTTACGCACGCGCAGTGATCACCAACCCTGTCATGTCCTGACCCCGCTGTGATGAGCGCCGCGATTGCTGTCAACACCGGCTAAACATGAGCCCAATATTACGAACACGTCGCGATGTACGACAACACAGAGGCAGAAAAAAAACATTTAGCTATTGTTAGCTGCAATCACAGGGAAAAGTGAAGGTAGCTTTAGGGAAAAAGTGTACTTTAGGTCCCAGATACTGGTATACCAGAATCGTTCAATACTGGAACATAAAAGTTGCCAGTATCGGTCGATACTGGTACGATTTTACTGTTCCAGTATCGGTCGATACTGGAACACCTAATTGTGTTCCAGTATTAACCGATTCTGGAACATTTTTATGTTCCAGTATCGGTCGATACTGGTACACGTGATACCAGTGAGATTTGTTCCAGTATCGAACGATACTGGTACATAATTTTGTTCCAGTATCGTTCGATACTGGGACATTTTATATGTGCCAGTATCGACCGATACTGGAACACTTACTTTGTACCAGTATCGGTCGATACTGGATGTTCTAGTATCGGACGATACTAGTACATTCCAGAATCTGGGACCTAAAGTACACTTTTTCCGTAAGCTAAAGTCATCAAAATTATGCTCCGCGTAGAGCCATTATTTACTATTTTCTAATCTCAATTTAGATCCCGTTTGTCCCCAAATAAAAGTGGGTAAACCCTCAAAACATTCGTAACGACCAGTTCGATATTTCAAAATAGGACTTTATTTACTTCAAACGTAAGTCGTATGATAATAAAAGCGAAAAGGAAAACCCGTATCCGGAGATAAAATCATGAAGAAAAACCCACGCGGCGATCGTAAATTTCAATCATGGCCGCCGTCTGTTTTGATTATGGATGACGTCACGAGGAGCTCAAGTCCGGCGAACTTTTTAGATCTATCGTTAGGGCGCCACCGCTATCAAAGGATATGATCGTCCCTATCTATGCACAATTTGGCTAATTAGCACCCCCCGGAACGGAACACCTTTAATCTATTCTAAAAATAGTATCAAATGCTTACATAGCCTTACCCCTAGCTTATGTTAGAAGCCTAAAGACTTATTCCCCTTTAAAGTGAGTTGTAACTCATTTCTTTTGTCTGGACTATGTTCTATCAACCAGATCCACATAAATGCATTCATTCCTGGTTAAAGCAATTATCTAATAATATAAATGTGCTTCTGAGCATGTGCAGATCAATCACTTAGCAACTAGACCCAATTATAAGCAAAGGAGCCCAAAAGGAGCCCAAACAGTGGCCTAACTTAAGCCTGGCTTAACTTTAAGCCTGGATTAGTTTTGTGAAAGAGAAATTTAAGTTAAACCATGGTGGTGGCTTAACTAAGCCAGGCGTAAGTTAAGCCAGGCTTAAGTTAAGCCACCTTTGTGAATTTGGGCCAATGGCAACAACATCATATGAACAAGCAGTTTTGACTGTCTCACTTGTCTCTCTGGTAAAAGTCTCCCTGTCTTTCGCCCCTTACTTTCGTATTCCTATACCCAGTGGCGTAACTAGGTTATTCATATGGCGGGGGGGGGGGGGGGGGGGGGGGGGGGGGGGGGGGAGGAAGGAATGAAAGCAACCAACAAGATTGTTCCGAGTCATAAAATGAGCGCGTTACCAACTTTAAACTTATTTTTGGCACGGTTGAGGTACATTTTGGCTCTAAACAAGCTACCAAACAATATTGCATTCTGGGGACACATATGCGTGCGTAGCGCTCAAAAATATGTCATATGTGTACGTTTGACAATCATAATTCCATGATTCTTCTTGTCAAATGAACCGACAGTGCCAAACTCAACCGTCACGACATCAATATGGGGTGGGGGGGGGGGGGGGGGGGTCGCCCCTCTCTAGTTACGCCACTGCCTAATCCCTGGTCATAAACTTCGGTTCTGACCTCTTTCAATGTTGTCTGATTAGCCCCACCCTTCTCTCTACTCATTCCCAAATGAACGACCTATTTCTAAAGTGAGTGACCCTGCCCTGCTCAGTTTTGTGAGAACATAATAATTAGCATAATTATTTCTACAAAGACGAAACTTCTTCTGTATTAAACATGATGAGCCTTTCATCTGATCCGAGTCCATTCCAAACTGTAATACTTCCCCCATCCCCGAAAAGCTAATATACTTCTTGGGAGTAACCTTAAACTTACCCCACACCAACGATCGAAACATCCGAATAGCGGATCCGCCACGCCTATGCAGCTCCCTTTTAATATGTCATAAGAATGTGCCCCGATAAGGGCCATGAATTCGATATTCTTGATACAGCCTAGCGGTACACTCAAATAGTGAACCAAATCAAACGCGTGATGCTGCACCTTGTATCGCGTTGGTTTCACATCATCCGGTAATCCTATCCATGAAGTTTGTTTCGTACCAATAACTTCGATCTGTAAAAAGTACATCAGAAAATATTTTGCTGGTATAGGCCTATACACTGACGAAATCACTTTCATACTTATGTGCTAAAGGTTTTTTTGTAATATTATACATGAACAATAAAACCTTGTTGAAGGTACTGCATTTGGGTTTCAGACAATTTCAAACACAAATTAATAAAAATTACTTATCGTGCGGGTCTTTGCGGCAAAGTTTCTCTTAATTTTGTTTTACGATTATTCTCTAATTGGTCTAGAAGCATGAAGATAAGGTTGTTCATCTTACGTACGGCCTGTAGGTGGTTTTCAGATATACCAACGGTTTTGGGTTTCTCCTTCAGTAACTCTTCTGTTTTAGGTATTTGACTCGGACAGCACTTGACAACGCAATGGTCAAATGGGGTTTTGGGTATGAATTTGCCTGCTGCGTCTTCCTTAACCCCAATTAATCCAGAACCTGTAAATCAAAATAATAGATAGTTAATAGGTTATGAGCAAATGGCATTAAACAAGACTACAACGTAAAGGCGACGGAATCAGGGAATGTGCGGGGACTTTGGGAGGGGCAGTAGCGTAACCAGGGTCTTCAATTTGTGGGAGGGGGAGGGTTGCATGTTAGGGGGGGGGGGGCTTATTTGACTGTCTTTTAGTATACATAGGTATACATAGAGTTTGTCATTACATTTGAGGGGCATCAGGGGGAGGCAAGCATTCTGCTCCCTCTGGTTACGCTACTGGGAGGGGAGGGGTGGGGGTCCTCAATTTTATTTTTTTTTTGGGGGGGGGGGGGTTTCATTCGTAGATATGCTCAATTTGTCACACGGTGGCTTTAAGAATGTTATTCTGATGGACAATTTCAATTCCAAAAAGTGAATTGTTAGTGCGTAAACGTTTCGTAAACTAAAACTCTGCTGCAATTTCATTATTTCTTTTCTGTGTCATTAAGTGATGTCACGTTGTTAAAGTGAACATCATTTGAACCACTAGACCAGCTAGGCTGTCGGTGCCGAGGTAGCGATTTAAATCCTACACATTGGAAAGCTCTTTGTCTATACACCGTCTTTGGTATATACATATTTCTTTCATGCGGCTCCTGAACTTTGGAACCAACCTGCAGCAATTCAAGAGCTCGCTCAAGCTCACCTCTTCAGCCAATGTCTTTATAATATTTTGTATCTTTGTTTATATTTTGTACTTTTGTTCGCGCACTGGGGTCTTGTGACGGAGTGCGTTTAATAAGCGAGGTTTTAATAATAATAATAATAATAATAATAATAATAATAACACTAATACTAATAATAATAATAATAATAATCATCATAATAATAATAATAATATACATATTACGGAGTCTAAACAGCACTCCATAATTCACTCCTCACTTTTAAACGACCCCATTGGTGTGGATCTTCAAATCTTTTACCTTGGAATGCTTCGTTAGAGAGAAACAGCACTCGATGATTTGTGATGTACGCACGTCCAGAACTCATATCAGGCTTATGTTGTTCAACACTAGCTTCCTCGTATCTAAATGTTACCTTGGAGTAGTAGAGAAATTGTCCACCGAGAAGCTTTTTCTCACCTTGGTACAGCATACCTTCAAATAAGAAGACAAATGAATGTATCATGTATGTTCATGACATTGTTCCTTCAATAACTCGTATAATTAACATGTCTTCTTCAACAGGCATTTTCCCAAGAGCTCTAAAACAGCTTATATAAGACCTCTTCTAAAGAAGCTTGGTCTTGATAAAGAGGAACATGGGTTTCATGAGACATGTATCCTTTTTACACGTTAAATAATATTGAAATGAGTTTGTAAAGAAAATACTTCCTAGTTACCGTGTTGTCAATAAATGATTTCTGTGTATTCTAACCGTTGGAACATATAGGACCAGTTGCCCCGATGATCCGAGCCATGTAAAGTTTTTAGTTAGTGGTAATTGGCCTTTTGTTTGGATATTTTTTAACATTGATTATATGTTATATGTAAACAGTTACATGGATGATATTTTCATAGCAATTCCATAAATATTTACATGAGCTTTAAGCTTTTATATCATGATACATGCTTAACCGGACCAATTGCCCCCGACAGACTTTGTTCAAATAGCTATTATTTTGCAACCGTAAGGTTATTTGCAACGACATTTTCAGCATAGATGGTCAAGATCATATAGTTGATGAACATTATTATTTTTTTTTAAAAATCTACAGAATTAAAAAAAAAATGGCTTCAAAAAATTGTCAACGTTTTATTGAACCACCCTGTACTATAAATTAGCAAATAACGTATAGATAATCATCAACATAGCCCAAATCCAAAATGTCATACAATTCCGACATCGCCTTCATGAAAAATAAGAAAATAACGGCACTTCCGGGTTGAGATTTGCCGCGAAAGTCCGCATGTAAAACGGTAGCACTTAACTTCCAAATTCAGCACCTAGTTTCGATATGATCATATCGAAACTAAGAAAATCATGAACTTTTATATGATGAACGGCGAATGTTGGTAAACTGTTTCAGATGGTAGTTAGTATATGCCTAAGTATTACTTTGATGCAAAAAAACCTGATTTCCAGGATAATTGAGGGCGCACACCCATACGTATCTCTCAATGCCCCTTTAACGATGTGTAACGTTTGAAGACTATCATCATTGCTAAGAAGTGTTATTGCACTAACCATATGGCTGTCACAAGTTTAGGTAAATAGCCACAATTGTTTACAATTAAAATTAAAATTATTCCCCTTTGAATTTCGTGTATAATTTGGCGGCATACACATGGAATGATCAAAATATTTACGATTAACAAAAAAGTTGGTTGATAACAAAATAACCTTTGATTGTATTTACGAAGTCAACTCAACAATTACAGGCAATAATACAGGTTACACAAATGGTATTTCTGATCAACTCGGCTGCATGCCGTGTGCGTAGTTACAAAATCATAAGACTAGACCTAATCGTTATGATCTAAACTATATCGTAGTATGTTATCTTTAAGTTTATAATTAACTACTTTATGTTAACCCTCGTCCTCCTTTTTTGGTAACACTGTTAGGGAAGGGGTACCCCCAAAAGAAATCAAATAGTGGAATAGGGCGAAATTATTTTCAAAATAATTTCGCCTTTTTAAAGGGAGAGTCAAGGAAGTTTTTGACTGATTTTTTGATTTTGTGAGTGCTGTAACTATTAATGAAATGCATATAAAAGTATATACATTTTTGGAAAGGAAATGGATCAGAGAATCCAAATTTTGCGTCAATTTTGACCAAAAATGTTGATTTTTTTTGTGGAGAAAATCACAAATGTTTGATTTTTTTTTTTAAAACCTAATGTAATACTTTTTTACATTTTTACCATAAAAGCGCCAAAAAAAAAATTCATTTTTTTTTCAATCGTCCCTAAGTTAGTGTCTTTACATCATACTTTAGCAATTTGGAATTATTTTAGTCAAAATTATTTTTGTTAGCTTTTTCAAACTTTTTGGGGTCAAAACAGTGATTTGTTTGTGATTTTCTCAAAAAATCTACATTTTTGGTCAAAATTGACGCAAAATTTGGATTCTCTGATCTATTTCCTTTCCACAAATGTATACATTTATATACATTTGAGCCATAGTTCAATAAATACAGCACTCATAAAATTTAAAAAGTGACTTCTTTGAGTCATTTTAAACAATAGATTTCGACCTAACGAGCAAAGAAAGGGATAATAATAATAATAATACTCCTAATAATAATAATAATAATAATAATAATAACACTAACACTAATAATAATAATAATAATAATAATAATAATGTTAATAATAACACTAATAATAATAATAATAATAATAACACTAATAATAATAATAATAATATTCATTTCTTATATAGCGCAATTACATCAAAAAGAACTTTAGGCGCTTTACAAAGATACATTAAAAGCGTAAAGCACACGTCACGGGAGCAATATATAAATATACAATATTAAAAACACACTCTACCGATAACAACAAGATAAAATACTGTATGAATATTGCACAGTTAAGTCTAAATAAGAATAGCAAACACAGACAACGGGGATAACTGTGAAATATACATAGGCCTAAGTAAAAATGGGAATAGTTAAAAAGGGTGATGCACAGAACACATTGCACAATCAGTATTGCATCAATATTAAAACACGAAAAAAGAGTGAAATATGCATTGCAATTACAATTGCATTGATATAAGTACAAACATGCCTAGTATTGATTCGGTAATCTTTTGGATAGACTTTGAAAGTTGGTAAAGATTTCTGAACAATTGGTTTGGTATGGTAAAACCAGGGACAATCGAATGAAGGGACAAGAAACTATTGTACTATTATAAGTATGCATGTTGCGGGGGTACAAATATCATCAGTTGAGCAAGCATACACAATACATTCATGAATGGGCACTGGTACAAATCTTAGCAATCATACTGCACGACTCGCTGTGTGTCTCGCTCGATACGGATGGACCCGTTTGACTACCTGTGCAATTCCTACTGAAACTATACTCTAGAAATGCAAATATATATCATCAAAGAACATCATTTCCCGATTAATTTGGCTATTGGAAACAATAGGAACAAAATGTCTATAGTTTAAACTTTCCAGGAAAATTATTAATTGATTTGTTCTAGCATGTTTTCACATTTTTCTCAAATACACCGATTATTATTAACACTAGAACGTTATTTTTTGAACAAATTACGTATAAATTGTTTTCAGTTTGACCTAGGCCTAAGTTTTTTGGTAAATTATATTTTGATCATTTTTCGAAATAGGGCAACCTTTCAGTTCCTTGAATAAAAAACCACCCGCAATTACTAGAGCTAACCCACAACACACATGTTATGTAATTGAATACGATTGAATACGATTGAATACGATGATGTAGCGATACAATAGACCGTTTCTTGTCCCGGCATTCGATTGTCCCTGGTAAAACCAATAGCCACATGGAAAGTGTTAGCAAGGCCTTCCATTTATATGGCCATCGTACTTACTCAATTTGTAACAATCATGTAAACAGTCATGTCTTAATCCCAATTATGTGTAAATCCCAATTATGAATGGTTAGAAAAGCTTACAAAATCTGTCACATGTTGCTTATTTTTCAGTCGACAACTTTCATTATTTTGGAAGGTGATAACTAGATTAAATACAAACAACGACACTTGCGATACAATTTCAAATGGACGTTTTATCCGTGCACCTTTAGATGGGTTTTTTTGGGGGGGGGGGGGGGGGGTGGGTGGAATGGAATGGGGGGGGGGGGGGGGGGTGGAGTAGGGTTGGGTATGGTAGGGTTGTGGTGCGGGTGAGGATAGGATTGGCAAATGTAGAATCCATTAACCATTTTAACACCATCCACGCGGATTTTCTTTTTAATTACCATATAGGCCTACATACAAAACAGGTTTGTTTTTTTCAGAAACCTTTCACAACTTTTTAAAGTATATCTCAATAAATACCAAGCCAATAGGTCTACTAGGCATATTTATTCAAGCTTACCATTCATGTAGTCATCGTAACTGGAGTAACCACCTCTCAACTCTCGTTTCCTCTGCGCCGTGGCTTCGACAAGTTGCCCATTACTATCATTAATCGCTGCCTTGAGACGCATTTTAGAACCCTTGTGAACCTTGTCCAGTCTCTGAAATCTGTCGATGGATTCCTCGTCGAAACTTACCATATTGTACGTATCTGTTTCTGGATTAACTGCCTCACGGGATTGGGACCGGGGCTGATGTATCTATACATGACAAACAAAAAAATGTAATTAAGGTGTGTTTTAGAATAAAATAAGTTTCCGAGGCGCCCAGGCACGTTTAAAGGGGTGCCTCAATAATGTTGAAGATTTTTTAAAATAAAATTTACTTCACTAAAACAGGCTCTAATGTCATAATGGACTTTTAATAATCCAATTTCCTAGTACATGTCAGAAACTAAGGAGTTTTTTAATATTTAAAACAAGGTGTTCTAAGAGCAGCTAGACAAATATGAAATAGTGAGGACGCCCCCCCCCCCATCCATCACTGGCCCGGCTAAATTAACATTTAAAATCGCCCTCTCTACAGTATAGATAACAGATGTGACTCCCTAGTTTATAACGAAATTCGGCTAAAAAAGTCATGATTGATTTTATGAGAGGATTGAACTGAAACATCATAATTTTGAGATGAAAATAATGGTCGGTATAAATATTTATATGATACATGTATCCAAATGTTAAAATCAGCTAGTTCAGTGGTACAGAATGCTGAAGGTCAAAATGGTGTCGATCTATAGAGTGAACAGTGCATCAAACTTGACTTACAACTTTGTATTTCAATACATTGAAACACTATCAGGTTAGGTTTTACAGTCAGTGCAAAATGCAATTAGGCTATTGTCACACCTTGACACTTTCCACGCGGCGGGCGTCTGCAAACGACATCCCAAAATGTCACAATATTTTAAAAATATGTCAGCATTATTGAATTTCGTTACCATATTATTTGGAATAACCATGAGAAATGCATTGAAATAGGTACAAACATGCCTAGTATTGGTTCAGTTATCCTTGAGATAGACCTTGAAAGTTGAGAAAGTTTCTGAAAAATATGTTTTGTATAATATGGTAATAAACAAGATATCCCCCTACCTTTATACATGACAAAATCCTACATTTAAAAGACTTGACAATACGATCAAGTGGGTAAATGCCTAGGATTTAAAAAAAAAATTATGATTAATGGGACATCACCTCCACGCACACTGACCATATACAATGTATATTTTGAGAGATCCACATTGTTATCATCGTTCCTCCAGCAAATGACACTGAAAACTATCCCATTCTTCGGGCAGAGGTGATAACAGCTGTAAACTCACTGAAGAAGGGGAAGTCAGCAGGAGTTGACATCATCTCAGCAGAGCTTGCCCAAGCAGGAGGAGACACCATGATCGACATCCTTCTAACTATTTGCAACAAGATCTGGCAGACAGGAGAGTGGCCCGCACCTTGGACACAGTCAATGGTCATCACACTTCCCAAGGAAGGCAATCTTCAGCAGTGCTCTAATTACCGCATGATCAGCCTCATCTGTCACCCAAGCATAGTCATGCTGAAGGTCTTACTAAACAGACTGAACACACAAGCAGAAAAGATCATTGCTGAGGAACAGGCAGGCTTCAGACCAAAGCGTAGCACTACATAACAGATCCTTAACCTTAGGATAATTTGTGAAAAATACCTTCAACACCAACAAGACCTCTAACAATTCTTTGTGGACTTCAAAATGGTGTTTGACAGAGTCTGGCATGCAGCCCTGTGGTCTACCATGAGGATGTACAATATCAACACCAACCTGACCAGAGCCATTGAGAACCTCTATAACAAGGCCTCCAGTGCAGTCTACCTCAACGGCAGCTTAGGGGAATGGTTCAAAACAACAGTCGGGGTTAGACAAGGTTGCTTGCTCTCACCTACTCTATTCAACATCTATTTGGAGAGAATGGTGACTGACGCTTTGGAAGACCATCAAGGATCGGTCAGCATCGGAGGCAGAATAATCACCAATCTGCGCTTCGCCGATGATATTGATGGACTAGCCGGGTCAGAGGGAGAATTAGCGAGAAGCTGGAAACAGTCAAAAGCTTCAAGTACCTAGGGTCAATCATCACAGACCAGGGTTCCAAACATGAAATTCTATCCAGGATCGCACAGACAGTAGCATCTCTGACCAAACTAAAGGCCATCTGGAGTGATAAAAACATCTCACTTAAGTCAAAGATCAGACTGATGAACTCCTTGGTTACCACGATATTCCTATATGCGTGCGAATCGTGGACCCTAACAGCGGACTTAGAGAGGAGAATCCAGGCTGCAGAGATGAGGTGCCTTCGCAAACTCCTTGGTATCCCCTACAAAGATCACATCACCAACGTTGAAGTCAGAAAAAGAATTGTTGCAGCCTTCGGCGCTTATAAAGACCTCCTAACCATAGTGAAAAGACGCAAGCTACAGTGGTATGGACACGTGTCACGAACAACAGGACTTGCCAAAACGGTATTGCAAGGCACGGTGCCAGGAGGGCGAAAGAGAGGTCGGCAGAGAAGAAGGTGGGATGACAACATTTCTGAATGGACTGACCTAAAGCTTAGTGATACCTTGAGATTGGCAGAGAACCGACAAGGATGGAGAGAGCTGGTAGTCAGGGCATCTGTGGCGCCCCAACGGTCGACTAGACTACGGGATAGATAGATAGATAGATAGACATGGTAATCAACACATGATCAAAGACAGGCGCATCGCAACCGGGGGCGGCAGCGGCGGCCATAGCAATACCAATTCTGATGGGGGCACTGCACGATTTTGTGACGCCCCCCACTTACGTGAAATCCACGAGGTGACTGCCAAAAAAATTGATGATATCTTTTACTATTTTTTTGTTGGTACGTAAGTTAAAATTTCTATTTGACCGTGCGAATTTGTTTGACCTTACCCCCCACCCCCCATTTTGAAAGTTTCCAAGAAAAGAACGGCATGGTTTTTGCTTATTCACACCGCTTAAAACAAATACACTGCAGAGTCTTTTGATCGACTCATATATCTATAACCTCATCATATTCCTTAATTTCACAGTATTCGTTTGAGGGTAAAGATATTTCTTGTCATCCTTCAATTGATTTAGGTTATATAAAGTTAAAAAGAATCTCAATAAGCCTTTGATTGGTACATTATACATGTATACAACTAAAACTAGGATTACATACCACAGGTTGCATTTCGGTGTCCATCGCAGACGGGTTGATTGTGTTGTCTGAATACCTGGTGCGGTGTTGCACTCTCTATGATTCTATCATAATGTTGGACTTCGTGTTAACTTACTAATTGAGTTTTTTTAAAATATCTTTTATCAATTATCAAACAAAGTAGACCACTCGCTGTCTTGTCTACAAATGAATTTGAAACATCGTTGACGACGATTATTATCGTATAGCGTCGGTTCATGGTTCATAAGTCCGTTACCATAGTAATATAGTGTTTACAATATTAACAACATTTGGAGAGTATACAACCTTGACACGCGTATTTCTTTGTTTTTGATATTATATATATGTGGTTCAAAATTATTCCATTTAACGCCTAATTAATTGATTAATTACGCGCATAAATTAACTACACAGCAAACATGTTAACGAATTTAAACCGTGGTTAAGCGTTCGTCCCATTCACTTGATCACGTAACCTCGTTCGCATATTTTAACCTGAATATTCGTGAATACGCCCGTGTCCAGCGTCGTCTGTGAATAGTAGTGCTGCGTTTCACAGTCAGCAAACAAATGGAACATATTATATCTTTCAAATCTAGAGTGTGCATTTTTTTCTTTCTGAAAAAAAAAAAGACTACGGTGGCCACGCTAAACCTATAACTCGTTATATGCAAGATTAACACCGTGTCATCATGTGCCTGTACTATTGTGATACAGTCACCACTATGTACCTATAGTTGATTCGCAGACATTGGCCGATTTACCATTTCATTCAAAGGTAACAGAAGCAAAAAAAGGGGAGGGACTCAAATTTAATCGTAATATGCAAGGTTACTACCGTGTCATTATCAGTGCCTGTAACAGTTACTGTGATGTACATATAGTGTGAACAACTATTATTAAACCTAGTGACAGGGAACTTGCGGCTGAATTATCCGCATAACTTTGCCTGCAAACAGTGTTGTTGTCAATTGCCCGCGTGTTTTTGATTAGGAAGATGCGTTGTTATTCAGATAAAATTGATAAAGGTATTCAGCTGGTCTCATAGCCAGAAGTACATGAAGTAACGTTTATTTGATATAATTTTTTCTTTATTTAAGACAAATGGATTTGTAACTAGGTTTATACAAAAATGATGATTGCATTATTTAATTTTTTCTCTCAAATAAATACGTAGAACGGATATTTTATATTTCAATGTTTCTCCTTTATTCCATGTTCATAATAAATATGGAACATAATAAAAAGTATCCACTAAATATGAATAGGTAAAATGACAAACATAATATTTTTCTTTCGAAAACTGGATACGGCCAATGATGGTCGATTTATTTTCATTGTGGTGACCGCTTCCAAAGGGATAATATATTTCAAGCTGTTTGATTAAGTATTTGGTTGTCGTGATTGTAAAGCTACATGATCAGCCCTATTCATAAGCCACACCATCATGAATAGCATTTGATTATGGAGCGCAAATAATAACATCTATAAAAGTACCGCTGTTTCATTATTGGTCAAAATGGGTTCCTCTAACGCCAAATGGACGAAGCCCAAAATCTAAACCAATACGTCAGAGTTTATTGATCTACTTTAGTCTTAATTAGCATCACAATGGCGACACAACCCTTCGAATGAAGCCAAGCATTTGCTGTATTGTCACCATATTCCTTTGTATTTGGTGACAAGTGCGTGCTGCCGTTAATCGACGCGTAATTAAGCGTAATTTGTAGCATCATAGCACGTGTTCCTTGCGCTACGATGCATAACGTTACTATAGGCTCCCAATGATGATAAGAACGGGCACGGCAATAGCCGCCAGGGACGTTCCTTGGACAGCTAAGCAAATGTAAAGAAGTTTTGTTGTGGTGGAGCTACTATGCATGTGTGAGAGCGCAAAGAGTTGGAACGTTGTGGAGTCTGCTCAGCCCTTTATGGTTTTGCAGTGTGGCCTTCTGCACATCTCCTTAGTCTGATGGAACCGTTCATATTTCACCGAATTAAATAAATTCCATTGTACAAATGATACAAATACCAACATTTGCCGATTTAAACTACCCAAACATGCCATCTTAAGGCCCTATCACACTGTTGCGTATATGAGGTGACTGTTGTTTACATCCAATGTTTATCAAAAAACGCAACGGTCGAAGGGACTGGACTGTCGATACACGCTTGAGAGAACAGCATGAGCACAGCACTGTCCACTTTGCCGTATTGCCCTTTATAATGCTTTGGCGCGAGTTTTAAAAGCACGGGTCTTATCAGTCAGCGCGCAGGTATCGGTTTCAATGAGTGACCTTGCCGATTTCTAACACACGCAAAGATCGATTTCAGGATGTCAACCTTGCGCTAAAACCTGACGGGAAGTTTGTTTTCCCTGAATTAATTGAGGTAGGGTTAGCTGGCAGACATGATGGCGAAGTAGGTGGATTGTTCGTAATTTTCTCTATAATATGATGCCAAATCTGACATATTTGGTCCACAAACAGTGATTTTATCGCTAATTTTAGAATTTAACAACTTTCGTGACTTTGCTTCTTGTAACCATTCACTTGACCGGACTAAAATTCGTACGATATTTTAAGAGCAATTTCCGTACTAACGGAATTTTAAGCTTTAATTTCATATCAAAAACATTGATGCCCGACTTCTTTTTTGATAAGAAAAACCGAATCTGATTTTCACCGATTTTCGGTCAGAAAACGAAACTTACGATCCCCCGTTAGGCCTCGCCAACTTGATTTTTAGTTTCCCGTAACCCGCCCGCGCTTCTTTTTCATGCCCGCGTTTGAATTCATTATTGAAATTTTGGAAAAAAAATACCGTTTTTGCAATGAAAACGTCCGAATTCATGCAATTTGTGTGATGAAATTGTGAAAAATGATTTTGACGAGAAAAAAATATCATATGAAATTGTGTAGAGCAGAAGGATCGATTTCGAACCCCGGACCTCTCGTTCTCCAAGCGAAGGCTTTACCATCTGAGCTATCAAGCGAAACTAGTTATATCCGTGAGATTTAAACACTTCATCAACAACCCAACGACGGTACGAAATGAATTTAGCTCGAGACAAGATTCGAGGAGCTTTATTAGAATCATTCACTTGACCAGACTAAATAATGTTATAATATTTTAAGCATGTTTCTAGTTACAAAAGACTATGAATATTATGATACCGTGGATAAAATTGGTGCCTGATTCTTCAGAAGTGACTTTTTTACCGTAGATTTGGCTTTGTTTTCGTCAATTTTTTCTTGAATTC